>CM040620.1:68956988-69258687 GCA_022817965.1 Solanum lycopersicoides | reverse complement strand
GAAAAATTTCTCAATATGAATAATTTCATCTGACAACTCTAAGTAGGGATACATCATTACACAATTTAATTGCAATTCTATTATTTTATAAGGTTGCAAGTTTTTGTTACTGTGTTAAAATTGGAAGTAATGGTTAACTTACCATAGAATATGAAAAAGTTTATTCCACAGTTGTTATATTCTTCTTATCTTGATCAGGAGAAGTGTTTAGCAATATCATCTGAGCCCTAGAAGACCATACTTCAAATACCATAGGGCTGTTATCAGCCATTGATGTGGAATGCTTTGACGTATACAGTATACCAGAATTTGAAATTTATCAGTCTTGGTATGATTCAAACATTAAGGCATCAGAAAAATGATGAGCAGAAGCCAGATGGTTTCCTATCATATTTTTGTAGAGAATAAGTGGTGGCCCTTTTTACTTTTTGAGATCATAGATTTGAAGATTACAAATATATTGGACTGTATAGCATGCCAGAATTGAACTGAATTATGCATTTACCTAAATTGATCAAGATGCGAGGGTCATGCTCGGGCAGCTGTCAACTGTGCAGGCTAGTATGTCTCTATAATCTCGAGATATCCTGAATGAGTCATAGACTTTACCATCTCTGCTCTTTTTATACTCGAACAACAGATTTGAATGATCAAATGCTGTCAACTTCACAAATCCATGGTCATAATCCCTGAAAATACTCCATTTAGTTTGTATGGGGGTAAAATCTGAAAGGCTTGCTCCAGCTCCTCCAGCAGCAACGTGTATAGTTCCATTCAAGGCGCCTTTATAAAAGTGTTTCTCTTTGTTTGTACAAATATTCTGCAGTAAACAAGGAAGAGTTACCCTTGCATCAGTCTAAACGAAGAACATTGGACCATTTCAAGTCATAAATAATCCTAACATGATGTGTGGAAACATCTTAATATTTTCTGTCTGCTATAAGATAGAAGATGAAATTCAGAAGTTCCAATTATACCTGGTAAATGGGACACGTCCTTTCATAGTTATGAACATGTCCGAATATAGCTATATCAACTTTATACTTCTGCCAGAGTTTTTGAAGGCTTTCCCTACCCATAGGTTCGGCAAAAGATCCTTCATCAGCATATGAAGCATCTGAAGAATATCCCAGTACCCGATGAGCACGGTTGTTTTTGTCTGTCTACAGAAGCAAGACAGTGTTCAATGAAGTTATATTGCTCGGTTCCCTGCCTCCAGTCGTGTTCTGTATCAGCTATGCAGAACCGGAACATACCATAGTCAGTAGAATACCTGAGAGAAGAAAACATCAGAAGGATAACTAGTGGAGGGGCAGATGAAATGACATTCTTCAAAAGATTATATTCCACGAATAGAAAAATGATTGTGCAGTTACAGAAACAGTGAGGTTCATAGTTGAGTGATGATTATACGTCGTCACAAGAATTGGAAAAAGTACCTATAGAAATGAAATAATCAGATAGGAACAATCACCATACCAGAACTTATCCCTGTTTTCTTTGGGAACATAAAACATATTCTGAACTAAAACTCCACATTCTCCACCTGAATCCATATTCCCATAAAATGACCCTGTACCAGGCCAGTCACGCTCATGGTTGCCACTGCAGAATGAAATTAAGAAATTACCCAAAGCAAGCAGAAAATTCTTAAATGTTCAACAAGGCTCTCCGTAGAACAGCAGCATACCTAGCAAGCATATAAGGTATAGTTGAAGCAATAGGCTCAATCTGAGAAGTAAACTGATCCCACTGTGAAATGTAGCCGTTGGCATAACAGATATCACCAATGTGGAATACAATGTCAATGTTCTCTAAATCATTAATAAGCTGATTGGTAGTGTTAAGAGCACCAGGTTGGAACTGATTATATTCATTGGAGCCATCAACTTCATCCTGCATTAGGAAGCACATCATTACAAGATAAACAACTTGATCAAAATAGTTAATTTTAGAATGCTTAACCAGTGGTTTTGATCTATGATTTTGTGAAGGAAAGCAAACACAAAATAGAAAAATATCATGAAAGTTGAAGTTGGTCCTTGAACGAGGAAAATACTGTTCACATAAACTATTATACTTGTCTAGTTTCCAATTTATTCCACGGAATAAAGAACTGCCAAAACTGACATCTGCATTTTACTTGTATCACTATCAAACATTAAACTGACAGAGCTAATGCCTGACATTTTTTTCCGTATATTATTGAGTAAGTTGAGATAACTTCAAAAACTTCAAGTGGATATGGAAGCAGGAAAAATAAGAAAAACACATCAACTTGGTATGGACCACTAGGTCCCAGACTGAGATAAGGCTGCTTTTGAGGATTTACTACTATCAATATGCAATCTAACCACAATTTTCTTTGAACTTAAAAACAGTTTGCTTATCTGTTGGTATAGTTAGCATTATCTGCAGATGTTGAATATGCAACAGTGGAGATAAAAGTCAAATCAACTTGGGAAAATCATAGAATTTAATAGCTCTTGTAGTGATATATTTTTTACAAGGGTGATTCGAAGTCTTTTAAAACTTGAAGGAATAGCTACCAACTCAACAAGTTGAAAACGACAAGCTCAGGAGGAAGAAACCTAAGAGAAGATGCTCGTCTCTTAGGTCCTTATTTCCACGCAACACAGGAAACCATGCTCTTTTTGTCATCTCTGCAGCTTTGCAGATTTTCAATTGTACGCATAACTTGGAGCCTTCAAATTCTTTTTGAACTACATACAGATTTTCGATTGTATGCATAATTAGGTGCTTTTACACATTCTTGCATTTAAGTAGTGCCATCACAAACAGCAACTTGTATCGGTCTCACTGGTTGGTCTATCCACCTTGAGTCCTAAAAAGGCAGTTGAATCAAATGTGAAGTTGCACCAAACTTGTCCGCTTCTATAAGTGCCAAACCAATTGACTAGTGCAGCATACTGTCATTTTGCTTTCCCCTCACTCTCTTACATTTCTCAGAAAGGTTCTTATTCACAAAATAGTTTACTATTTGCACCCTTATGCTATTCTGCTGTAGATAAAAGCTTTTCCTGGCTCCCCTCTCCCATGAACTTGATAATACACATGGAAAGATAACAAAAGCTTCACAATTGGTAATTAAATAACATGACACAGTTTATTTTTAAAAAATAAAATAACATGAAGCAGCACAAAAAGACTGAAAAGTCATGATAATGCATGTCATAACCAAGGAATTCAAATCAGTAATGAAAGCATATGGTGAGCTTTTCCGGATAAATAAACAGACAAAAGTTCTAGCGATCTAACTGAATCTGAAGAGATTACAAACCTTTCCCATGTCCCCAAAAATGACAATACGTTGTACAGAGTTTTGACCAGGATAAGGAGATGATTTAAATTGATGCATCTGATTCCAGATATACGTGCCATTTAAGAATCTATGACCAAGCTTGTAGGTATACCTGCAAAGGCCAAGATGCAGCATGATCCAGAATTTTACCTACTAAAATAAAACATAAAGACTCCACAGTATTATAAAAGGTACAAGGTCGAACTCGTCTATAAATATAATGAAGTTAATTTTTGTTTTAGAAGTACAACATCTTGATATTGAGTTTAGGAATGTTAAGTGAAAACCAAAGCTTCCCTAATGGAAGAAGTAAACATGTCCAAAAGCAGTTCTCAATGTTCTATGGAAGAATGAAGACATCTATGGCAATCTGTATGAAGTTCTCGCACACACGGGTAGAAAACATACAGTGAGTTCGGCCATAATTCTTTTAAGAAACTGGTGTGGATGAATCCGGGATCACGCCATCCAACAGTTCGAGCCGGTGCACCTAAAAGTGGTATCGTATATGAGAAAGACCGTTGTTGATCTACCATAACATTTGACACAATTAGACAACATATTTGATAGCTCTGAATACCATCCAAGTGCTGCTAGCTTCCTAGATGTAAGTACCAAAAGACAAATAGAACTCAAAAGTCTATAGTTAGAACATGACATGTCAACCCATCCAAAAGCAACATTATCAAAAACGAGTACACTGATTCTCGTGCGGCAATATCTTATGTTTCAAGTACATGAATCTAGATTATTTTTTGTACAATAAACATAGAAGGTGATCAACAGTGCGGAATTTGAATATATGTTCATCATATTCATACCTATGTTTTTACCTTATGATTCTTTTTAATGCTGATGCTCTTATAACTTATCAGTTTGGCTCTTTCCAATTAACTCCATTAAGTGGTTAGTCATGACTTAACCCAATTCTACTCAACCAAAAATGTAATCAAATATAAAAGATTCCAGCCCACCACACATGCTGCTACGGTCAAATGTCAATGTCCCTGCTGGACTACGCCCCTGTTGTCCTCCCTTTGGACCCCATTCAACGAAAGGCTCTGCTTCATTGATTCCATATCCACTTGTCCATGTCACAGTCATCTGAAATTTACAGAAGGTTATTTCCTCAACTTATTTGTGTGACTACATCCTAGAAGCAAATTCCATAGAAAGTTAAAATAAATATCAAGCTGCTAAAAGCTTATTCTGACCTCTGTTTGCAGGAAAAATAGACACTTACTTCATTCCATGTCTTTCCTTGTGCTAAACGTGGATATACTGGTGCATTTGGATTTGCAAAGGCAACTATGTTTGATACAGCCACCAACTTTGGCTGTTGGATAAGGAGACACATTAAGGTAAGATGAGATCACGACAAAGTCGCCTACTGAATATGTTAAATGAAAACAAAGCAAAAGCCTGTATAGTGGAAGAACAATAAAAGCTAATCCATATACAGAAACAGACAGACAGATGAACGCAACATTCTGTAAAGTTGAAGAGATTTATGCAATGAACATAACCACAAACTACTCTTTTTAGGTATCAAATTCCTGAAAGCTTTGAGCTTTGGAAAATTGAATTTAAAAAAATGGATCAGGAAATTGTTTAACTTGTCTACAAGGGGAAGAAAATCAATATATTAGAGAAAGTTCGGTCCAGATGATGATCTGTAAGTGATTGAGATTATTTAAGGTGCACGTCAGATATTCTTGAGAGGAAGTACAAAGTAGTGATGACAAGACATACATAAACTTGCATTCAGTGCATAAAAACTCTGGACAGAATTGACAAGGATGAGATAAGTATGAACATACACTGAAGAGTCCACCAGAAAACAAGGCAAAAGAAAAGTCTGATCTCTGGTTAATCAATTGAAGCTTCAGCGATCCCTTCCCAGTGTCTTCGTAATGAGGATTCGAGTAACTGGCATATTGATACTGCACGGTAAAAATGCAAGTAGTGGGACAATCATGGTTACTTTTTATCCCTTCATTCAAGAGAAACTTCTGGAACCAAATATAATTAAAATTGGCAAAACACCAACCTTTATAGGTGATGTACACAGAAATGGTGGAAATGTTCTGGGATTTTCAGGGGAGCAGCTAGATGCACTAAACAAAAGAAATAGCACGGTTATGTACCGAATAACAAATTGAAGCCAGCATACTCATGAATTTATTAAAACTTTACTAGTTATGCTCCCAAAGGAACACAGAATTTAGTTTTTTTACTCAAATGTTTAGGTAACCTTTCATTTAGGAAAAAAAGACTGCATTTAGGAACTTCTAGTTATAAGATACTAACAGAGAGATAGTTAAGAATCTGTGGGGAAAATATCAAAACTATTAGTAAGTAGGAATTATACTGGTTAGTACTATAAAGAAGTAAAAGGATGCACTCCCAACTTTTTAATATCAAATGCACTTCATATTGTCAACAATATCATTTTATCAAGACCATGCAATTGTTTGTTTGAACAGATAACTGTATGATATCTACCTGAAATTGCCAGGAGAAAATACCCCAATCCAATCATCGGCCGAGGGATTTGAAATGTTATACTCTAGAGAGACCCATTCTTTATTTTGCCCCTGCAATTAAAAGGGAAATTTAAACTACGAATGGGAGAGACTTTGTATCTTCTCATTCGCAAGCCTATCTTAAACCACATGCCATTGTTTATTAGAGACCAGGAAAATCAATTTCGTTCTCTAGCTTGACATACTTGTTTTATGGCATCAACTAGTTTTTCCCTGAGTGGTATATATGTGCCTGTAAGAAAGAGCTATTGGAGCTTACATTAACCCCGAGAACTGAAGGAGTAGCTTTAATAGAAGCATGAATATCAAGGGCAAGGACAGCATTATGAATTGCAATCCTAGAAAGAGGCTGCTCCCCATGGCATGTTACCCCTTGAAGGCTAACCAGAGTCAACACAATCGAAAGTAAGGCTATTAAAGTTCCCATTGCATCCCCGCAAAATCTGAAACCAATCAAGCAGTCTTGGTTAGACTCAAGTACAAATTTAGCATTCATCAATGAAGATAAGATTGTCAGAAACTAATAACATGAATGAAACAAGTAGAGTATCAATTAACACCATTCATGTCTTCCATATAACCAAAAGTGAAACCAAGGTCAACTTTGCATATTGAGTTCCTTCTGACACCCACACCTGGCACTTGCTTAAGGGCCTGTTTGGAGATATATTTTTTTTAATTTTTTTTTTTCAAAAAACTGTTTTGTTATGCACTGTAGTCAATTTTTTACTCTAACTTGAAATTAATAAGTATGAAAATCTGCTTCATACCACTTTTTTCAAAGTAAAGCCCCTTTCTTTAAGTGAAATGAATGTTCAAACACAACTTCAATATCCAAACACCCTTTCTCAACTTAACTTCACATACTAATTTCTTCTTTCTTTTTCAAATATCACCAAATTCACGTTCTAACACCAGACAAATAGAGCAGAATGAATGCAGCCCACTCATATAGACGACTGCTACTAGTTTGTAATCTATGTGTAGTTAGCTCAATTAGCCCCAAAATACACTCTTTTTTAGCAAACCCTGCACAGTTTTTTTGGGACTTTACTTGCACACCAACAGCAAATATCAGAACAACTAAACATCCTGACTAATAAGCAAACAGGAAGCCAAAAAATCAGCAATTAAAGTTGGAATCACTAATTTCAAATAGTAAGTACTTACCTTTAACTACTTGAAATCAGATTCAGATGAAAAATTTAAGTAGCAAAGTGAAGAACAAATCCATAAAGCTCAAGTTTTTAGCAATTTGAAGGGAGCAAGAAAAGCTTACATTTTCTATCGATATTGATTGTGACATCTTCTGATGCCAAGAATTATTCTGGGAATCATTGTACATTGCAACAGTCTAGCACAAACAACAATTTTTTAGAATTGTTTTCAACCGAATTGTTAAATTATAGGTTTTTTAATTCCAGTTTTAGAATTTTGGCCTGTTTTAAAAATAGTAGTAATTATTTAATTAACGATGTGTCCAAATATAATTAGACATGTGTAAAAATAATTTTGTGAAATTCAAAAGTGTTCGTGCAAAAATCGAATCGGCCAATAAATTTAATAGTGTTTTCAGTTAAACAAAAATGGGATAAACAGGCACTTAGTTCAACAGCTCGATTGATGTATTTGAGTTTTTTCTTTTATAATGTAGGTATATTTCGTATCTTATTGACTCTTTGTTGGATATACAAATATGTGAATCAATTTTTATTTCAAAATCAGATTCTTTTTTTTTTAAAATAGAATTCTTGTTTTTTTTCTAATTGATATGTATAAATTGAATAATAATAATATATTTCAATGTAATTTTATAAGTGAGATTTGTAAATAATATAATATATATAAAATTTATAAAGTAAGAATACAAATAATGTAAACTTTCATAAAAAAAACATGATGTATTATTAAGATAATCTAACAAGGATCAATAATTTGATAAGTTTATATAACGATATTGAAATAGCATTGCGCTGAATTCGATAAGTTGATATAATAATATTGAAATAGTTTTGTGTTGCTTCAATATGAGGACTTGTTGTATGTCTGAAATTTTAAAGAAACCTAAAAAAACAGATTTGAACTTTTTGTAAAATAAACCATAACAAATTTTGTATAATGCGAAAGATTGAATGGTTTTGGGAGAAACCTAAATATTCAATAATAAGAGAATTGCTCACATAATGAGCACTCGTAACTTTTAAACCAAAGATTGTAATTTGTAAGTTTGAATCAGCCGAAGATAAAAAATGACGGGGACTTTATGGAGGGGTAAAAAGGAAAAATTAAAGAATAAGATAGGAAAATATAGGAATAATAATATTGGTTGGTCTTGATTGTTAGAAAATAAATGAGGAAAGTTTTTCTTTTTATATAATTACATAATTTATTTATTTTTCCATTAAATTTAACAATAGAGTAATTTTCAAGCTAAAACACTTGCCCTTCATGTTATTCCCTTATTCAACCAAGTAAAAATGATTTGTTATTAAGACATTCTTTCCATATTAATTAGTTTTTTAAAGAGGGTTCTCCTAATAATGATTACGTTATTTTCATTTGTAGATTTCTTATAAATCACTCAAAACTAGAGATTATTATTACTTTGCTTTTGGTCCATACAATTTGAAAGTTCATTTTATATATATATATATATATATATATATATATATATATATATATATATATATATATATATATAATTACATATTACTTTTAAATTGTATTTAAGTTATTATAAAATTATTTAAATTGAGATTTTATTTATAATTTAAAATTATTTTCTTTATAAAAAAAATTAACAATGGAGTAATTTTCAAACTAAGATATTTGCCCTTCGTAGTATTCCTTTATTCAACTAAGTAAATATGATTTGTTAATTAAGATATTCTTTTCATTTTAATTAGATTTTTCTAAAGAGGGGCTCTCCTAACAGTGATTATGTAAGTTTTATTTGTAGATTTCTTCTAAATAAGAAACATTTGTATTTTTTTTCCAGCGAGAATTGAACTTAACAAACATATAATTAAGTGAATATTTAATATTAAGTATTTTTTAATCTCAAAATCTTATTGGAGAATAACTTAATCTACATATAATTAAATTATTTCTGTTACGCGATAACTAATCCTAACATATTTATTGCATAATAACTATTATGAGCATTCAAAATTGTAATTTAATTAATACTGACTTACATTATCTGAATTTTGATGCACATCATATATATGCATACAAAATAAGAGAGAATCAAACTATTAAAAGGTTTTACCTTTTTGATCATTTTTGTATATCAATTTGAAATATTCATTTTTTATTATTTATTATTATAGAATATCACATGATCATTTAGCAGCTAGTGTTATTAAAGAGACTTTCCCAAGCCTATTGCAAGCAACATGATAATATCTCTATAGAACATCACATGATCATTTAGCATCTTAGTGTTGTTAAAAGAGATATATAGCTTGCCCAATCTTATTACAAGCAACATGATAATGTCTGTACGGAACATTACATAACCATTTTATACCGTAGTTTCAAGAATATAAATGAAAACTATTTGTGTTTGTTATATAAATAGTTTTCCTATGGTCTATCATGTGACGATTATAATTAGTATAACGTAGTTTCAAGAATGTAAATAAAAACTACTTATGTTTGTTACATAAATAGTTTTTCTATGGTCTATCATGTAACGATTATAATTAGTATACCGTAGTTTCAAGAATGTAAATAAAAACTACTTGTGTTTGTTACATAAATAGTTTTCCTGTGGTCTATCATGTGACGATTATAATTAGTATAACGTAGTTTCAAGAATGTAAATGAAAATTATTTGTATTTATTACATAAATAATTTTCCTATGGTATATCATGTAATGATTATAATTAGAAGCTTTTTTTAGAATATTTAGTTTCAAAAATGTCTGCTCAAGCTATTTTTTAGATATAATAAATACAAAAGAAAACAAGAAAATAGGAGGAGCTTCAAAAAGCTTTGCATGTTTACTCCCTTTTAGCTAGCGTATGGCCATAAATTTCAAATATTCTTGACAAATATATTTGTTTGGTCATAGGATTTGGAAAAATATATTTCAAATATTCTTGACAAATATATTTGTTTTATATTATATTTTCCAAAAACATGTGTTTGGTCATAGGATTTGGAAAAATATATTTTATCTTTTTAGAAAACTATAATTTATACCCATAAGTTTTTAAAACTATCAAAACTAACTATAAGTTTGTATTACAAGTCAATTGGATGCTCGTTACAATAATAACGAATAGTGTCAATGACACTAGAGCAATGTGGTAATTTAGAGTGAGTGTAACAAACATCATTCCATACATCGTTAAGTTGACAAAGTACATGACTTTGTTATCTTGAGTCAATTTTTCATCATTTTCATCAACAATCATATCATTATTTAATATTTACAAAATATTTCATCACTATTTTGGTGTTCACGTAAAAAATTATGTAATAAAATGCAAGCAATTACTATAGAGGGTGTTTTTATAAAAGATAAAAGTTTGGAGTAAAATTTTAGTTTTTTCAAAATTCCAAAAATAATGAGATTTGACCCAAATACTAGAAAAACTAGTATTTTGGAATTTGGAATATTTGCCAAAAATATTTGCCAAATAATGACAAATTATATGGACAAACATTATTTGCCAAATTTTTTCCCAAATAATACATGGGAAATCTATGTCCAAACAGACCATAAGAGCATATATATAATCCTAACAAAATTATTTAATCAAAAGCGCGAGTATTTTTTTTTAAAAATAAAATAAAATTTGAACCATTTTTCAATTTGTGCATGTCATCCTTGCAGGGATCATTTAATCTTCTGTGTATCGTTTCAATATTATCGAATATCCCTAAAGAATCCAAAGCCAGTACTCGAATCTCATATTACAATATTAATTCGACTTTAGTATAAACATTTATTATTATTACCGTCTTATAATAGTAATATGAGAGCATAAAACATTATTATGATAAATTACTATTCTATTAATAAGCCATAAGATATACTTTATTTATTTTAATTTGTTTGATTTAATTTGAAGCATGGGTGACAAATTGATTAATGTTTAATGTGAATTGAGAGGTAAAATTATTATTTTTTTAAAAAAATAAAATTTACTCTATATGTTATTCAGTCTTTGAACATCATTAATGGAGTTAATCGTTAATCTTATATATAAAGAGAAACCATCAATCAGTTCATCTATCTCGTCGGCTTTTCATCTCATCTTGTTTTACCTATACACCTACTCGGCGTCGTTGTGCGGTGGTTCCGTCGGTGAAACCCTAATTTCTGATAACATCCGCTTAACCTAGGTACGATCTGCTTTAAACCTATGATTTCTGCAATTCTAATTCAACCTTGTTACAGAGATTCTAATTTTATATCATATGGTTTTTTTGGTGCCCTAATCCCTATTGTTACAATTTAACAATGGCTTTTCAAAACTTTTTAGACGGCAACAGTGCTTTTAATTCTTGCTCTGAATCTTGCAAGTTCTATTATACAGTGTTCGGCCCTTGGAGAAATAGGAGTAGCTCGTTTTTTAATGTTTACATATTCGATGAGTTTGAGTTGAGGACTGGACGATAGTCTGTTTTTTCCCTTATTTAATGGTCTACCGGTTATAGTTACTTGATATATCTCCATGAGAAAGTTTAGTACAAGGGACATGCCAAGTATGAAGGAAGATAATATATGGCAATGGTTGCGTGCACCCAAAGAAATAAGTCATGTATTTAAGTGGAGAAGGACAGAGGGTCGAGGTCATCAGTTTCAAAAAGAGCTTTTGAAGGTTGCAGTTGGCCCCCAAGGGTTGACTTCACTCTTATTTCTTTGTCAGAAAAAAGAAGAAGAATCGCACATGGTTGCACTTACTCTGAATTATATTCCATCTTTCTAAAAACTTATGTTGCACAATTGCTTTCTATGTAGAAGCATGCTTATTAGATTCACTAGTTTACATTTTAAGTCCAACGCGCTTTTGGGTGTTGCACTGTGATCCTTTAGCACATGTAGTCTATATACTGCTTATAATCCATTCTTCTCTTAGCTTAGAGACCTTGAGGAGAGTTAAATGTTGGGTCAAATGACATTTTAATATCTGTTATTCTTTTTAAAGCTTGGTTTGTAGTTCGGATGGCATCTGCATCTAGCCAGCCTCAGTTTCGATACACACAGCCCCCATCAAAGGTCCTTCATTTGAGAAACTTACCATGGGAGTGCACAGAGGAGGAGCTGATCGAATTGGGAAAACCTTTTGGTAGAGTTGTGAATACCAAGTGTAATGTAGGAGCAAACCGAAATCAAGCATTTATAGAGTTTGTAAGTTGCTGAATTCATCGTTCTCTTTCATAGTATATCTGTTTTCTTTTGAATCTTTATATCGTTCAAAACTTGAGTTCTTACGTCTGAATTGTTGATATGTGTAGGCAGAATTAAATCAAGCCATTGCAATGATATCGTACTATGCCTCTTCCTCTGAACCAGCTCAGGTTCGGGGGAAAACCGTCTACCTACAATATTCCAACAGGCAAGAGATAGTGAACAACAAAACTACAGCAGATGTAGCTGGAAATGTGTTATTGGTTACAATTGAGGGAAATGATGCTCGCCTTGTCAGCATTGACGTTTTACACTTGGTAAGGATTAAAATACTTCCCATTTGCTTTGGTGGAGAGGAAATCTTCTTCGTGGAAAGGTTTCCTGTAGTTTTGGTAATTAGGTTGGAGTATTTCATGCTTTCTTGAGCACTCTTTAACATGAAATTGAATGGATCAGCAGGCCAATGTCCAGGATATATCTTCAATGGCAGCTTATTGCATCGGGAGAAAGAGCGCATGCGTGTTTGTCTCCTTTCTCTTTTTCTTAACTCTAGCTCTTTCTTCCCTTCTCCTCATCTAACTTTCCTGACTTTCTTGGAGTGTCAGATGCTTCTTATTCCTCTAAAATCTTCATCCTTCCTTAGCATGTGCATAATGGAGATGCAATTTTTTGTTTTCCAAGGCAAACTTGTTGCATATGCATCCTGCAACTTGCAGTGGATGCATAATTTCCTTTGCTTATAGTAATAATGTCTTTTGGTTAAAATAATTCGAAAGTTTAGGGTCCAAGGCCAAACACAAAGTCCGATAATCATTTATGAGTCAGACATTTGGTTATCTAAGCTTCCCATCTCCGAGACTTGCTTGTCTTAAAAATTTCTGGACTTTTTACTTCAAAGGATTGAGAAATAATCACTTTCCTCTTGTTTTAGAGTTATTAGGATGTTATTAGTGAGAAAGTTTGGTTTTCTAAAATACAGCTTAGTGGGATGCAGCTTGCCTGGTTAGGGGCCAAGATCTTACAAACTTGAGGTGATTTATGGCTGCGTAGAACTTCTCTGATGATGAGATTTGTTTGATAAGGTCACCCTTGTAATGAAGCTGAACTTTAGGCTTTGTTAACAGACTTGGAAGTTAACTTTCTCTAAAAGTTAATTTTGTTTTGTGTGGAATACTACTCTTGCGCGAGCTTGGTTGTAGCTCAAATGCTTTACATTCTTCCACTAGAACAAAGGTTCGAGACTTGTATCAATGCTTCTTGTGGAATTTTCTGGTTGTATGAGTGCCTGACCTAAATTTGTGGACTCTTCAGAGAACTGTCAGATAATTTTCTAACTTCAGAGAATTTTCTCATGCAGATAGAGTTTTGTTTGCATCACATATTCATGTTCAGTTAGTTTTGTTTGTATCATGTGCTGTAAATGACAGGAGAGATGTTCTTCTTTTCATTTTCCTCCTGTGTATATCCTTCACATTTTAGGAACTTCTTTAGGTCAACTGATGGAGAATACTCCTTGAATAGATTTTTTCTTTGGCAGTAGAGAGTATAATTGATAATCATTTAAAGTAGAAATGTTGTTTGTGCTATTTGTTTCTAATGTATTAGACACTTAATTGAGAAGAGCATGCTGGATTTCTTTTTAGTGTTATATTATTTCTCCAAATTATTTTTAACATTGAATAGATTCAATTCTGAAATAATCCTATTCTTTCAGGTATTTTCAGCTTTTGGATTCGTGCATAAGATAACGACATTTGAGAAGACTGCAGGATTCCAGGTATTTATGCTTCAGAAGAAGCAAATTTGATCAGTGTCAATAGGCTTGTTGGCCTCCTAATTAGCTGACTAGTCCCTTACCTCTTTGAACCCTCTTCAGGCTCTGGTGCAATTTTCTGATGCAGAAACCGCTACTTCAGCAAAGGATGCCCTGGATGGAAGAAGCATTCCCAGGTGATTTTGGATTTTTATTTAGTTGGCTATGTCTTTAATCACGCTTACCGATATATTAATAGCCCTTGTATTACTACTATCATAGTTTTCTATGTATTAGTTTTTTTTTTTTTTGAAAATGGTAATGGTGTATTCTTCAGCATTACGGAGATGCTGCTGACCTGCAAACAGATGGGAACAAAAGAAGAGAAAACAAAAAATACTTACAAGGATCCTAATAATTCTACAATCTGTTCTGTATCCTCTAAACCTTTCTCTTTACACCAAAAATAAAAGGATACAATACAATCCCATCTGACCTTCTAAATGGAATTGGACCTATCTTCAAAATTTCTACTATTTCTTTCTTCCATACTGTCCACCAAATGTAGAATTATCCTCCACCATGCCTTTTGACTCTTGCTCTCCCCTCTTCTTATCCAACAACTCAACAAGTCTGCAGTATGCTCGGGCATATTCCAGTTTGTTTTTGTGAGACTAAGGAAGATGGCCCAAATTTGTGTTGTAAAGTTGCAACACAAATTTGGCCCAAAAAAGTTGCAATGTGCCAATGCAAGAATAGATGCTGGTTGGTCTCTGCTACGTTCCCGCATAATGTACACCAAGATACTATAATCTTTCCTTTTCTCCTCAGCACTTCATGTGTCACTTCATGTGTCAGGCAAGCCCTTCTAGCAACCAACCATGTAAATCATTTTATCTTAGTTGGTGCTAAGGTTCGCCATACCTTTCTCCACAAGCTCTGCTTAGAGTTGCGTTGCTGGGGACTTTCATTGTGTGTGCCCTGCTAACCGTGAAAGCTCCATCTTTCCTATGTTTCCATCTCAAAGAATCAGGAGCATTGGTGATGCCAAGGAATTTTTCGAATAGCTCTAGCAATTTGGCCACTCTCTCCACTTCCCAGTCATTCAAAAACCTTCCGAAGATTAGATCCCACCCTTGTGTTGTCCAACATTCATTGATATTTGCATCACGATTACTACATAGTAAGAACAGATCTGGAAAGGATTCTTTTAGAGGAATCTTTTTGTTCCACGATGCTGTCCAAAACTTAGTTCTCCTGCCATCTCCCACTTCAATGTAGGTATTAGCTTCAAGTTTTTCCACAAGTGTCTGATAGTTCTCCAGACCCCACCCCCTAGGCATCAACACTAACATTACTGCACCAAGGATTGTACTCACCATACTTGGATCTGATGACATCCTCCATAAATCTTGCCCCTCTTCATTATATCTCCATAACCACTTCAACAAAAGGCTTTTGTTTTGGTAGTGTAAATCTCTAATACCCATACCTCCTCTGTCTCTGCTTTGCAATGTTATATCCCATTTGACTAGGTTATAACCTTTAATGTCTTTTTATCCATGCCAAAGGAAGTCCCTCCTTAATTTGTCAAGCTTCTTCAGAACTTTGGGGGGTAATGGAAATAGTGACATGACATAAGTAGGAAGGGAGTCTAGCACTGAATTGATGGGAGTGTGTCTGCCTCCCATAGACAAATATTGAGCCTTCCATCTTGCTAATCTCCTTTCTGTTTTCTCCACAATGCCATCCCAAATTTTTATGCTCTTGTGTTCATTGCCCAAAGGCATACCTAAGTAAACTGTTGGCATATTCTCCACTTTACACCCCAAATATCTGCCAGATTCAAAATGTTTGTCACCTCCGTGATTTGAAATAAATTGCTTTTCCCCCAATTCACTTTCAGACCCGAGGAAGCTTCAAAAACAGTAAGATTGTTTTTAAGAATCTTATCTGGTCCTCCCGAGGTTCACAAAAACTGAATACGGTGTACATGGGCTGAATAGGGTATACACCCTATAATACAGAATAGGGTGTAGTCGTGTACATGGGCTGAAAATCCTACCAAACAAAGGAGTAAATGTATTGGATTCTCTATGACGCCCTAACAAAGGGCCCTTATTATAGCAATTGTCCTTTTTAATGTTCACACCTTTTTGTATGCTTAAATTACTCTCGAGATGTGTTGTTACCATTGTTATTTGACTATAAGGAACAATGAGATCTAGAACTAGTGCTCTGGGTGAACATTCCTCATATTACATTGAAGTGGCAGTAGCACAGTTAGATAATATTACTGTTGAGGGCTATGTTTAGAAAGAGAGAGGATAGAGTGAAGAATTTCTCATTTTTGAGTGGGATTAATAGATGAAGATGCATAATAAAGGGTTTCTGATATTGTTGCCTCTTTCTCTGAAAGCAGCTGGTAGCTTTATTATTAACCCTATTGTACATCTTTGTTTTATTCTTTTTATCCTTCAGCATGAGTTTTCTTCACAATGAACCTTCTATAAATACACTTGATATGAGCCCTTGCACTCAAATGAATCAAGGACAATTATAACCGAGCTGTATTTGATTAGTTTTCTTGGCCAAAATTGGAAATATTGTTAGTTAAAATATAAGTCAAGTTAATTTATTTTGCTGTTTAACTATAACTATTATAACCAAATCTAACATACTACAAATTTATTGACTTTGAAATTTGTATTTCATAGGGTAATGATACTAAGAAGATCCATAGAGGGTGAAAATCATGTACATCCTTAATTTAATTATAAATATCAACTTCCCCATAGGCATTTTCTCCCTCATATATCAATTTATTTCTTGAAATAATAATTTTAGAGAAGGAGATGTGGTGCACATACATGGGGGCTGCACATCTTTGATGACCTTTTTTTTAAAAAAATTATTCTCTGAAGGGGTGCACATGTTCCTTAGCTTAGCTGCTCCATATACATTGTATATTGACATTTCAGGCACCTTCTTCTTGCGCTCATGTCCATTCTAGCTATGTGCCTAACGAGCTTATCACGCTGCCACTGAAAATATTTATAAGTAGGAGTCCAGGACTGGGAGCTTATTTCCTTATCGTGTTAGACAATGGCTGATCCTGGTATAAATTGCTGGTCAGAAATGTTGATTGTTTGGGTTTTTTGTGTAATTAGTTGGCTAAAATTGAGGTGGTTGGCTAGCTGTTTAAATTACATATGGTCTGAGCTATTAATGGAATTCTATGATTTTGCAAGGGTGAAAATATCTCTAATTTTCATACCAAACTCAATTGGTGTACTGGAGAACTTATTACTAGCTACTTTTTATTTTGATGAAGTATTACTAGCTAGTACTTATTTTTCTTGCAGGGCAATTGACTGATTTTTTTCTTTTCTCGTGCATCAGCTACTTGATTCCGGAACTGGGACCATGTACCCTTAAAATCACATATTCTGCCCATACAGATCTGAGTGTGAAGTTTCAGAGTCATCGTAGCAGGTACAAATGATCTCCATCTACCTCTCTATCTCACACACATGCACATTTTCGGATAAAGTAAATAACCTTATTGATGATGGGAAGAAAAGCTCCCCTATAAAGTGGCATACCAAAAAGTAGAGAACACACAAAAAATATGATTTTCCACAAAGATACTCTATCTTCTATACAAACATACACACTCATAAGTGTTGACTGTTTTTTCAAAACCTGTTTTGAAAATGCTTTTCTTGAGCGGGAGGGTCTTATGGAAACAACCTCTCTGCCTTGCCAAGGTAGGGGTAAGGACTCCATACATCCCGCCCTCCCTAGACCCCAATACTTCATATGTTGTTTGAAAGTTGGTTATACAGAATGCTTTTGCGCAATCTTCACTGTATTTAATTGCATCTTGTATATGGTTTAATCTGTTTGTGTTAATTATTGCTTTCCACTCTTCCAACTTATATTTTGTTTATGGTTTTGATTTAGGGACTACACCAATTCTCTTCTTCCTGTTGCTTCCTCAGCCATAGATTCAAGTGGTCAGGTAATGAATCAGTCAAAGCTCTAAAGTGCAGACTCACTTGTGCGTAGAGGATTTGCTAGGATTGTTAGATCCTGTCTTCCAGTTCCCTTGTTGCTGCCATTATGGATTTCTGTTGGATTACTTTAAGATACTGCCCTTTCATACAGCAAAGTATTAATTGGACCACCATGAACGTGTATCCTGATCTAATATAGGATTGAGGCATAAGTTTATTGATTGATCATTGGTGTGTATGTGAGAATTTGAGAAGGAAGAAAAGGCTTCTTTGTGTTTCGATATATCTTTACATCTCAGAAGAAGGGGTATTTATACAGTGAACGCTATAACTAAATTAGGAAAGAGAGTTAATTTTGATAGAAGTAATGTTCTCTTATAATTGTGCTAGGTAATAAAGTTTCCCAGAATGAAACTAAGCTATTATTAACACAATCAACAGTATTCATATCTTTACATGGAATGCACTTATTTTTCATGTTTCTATGGTTTGCGTCTTTGCGATATGTTCCTGGGGGGCAAGTTGGTCATGGAATGCTGTCTATCCTTTCTTTTAAGTTTCTTCCATCTGTGCTGCAGTTCAGTTTGGGTCTGGATGGGAAGAAACTGGAACCTGAGAGTAATGTTCTTCTTGCTTCCATTGAGAACATGCAGTATGCAGTAACCTTAGATGTCCTATACACGGTAACGCTCTTCTTCAGTTGCAAAAAAGCTTTTGTAATTCTTTCATAACCATCTTCTGACTTGTTTGTTGGTTCTCATTTTCCTTCACATATGCTCAGGTTTTCTCAGCTTTTGGTCCTGTCCTAAAGATTGCTATGTTTGATAAGAATGGAGGGCTTCAGGCTCTGATACAATATCCAGGTAAGATGAAGTGCGAACAATAATTTGCGAAGTGTTAGTTCTTGCCCTTACTCATTACTTGCTTGTTCCAATGTTTCAAAATCATTTGGCAAATGGCCAACACTGTTCTCAGTTTCCTGACATTATATTATGTTGTGATTTCTATATGGCATTCTATATTCAAGCAGGGTATCTGTTTGTAGTGAATATTTTATTGGGAAAATGTACTTGCTGTCTGGATTATGACCCTGCAAGTATTCTTTTTTTCTTTTTTCTTTTGGACTGAGGAATTGCAAATATTTTATGGAATTTCAACTCCAGACCACTCCATAAAAGCTAGGTACTCCATTTACCTGGAACAAGCTAAACCCCTGTAAATAGCTTAGTTCAGTTTTTTGGATTCTCTTAGCTCTCTGATCTTAGAATAGGCTTGATATACTAGAGTTAACTTATATTCTTTTCTTTTGTGTTCCGTTTTGTGGTTCAAAATCTTCTTGATGCATTTTAATTGACCAAACTTCATAAAAAGAAAGACATACTTCTTGCTGTCTTTTTCTTCTTTTTTTGTTTCCTTCAAGTGACTTGGTTAAACAAGATAGTTGTTATATTAGTCAAAGAAATGTTTTGAACTTGTCCACCCTAGGGAGCAATGTTTTCCTCTTGTGAATTGGTCAGCTTGTACAAACTTCAAAGTAGTGGGATTTAAATTAGTTATTCTGTACTCAGATGCTTGTGAGCTGAACTAAGCTACAGCTTTGTTGAATCTACAGATGTGCGCACAGCTGCTGTTGCGAAGGAAGCTTTGGAAGGACATTCCATATATCAAGGTGGATATTGCATGCTTCATATCTCTTACTCTCGACACACAGATCTTAGTATAAAGGTAAAAGCAGCTTTGTAGAGAGCTTTATTATCTTTGATATATTAATTTGTGACGGGAACTCTGTAATTTGGTGTCTGCCATGTCTCTTTTGTTCATTACTTAATGCTCCCCAGCTTCCCGAGCTTTCTTTCCTCCTTCCCTGCGAGGGAGCAAAGTCACTGCCTTAATTGAATGGTTATTTTTACTGATTTCAGATTAATAATGATCGCGGCAGAGATTACACAATCCCAAATACTCCGATGATGAATTCTCAACCTTCAATCATGGGGCAACAGCCGCCTCAGATGGGAGGTCCAGGCGTTCATCCCTATGGTGCCCCTGCCCAGTACACGCCAGCTCCAGGTGTTGCTCCACCTCAGCATTCTGCAGGCTGGAACTCGGCCCCCGCCACTGCAACTCCATCAATGCCGATGCAGATGCATAACCACCCTTACATGCCATCTGCTAGTATGCCTTCTCAAATGGGTTCTGGGATGATGCCAATGCATGGACAGAACGTCATGCCACATTCTACTTCAATGCCTCCTTATCATCCACAATATCACTAGTGCGAAACAAGTTTTGCCTACTAGGGTCCTCAATATTGTTGCAGAGATGTGTTAACCAAAAATGTCACAAGTCTTTTGGTCCTAACTTGCATATCTTGGTTCTTTTTGTCCGTATTTTCTGTCATGTGCTCTTTTTTCTCCCTTTTGGGGTCAATGGATGGTTTCATACCTGCTTTTAGGCTCTGCATTGTACACTATTCTTGATCATCTATCATCACAATGAATGATAATGGAGCCAAATGCTTTCATTTCACGCTCGCCTTGTGTGGAATTTATATGCTCGCCTACTCCACTTTTGTTATGTTGAAAACCAATGAGTAAAACAAGACTCCAACATTTTATGGTTATTTCAAACTTTGGCAAACTTAGTTTGGTTGCAATGTTTTTAGCTTTCTGAAATCGTGTTTCTTTGATGTTGTCGGATAGTAACAATTTTTCTAATGGTTTTCAAACTCCAAATATACAAAAGCTTAAACACAGCAAGTGAACTCCTTTCAAGAGAATGTGAAAATGGAAAAACTTTGGGTTTCTGATTTCAATCCTGAAGGATAGGCCACATAAGAGTAATGAACTTTGGTCTAAGAAAACAGGGGTTTGCCGTTGGGATATGAAAATGACCAGTTGCCATACTGAAAATATTAAAAATAGCTTATATGAGTAGTATTTTTTCAAAAAAATAAGTAAAATTATAGAGGCCACAAGAAGAAGAGCGCCAATTTGAGTAGAGATAAGGTTTTTCTTGTTTGCTCTATAATTCCAAACAAGAAATATCCCAATCCCTTCATCTCTCAAATTCCCATAGTGAGAACAAAAGGGAGAAGAGACCCAAAAAATAATAAAAATCCTCTCTTTTGCAGTAAAGAATCTTCAAGTCTTTGGATTGAGTTCAACCCAAAGTATCTCTTCTTCTTCTTCCTTCTTTAAACCCTAAAACATCTAAATCTTTAAGGAATAGAAAAGCCATGACCACTCTGCAAGCTTCTCTTCTCTTCAAGCCTTTACCTCCTCTTTTCCATTTTTCTTCTTCGAAACATGTTCGGTTTCTTTCTTTCTCCAGCACTTTATCCTCTCTTCGTTTCTCTACAACTGCATCTACTACTTTAAAGACTCGGTTTTGCCGCCACAATTTACTGCTTCATTGTACATTGAATCCTGAACAAGTCAATTCCTCATCGGAATTTGCCTTATCTAATAATGATGACAATTCTATTCCCGAGATTGAACCATCTGTTGTTCAGATTGGTTCCGTTCAAAATTCTTCCATTGACTCCAATGGTGGAGTTGTCAGTAGTCTTTCTGATAATGAAGCGGCATCTGAGGTTTTGGTGGAGAGTGATGAACTGAAGAAAAAACTGCCTATACTGGTTTTTTTGATGGGGGTATTTGCAAAGGTGAAGAAAGGGTTTGAGAATATGTTGCTGTCTGATTGGTTTAGCTGGTGGCCGTTTTGGCACCAAGAGAAACGTCTGGAGAGATTGATAGCGGATGCTGATGCAAATCCAAACGATGCTGCTATGCAGAGTGCTTTGCTTGCTGAACTCAACAAGCACAGCCCTGAGTCTGTCATTCGGCGCTTTGAGCAGAGAGCTCATGCTGTAGACAGTAGAGGAGTTGCAGAATATATGCGAGCTCTTGTGGCTACAAATGCTATTGCTGAATATCTACCTGATGAGCAATCTGGAAAGCCTTCCAGTCTTCCTTCACTGTTGCAAGAGTTGAAGCAACGGGCATCAGGGAACATGGACGAACCCTTTTTAAATCCTGGCATTTCCGAGAAGCAGCCATTACATGTTGTGATGGTTGATCCTAAAGTTTCAAACAGATCATCACGTTTCGCGCAAGAGTTTCTCTCAACTATTATATTCACTATTGCCATTGGCTTGGTCTGGATAATGGGTGCTACTGCACTTCAGAAATATATTGGTGGCTTAGGTGGGATAGGAGCTTCAGGTGTTGGTTCAAGCTCATCCTATGCGCCGAAAGAATTGAATAAAGAAATAATGCCTGAGAAGAATGTCAAAACGTTTAAGGATGTCAAAGGTTGTGATGATGCTAAGCAAGAGCTTGAGGAGGTCGTTGAGTACCTAAAAAATCCTTCCAAGTTCACTCGGCTTGGAGGGAAGTTGCCGAAGGGAATTCTTTTGACTGGAGCACCTGGAACAGGAAAAACTCTCCTTGCCAAGGCTATCGCTGGGGAAGCAGGGGTGCCTTTCTTTTATAAGGCAGGCTCTGAATTTGAAGAAATGTTTGTAGGAGTTGGTGCTCGGCGTGTGAGATCTTTGTTTCAAGCTGCTAAGAAGAAGGCTCCATGCATCATATTTATTGATGAAATTGATGCTGTTGGATCAACTCGAAAGCAGTGGGAAGGGCATACTAAGAAAACACTGCATCAGTTGCTTGTTGAGATGGATGGTTTTGAGCAAAATGAGGGCATAATATTGATGGCTGCGACAAACTTGCCTGATATTCTTGATCCTGCCTTGACAAGACCCGGTAGATTTGATAGGCATATTGTGG
This sequence comes from Solanum lycopersicoides, assembly GCA_022817965.1. NCBI lineage: Eukaryota > Viridiplantae > Streptophyta > Magnoliopsida > Solanales > Solanaceae > Solanum > Solanum lycopersicoides. Next base: position 69,235,889 of record CM040620.1, on the reverse strand, counting down.
TTCCCAATCCAGATGTGCGGGGTCGTGAAGAGATCTTAGAGCTTTATTTGCAAGACAAACCAGTTAGTGACGATGTCAATGTGAATGCCATTGCTCGTGGAACACCAGGATTCAATGGAGCAGATTTGGCAAATCTGGTGAATATTGCTGCCATTAAGGCTGCTGTTGAAGGTGCTGAGAAGCTAAATGCATCGCAGTTGGAGTTTGCAAAAGATAGGATAATAATGGGAACAGAACGCAAAACCATGTTCCTTTCAGAAGACTCAAAAAAGCTAACTGCATATCACGAGAGTGGCCATGCAATTGTTGCTTTGAATACTGAAGGCGCACATCCAATACATAAAGCTACAATCATGCCACGTGGGTCTGCTTTGGGAATGGTTACACAGCTTCCTTCAAATGATGAGACATCAATCAGCAAAAAGCAGTTGTTAGCACGGCTTGATGTTTGTATGGGAGGAAGAGTAGCCGAGGAGCTGGTCTTTGGTCCAGACAATGTAACTACTGGGGCTAGTAGTGACCTACACACAGCTACAGAACTTGCTCAATACATGGTATCATCCTGTGGGATGAGTGATGCAATTGGACCTGTTCACATCAAAGAGCGGCCAAGTGCTGAAATGCAATCACGTATGGATGCTGAGGTGGTCAAACTTCTAAGAGAAGCATATGATCGCGTAAAGGCCCTCCTAAAAAAGCATGAAAAGGCTCTACACACTCTGGCAACTGCCCTTCTAGAGCGTGAGACATTGAGTTCAGAAGACATAAGGCGGATTCTTCTCCCCTACTCTGAAGACCGGCTCTCTGAACAACAGCAGCAGCAGCCTCAGGACGAAGAAACACTCGCATTGGTTTAGATGTATGGCTTTCTCTTCCATGGGTGATCATCTCAACTGGTGTAGGGGGCTATTATGTACAGTGTATACGGAGCACTAGTTTTGTTTACAGGTCTTCACTATTTTTTTTCTTTCCTCCTCTGTTGTAACATATTTTTAGGACTTCCATTTCCTGGCATACAAAACAGGTTAGCTTCAGTAGTGTTGTACGCCTTAGTAGGACTTCCAAAATCTCTTTTTTCCCTTTTCTTTGTCAGTTGTTTTTTAAATTTTATATACCCTGTATTGGGCAAAATTTTGCATGTAAACTTGGGAATTGTATATCTATTTGTTATACTGGGAATAAGGATATCCTACTTTTAACACCACACTAGGATTCTTCTTTAAATGCAATGTCATCTGAACAATTTGACTGATTTGTTCTTGCGTCTCTGGAGATTCATTTGGTTCAGCTTTAGGCTCGAATTCGATAATTTAAGAAGTAATTCTGCTTCAATTTATGTGAGGGTGTTTAACATATATCATATATTGGATAAAAAAGTTACGTTTTACCCTGTATGAAGTCTTTCAACTGTAAATCACCCCTTGCTCTGCATTAGGGAAAATGAAAATTCGAGATTACATTGGGGTTTACATAACAAATGTAACATCTGGCCACTGTCCATATGACCCATACTTTTAACTTTTGAATCAAATATGTACGTGAGTATGATCCACATTATTCAACATCAAATTCAAGTATGTTAAACGATCGTGTGATTGTATGCCAAACGACCCCTCAACAGTCTTTTTCAATAAGCACATAAACCAGCCAATAAGGCAGCAAGAATGAGCTTAGTTGCAAATCCTCTGCATAGCCTCATGGCGCACGACTGTCCAATCGCTGCATATAAAATCATTAACTCTCAAGCCTGACCAACAAGAACATCCTTGTAAGGAGTTGGGGCGACAGTAGTGGATGTTGTTTCTTTCACTGGCGACTTTTTCCTTCGCCTTTGCTCTTCTACTAGCAGTGGCATTTGCCCCTCCTCCACCGACGACTGTCTCCTTCGTCTTTGCTCTTCTATTAGCAGTGGCATTTGCCCCTCTCTTTCTTGTATTAATCGGTCCTGTGCTCCACCTCGTAGCTTTTCTAGCCTCAATTCACTCATTTGTTGCATCTTGAACACTTTTACCACACTCATTAATCCTCCAATGAACAGCAATAAACTCCCAAATAACCCAAACAACATCCAGTCTTCACTCTGCATCATTTCACAAGTCCCTCAATAGTTAGTTGATCAAACTGCACAAAAGGTGTGCAAGAGATTGTACTGCTCGTTAGTATATTAATGGTGTTTTCTATGTCATAAGCCTACAAGAAGTATAAAGACAGAGACAGAGTTAAAAGGATACCAACCAAATGAATGTCTCATATCCAAAAGTTGGATTGCCTATCCGCTATACCAAACCTCTGTATCAACTTATTTAGTATTTACTTCATCTTACTGCTAGGACTACTATTATAGAATCTATTCACAGCATCCAACGTTTAAGACGACTCCTAGAATGTTGCCAAAAATACAAGTTTTCCTTCTCTCCTCTTCTCTTTCTTTTTGATACTTGGTTGACATGGGTCAGGACCTTTCTGACTATGCATGTCCTATAGTATAGTAATTAAAGACCTTTCTTATTCTTAAACTACTTGATTATACTTCCCAGATGAGAGTCTCAAGGTCGGGGAAACTAACTAAAGAGAACTAGTTTTTTTCTTTTTCAAGAGCAAGCATGAGAGTTTAGTTTCTGCGGCGGAACTTGCAAGAATGGTTATGGGAGACGCGGGCATCAACCCTACCTTGCGAGTATTTATCGAAAGCCACTTTTTTTTCCCCTTTAAATGTGGGTTGATATATACGTTTTTTATGATCAATGTAGGTGGTATTAAAGAGTTAGATGGTAAGTCCATAAACAGATTGTTCGGGATATTGATAATTCTAAGAAAATGTTGGTTTACTTACTAACAATTTCAAGCCATGGTGGACATATCCTGACTGCTCTCTCCAATTGAGGAGTGATCCTACCAGAAACAGTAAACTGCCCAATAAGAAGGGAATGTTGACACTTTGTTGCAAGATTTGGACATGCCCATCGGCTCTTTCATAAATCTGACACGAGTTATGGATTGAACCAAGCAGCCATAGAGCAGGGCCAGCAATAAGCAGACCCACAGCTTGCTTCTCCATTTTGTGATTGCCATACCCCTTTTCTGCCTTCACAAACGATTAAATAAATGATCAGATGAAGAACTCAGCAACATTACACTAAAACTACATAGACAATATTCAATGTTATATTTAGCCAGCAACTCAAAATTAGTAATCCATGTATCACATTCTCGGCTTCTTTTATCTGTTAAAGAAAGACCAGTGGTATGCTGATCTTGTCAATGGGTTCAAGTTTGGCTCCGTGGTAGTTACAAGGCTATTACGTTTCTTTTAATGAAATTTTCGTACATTAGACATTTTTTTCCGTTTTCCCTACCCACACCGGAGGATCCATGGGCGGAGCTACCCTAGGGCAAGGCGTTGGAAATTACATTGTATATATAGGTCAAAATTACATTGTTTGAGGTTGTACGTTCTAGCCTTGATAGGGCATTTGCTTATTTACTTTATATTTCGACACCCCTTAATAAAGCATTTGCTTATTTACTTTATATTTTGGCACCCCTTGATAAAAAATTATGGCTCCGCCATTGGGAGGATCAAATACAGTTTGAACTTACCCTAGTGTGTTTCGTACTTAATCTCCCTGTTGACGTGCAGGTACTCAACCAATAGAGTAAACCTCACATGTCACATTAGGCATCTTTAATTAAGTCTCCCTAGTCTGATACCATATATATATTTGAAAACTTTTACCAATAAGCAAGGGTTCGATTCTCCGTCTTATAATCTCCTTAGCTTCTCTCAAGGTATAATAGATTAAAAAAAGTATTCCTTTTTCCAATCAAACATTCTCTTATGAAATGATTGCTTAGAATTCACTGTGATGTTTTTAACATAAAGCAAATGCATAAGGCACCTGAGTTCCAATTTGTTTGTCTGATTTTAAAAACTTTTGAATTTTGCGACGAATGTAACAAAAAATGTCATTTAATCTCGTAATCATAAGTATTGTAACACATTTTCTTTTTTAACAAACTAAGACAAATAAATTAAAACAGAGGGAGTTAATAATTAATTACCAGAGTGAAGAGAAAAAGAATGGCTAAGAAGTTGAGAATTGTTCCTACGGAGTGAACTACGGGCACAGCGAATTCGACGAGGGCAAGCTGCGGGTCAAAGCCGAGCAATAAAAATCTATAGTCGATTCCAGCGAGGTGAGCTAGAAGATCATGCACATTCACTACAACGATCACCGCCAACGCTATCAGCAACAGAACCAAACCGGACAATTGCTCTTTCGAGAACTGAGCAGCGAACCCACCCGCGAGCAATATGGTAGCGAACAAGTATAGACCGGCGTTGATGTACTCGAATCGGTTTCGGGTCAGCCTCGGCCCGTACAATCGCATCTCCCGCGCCGATGCTAATTTCACCATTATTGTTTTGTTGTTTGAATGAGAAAATTGAAATCTGTTTTACACTGATGAAGAATTCATACAGGAATTGGGGGGTGGGGGTGGGGGGTGGGGGTGGGGTTACGTGGCTTTCTGCATGCTGCATGAAAGCGTCAACGGTAACCAGTGGTTAACACGTGTTGATCGAACGATTATTTTAAAGGGATAATTTTTTATAATAGCAAACTAATAACCTAAAATAAATGGAGTAGTTAGGGTTTGATTTAATTGTGCTCCATAGCAAACGTTTGCCAAAATTTGCCAGCGAATTATATAATTGTAGCGAATTATACAATTGCAGCGAATTATACAATTGCAGCGAATTATACAATTGCAGTGAATTATACAATTTAGGCCAGTGAATTATACAATTGTATATGTATGGTGATGCCAGCGAATTATACAATTTAGGCCAGAGAATCATACAATTGTATATGTATAGCGAATTATACAGTTATATGTTTGCTATGGAGCGCAATTATGCAAACTTTGCTATAACATACAAATATAAATTTTTTATTTGCTATATGTGAAAGTTGCCCTATTTTAAAACTAAATTTTGAATACTGGTTTATTACTGTCAAATATGTTTAGTGTTTTAACTATAAGTTATATACTCTCTCAAAAATAATCAACTCCTTCTTTTTTTCGTTTAAAAAAGAATGATTTCTTTCTTTTTTGGTAATAATTATTACGTAGCATATTTAAGATCATAAGATTAAAGGATAATTTTATACTTTAATATAACTTTAATTTAGGACCACATGATTAAAAGTTTTTTTTATATTTTTAAATTTATGTCAAATCAAACTAGATCATTATTTGTGAAACGGAGAGTATATATTATTGAGTTATTGGAGCACAAATTTCTCGCTCAGGGCTTAAATCGAAAACCCTAGATAAGAATGGAGCAATTTTATCACTACACTTTGTTTTATATTTTTTTAATTTCTATTTAGTTATGTTTATTTAAGAAATTAAGTAAGTTTATCATTTTATTTTTATTTAGGAATTTACTTAGTGTTCTTCTAAAATCAATTTTTCAATCTATGCATATAAATTAATTAATTTAAATAAATACGAATTAGTTGCTTTTACTTAATTTTTGTATGTTGGTCAAATATATACATGCAAAACTTATAATTATCAATGATAAAATAGAAAAAGTAGTACTCCCTTCGTTTAAAAAAGGATGACCTAGTTTGACTTGTAACGGAGTTTAAGAAGAAAAAGAAGACTTTTTAATCTTGTGGTTCAAAATTAAAGTTATATCAAATGTATCAAAATACCCTTTAATCTTGTAGTCTTAAACATGCCACGTGGAAAGTTAAAGTTAAAGTGTTGTCAAAAAAAGAAAGGGATCATTCTTTTTAAACAAATTAAAAAGAAAATAAAGATATTCTTTTTAAAACGGGGGAAATATTCATTTTATGAAAACATCATATATTAAGAACATTATTTTTAATAAGGACAATATATAAATAAACAAACAACATTTGAAATTTTGAATATTGATTAGTTTTTTACTCCAACTAAACTTGAATCGTTGCAGGAAGGGGCGGAGCTAACATAGAGTTAGGGTTTCATCCGAACTCCATTCGGCGAAAAATATTACTCCCTCTATTTTATTTTATGTGACACTTTTTATTTTTTAAGAGTCAAACAGTTAATTTTAACTGGATATTTGCGTATGGAATTTTTAAATTTTTTAAAATAAAATTTATATATTTGTAAACTACGTAAAATTTATTTTAAGTCACAAAATTGATAATTCAAAATATTAAAGGATCTATGAAAAATGTCACATAAAATGAGACGAAAAAAGTACAATTTATACATGATTAATATATATATATATATATATATATATATTACATGTCGAATTCCTTGATTAGTTTGTAATTTATTTTTCTAAATTTTGAACCTCTTATTAAAAATCTTAGCTCCGCCGCTACCAGCTTCCAACCAGATTTTTCCATGCTAACTTTAGTTAATTGACAATCTATTCTACTGTGCAGGGAGAGGGTAGCTGCTCAGCTTCTTGTGTTAGTCTGACAAATACCAAGGAAAATTGGGACCATCCATTCGTTTTCTCAGTCGTTTGTCCAGGGATAGTAGTAAAAAATACAAAGAATGATTATAAGGCATTCATTTACAGGGACCTGGAAGCATCACCGCTGGAAATGGAGTTTCAGATTTTGCTCCAATATGTGTTGCAATAGTAATAATACGCATCCATCAATCTCCAACGTTGTCTCCACTAACATTGCAATTACAGAGTTAGCGAAAAAGGGTTCACTCGAACAAGCACGAAAGCTGTTTGACGAAATGCCTCAAAGATCAATTGTCTCATGGAACACCATCATTTCTGGTTATTCCCAATGGGACAAGTTCAGTGAAGGGTTAAGTTTAGTTTCATTAATGCATAGCAGCTGTATAAAGCTGAATGAGTCTACTTTGTCGTCAGTACTAAGTGTTTGTGCTCGATCACAGTCGCTCAATCGTGGTAAGGAAGTTCATGGGCTAGTTTTGAAATCTGGATATCAAAGTTTTCAGCTTGTGGGTAGTGCTTTATTGTATCTTTATTCAACGTGTCATGAAATCAAAGATGCAAGGATGGTATTTGATGTATTGCATTGGGAGAATGAGTTGTTATGGAGCTTGATGCTTGTGGGATATGTTAAATGTAACTTGTTAACTGATGCTTTGGAGATTTTTAGGAAAATGCCGACCCGTGATGTTGTTGCTTGGACCACTTTGATTTCTGGATACTCAAAGGTTGAAGGTGGATGCCAGAAAGCTTTAGAGTTGTTTCGGTCTATGAGAGAGGATACTGAGCTTGTCCCGAATGAATATACTCTGGATTGTGTTTTGAGGGTGTCTGGTCGATTGGGATCTTTATATGGGGGAAGAGCAATTCATGGGTTGGTAGTGACGTTTGGGTTTGAGTGGGATCATTCTGTTTCTGGTGCACTGATTGATTTTTATTGTAATTGTGAGGTTCTTGATGATGCTATGTTAGTTTATAGTGCACTAGTTAATCCTTCCTTGAATGATTCAAACTCACTAATTGGAGGGCTAATCTTGGCGGGCAGGATTGAGGAGGCTCGATATTTGTTTAACGGATTGATCAAGCAGGATCATGTTTACAATTTGATGATTAAAGGATATGCCATGTCTGGTCAAGTAGAGGAGTCAAAACAGTTGTTTCTGGCGATGTCAGAAAGAAATTTAACTTCTATCAATACTATGATTTCTGTGTACTCGAGGAATGGTGAAATCGATAAAGCTGTAGAGCTTTTTGAAGAAGTGAAATTACAGGGAAATTCCGTTACCTGGAATTCTATGATTTCAGGATATACCCAAAATTATCAACATGAGAGTGCGTTAAAGTTGTATACAACCATGAGAAGATTAACAATTAGCCAAACTAGGTCAACATTTTCTGCCCTGTTTCATGCATGCTCCTGCCTTGGTTCACTTCAACAAGGTCAATTGATTCACGCAGATTTGATTAAGACTCCATTTGAATCCAATAACTATGTTGGGACAGCTCTTGTTGACATGTACTCCAAATGTGGGAGCCTCAATGATGCTCAAAAATCCTTTCATAGCATTGCATATCCTAAGGTAGCAGCATGGACAGCTCTGATTAATGGGTATGCACATCATGGGCTTGGCTCTGAGGCACTTGTACTTTTTCACCAAATGTTAGATGAAGGGATTGATCCTAATGCAGCAACCTTTGTCGGTGTCTTATTGGCTTGTACTTGTGTGGGTTTGGTTGGAGATGGCACAAGACTTTTCCACATAATGCAAGAATACTATGGTATAGCACCTACTCTGGAACACTACACGTGCATGGTAGATCTTCTTGGAAGATCAGGCCATTTACATGAAGCTGAGAAGCTTGTTAACAGAATGACTATTGAACCAGACAGCATTATCTTTGTTGCACTGCTTAATGCTTGTTGGTTCTGGATGGACGTGGAAGTTGGAGAGAGGGTGGCAGAAAAACTGTTGTCGTTGGATCCCAAGTCTACATCCGGCTGTGTTATCATGGCCAATATGTATGCAGGATTTGGCAGGTGGTGGGAGAAGATGAGAGTGAGGAAAGCAATGAAGAAACTGCAGTATAAAAAGGATCCTGGATATAGTTGGATTGAACTAAATAACAAGGTTCAATTTTTCTCCGTTGATAATAGAACTCATCCTTTTTGTGATATAATTTACTCAACTTTGGAAAACCTAACATCAAATGTGGACTCTGAAATTAATTTTGATTGTACTTCTTCAAAATTATATGGTGAAAGTGAGTTACTCTCTTAGTTAATCCTCCTGATTATATTAATATGCATAGCATCCGTGGTGTTTGATTGAAATTATTAGTTTTGTTGAAAAATAAATGCAACTAGCCTCATGTAAATTTCTGCTAAACCAGTTTGACTTCTTATGCATTAAAACCGATTATGGAACTCTGTTTTTCTCCAAAGCTTCATTTCTTTTACGTCTAAATCTTGTCTCTGGTGCATAGAATGATATTTCACCTAGGTGGGTGCGTGAGATTTGTTATGGATATGCAACGGCTAATCTTTGATATATGAGGTCTTGAAGGTTTAAAGGCATAGATTCAAGCGTAAGGAGATGCTTTATTCTGAGATATTATCAGTTCTTGTTCATACACTTCTCCACAATTTTGACGGGTTCTCAGTATATATTCTTTCATTATCCTCTGACAGTATCCATTCAAAGTGGGTGTACGTTTCATATTCCTAAGAAATAGTAGGAATATTAGTTTCTGGAGCTGTATCCACTTTCCCGGCATTATTCTGATGCTTTTCTGATCTTCTTTTTGGTAATTCTGATGCCTTTTTTGGTGGAAAAGATCTCGTATGCTAGATGGTGTTTCCTAAGAAACAGTAGGACTAATAGTTTTTGGAGCTGCATCCCCTTTCCTATGATAATTCTGATGCTTTGTCTGGGAAAAAATAGCTCATAGTTTACATGGGGTTCCTTATGGTTTTAGATTTGATCTTCTATCGAATTAATCTTAGAGAAAATGTCCATTAATAATGCTTATCGTGAATGTAGTATTCAATTACTTTCATATATATTAGACTTTCCTTAATCGTGACTGATGAGACGAGAGACAATTCAAGATTATGTACTAATTGTATTGTTCCTATTGACTTGTCAAGTGATTGTTTGAATGAACTTGAAGCAGATTTCCTTTCTCCTGCCTATCCCAGGGATCTTAATTTTTCGTTATATTTTCTGAAAATGTTATTGCTGGGTGAAAGTCGATCATATCAAAAGTGAAAGAAAAGAAAAAGCAGCAGCTTCTGGCACAATGTAAGTTCTTCAAACTCCTCAAGAGAAGTAACTAAAGGATTACACAGAGAAAACAATGTGTGTATATATATATATATGATATGGTTCACCATTTTATGTACTTGTTGGTCCTCTTTTGTGATCGTTGGTGAGTGGAATGGCTACTCCATTATTCGAGCAAGGTTCTACCTGCTTATCCAGAAATGAAATACTTAGCTATAACACGAAGGAGATAGATTGCAACACACATGACAGAAAAATGTATAGTAGTATACCTTAATAAATTACGTAAATAGAGTTGTTTAAGTCTTGGTGCTGAGATTCTCAGTGACAACGAGCATCGATTGACCTTTCTTCTCTTCTAACATGAATTCTTGCTTGAGTTTGTCATCGTTGTACTCCAAATCTGGCCATTTCTGTGGTTCTAATTCCATTACAGGGTTCTTTCGATACTTGAAATACAGTATAAGCTGCAGGATACAAAGGGGTGTTCCCACCAGATTTGGAGACTGAAAGAAGAAGAAAAAGAAGATTTATGTACAAGTATAATGAGAAAGTTGAAGTTCATATTTCATGTAACTACACTTTGTTCTTGAATTTATGGAAAATAAAAATTTAAAAACGTAACTTAGTACTAGACTTATTTTCTTTTTTAGTCCGTCTTAATAAGAATGATATTTTCATATATTAAGTAATAATTTAAACTTTAAAGTTCTCATTTTCACCCTTAACCACACATATATCTATCAAAAAAAATTTTTTTTTTTCTTAAATTCTGTGTCAAGTCAAACTAACTCATATAAAATGGAACACAGGGAACGTTAAACAAACCGCTAGAAAGAGATCATGACTGAGTAGTCCATATGCCATCCAAAGACCACTAGCAAGAAAAGAGAATAATGACAAGTAAAATGGCATAAACTCCACACTCTTTGTCTTGATCACTTGTCTCTGCAGTACACATATGAGTGTTCATTATAAAACAAATTTTACAAGTTGTTTGACATTAATATTATTTACGCTATCAGTATATATATACACAATCTCGAACTTCAATTTGAAAAATGTCTCACCACAACAACTAAAGGAGAAGCATACATAGCAATTGAAGCAACAAGTCCAATACTCCCTACAAAAACTTTTCGACTCCGGTGTTCATGAAATACAAACGTCGATATAATCCCCGTTGCTACACATATTAGAATAATAGGCACCACCATTTTTGCAACCTCCTTCTGCTTTTAACAAAAAATAATAATCATACTATATACTATACCAAAAAAATTAAAAAAAAATTGAATCACACATATATAATAACTTACCTTTCCTTTAGTTGAAGAAAACCATAAATAAATGAGAATGAATGAGACCTCCAAAAGTATCCCAATTCCATTTATAGTAACCACTGGAAAATTTTCCCATTTATAACTTACTATTGGTAACCCATACCATGTATAGAGACAACAATTGAATAATGCTAGTACGTAAGGTACACATGAAAATCCTTCAATATTCTTCTTCTTCATAACTCGAGAAAATGTAAGCCTATCGATCAATAAACACAAGATTAGAGGTTAACATTTAACTAAAAAATTTAAGCTATATACATCATCACGTAAGATTTTTTTTTATATCTTATCACGTTTATTTATTATAGCAGGTTATCTATCTTATTACGTACATTGGTGCAGCATAGAGCAACATGGAGGCGACATTGCCTGTGACAAATAAAACCATGCACGTTTATAATTATCATAACCTAACTATTTAAATGAAGTAATATAAATATAAATTAAAAAATATATATATATAGTTTACCCATTACTCCAACTGCTAAACGCAATGTTTCACTCATTTTTCTTTAGAGAGAAAAAAAAAATTTATTGAGGAATTTATAAGTGCTTAGAGGCAAGTAGTTATAATTGTTATAAATATATATATATATACTATGGTTTTGATGAAAGTGGTGTGTGTACATGTATTTAAATTTGTGAGTGGAAGGTGATAAATCATTTTCAAAATAAAAGAAATTAACTAGAAAAGAAAAATTTGTGGTTAGGAAAAATTGGTTGGAGGCTAATAAATGGTAATGTATTTTATGGAATAATTTTGTAAATGCTCCATTTAAAAATTCTTTATTGGGATAATAATAGGACAGAAGGAGGGAACGAGATGCATGTAAAAAAGGAAAAAAAAGGCATAAAATTAAATAATTCTTGTTTTCGTAGATAAATAAAATTTGTTCTTTGTGTTGGTGGAAGATGTTACTAGACTTCCACTATCCACTTAATATTTCTGTTGCAAAATGCTAATATAATCTTCAGGTGGTTTCATTTTTCACGTCTATTACAGATGTATTAAGTTATTATTTACGTATATATCCAGTAAATTTTGTTTAATATTAATTTTGAATAATTTTATTGATATAAAATAAAATTTAGTGACTTTACTGGATAAATTGTCAAAGTTAAGTGATCTTTTGACATATTAACTTGAGTTTTCGCTTATTTCATGTTATTAAATGTTTTTCTTTAGACTTGAAGACTATTAATAATAGAAATAGTTTCTTAATATACAGACAGACCTATTTTTGTCTTAAATTCTTATAAACGACATTTATTTTGAGATAAATTATTTGTATTAAAATGACACTTAATTTGAAACGAAAAAAGTAAAACCCAAGATGAAGTATTTTCTTCCACAAGTTTTACTCTGATTTACTTTGGTTCGTGTGGTCGTGTCTCACTTTCACTCCATAACAAAGATATTTTTTTTTATGTGTTTCCTCCGTAAAAACAAAACAAACAAAAAAAATTCACACAATAAGGATATCTCGAAGCTCTATATACATTAGTAAAAATATATTTTGTCTAATAACTTAAACGTTTAGACAGTCATACAACATGTAGAGGTCCAAAGTTTTTTAATATCATTTCATATCATTATAAAAAATAAAAAAAAATTCTAACGTGTTTGACTTATGTAGGAGAATCAAACTAGTAAACTAATTGAAAAGCATCAAATACATAATCACATAATTCAACGTAAAAAAAAAGAAGATCTATTTGAAGAGGAATAAAAGAGCCAATCAGATTACCATATATTTGCAGAATACGAATTATGAAATTATATAAAGGTGCATTTTTAATTTGAGGGAAAATAATTAAAGCATTCATCTAATACTATGGTTGATATCAGCATTATCTTTTGACTGTCTCCCATTTATCATCTCTTAAATATTATATTCCATTAAAAATTCTACTATTATCTTCAACTGAGCATAAGTTGTTCCCACGGTTATGCTTGAATCATATTCTCTATTGCTTCTCGTACGTACTTGAATATTAGTAGGCGTTTAGCTAGCGATTTCAAATATTTTCACTGAGTTAAAGTTGAATACATAATTGTGTTTACTTATACGTAAAGAATATTTGAAATAAAGTTCACGCTTGAATGTACTAAAATATAATCTCAAAAGTGAAAAGCAAATTGAAAATCAGGTCTAAGCTGATTTATAAATTTAAAATACAATTTCAACTTGAATATTTTCATAGTCAAACACTAATTTTCAAATAAAGTATGAAATCATTCCCAAAAATAAGTTAATAATTTTTATGATCAAACGGATAAATAATGTTGATAGTTAAGTCATAATAAATCCCAAAATTTCCAAGAGAGAATATAGACTAGCGCGCTACTCCTTCTTTTTGTTGATTTAGTGCATCCTAAGACATGCCTAATAAGGGAGTTAAAAGCTTCTTACTTTTCATCCACTTAAAGTCATGATGACATCTATTCTAACCATCGATAGATAATTAAGTCAATTCATCACCAACTCAGAAACGATACAAATAAATGTGGAAAATAAATAATAAGATATACACATGCATGGTCTTAAAATTATCCAGACTTCATAAATGAATATACAAGTTGTGGGAAATAAAATCATCTCAAAACTCAGTGTCACTAGTAGAAGAGCTTATTAATACAAAATACAAACGTTTAATACATATATCTAAGTTGTCTAAGAAATTGAAAATACAGAAAAGAAATTTGATTTGGTGTTCAATCAACAAGAATCACCTTTTTTTAGTGTTTAGTTTGCTAGTTAAGGCTTGGTTAATCCCAAAAGTTGAAATTATAGCTTACTAAACAAACTTGATTTCCTGATTATTGGCCATGTTATTTGAAGTTTTGATGATTTGACAAACTCATAGACCTTGTGAAGAGACCAGATTCATTGTACAAATGTATATGCAACTGTCAGGTCTTTATCGACAGGGGGAAGGAAACATGGAAGAACATGTAGACACTGGTGTATTGTTTGTCATCATCAAAAAGGGGGAAAATGTTATTTGAAGTTTTGATGATTTGACAAACTCATAGACCTTGTGAAGAGACCAGATTCATTGTGCAAATGTATATGAAACTGTCAGGTCTTTATCGACAGGGGGAAGGAAACATGGACGAACATGTAGACACTGGTGTATTGTTTGTCATCATCAAAAAGGGGGAAAATGTTATTTGTAGTTTTGATGATTTGACAAACTCTGGGACCTTATGAAGGGACCTGGTTCTTGGCTCAATATGCTTTTTGGCTGCCAGCTGGAGAAAGTACAAAAAGTTGGTGCACAGTCTCCAACAGTGGCAGAATTGGCAGACGCGGCAGAAATGTCAGAACTTTCCAACCAATGGCATGGGTTTAAGGAAAGTGACTTGTCTATACAATGTCATCTTTCCTTAAACTTTTGGTTCTTAGTTTTTGCAACTTGAAAAGCTCTCAAGAACTCTTGCAAAGGCTTACAAAAAGAGTGAAGAAACATCCTCAAGATCAACTCAAATCTGAAAGAGCTGGAAGCTTAGTTGTCTTAGGATTATTTCTTCTGCACGTAAATTGTAAATCTGTTCCTCCATTTATAAAGGAATCAGATAGTTGTTTGATCTAAAATTCTAAATCATTAGCAGGTTAGTGATTTAGTGGGCAGTCTGTGAGATTGCTTAGAAAATCCTAAGTTGTCTAGAGTGATAGCTTAGTGGGTAGAGTAACATCTACTTAGGCTCATCAAGCAATAGAGTTATTGCTTGTCTGTGAGATTAAAAACTTTTTCTCACATTTTTGTAACCGGTTTACTTTTGCTTGTGAAGACTAGTGAAACGGTTTTGGAAATCCTGTGAGACAGGTCGTGGTTTTACTCCCTTGAGCAAGGAGGTTTCCACGTAAACTGCTGGTGTTGATATTCTGCCTTTATTTACAGTTGTTCATATTTTGAGTGAGTCAAGGGACCTGGTCCATTGACTGATAGTGGACGCACAGATTCTAACAGGCCATATATATCTTATATATCTATCTTGCTTCCATACTTTTTATCGCAATTAAATATGATGCTAAAAGAGAAGTTAGATTCTTTACCCATCGTTTTTCAATCATGCTTGTGAAATGACAACGTATTTTTAGTGCTTTCGTTTTTTCTTTTCTTTTAATTGATGATGGGGTGGAGCATATGCCATATATTGGAGGATTTGGGCTTAGTAGTTAGTACAATATTGTGCAATTACACTAATTACATATTTTAGCAAATAAAGCACCACTTCAAATTTACTATAATTTGTCTTTGGAATGGTAGGGTTTGAGAGTCTAGTGCGTTAGGGAATTGTAAATAACGCCAAATAGGAAAAACTATGTTCCTCGTGAGATAAGGATCTTCCAAAATACAACTAGCTAAGTACAAGTGTACGACCATAAGTGGGGTCTAGCCGGGATAAAATATACGCACCCTTATCTCTTACCTTTATGAGATAGAGAGCGTTGTTTTTGACTGATTCTCGATCCAGTGTTAAAAGCAAAAAGTCTCACATTGATGGTTAATGAGATGAGCGGACTCCTTATAAGACTTGGACAATTCTCCTCCCTTTGAGCTACCTTTTAGTGTGTGAGTTAGGCTCAAGACCTAATTTAAACATGTAGACTAGGGATCGACAATAATGTGAGCGAGATTACACGGGCGGAAGCATATTTTTGGATTTCGGATAACATCTGCCAGTATCGATTCCCCAGTCAATGGAACATGTCACTCAACATTATCGACTCCTTAAAATATTATTATGACAATAATAAAGCAACATCCCTTCATATCATATCCTCAATCCCTAATGCATTCTGTTGCTATTTGAAAATCTAACCTGCATTATTTTCCTAATCTTATCATATGGTTTATTATACTACTCAATCATTTAAATTAGGATGCACTTTGCAACAATTTTTTAAAATTTATGTCATAACGTGGACTTGCACAGTTTCACTTGTGGCTTATATGGATGACGATCCTCCTCTATTTTATACAAGTGCTATTCTGAATCACAGCAGATGTCACCTATATCATCACAACCCCAACTTACCCTGAGACAACAAGCACTAGCAGATGCTTTTACAGTGTTTCTCTTTCCCTTTTGCTTTTACCTAAACTACAAACTTAATGCTCCAAACACGGTAAAGCAAATCCGATGACATTTAGTATAGAAACACGACTAATACAATCAGAGACCACCATGAAAATTAGGACAATCGAAAATCACCATGAAGGCCATGTCGTAAATATACAGAGCAGTTGATTCAAACTGGTCTGTAAGGAGCAAGAAAAATAATATATGTTGTTTACAGGGTGTGTACTAACAGATTTGGTTTTGAGTCTAGTGAAAGAGTATGCAATTACAACTATAGTGGTAGAAATGATTAGTGTACACGCAGCTACTATATACTATACAGTATGGGCAAGATTGCTGACACAGGAATAAGGGTATATATTTTCTCCAATACAATGATCAAATGGTGTTGATTTCTTTAGAATATGTACCGGCGGACATAATCCACTCGAGTTGGATGCTTGAGCTTCATGAGAGCCTTCACTTCATGCTTCCGTACCATCTCTCTCGAAATATTTAGGTTACCCGCAATTTCTCCCAATGTTCTATCACCTTTGCCATCAAGTCCATATCTTTGTCTGATTACTAGACTCTCCTTGGGCTTAAGAGAATCAAGCTGTCAAGGGAGAAACATGATGATGCAAAATTAATGATTCAGAAACAAACTGAAACTTATAAACTTGAAATGATTTTCATTTACAGCAACACATATCTTAAGATTCAAGATTAACAGGTCAAATCTACTCATAGAATCATAGTGTCCTTTCAGTGCTAGAAGTTTCCATTACTAATCTTTGAAGTGCTATTAGCATCTGATTCTCTGCTTTGAAAGCCAGATGACTTCATATGAAGGCCTCTAACAAAAGAGATGCCAGTTTCGACGATAGGCTTTTATCACCAAAGCTTAGATAATCCTAGGGATGGAAAATGGGCAGTTTAGGCTGACTTTGAGAGGGTCAAGATGCGCAAACTCAATAAAGGAATCCTTGTCCACCCCTGCCCAAAGTTTACTTGGGGTAGGATGGGTTTGCCATGCTTGGGCTAAACAATGGGTTATAACTGAAACCTCCCTATTTGACAACTTCTGTTCGTTATTTTAGATCTCAATAAACTTTCTTGCCCAAATATTCACAAGCCAGTGTTCATAATTAGAGTACATAATATAAAAAGTGATGAATGTCTCTAATTTTATAACCATAAATAAATATGTGATATTTCATAAATCATGCAAGTGATATTACTTCACTCTTACAGTTTTCCTTTTCCCATATATGTGCAAGTTAGACAACCAAGGTCTCCTATAAAGAAAATTTGTCACTTTATATTATAAACAAGAACAAAATTATGTGTTTTCGAGTGTTCAAGATATATATTCAGTCACCAAGAATATTCAAATGTTATTTTGAGAAAATTGTCAATTTTCATGGTGTCAAAAGCAAAACTGATACAACTTATAAGATTGTGCATTCTTCCAAAATTACTCTTCTGATATCATTTTCAACACTAAATGACAAGATCCCATAATTTGGACAATGATGGAAGAGATATAAAGTATAGTAATATTATGGTTAAGTCATTGTTCACTGTATCTCTGTATGTTCCAATAGTTATAAATAAATAATATCCTCATTTCAATTTATTGTCTCTTTCCAGAATACCGAGCCTCTAGATGTCGCTCCATTGTTTCACCACAGTTTTATGGATTTTCTTCCATGTTTAGCTTAATGGAGCTCTTACCACGAAGGAACTTATGTTTTTTCTTCAACTAGGAACACTATAGACTACGTGAACCCTAGCTTTTTTTTTTACCTTCCTCACCCTTTGTCTTGTCCTAAGTTCCATAATGATCTCATTACAAAGACATCTATGGGTTTCTTCATTTGAAAAATTCTCAATATGAATAATTTCATCTGACAACTCTAAGTAGGGATACATCATTACACAATTTAATTGCAATTCTATTATTTATAAGCTAAATTGGGTATACCCTTTAAATATACCCTTCATAGCTCTAGGCAATAAGCCAATAACCATATTAAATGGTTATGAACTTTGGAAGGTACCATATCCAGAGGTATGGTCGCATTATTTCAATAAGAAGCAAAGCTCTTAACCAGAGAAGCAATTTCAAAACCAAATATAGAGGCAAAGAGGAAAACACATTACCACATCATCCAGAGCAAGCCTGAGTAAAGCTGGCTGCTTCCTCTTATCCCCATCAACGCCATCTACGTCAGTTATTCCATTGATGAGTTCTTCTTGGGTTGTCTTGTTTCTTGCATGGAGAGAGAAGATAGGTTTAGATACTTTCATCACTTCATGGTATCTCTCCGGGGAAAGTCCAACTCTTTTAATTATTTCTTCATCCGTTGGTATCCTCTGAAGCTCAAACAGCAACTCCAATTTGGCCTTCTGGATTTCCACTCTGATCTGAATCAAAAAAAGAATATCAATTTTTTTGCACTGACTATTGATAATTACGAGCATATGTCCCAGAAAATTCCTTGAAGAAGAGAAGAATACTCCTAACGGGCTCACAAAAGAACTTAAAGCTATTTAAAGGATTTTCCATTTTGATCTAATACAAATTCCTTTAGTTGGAAGTCAAGAAATGATTTTATTTACCAAGTGAAAATGTCTCATAAATAGAGACAATATTTTTTCTTTTCACCAAATGAAGCAATTGCTTGGCTTCCAGACAGTGACAAAACAAAGAAATTGGTTCTTTGATGGGTGAACAGTGAAATGAAAGAACACTGGCAGATAGAAGAAAGAAAACATACAGATTCAAGCCCGAATGGAACTTTGGTGAAGCTTGAGGTTGTCATAGAACGTATTATGGCATGCCTTATCCAAAAAAGACCATATGTTGATAGCCTAAATTTCCGATTAGGTTCAAATCGGTCAATAGCTGTGATTAGACCCTTGACTCCTGCCTGACAGAGGTCTTGGAATCTTGACGCATTTGCAAAATCTTGAAAATATTTGTTCATCACAAACAAAACAAGACGTAGATTGTGCTGCAAACAAACAAGACTGCAAAGGTGAGTTATTTATAAAGCTAAAACTCATAATATCTGGATGCATACGAAAGTTAGATGACAGGAAGAACGTGAGGTATTTCAAGTTACACTAGCATTATTGGCTTTATTTCCCCTCTCAGGGGCATAGATTCAAGATCAATATTTCAGAATTTCAAGTATATAAGACACTCAAAAGCAAAATACAGAAGATGATTAGGTGTGCTTTATAACATGTATAACTAACTTGCACATATTACTGTTTGTAAGCAGTGCATGGGAAGATTGACCAGTTTCAATGATATAATAAATTCATGTTGAGGATCATGGGCGAACAGATCACATCAGGATCGCTTGATGCAGTTTATAAAACTAGAAACAAGTTTACTTTTGCTTGAGGCATAAATTGAACTTCTAAGGTGCACAGCAAGAAGGTCTTACAAGTAAAAGAAAGAAAGTACCTTAATCAGCTTATTTCTAGCAGCTCGACCAACTTCCAGCTTTTTCCGTAGTTCAGAGGCATCCATATTTGTTGCCTCAGCCACTTCACCATCAGTTGGTTCTCTCCCCAAATCATTTTGCAAGTTTTCTTTAACTTGAAGAATTGCCTAAATAACAACAAATGACTCTCAATCGTAAATTAAACAATAGCAACACTAAAATCCAATGAATAAACACATGCAATCCACAAACTTCTTTCACACAAACTTCCTTTCACATTTACACTTTTTCCAGTTAAAAATAAAACGTTGTACCTTCATAGGTTGCATCAACTTGAAGAGCCACATATGCTCAGATGATGGAAGCACTGGAGGGATCTTCATTTTCTTCCAGTCTAAGCTTGCTAAATCGGTAGCACCTGAATATTCTCTGACAAGCTTATCAATTTTTTCATCTTCGGTGTCCTCTTTAAGTTTTCTTCTTTCGGATGAAGCAACCATTTCACCTTCTTTATTCTTTAGTAGAGCAATCCTCTGGTCAAGAGTCAACCTCTTTGACTTCTTTCTACGATTCTTGACCACATTATCAACAACTTCGTTCTTCACTTCCTCGTCACTTTCTACAATCCTCTTCCTCGTCCTTGGCCTTCTCTTCACCAAATGATCCTTAACTTCTGTATTAGAGCTAGCAGTTTCCAGACTGCGCTTGTAGATACTTTCAAGTTTGGCAGCAGCTTCACTGTAGTCTAATTCTAACGTACTTGGAGGGGCTTCGATTGTAACAGCATGCACTCTCTCAGTACGCTTAGATACTCGTCTTGACCTTTTTTCATTTTCTTTAGATGTTTCAATAGGCAAGGATATGGACTCCTTAGGTGAAACTAAAGTCGTATTCTTCGTTTTATCTTTTTTAAACGATACAATTACTGGCCTTTTAAGCGGACATAAACGAGCCGAAAACCTTGAGCTCAATCCCAATGGACTTCGAGAAGCAGAGCTTGAAACAGTCACAACTCCCATGCCAAGTTGTGTTATCAAAATTTCACTCAATGAACGGAAGAGCTCCTCACAAACTAGTCCCCTGTTAAATCCAATATACATGCATTATGATATGTATAATAAATTTAACTCAACTGAAAGACAAAAGGAAATTTTCTAGGGCATGTACTATTTTCTTCTTTTTCTCTATTTGTTTCCTGAAGAAGCTTCAGTATGAACAATCAACAAATTAAAGTTCATTAGTTGAGAATTCAGCAGCTATTTGCGGAAAAGCATAATAAATGAATGTGTCATTTAACATGGCTTTAGTTGGCATCTATACTTTTCGACTTTAGATGTGCACGAGTAGACACTTACACTCGCATAAAGAATAGTAAACACATGCATCCTACATGACATAATGAATGTAGGACATCACATAGGATGTGAATTGCCACGTAAGACACATGTATGTACTTGTTCAATTTTATACAAGTTTAAATAACTACTTATACACACTTAGAGTTGGAGGTCGTACATGACAGTTATGGTCAAGTTAAAGGGCACCTTTGTGTATTACGTGATACAAAAAACTTTACAATTCTGAGATTCTGTTAACTGAATATCATAAGCAAGTTCGATTTCGAGAATCACACTACTATTCAATCACAATCATCTTATTTTCTAAAATAAATTCTGTTTTCTCATTTTCCACCATACAAAAGATCGGAGTACTATGACATTGAAGATGCGTCAGTTCAAGCAAATCGGAAACTAATCTCTAACTTAATCAAACGACAACGACGCCGGAAGAAGGTAAATCAAAACTATTTAGAGCACTATTTAACAAACCTACGCAATTCAGTACTCAGAAATCAGAAACAATAAAGTATATCGCACCTGAAACGGAGTCCAGTCGAATTTCAACTCTGACAAAGTAATTAATCCCGGCGACGATGAAGATTCCGGTAGCGAAACTGATCAGAGCAGAATTTTATTTATTTTTTCTCAAAATAAAATAAAAATGATCGCAGTGGAAAGTTGAGAGGCTCAAAATGGAAGTGTGGTAGTTAATAAGAAAATATATTTTTCTAAATAACAAATATATACCTTGTCGAATTTCGGTGTCCACAAGCTCTTTTCTCCGACTATCCAACGGTTAGGATTTGTAGTTTAGAAGATCGACGGTCAGAAACTTTGATCCACGTGGATAGAAGTGTAGAAAGTGATGACGTGGACAGTGCCATAGCAGAAGAATAATGGGAGTGAAAGAGCATACGTGGCATGCTGAGAGTGGAAGGAGAGATATTTTTATTGTGTATATGGATGTGGTTAATGACACGACGTATTTTTTATTGTTTACTATAAAATTTTAGTGGGACCTACTGATAGAAGTGGTGTGGAGAATCTTACGTTGCTTATTTTGTGCCATTTGAATTACTAATATATATTTTCTAATTTATGTTTATAATAAAGGTTTATTAATTGTCTGCCTCATAATTTCACAGCTGGTGAATCTTGACCATTACTAGTATTATTTGAATTATTAACGTCGTTTAGTAAGATGTATAAAAATTAGTTTTATGTAGTGTTTGATTTATTATGTTCAAAAAAAATATGTATAATTTTTTTTATTTATGAAAATATCCTCTATAAGATAGATTTACTTGTTTATTGGTAGTGGATTATTAGATTAACCAATAGCATATATTAGTATGTAGTTTAGAAAGTTAGAAATGGTAAAATGTAAAAACTCTTAAGATAAATCATAAAACTTTTAGAATCCAAGTCTCTTTCAAAGAGGGCCAATTTGAACATTGGAAATTTCCATGCCCTTTGAATATTGGAAAGGTTCCCATATTGTTGAATGATGAATGTACTTAGTTATATGCACATGGCTTAGTAATAATAAAGGCTTAAGTCATATGCTGCCCTTTAAAGTTGTCAGCATATTCATTTGAACACCTCAACTTATTTTTGTGTGTATTGAACACTTTATTTATTAAAAAGTCATTTCTATTAGACACAAAATGCTGACATGTCAAAAAATGTGGGTTACACTCTCTTTAGGCGCGTGAAACTTTTGAAATTAATATATTTTTTTTTTTTTTTGTAACTTATATACAAAAATTAACGGAAAAAAAATATTTCTTTTTGAAAGAAAGTCATCTTCTTCCCCAACCCAATTTCCTCTGCATTTTCATCCATAATTTTTTTACGCAGCAAACCACCCCACCTCACTCTTTCTCTCATGCTCTCCAATTTTTTTTTTTTTTTTTAATGTAGATTCCACTCTTTTAATATTTCGGTGAAGCTCCATTCATTCCGATGAAAAATATGAATTGACTTTTTCGGGCAAAAGTTTATTATTATCTGTTGTAGTTGTGATTGATAATTCCTAATTGAAAAAAGATAAAGATAATGAATGATTTTGATGCTATCAAAATGAAAGAGAATGAGTATTTAGATTAGGTGGACAACAATGGTGTACTACCAACGTTAATGAAAGGAGTAAAATTCGATGTAGGAAAGAAAGATGTTAGTTGATTCAAGAGGGGCGGAAGGGGGAAAAAAGAGGTCGGATGATGATTTTTTAGGCTGCCGGTGCAAGCGTCGGCGTCAATGGAATTGAAAGGGCCATTGAAATAGGTTCTGAAGAAGAAGACAGGTGGGGAGGATAATTCAAAATAATAGAATTTATTTTCTTAATATTCATTTTGGATTATTCAAATAGAGTTTTTTAAAAAGTTGGATCCAATGGCATGTGTCATTCTTTTATTGGTATGTTTGTTGTGTAGAGGCGTTTGAAACACACCCATATTTATTTTCAATTTATTGTGATTTTGTGTCAAATAGATATAAATGTATTAAGATTTAAGTACTTGATAGGTATAAGGTTAAATTGAGGTGTCTAAATGAAATATATGGACAATTTTAAGGAACTACGTATGACTTAAGCCAATAATAAATAATAAATCCATTTGATTTGAATCTGTTGATGTTAACCAAATAGGGTCAATTTCAACCGTCACTTTGCATGCATTTTTGTTAGTTGATTTCTTGATTAATCGATATAATTGTTTGAATTTGGAGGTGGAGCTAGGTAGAAGTTCGTGGTTCAGACGAACCCAATAGCAAGGAGCGGAGGCAGCATATAATGAAGGGGTTCATCCGAACCCCTTTGGCGAAAAATATTACTATTTATATATGATTAAAATTATTTTAAAGATAGGTATAATAGATGTCGAATTCCCTTTCACTAGTTCGTATGTTTACTTTTCAGATTTCGAACCCCCTCATTATAATTTCTTGCTCCGCCACTGCC
The DNA here is from genome assembly GCA_022817965.1 of Solanum lycopersicoides. Classification (NCBI taxonomy): domain Eukaryota; kingdom Viridiplantae; phylum Streptophyta; class Magnoliopsida; order Solanales; family Solanaceae; genus Solanum; species Solanum lycopersicoides. The sequence continues at coordinate 69,211,938 of CM040620.1, read as the reverse complement.
AGTAGCTTTTCTTATAGACCATATATTTGTACTAGAAAATTAAGTACAATAACTTGTGAATCTCTAACAAAATTGATCGACACCTCAATGATACAGAAGGGAAAGGAAATTTAGAACCTACAAACTCCTAATACTGGATCCGCCTATGTCGTTTGTTAATAATTAATTTTCAAATTAATTGATATCTTATTAGTAAGGCTAAATATATATAGTATATTTAAAACATCAACCACTGATAATCTTAACTATTAAACGCAAAATATTCAATCTAATTGTTCGATAAGCACTCATGATATCTTCTAACATAAGCTCTTGTCTTGTTTTCATGCTCCTAATCAAGCTCATTTTTTTCGTCCCAATTATGCGTTATTTAGACTTGACACGGATAAGCTTAAGAAATAAAAAAAAAAAAAAAATTTGTGGTTTAAAATAAGTTATAGATATCATGTAAAATAAATATTTAAAGTTAAAGTGTTATCAATATGGAAATGTATCATTTTCTTGGAATTGACTAAAAAGAAAGTAAGTCGTATAAATTGAGACAAGAAAATGATTAATTTTGAGGGTGTGTCATGTGTGTGTGTGAGAGAGAGAGAATCTCTTGTATATCAATGTATATATATGCGTGTGTGAATATCTTGTATATCATGTATATATTGTGTGTGTATATATATATATATACTAAAAGAAAATAACATTATCACAATGACATTTCCAAGATTAATTTTTGCATATGTTGTACATCGTATATTACCTAAAATTTCGTTTGACATATTATTGTGTATTGTGCCAAAGCCAAACTACATATGTTTGATGTTGTAGCTCTTTGAAATTAGCATAGATGACTGAATTTAAGACATTTAAGCTTAAACCCTCATATATTAAGTCATCTATGCATCAAAGTTCAATATGTAAAATGATTATATCCATTGGATGAATGTAATTTATTACCTATTTTCGAAATGATTGTAATGGTACAGCTTTATGTTTTGCAGGGATTTTTGTAAATATAAAAATAAAAATGATGTAATACATGTTATTTTTCAAATTTCATATCCTACAAAAAAAGTAGGATGTCAAGTTTTCTAAAAAAAAAGAAAAATAAAATTTAATTCATAAGTTTATATTTTGTAATGAGATCTATAATTTTCTTTTAAAAAGAAGACTCATGTTCTACGCTATGATATTATACATACAAAGTGAGATGAGATTATATTAAAGAATATCTAATTACAACCACGATTGTTAATTTATTTGACCCGTACATCTTTTGTAAAATTATGTATATTATATTAAAAGTTATTAATCACAATCATTTATATATAAGAAGAGCATAAAGATGTGTGATTTGTTAATGTTGTGCATTAGGATATCTCAATATCTTATTTATAAACTATGATTTACTCGTGATGAAATTTATATTTTAAAAAATACAACTTTTAAGATCCAAATTATATATTCAACTAAAATTTTAACTTCAAATCAGTGTCTATATAACGAACCTCAACAATCTTCTTGAAACTCAGGACAAATATATGTAATTTATGTATGCAAACTACAAGACCAAACATTTACTTAGAATTGGTCAAGTTGATTTAGTGTTTCTTAGTGCACAAATGAGCAATTAAAAATTGAGGAGAGGGAGTTTTACCTGAAATTTATTAATATTGACGGTGAGTTAAATAGAATGTTCAGAACTATCCGATGAAATTAACACTCTCATTTCTCTGTTTAATTACATTATTTATCTTTCAAATGGATTGATTTTAAATTTTTACTCGTCAAATAATTATTTTTATCCTTATAAACAATCGAACTTATGAATGGCGGGGCGAAAATATGCTAGAACAATTGAAAAATGTGCTGAATTGAAAGGACCAGGTCAATTGAGTCCCCATTTTCTTCTTCAAACAAAATATAAGAAGAGAAAGAGATGTATATATAATTTGAATTGTTAAAAATTCAGTTTTTCTTGCACGGCTAGATATTTTAGAATTCAAAACGCACTATCAAAGTCTCAAAACGCGTAATTACTTGAGCGGGTCATATTCAATTATCAATACTCCATCTTCCCTCTCGATCTCAATTACGTGACGTTCTTTATTTTTTAGTCTGTTTTAAAAATATATTTTTTTATTTCATAATTATTTGATATCATCCCATTTAGTACTACTGAATCTCACTTAACACTTTATTGTGAAGAAAAATTAACTAAAAGTAAACATTAAAGTCACTTTGATAATAATTACTTTCTCCTTTTTACAAAGAATGATCTAGTATAACTTGACACGGAGTTTAAGAGTATAAAAAAGACTTTTGAATCTTGCGATCATAAATTAAAGTTAGGTCATATGTACAAAATTGTCCTTTAATCTTGTAGCCTTAAACATGCCACGTGAAAAGTTATTACCAAAAAAAGAAAGAGGTCATTCTTTTTTAAACAGATTAAAAAGGAAAGAATGTCATTTTTTTAAAACGGAGGGAGTATTTGATAAACATGATAATGTCTTTTGATATTTCTTAAATTTTGTATTAGGCAAAAAGTATCGCATAAATTAATAAACGGGAGTATTACTTTACGAGTGGAACATATGTGGACTTTATTTTATTTATTCACTAGAATCAATAATCATATACCATTATTTTATTTCATCGTTTTGGTTTAAGCATTCTGTGAACCCATATTTTTTTCTCATCATATACCTACTTGGGTAGGATATAATTAACAACTTATTTATTTTTCTACTTTTTCTGCTTTTTGAAGGACGCGTGGGTCCATTAATGGAGAATATGAAAGGAAAAAAGTGCTCTATATTTTTAAAAGGGAAAAGGCTCAAAAATATCCCTGAACTATCAAAAATAGCTCACATATGCCCTTAAACTATATTCTGGCTCAAAAATATCCTTCCGTTAAAGTATTGGGTCACTTTTACCCTTATTTTTAACAGAGGTGTCTTAAGTGCCACGTGGACGCCACATGGATGCCACGTGGACGCCACATAAGCACCAAACAACCTCACCTCCACATAGACTTATAAAATCTTAATTACTAATTTTACCCTCATTTTTCTAATAGATACAATTTCACCCGTTCTTATTTCTCTAAAACATAATACATTCCCTTTCTTTCTCTTAACATTTTCTCTTTCCCTTTCCCTTTCCCTTTCCCTACACTTCCTCATATTGAAAGTTACAGTGAGGTTTGTGCACTATATAAACATGAGTCCGGAGTCTAAAGGGTATAAAATGTTAACAAAAATTTTAAAACGGTATATAAATTTTTATTTTAAACAAAACAGCAAAATCGCTGGTAGAGCAGCGATTTTGCTGTTTTGTTTAAAATAAAAATTTATATACCATTTTGGAATTTTTGTTAACATTTTATATTCTTTAGGCTCCGGACTCATTTATATAGTGCACAAACCTCACTGTAACTTTCAATATGAAGAGGTGTAGGGAAAGGGAAAGGGAAAATGTTAAGAGAAAGAAAGGGGAATGTATTATGTTTTAGACAAATAAGAATGGGTGAAATTGTATCTATTAGAAAAATGAGGGTAAAATTAGTAATTAAGATTTTATAAGTCTATGTGGAGGTGAGGTTGTTTGGTGCTTATGTGGCGTCCATGTGGCATCCACGTGGCGTCCACGTGGCACTTAACACACCTCTGTTAAAATAAGGGTAAAAGTGACCAATACTTTAACGGAAGGGTATTTTTGAGCCAGAATATAGTTTAAGGGCATATGTGAGCTATTTTTGATAGTTCAGGGGTATTTTTGAGCCTTTTCCCTTTTTAAAATAATTTTTATAATTCTTGATGGTGTATAAATTTTATTTTTTTAATTAAAGGATTAACATAACACGAAGTTGTATTCATTTTAAATGCGCTGTATTTTTCAAAAGAATACGAAAGGGTGTTAATTGCAAGAGTTAGAAAAAGTCATAATAGTATATCAAATGTTTTTTTTAATAGGAAAAGTAAACTTCTTAATTACACGTATAGCTCTTGACGAATTTTATTAATTATGAATGAATTCCCCTACGGTGCATAATTTATAGCTTTGAAATTGAGTTACTGTTTTTACCATTAGATAATCAAATTAAATCATATGAACGAATAATCACTTTATTAAAAATGATTTTTAAAGATAATAGTTTATTATTGTTAAATATGTATTTTAATAGTAATTAGTATTTTTTGTAAATGTCTTTAAAGCTTATTGTCAGGGGCGAAGCTAGCATAGATGAACCCCTTCGGTGAAAAATGTTACTATTTATACATGGTTAAGATTATTATATAAAATATATATAGTAGATGTCAAACCTCCTTTAATTAGTTTATGGTTTACTTCTTAAGATTTTGAACCCCCTTGTTAAAAATCTTAGCTCCGCCACTACTTATAGCGATATTTGATCTAATGACTTAATGCTAGTAAATATTTCAACACTTTTTATTAATATACATATATATATATATATATTTAATGTCGTTAAAAGTCTGATGACGAATGCTATTCCCAGTCAATTGTCATGACTCATGTCCACGTGCTAAATGATTTTATTGGGTAGATTCATATATGTAGTAAATAACGAAAAATGATAAAAAGGCAATAAATTAAAAATAAGAAGAAAATTAAACACATATAGCTATAAGAAGAAAATAGATAAAAGACATTATAGTTTGATAAGAGTTAAGCTGGTTATATTGATATGTTTAACTTATTTTGCCCGATATCATTTTAACCCTAATAATTTTATTATTAATCCATTTGATTATTTATTTACTCAATACATTTTGATTTAGTAAATCATTAATTCAGCACATTCACACAAACTTTGCAAGTATTGTGGAGAGGGGTTATTATTGTCCCACTAATGATTATTTGTCTTTTTGATGATCCATTTGACATGAGATAGAAATAATAATTAAAAGATAAAATAATGTTGTATTTAGTTTTTAAAAATTAATTAATTATATAATAATAATTATTTACCTCATCAAATTATATTATAATGTTAGAACAAATTATTATTCGAGATATATAGCAATAGGATAACTATTTTCATAAGATATTTCAATCCATCCTATGTATATACCAAAATAGTAACTAAGGACATGTCTTTATCTATAGAACATACTTTGTCCAATAGGCGCAAGCCTTAAGTTTTCCATTTTAGTACTCTGTCTATTATAATTAAAAATATTTATGTATTATATTTAAAATATTTTTTTATTTTAATTTATCACTTTTGGTATATGAATTTATTACATGTTTATCTTCGATAATATTGATTATTAATTTTTCTAATTATTTTTCAAGACTTACGACTAAACATTAATTAATATGACCATTATAGTGATATAACAATTATATCTATTAATCATTATTTCTTAAGAAACATACAAAGTTCAAAATAAATAAGTAAAAGTGAATGGAGAAAGTATATTTCATTTACTCGTCAAGTTACATCTTCTGTTTACTTTACATGTCACATTTGGACTTGACAGAAAATTATTATTGTTATTGGTATGTTTTTATAAAGTTGTAATAGTAACATTCATTATAGCAGTATATATACTATTGTAAAAGTATCCTTTTATAATTGTCATACTTAAGTATGTTTAATAATATTTTGTAAGAAATATATTATGTATAAAAATTAAACAATAAAATATTTATGATAATCATCATTAATATCAATGCAAACAGTAAGTTCAAGTATAAATTTCTAAAAAATAAAGTGTACTTATATAATGCTCGAGAAAAAGCTAATATGTTTATTTTTCCTGCATTCATACTTTTTCTATTTTTTGGAGGGTTAAATTAATGAACAAATAATACGTTCTCTTAATGATACACAAATAACATAACATCAAATATTTAGTAATTAGCATATATATATAACATTATTTTATTTGAGCAATCATAAAATTTTCAAATAAATATCATTATAACGAGATTTAACCATATATGTCATTTAATTTAGAGACAATAACACAATTACTCAAACGTACCATGTTTTGACTTTGTTCACCTAACTATTTTGCTCAAAGTTAATATAATATATGGTGTATTATGACATATATATATGACGTTAAACTAATTCTGTCATGTTTCTAGTTCTAGTACACTTGGAGTAGACATGCAGATACATTTTTTCAATTAGAATTATTGAGTCTTAATTAGTGAATGGTATATTCAAAGTTAATTATATTCTTAATTGAGTTAATGTTTTTTTGACTACTCGAAATTAAGTAAAGAAGGATAAAGCAATAATTAAGGATGTGCATAATTAATAAGAACTATTGAGTCTTAATTAGTGAATGCTATTCAACGTTAATTATATTCTTAAGTTAATGGCATTTGACTACTCGAAATTAAGTAAAGACGTTAAAGACCTAAGCAATTAAGAATGTGACTAATTAATATACGTAAATTACCATTTAAATATTCTAGTTTATTTTCACATACATTAGTGGACGGAAGAGTTTTTTTTCCTCATACTGAGTTTATTCGATTAAATTCAAGTTTATATTCAAAAAATTTAAAAGTGAAGCGCTCAATTTCACGACTGATTTATTGTTATTATTATTATTATTATTATTTTTATAATAATATGTAATAAAATGAAATGAATTAATTAGCTCATTTACTACTTAAGGATCAAAGATTGTAAGTTCTTTATATATATTAATATAAGGTTAACTTTGACTACCGCAAGTTTTGGGACAATGTTTAGCAACTTATTTAAAGTTATTCAAAGCAAATTTTTAAGTCAAATCAAATTGAACTATGAGTCAAACTAGCAGAAGAAAAAAAAAAAGGAAAAAAAATAGCTCGTGATTTCATAATGTATCTTTTTACAGAACAAATTATAGGCTCTTCCATATTTTACCAACGAAATAAGAAAAAGAATTGCTACAAAAATATATTTCAAATATTTTTGTTTGTGTGTTGTATTTGCGTATATGTTAGATAGATATGTAATTTTTTTTTTGTAGTCTATCTATATTATTATGTCTGTGAATTTTCGTTTGATTGAAAATAAATTATTCCAAAATTAGTTATAGCATTTAAAAGACATTATGTACTATCATTCAGGGGCGGATTCACGTGAGTTCCAGGGTTCACTCGAACCTCCTTTGACAAAAAAGTAAATTTTCTATATATATATAACCCCAATAGTGATACAGTGACGAGTTCCCTTGAAACTAAGACTCAAATCCATGTGATGGTGTTTTATTATTATATTTTTAGTTTTTTATTATTATTTTTAATTCTGTTTTTCAAGTTTTTATTTTTTTTTAATTTTAAAAGATATGTTAAACGAATTCAAGAATTTCATTTCCAAAGAGATATTTACACATTTATATTTTTATTTTTCGAATTTGTTGAACCAAAATTCGGAATCCATCCGTGCTATCCTTGGGTAAGTTTTTACTAGAAAGGACAGACATCACATGATATTTTTCTTATTATAAATAAGCTAGTTGGTCCTTTTTTCTTAAAAATTAAATAAAAAGAGCACAACCTGTACATGATTTTTTTTTTCTATTTCACTCTTCATGTACAGTCTACCCATTAAAATAAAATAAAATTGGAGATCTAGCTCAAAGTAGAGTCAATAGTCAAAAATATAATGCCTACAAAATAAAAACAAAACAAAAATGAGAAGTGCTGTTGACTGTTGAGTATGTAGTACTGTTTCTGTTAAAATATTACTACTAAATTTTATGATGAACATTATACTATAACTAATTAAAGAAAAAGAACGTAACGTCCATGCATGTTGAGTACCACTACTTGTAATGAGGAGTTCGGAATCTAAAGGGTATAAAATGTTAATAAAAATTTTAAAATGGTATATGAATTTTTATTTTAACCAAAAGGGTAAAATCGCTAGAAGAGCAGCGATTTCGCTCGCCGGAAAAAGCCAAATCGCTGCTATGCAAAATTTCAATTTTTTTTTTTAAAGAACAGCGATTTTCAAAATAATTTTTTTTAATGATTTTTTAATAAATCGCTGCCTAAGCAGCGATTTTTTTATATATATTTTTAAATTATTTAAATAAAATTAAAAAAAAGAAGAGAAATTAAGAGCGAATCGCTACAAGTGCAGCGATTTGTCTCCAATTTTTTTTTATATTTTGTTAAATCAATTTTTTTTTAAAAAAATTGATTACTACTTATTTTAAAAAATCATTAAAAAAAATTTATTTTGGAATAAGTAGCAAAACAAATTTAAAATTAAATTTTCTAAAAATAATTTTTTAAAAAAATAAAATAAAATTGGAGACAAATCGCTGCCCTTGCAGCGATTTGCTCTTAATTTCTTTTTCTTTTTTCTTAATTTCAAATAAATAATCAAAAAAAAACTAAAGAAATCGCTGCTTAGGCAGCGGCTTAATAAAAAATCATCAAAAAAAAAAATTATTTTGGAAATAGCTGCCAAGGCAACGATTTCTTTAAAAATTTTTTTTTTTAAAAAGTCCAATTTTGCAAAGCGATTTACTTTTTCTAAAATAAAAATTCATATACCGTTTTGGAATTTTTGTTAACATTTTATACCCTTTAGGCTCCGGACTCTTGTAATGAGAGGCTGATGTGCCGATCTAGAATCATGAGTTTGTGAATTCTGAATTCTAGAAATGATAACTTATTGAATTTTGAATAAATTATTTATATAATTAAGTGAATTTTTTAGTATAATATACTTATTGTGTATATATCAAAACTTTGACATAAGAAATTTATAAGTTGATGGCTTGAAATAATTACTAAGGCGATAATGTTTTCCTTTTTAGGTTTCTTTGATTAAATTATGAAAAGTTGAATATGTTTTTTCAACAAAAATGCAAGAATAAATATCAATCACTTATAGACGTATATGATTTTTCTCTAGAAATTAGAACTGTGGGGCAACAATTACTTAACCTCAAGTTTCGTCCTTAATTTAATGCTAAAAATATACTATGAAAGTCTCATATTAGTAGATCATTATAATTAGTCGTCTCAAATTAGTTGTTCATCATTAAATTAAGAAATCATTAATTCCTATATTGCCCTTGAAATTATTATATATTTTTTGAAAGTTTTCATATTTACTAGTAAAATTTTCAAGAAGTTTTTAAAGGGTAAATTAGTAAAATTATCTTCTTATTTATGATTTTTAAGTACTGTGCAAAATTAAAAGTAATCAACTAATATAGAAGGAAGGAAGTAACAAATCATAAGAATTTTATCGAGATTCATGTTAGATCATTCATATTTTACGATTATCATATATTTATTTTGTTCCACTTTTATGTGTCCTAGTTATCATTTAAAAGCGTTTTGACATCTTTTTAGTCATGATTTCTTTCAAGTATATTTATGTAATTTTTTATATTTGAATTAATTTTTATCAATTATTAATTAATTTAATTCTCGTACTCTAATTGAGTCACATAAATCGAAATGGAGAGTTATGCACCTAATCTTTTATATCCAATCAACTATGAAAAATGATTTCTAAACTATAACTTTCACAATCACACCTTTGAAGTAGTTTTTGGCCATTAGGAAGGTGGGGATCAAACATGCATCGAATTAATACAATTGGTCCTGTTTCTTTTCCTTTTTTTTCTTCACGTCCTTTAAAAAATATTTATTAAAAAAGCCATTTGTTCAATTTATTCTTATTTATTTCACCATATTAATTTATCTTTATATTTTATTGAGTATGAATAAAAGTGGAAGCTAACCTTTCATTCATTTTAATTTATTCTATTATTTTTCTTTTTAGTCTATTTCTCTTTTCTCTTTAACAACTTCTTAAACTCTCCACATGATATATTTAATATCGCAAAATTAAAAATATTTAATATATTTAACATATTTTAATTTAAGATCATAAAATTTAAAATTCTTTTTATTTTTTAAACTTCATATTAAGCTAAACACAACAAAGAAAATTATTAACAACTATTTTGATCATAAAGACGACAAGTAAAGCAGATCGAAGGATTTAAAACTAAGTGGAACAGTAAACGCGGCAAGAAGGTTCTTTGGTCTTCATTTTCGGTTGATCATTCCATTTTCTCAATATTTTTGACTTCCATTCCCAACTCTAATTTTGCTCCAACATTATATTATCAAAGACCAACTTTTTTCCTACCCCCCCCCCCAACTCCCTATGGGGGTAGATTTTTGAGTTCAAAAATCTTAAAATAACAGTTAAATAGACATGTTATTATAAGTAGTTTGAAATAGTCAGCAATTAGACTTGCTTACTTATACTACAATTCCCTTGACCAAAGACTGGTCTAACCAAACTATTCTTCAGTCAAACTTTCTCCATTCCTTTTGTTACTATCAATTTATTATATATAATCTCCACTTTACATTCAAAATCACAAATCCTTTGTATGGTTAACCAACAACTCCTATTATACTCTGTCTCTCCCCTGTCTTTGTATTATTTCTAACGTTCGAGTTAATTTCTCAAATGACAATTACGAAGCTGATAATAATAGTCACGAGTTTAATAGACTTGTAAGTCATGAATTAACTCAAGGAAGGGATCTAGTTCAACAACTTCAACTTCATCTTAATGCTCCTAACTATAATTCATCGTCTTCGTCCGAAAACACTAGGGAATTTTTGCTTCATAATATCCAGTCCAAATTTGATAGGGCTCTGTCCTTGCTACAATATAATACTACTAATGGAGACAACTCTAATTCATTACTACCACGTACCAATTCCCCTGCTATTCCGATTATTGGAATGTCTGATTCTCCGCGATCAAGTGAAGATTCCGATCGTGATCTTGAGCCTAAAGATCATCATGCTACACGCAAGAGGTTTATAATTATCTTTTGTTCTTCTTATAATTAACTTTTTTTCATCGTATGATCACTAAACTTATAATGTTATACAGAAAGAGCAGTACACCGCGTTGGACTAAGCAAGTTCAAATTCAGCCAGGGGCGCCAATTGAAGGGACTCTTGATGATGGTTATAGTTGGAGAAAATATGGACAGAAAGATATTCTTGGTGCTAAACATCCAAGGTAACGTACATATATTAAGATTAAAACGTTTGAATCTATCTATATATATGTATGTAGCAATTAAAACTTTTTTTTTTTTTTTGTTAAATGCAGAGGTTATTATAGATGCACACTTCGACATGTCCAAGGTTGTTTGGCTACGAAACAAGTTCAAAGATCCGATGAAGATCCCAACATTTTCGAAGTCACGTATCGAGGAAGGCACACTTGTAATCAAGGTGGTGGTGCTAGTGTCAGTAATGTGAATCCAGCACCAACACCTTTGCCTGTAGTAATACATCAAATTCAAGAACCAAACATAGGAAATAATGAACAATATCAACAACTAATTTCCACTCCACATCAGAACTCGAATGAAATTCTCCTGAATTTTCAAAAAAACCTTAGTATCTCCAAAGACGACTTCAACTTCAATAGTACTCATCATGATCATCTTAACAATGTGCCATATATACCCTACCCTTCATCGTCGTCCAACGATCATCAAGATTACAACTTTTTGACTAGTTCTTCCACAATTCCAAACAACAACTTTGTGGAGAATTTTCCCCCTTCCTTTAATAATATGTCTACAGGAACTTCTCAGCAAAATGAGGCAGATTACCAATTGAACTCAATGGGATTTGAATCAAACTTCCCATATGATTATCAGAGATTCTCTTAATTCCTAATTAATCTTCTAAGAAAGTAACTTAATTAACTCAAGATCATGATGAATCAAGGACAATTTTGAAACCAATTTGTTACTAGCTAAGCAAGGCATTAGCACTTAATAATTATTAGATGTTTTAGTTTAACCATTTGCTAATAATGATGATAATATCTATTTTGTTTTCATGTGGTCATCTTTAATTGTTGTAGGCTCTCAATTAATCTTTGTATCAAAAGCTTTCAAAGTTTTGTAACATCTTTTAATCATTTGCAAAGGGTAAAAAAAATGCCCTTCATCGATTGAAAAATAGAATAATTTAATCTTAAATATGTCTTTTATCGAATAACTTAATCTTAAATATGTCTTTTTCGTTATTGGAATGACTTATATTTGTCCTTCAATTTTATAAATAAAACATATTTACCCTCCATTTGGATTTGGTAAGAACTTCAAACTAACAAAAAAGTCACCTTTTTTTTTCAATCAATCCTTTTATTTTGGGGTCGGGCTTGTTTGACTTCTATTAAATGATCACCTAAAATATGAGAAGTCTTAATTGCCCCTCAAACATGGATTTTCGAAACTATATACCTCTTCTAAACTATAAGGGGTCGTTTGGTAGGTCGCATTAGAAGAAATAATCTATGTATTATTTAAGGTATTATTTAGTACTATGTTTGGTAGGAATTTTGGCCTATGCATAGTTTAGTTATACCTCCTACATGGTCTTATAGGATGTATTACTAATACCTTCCATTTGGAGGTATTAGTAATACATTGATATAATTTCATGGGATAAGTCTTATGTAAAGACAAAAATATCCCTCAAATCATTTTAATAATTTTTTTATTTTCTTGATTTCATGATTTAAATTTGTTAGAGAGAGTTATTTGTTACTATATATATATATATATATATATAGAGAGAGAGAGAGAGATAGATAGATAGATAGATAGATAGATAGATAGATAGAGAGAGAGAGAGAGAGAGAGATGATTTTCTAATTATTTGTATTTTGAACAATTTAAAAAGTTACATGCATATCAAAATTATAATTTTCAATTTTTATGTGTAAATGTAAATGGTTTATTCAATTTATATATGTAAAGTATAGAATTTATGTGTGTTCATATTTAGGATCGAAACCCTGTTGATTCCTTTAATATCATTTGTTATTCAAGTAAATTATACCTTACATATAAATATATATATATGTTTTCCACTATTTAGTTAACTGGAATTCAATAAGGGAAGTGATAAACATAATAATATTTAAAAAGTGAATTAAATTTAATTGTTGATAACAGTAGAGAATATGGACCAAAATTTTTAAATGCTTGACTTCTTAATGATAAATATAATTAAATGATTTTTTAATATAAAAATTTAAGATGAGTAATTTTTTGATATAAAATAAAGTTTGACGATTTTGCTAGATAAATTATCAAAGTTGAGTGACCTTTTGAAATATTAACTCTAGTTCGAAGGCCATAAAAAAGAATGTTGTCCGGCAATTATCTATGTTGATCCAATTACATAGTACTTCAAGGGTATCATTGGAAAGAATTTTTTTATAGAGTTTTAAACCAAAGACAAGATGAGGTGAGAAACAATGAACCAAACGCTTTGATAAAAATAAACCCTGCAGTGTTAATCCCTGCACTACTAATTCCTGCATTACTAATCCCTACATTATTAATCTCTGTGTTATTAATCTTTGTACCAAACAACTCTTAAGTCTTAATTATCCCCTCAAACATTATTTTTGCAACTATTTACCCTCTAATATGCCACATGACACGATATTATTCCGTCGATTTTATATGACTCACTTTTCTTTTTAGTTAATTTCAAAAGAAATAACACATTTCTATATTCAGTAGAAATTTAATCTCTTTTCCTACTTATTTGGTGGAGTTTGACTTGACATGACGTTGATTTGTTCAGATTGGATCATAATTCATAAATATTTCTATGACTATAAATTAATTCATTAGAAATAAAATAGAAAATTTTAAGTTAAACTTTTACTAAACATAAAAATATGTTATTTCTTTTAAGATTGACTAACCAGAAAAGTAGGGCTGTGACGCGGGGTGGGGGAGATAAATAAGACTTCTCATAGTTTAGGCAGGGAGATGAATAATTTCAAAAATTCATGTTTGAGGGGTAATTAAAACTTTTCATAGTTTAAGTTACATTTAATAAAGTGTGTCAAATTTAACGGGGCTTCTAACTATTAACTCTAAATATATTAGAATTTTAAATTAAATAATTTAAACTTTTGTATTAATAAATAACTTATTGAAATAATATCCAAGATAATATATTATAAACACATGGCTAACATCTTATAAACTAGAATTAAATTTCTAACTTTATAAACAATAATATTATTATGTGAAATTGATTAAATATTTTATGTCGTTTAAATATTACACTATAAATAACTGTGTCAACAATCACCTAAAGGTTTTCACTTCTTTCTTCTATATTTTACAAAGTCTTTCTATTTATGAACACTAATGAGAGTTATGATGGCAAATACTTGTTATTATCGTTATAAGAGTTCAAGTTGTATAATTTTATAATTATGTTCTCTTCATAGAGTTAATATTACAAAATTAATCTTTAGTAGTCTTTTTTTCATTGCACAAATGTTAGGTGTAATTTGTTATTGGTGTTATTGGCAAAAAGCTAAAAGGGAGTAGTGGACACACAAGCTAGAGGGAGCGAGGAGAGAGTCATAATGCCTTTGTTTTTTGGAGGTTCATCTATGTGTACCTGATAAATCTAATAAATAGATATTGATAATACTTTATCTATTAAAAATATTTTATCTTGTAACATTGATATTTATTGTTATTCTTGAACTTATACATGCAACCATGAAATCATATCTAGTATTAGCTAGTGTATGAAACACTTCTAAATTTCTAATTATTAAATTCATTCTTGAAAAAAAAAGAATGAAAAACTAAAGAGATATATTTATTGTAATATTCTACCTATCTTCTTTTGTGAATTCACAATTTTGTCTACTTTTTTATAGTTCTCAACTTTCTTCTTCATTTCTACATACACAAATTAAGAATATACTTTGTACAAAATTGTTAGTTACTCCATAATTTGTTGCTCTGTATTTTATTTTATTTTAAAAATTAATTAAATTGACTCTCAAAAAATAAAATAATACAACATAAATTAAAATGAAAAAAATATAATTTAAATAATTAAAAGAAATATTCTCACCCATAGATTTTTTGCGGCTTTGTCAACCATGATTCTTAACCATAAAAGCAACTATATGTTGCGGTGATTAACACTTTCTTCCTCACCCTAATGTATGATATTGTGATAGATAGGTGAAAGGATAACCTTGGTTGAGAATTTTCTTAATACAAAATATGAATTTATATAGGTAAAGTGGAGAAATATCATACAGTTTCATAAACTTACAAATTAAATCTAAGGGGTGATGAATTTTTTTAAAAATAAAACGAGTTACGAATATTGTTAAGAGGATAAATTGAAGAGTTGTGAGTTAATAATACTTAAGATATATTACAATTGAAGGTGAAAAGTTGAGTAATTGAACGTAAAGATTTTCTTGAGATATTAAAAATAAAATAAATAATTAAATAAAGAAAAAATAGTCCAAAAAGAGGAAAAAGTTAATAAATGTCATTAGGAAGTGCTACATCACCTTGCCTCCTAGTGGTGTTTATCGGACGGATAATTTCGCTTAACGATTTGACTTATTGAATATCGATTTTTAAACTTACTAATTCGTTATCCGATCAATAAGATATTGATTGATTCAATAACGAATTAGTACTTAACAACCGGTGTATCGGCCAACCCTCTACCATTTTTTTTTCATGAATATATCTGTAAAAATGACTTTTTTTCACTATTTTAAATGCAATTAAATTATAAGCCTCAGTATTGCAAAAAACATAGATTAATAGTAATGTAGGACCAACAATATATAATTATATATTATGGAAAAATAATAAACGATGTTGATATACCTAAGTTAAAATATAAGTATGGTAACTCTTAACGGGTTATCGGTTTATCCGATAAGGAAATAAATTTTTTCACCTCCACACTAATAACTCGTTAATTATAAAAATTTAATTTGTTCATCATCTGTTTATTCGATAATTCAATACCAATAAGCAATAGACAATTTTATGGTTGACTTATCGGCTATGATTTCGATGTTGAATATCCCTAATGTCTACCTCTCAATTACACTTGATTAACTTTTCAGATAAATATGTCACAGTAGGGGTGTGGAAGAAGTGTAACCCAATCCAAACCAAAATAAATTTGGTTTGGTTTGGTTTTTCTCTTTTTGGTTTGAGTTTTTTCGGTTTGGTTATTCGGTTTTGTCAATAATTAGAAATATAACAAAATTATTTGCAATTTTAAAAAAATATATATATATAAATAATATTTAATTTCTTAAATATACTTTTAAATATAATTAACAAGTAAAATGTAAAACACAATACCTAAAAGTATATCAATTATAGATGTCCAAACATAAGAAAATAAACTAAATCATAATGAAAATAACTAAAAAGGGGACAAAGGTGGTTAACTCCAACTTAATTCTAAATAATATATATATATATATATTGTTTTTTTGGTTTTTTCGGTTTTTTGATTTTTATTTTTCTAAATCTGAAACCAAACCAAAAAATCAAACAAAGTAAATTAAAAATCTAAAATCAAACCAAGAATTTAAAAAATCAATCCAAATTATAATTCGATTTGGTTTGATTTGGTTTTTCGTTTTAATTCAAAAAGTGCACACCCCTATGTCACAGTGTAATTACACCTATAATTACAAACACGCTTTATAAAAAAATTATTAGTAAGGTATTTTGAAAAAATGAAATAGTATTATCAGTTAGAACAAAAGTCTGTTTGACAGTGGTGCAAAAAATTGCTTATTTTTATTTTAAAAAAATTAAAATAGCTTTTTAGAAAAGTGTTTCTGAAACGAAAATAATAATAATTTGTGTTTGATTAATTCAACTGAAATGTGTTTTTGATAAGATTGTTGTGTTTGACGAATCTTTAAAAAAAAATGCTTTTGAGAGTCAAGTTAAAAAAGAAGAAGAAGAGATAAATATCAATGTTCTTCTGATATAAAGATTATTTTATAAAAAAAATGATTATTAATATCTATTTTAATATTTTTTGGTAAATAAATTGTAGTACTACCAAAGTGGGATATTTATGTACAAAAAAAAAAAACTTACTACTAGACACAATCTCAATAATTAGTTTAAGCTCAATGTCAAAATTAAAACAAAACATCATATGATTAATCTCTATTATCTCAGATAGGAGAAATTTTATAGCTCTAACCACTTGGAGAGTCAGATACAACTAGCTCTAATATGGATTTCCTGGATGATCATATTGATCAATTGGCTAGGTTGCTTCTTCTTTTGATGGAATGCTCTCGGATTTCTCTCCCATCAAATGTTATTCCGTTACAGTTAACATCAACTATATACATATTCAAATTTCAACCAATTATATATAAATAAATAAATAAAACAAATATTAATATAATATTAACATAATAATTTAAATATAATTAAAAATATCTTGCAATTTTTTTTGAAAATCAATTCATAAATTAAATCAACACATATGAAAATTCACCACAAAAATAAATAAGTATAAGAGAACTATTGATAAATATGTATATATAATAATGATAGTTTTTGATTGAAAATAATTTTATGCTTCTATTTCTATTTTTTTTAAATAGAAATTTTAGTCTCTTTCCAACTGGGGGTGGGCATGGTATAGTATAGTACCATATTTGAAAGTCTTGTTACCATAATTTTGGTGTTCGACTTTTAAAATATTATATTATTATCATACTAATTTAATTCGACATGATTCAATATATTTTGATATTTTGAAGTTCGGTTAAATCGATAATCATAATTTATTTAACTTCGCTAATATATATTCGTATCATAGATATAATGACTTCGGTAATTAAAAAAAGGTCTCAACTATCAGCGGCGTAGCCAGAAAATTTGTGAAGGGTGTCCAAGAATTACATCAATCAAAAAAATGATGAATGGGTGTACTGAAATTTTTTTAAATCAAACGACGTAATATTAATAATTAAATTTCTTCATGAATAATAAATGTACAAAAAAATTAATGTTAAACTACATAAAATTTAGTTTAAATGTGTATATTTAGTTTAATATAACTTGATTAGACGAAAGAAAAAAACGAGAAAAAGGAGAAAATTCAACTTAGAATGACATTATTTTTACGCTTCAAGCAACGAGAACAGTAAAACGAGAGATGTAAAATAAAGAGTACAATCACACAAGTTTTTTTTAAAAGAATTCTATATGAAACTTTTTTTTGTGTTTTGTTGTTTTATATAAAAGAGAAAATGATCAAAAGCCCCTCCAACCTATACACAAAATCCCAACTACACACTTCAACTTTACGGGTGTCCCATTACCCACCTAAACTGTTTAAAATTGATATAATTTACTCTCTAAACGCTTATGTGGCACAGCGAGTGTATCTCACTCTCTTAAAGAGAGTGAGGACCAAAACAAATAATAAATTTTCTTTTCATAAATATGTGTATTTTTAATTATTCTTTTTTTCTTATTTATTTCCTTTCTTCTTCACAACAACATATACCAAATATCTCCATCACTCACCTTCTCTAAGTTTGGATTCACCATGGAATTTCATTATTCTTCTTGATCTAGAATTTTATTTATTCAATTTGTGCACGAAATTAGAAAATTTTGAAAATCAACTCTTTATTAATATTATTAAAATTGATAATCATCATGCCTAACCACATGACCAAATGGGTTAGCAAATTCTTATCGTGATTTTTTTGGTGCCCTAGTTCAATATTTTAAATTCAAGTTCAGAAAGAATTTTGGATTGTCAACGAAACTCATATGTGATTTTAAAAATAGAAATGAAAAGATCCATTGTTATGTATCCATTACCTCAATTTGAAGAATTCAACAAATTCATCCATGAAAATAACTTGAGTATCAATCAAATAGTAGATGAAACGGCTAGAAATAAAATTCTTACTAAATTTTACCTTTCAAGTTGAGAAACTTTTGATGTTTGCAAGAAGATGAAAATGGTGGAATTTTTTTTATTCAATTGCAAAAAATGAAAGATTATCAAAGATTTATAACTTTATCTTTTAACAATAAAACTTGAAATTTCATAACTGGACATTCCATAAATGTAAGCTTAAAACTAGCATAAATAAAAAAATTGTAATTTTCTATTCAATGGCAAAAAAAGAAAAAAGAAAAGAAGAAAATGGCTGGAAGAGAAAGAAAAAAATATAAAAAGAAAATAAAACAAAGAAAGATATCATAAATGTTTTATTAAAAATTAATATATATGACATGGCAGGCGAGTGTGTTCACTCTCTAACAAAAATCTGGGTGTGACCTTTTAGGGGGCTATATATTTCATTTTTAAAATGTATAGAGCGGTATTTATTAGGACCCCCGCAAAGTATGAGTGTGTAGTTGAAAATCCGGTAATAGATTAAGGGGGCATTTGACTATTTTCTCTATATAAAATTTCAGGGTTACTTATAATTAAATAACAAGTTAAGTTTTATTTAAAATTTTAATTAAAAAAAGTTAAATCAATTAAAATTCTGATAGGCTGCTAAATTTTTAATCTTTTTTCCTTAAATTCTTAAGTTGTAGACTTGTACCTAATTAAGGATTACTTTATCAAATAATATTAATTTTGAATTATTACTAACAATAGATTTATTAACTATTATGTCGATTTAAAAAGTAACTAAGAAAATAAAAAATAGCATAACAAAAGTGTTATTGGTGCGAGAATCAAACTCGCATCGTCAGGGACCACTGTGTGCAACTTCGTCAGCCCCAAGAATCACTGAGTTGTACATACTTTATGAGTTTAAAGTGTCCAGAATATACTAAGTAGTCATTTAGAAGATCATTTTATTTATATATACCGTATAATTTTTCGACGAAGAGTGTTCAATCACTGTGGCTTTGCCCATGTCAACTATACCATACTAACACATTACATATGTAGAAATATATATTCAAAATAGAGTACAAACATCTTCTTTTGTTGATCAATTTTATTTCAAAAATAGTATTCAAAGTATCAACTTTCAAATATTTAGTTTATACTAATAGAAGATTACATTTGTTAATATTTTAATAATGTATGTTAACTATATATTTCGATATGCTATGCTATATGATATTATTTTTAAATATTAAATATCGTAGGATATAGTTGGAAAAAAACTACAGTAATCTATCTTATATACCATATCAATACTATAATATTAAAATCACATATATGAAGAATTTTAATATGATATAATAATTTGATATATACCATACCACATCCATTTGTATTTCTGGCCGGAGAAAAACTGCTTCTTACTTTTGAATCTCTGAAATATGAAAGTGTAAGCCTGGGCTTCCTTCCCAGAAGTACAAACGCACGCAGCGCCTTTTCACTCCTCTGCTCTGCCAAATTTAATTTTGAGGACATGGTAGAAGAAGAATCTTCAAATTTCAGTCTCCTTCGGTAATCCCCTCTCTATATATATGCAAATTTATGAAGAAATAGCTTCATTTTCCCATGAATATAACTCAAAAATCAATTAAATCTACTCGTTCTAATGGAGAATTACTTATTAATTTCAAGAATCTTCATTCAAGACTAAATTTTTCATCATTGTCATCATCAAATTGTGTCCAAATTCTAACGGATTATAATGGGTCTGCCAGACCCATTTCAAACCCTCTACATAACTTTCTACCCAAAACCCAAAACCCCCAAAACACAGTGAGTCTGATATGTTCAGCTTTAAAGAACAGAAACAATGACCATTTGACGCTCATTCAGAAAACCATCCGAGATAATGGGCTTATTAGTTATTTCAGTGACAGTGAAATCTCAAGGGTCTTGTTGAGATGCCAGTCTGATTCATTTAGTGCTCTTAGTTTCTTTAACTGGGTCAAGAATGATTTGGGTGTGGAGCCTAACACTCAAAACTACTGTCTTGTAATTCATATACTTACTTGGACAAGGAACTTTTCACAAGCAATGAAAATTTTGTCTGAATTGGTTGATTTGAAGAGAAATGGAATGGAGAGTGTGGATGTGTTTGAAAGTTTGCTTTCATCTAGTGGTTTATGTAATTGGGATCCTGTTGTGTTTGATATGCTAATTAAGGCTTTTCTCAAAGTGAATATGGTGAAAGATGGATTTAGAGCGTTTAGAAAGATGGTGAAGCATGGAATGTACCCGAGTGTTATTACTGTGAACTGTCTTTTAAATGGTCTTTCAAAGTTGAATTATAGCAAAAAATGTTGGGAAGTTTATGCTGAAATGGAAAGAATTGGAGTGCACCCGAATTCGTGTACCTTTAATATATTGACACATGTATTGTGCAAAGATGAAGACGTGAACAAGGTCAATGACTTCTTGGAGAAAATGGAAGAAGAAGGGTTTCAACCTGATATAGTTACATATAATACATTAGTTAGTAGCTATTGTAGGAAAGGAAGAATGAAAGATGCAGTTCACTTGTATCAAATTATGTACATTAGAGATGTATCACCAGATTTGATCACATATACTTCTTTGATAAATGGCTTTTGTAAAAAGGGAAATGTGAAGGATGCTCATCAGTTGTTTATAAGGATGGCTGACAGAGGGTTAAAACCAGATGTTATTTTGTATAACACTCTTATTTCTGGTTATTGCAAAGAGGGGATGATGCAAGAGGCACGTTTTCTGTTGCATGACATGATTGGAGAAGGGATGTATCCTGATAAGTTCACTTGTTCAGTTCTTGTACAAGGATATCAAAAACAGGATAATTTGGTTTCAGCTGTGAATTTAGTGACCGAGCTTCAAAGATTTAGATTTCTAGTATCTCATGATATATACAATTATCTTATTGCTGCACTTTGTATTGAGAATCGACCATTTGCAGCCAAAGCTCTAATTGATCGAGTATCTGGCGACAGATATGAGCCTGGCAATATGGTCTATGGGGAGTTGATTGAATCTTTCTGCAGATGCAATTTCCCCGATGAGGCTTTATGCTTGAAAGCAGAGATGGTATCAAAAGATTTGAAGCCTGATATTGGTACATATAGAGCTATAGTTAAATGTTTGTGTAAATTAGGCCGAAGCATGGATGCTAACTCCTTGATGAGAGAAATGACTGATTGTGATGTGCCACCTGATATTGAAGTCTGTAGAGCTTTAATAAATGGTCATTGTGGGGAGAACAATTTCTGTGAGGCTCAATTACTGTTAAGCTTCTTTGCTCAAGAATTTAAAATATTTGACACAGTTTGTTACAACACAATTGTCAGGCTTCTAAGTGGTGAAGGTGATATTGCAAAATTGATGAAACTTCAAGATAAAATGAGGAAAGTGGGTTTTGCGCCAAATCAGCTGACATGCAAGTACGTTATTGATGGATTACAGAAAGCTGTGGCGGTCCACAAAATCAACAGCTGAGTCAGTAATGAGGTATACACTTTACATTGGGTCTTCTCATCTGGTGAATCATTCATAAATCAATTATGAGGAGAAGACTTGACATTGATACTAATGCTTGAAACCAATTAAAAGAAATACTAATGCATGAAATCTTATCTTGTTATGTTGAGCCAAACTCCGGTTTTAAAAAATTTGAAATCCTGCAGGGTGATAACTGATTGCAGTAGTGTCTAGGAAGCATTTTGTTAAAAGACTAATTCCCCTTTCCTCTGAAAAATACTGCTTCACATTAGATGCATTTAGTTGGAGAAATCTTGTGAAAAATAATTATGTTCTAGTTGCCTATGGTTCCTTTGCCTTTACTTTTGTTTGAAGATTGTAAAAGAACTGCAATGTACAAAAACTACCTTCATTTTCTGAAGCAATTACCCCTTCTTAATTACTTCTATATTAGGGATAAATTCGGAGATCTCTCCCCACGTTTGGCTTCTTCACGATAACCTCCCTTGTTGTTTATGATATTAAGCTTACCTCTCCTGTTTTCATTTTTTTTGCAATAATTCTTTTAGTATATTTTATTATTAGTGCAAAGATATGGTGGTCTGAATTAATTTTCCCTTCTAATATACTCCCCTTCTAATATACTCTTTTGTTTAATTAATATTTTTCCTAAGAATTCATTTTCTTTCTTATATCTGTTACTTCAAAAACATATCAAAGTGTTATTCTAATATCGCCGAATTTGATTTCACAAAATAGATCTCCACGGTCTTCGACTTCCTAAATCTGTGTATTGCATTTACCTAAGCCAAAAAGTTGCCTCAAAGGCCTTCCTCTTGCCACCACATCAATTTGCCCAAATCTCTCACCTTTACAAACCATTTCATTATGAATTGTTAAGTGCTCTACAATAGCCATTACTTTCCAAAGTGAGAAGCCAAGTTAGCTGCTCATGTAGTGTTTGTTCCTGTGGTCCTGCTAATTTCGGAGACAACATGAGTTGCATCAAAGGATGAGGTTGTTTTTCATTTGCGTGTTGTGACAACTCATACAAACAATAGTTACTAAAAAAACGAACTACCATATAAACAAAATTTCTGCATTCCAAATGAAATGTATAAGTACGCCTTTGTATCACAGTTTCTATTTCAAAGTCTGCATCATGACAGCATTACATATTATGTATCCGGATGGTCATTCAGAGAATTCTCCGAATGTAATATCTTTTTCTTTGGTCAGTTCAGTCTTTGGTGGCAATGATTTTCTCCGTTAAGATGACACTGCTGCAGTGGATCTCAAATGACTTTAGCTTCTTTACTGAAAGGTGCTTGGATTCACACATCTTGAGATTGGACACGGAGGTTCTTAATTTCGACGTTTCAGAAATAGAGGATCAATCACTTCAGGGTACAGGGTTATGAAATATGAAATTTTGACATTGGTTTCTGTTAGAGTTGAACTTAAGATCCTCAGTACTAGAACCACAGATCAAGTTTGAATTATATGCTCACTGGTTCTTTGTGTATTGTTTTCAGCTGTATTATGGTTCGTTCATGGCTGACCTAAATTTGGTAAGAAAAGTTCCGTTCTAAGTTCATCTCTACCTAATTTGCCTCACGGCCTTTTTACCTTTGTCTTTTCTGAACTTGAACAATTTTTTTGACAAGCAAATGAAGGTTGAATCATCAGACTGTGTGTTATTGCTGTATTATGTTTAAGCTAGTTTATACAAGAAGCCTAACATCTATGTCAATATGGTTCATATAGACAAGGGAATTATTTCATAGAAGTCCTCTAATGTAATTTCAATTAAACTATCTAAAAGCACTCTTAGTGCCTGAGTATCTGGTCCACACTTGTGAATTCAATAAGACACAATAATCTAAATTGTCTTTATTAGCTAGTGTTGTTTGGAACAAGTAATGTACAAAGTTTACTGTGATAAGTAGTATTTCTGATATGTTGTCAGCATATGCTCAAATTTCAGGAATTATAAGTGGATGGCTAAAGAAGGTGTCAATGCTCAAAGGTCAGATCCTGCGTCCATAGTATTGGAGGTCACCTGTATTTTCCAGTTAATTGTGAAGATTTCTGTTAATATCAAAAGCACCGGCCTTTGCTGCTATGTATTGGTTTTAATACAAGGGAGGAAACAATGAAAAACTTCTTCAGATTTAAAGTTGGTTTTTGACATGCAGATGCACATATGGGTTGGTAGAACTTCCTTTAAGATTTTTCTTTGTCAGGGATCTCATTCAGCCGCTCTATCTTCACAAGGTAGGATAAGGCTGCATAGACCCTACCTGTGGGATTATACCGGATATGTTGTTGTAGGGATCTCATCTCATAACAAGACCTTGTACCCTGCTGTTCAAGAGTTTATACATTGTTGAAGCTGATGTATCTGTCTGCTTATATAAGACGCTTCTGTTATCCTTTCATATCTCTGCTTTTAACCTATCACAAATTTGCTTTCTCTTTGTCTATACTTTTTATATTCTTTATTACATTTCTTTTATGGAATACTATGGAAGCAAAGAAATCTCAGGTGTCATGAGAATATTACTAACACTATTCAGAAGGTTAAAGAAAATTGCATTAACATGTTGTATTTTTGGTGTAAAGAAGATGGTATAGAAGAAGTAGAACAATTGGTAGATTTTCTGGGATCTATGTAATTATGGAAATAGCTTGTAACTTTTTGGAGGTAGCCAACATACCCATAATGCCGAAGAATACAACTTTATCTTTATCAAAAAAATTAATAAAAGATCTATGAAATGCAATACTAATTAGTTGGGACCTGACCTAGTTGTCTTTGTTAAACTTAGATTAGGCCTGGACATGGATAATTGTAAGACTTAGAGATCCACAAGCTTTGTGAAACCCCAAATTTGTGTTAAAAGACAAAACATTAGAGTCTTGTAACTCTTTTTACTTACTGATGTAAGGTTGAAACTGGTTCCTGATAAAGGTATACAGAGGATTCGTAGCCTACTCTATCTAGGTTGTGGTTGAAGCATAGTAGCTTGATTGATTTGTCTTCTTTCTCTTTTCAATCCAAGATACAACTTGATCCGTCTTCTGGTCTATTTTCCTCATCCTTTTACCTGGTCTTCCTCATTTTCAGAAACTCATGTACCTCAAGAATTTACTCCAACTATGACTAACTTCAGTATATTTGAGATTTGGGCCTTATCACTGCTATTGCACTTCTTGTTAAAGGTTGATACTTTATATGCTAACCCACTTTAAATGATGTTAAAGGCAATATTCAATTTCTATAGGCATCCATAGCTGCATCTGTGCTCTATAAACCACATTAGGGGTGTGTCATCAGGTTGTCATTTGTTTCTGTCAGCCATTCATGTTGACGGTCTTACCTGTTGATGGAAAATCTGCCAAAGGGCTTGGTCAACTGAGTTCTTGAATTGAGCTAGGGGGTTCAGAACCATGTAATTTCTGGTTCAAGTGGAATAAGTGGATGACCCCTTAGCTCTCACTTGGGTGAATGTAATAGATTACTTTAATGACACAAGTGATATTCTCGAGATACTGAAGTAGTAAGTTCTATCAGTTACCAGTTGTTGAAGCCCATCTTACTTAGACTTTTTTTTGAAACTGGTAACAGGACCCATCTTACATAAACTTTTCATTTGCCTTGATATATTATGTGTCAAACAGGTGTTGTGTGTGTATTGGTGCCTCATAAAGATCCTTCAAAATATACTAAAAGTTGAACTTATGCAACCAAATACTTACTGGTACATACTTGTATGCAAGTTCACAGCAACATGGGTTGAAGCCTAAGTTTTTTAATGTTTAGTCCCTAGTTAATGGAACAGGACAACAACAAATGCTCTTCACAAAATGTATATCCTAAGTTGTGGGCTTCTGTATGAAGCAGTACAATAAACCTTAAAAGGTAGTCTCTTACAACTTACAAGCATAGTGACAATTTTTTTATTATCTGAGCAGAAGAAATATTACCAGGAAATTTTTATAAGAATAGGTGATAATTAAGTAATAACTTCACGAAAATATTTGTAACAGACTTTTATATTCATCATTATGGGGTCTAACCTTCTGTTTACACTCATTTATGGGAGTGATAATAGTAGCTGCATCCTAGGGACATGGTTAAGTCCGAGACTCATTCATCAGATCAAGCTAGATCTTATGTTATAACTTTTGAGTTGAAATCTATAAAATTCAAACAATTGACTTCCTGAACATGATTGTGGTCTTTGGCAGACTATTCTTAAAGTTATGAGAATCTAAAAGTGTCTCAATTTTCGATCAAATCATACAGGTCTATTGCCTTTGATAAGTGTTTGTCTGACAGCATCTGAGAAGTTAGGCAGTAAAAGTTTGAGGATACTTGATATGTCATTGAGTTTATTCATTCCAACAGAAAGAAGTTAGAATCAAACAGAAAATGAATGTTGACAGAATCAGTTTAAATAGTAGCATTTCTATGAAATTACTTTTGCTTGTCACATTTCTATGGAGTTGTTATTCCGAAGTATTCAGTGTTTAGCTGTTCATTTTTTGGTTTTCAAGACAGGTATCTTGCTTGTGTTTCTTCTGAACGCGCATAGGAGTTAGTAGTTAGTACTACAACAGCTGTCGATGTTAGAGTGCTTAATAGTTCTGGATTTGTTCAATAATCTAGTTTTATGAGAATTAGAGTCTTTTAATATTGTTTAGATGGAGAAATATGACAAAAAATTGTCCCTCTATTTAGTGGGGTAAGTTTATTGAGGTTTCACTATCTTTGCTTTAGGGCCCTGAAGTTCAAGACATTCCTGCTATATAGCGTGGGGCTAGAAATGGGAGCTTGGAATTACATGATTCCAACCACCTCAGTTGCTCACTAGTCACCATCACCTAAAGGCTGAAGGAAACCATCATTGGGATTATCTCTCTAGGTAACTAAAAGAGCAGCTTCCAGAAAAGAAATTAATCATATTCTTGAGAGTACAACTTTAACCCAAGTAGGGGCATCTTTCTTGCACATTTGCATTATTTTCTTTTTGCGCGTGACTTAGCCCTTATATTAACTGCACGATGAACATCAATGGTTAAGGACTAAATAGAAAATGAGTATGGTTTGAGTTAGACGTAGCAACTGAATAGAGAGATGTATAAATTGTTTTCTAATGCTTAAATTTGGAATTATACTTGAGCACATAAAGTGGTTGCTAGACCAATTATTTTGTATGGGGCAGAGTGTTGGTTGGTCAAGAACTCGCACGTCTAGAAGATGAAAGTAGCGGAAATTAGGACGTTGAGATGGATAAGTGGACATACTAGGAGAGATAGGATTAGGAATGAAGATATTTGGGACAAGGTGAATTGTGGTGGAAAAGATGAGAGAGGCTAGATTGAGTTAGCTTGGGCATGTAAAGGAGATGTCCCAGTGAGAAGATGAGATGCTGGCTATGGTGGGTCTTAGGAGAGGTAAAGATAGACCGAATAAGTATTTGAGAGAGGTGATTCGACAAGCCATGACACACATGTAGCTTACAAGGACATGACCCAAGATAGGAGGATATGGAGGTCAAGAATTTGGGTGAAAGGTTAATAGGTAGTCGGGCTTGTCAAGTTTTCTTTATTAGTACTCTCCTATTACCTTTTTCTTCGATTTTAACTTTTACCTATTGTTTCTTCTGCTTCGCTTATCGTACTATTTGTAGTTGATGCTACTTTTCTCCATTATTTTCTATATAGTTTGTTCACTACTATATTTTCTTTTCTTTTCTTTACTTTAGCCGAGGGTTTATCAGAAACCACCTCTCTACCTTCACAAGGTAAGGGTAAGGCTGCATACACATCACCCTCCCCAGATTTCATGGATATTTCAGCGTGTATGTTGTTGTAAATTGACATGATGTTTACTCCGTGCATTATAAGAGGAACTAGGACAAACCAAAGACAAGAAAAAATGCATTTAAGTGCTTGTTTAAGTTGTATATCAGCTTTGTATGGTATCCTAAGAATTAGAGGAATTGAGGGCCCAAAAGGTTCTTGCTTGGAAAAAGGGCTCTTAGTGCTAAATTGAGATATAAGATTGGGACAAGTGCCAACTAGAGTGACAAACAAATCTCTTTTGTATATATTTTGTTTTGTGTGTTTTAAATTCAAATTGATTTGTTTATTCTTTTTTGTTGAAGAGATGAGGAAGGGGGCTTGAACCAGCAGAGGCATAAACACAGTCTTTCAACCGTTACAGGGAAGAATGGGGACAAGACATCCTAATGGGACATGGAAATCTATACAGCAATCAAGGTAGTAGGTCCCTCTACTCCCTCACCCACCCACCCCCTTCTTATTATTGGGTATCACAATCCCCTAAAACTCCCGAAATTTCAGCTCAAAAAATAAAATATGTTTGCCTGCGTGGATTTATGTATATACATTTTGGATTTGCTATAGCTGTGTGGTGATTGGTTATTGATTCAAAAAGAAAATAAAAAATGAATAAATTGGGAGTAATGTATAGCTCATACATTTCGTGGTGATCTTAAATGAGTTTGCAGATTGTGAAATGAATGAAGTTAGGAGGACCCCGCATATTTACTGTCTTTGTTTTTAAAATTTGTCCTGCATTCTCATTTATGTTTGTGTGCAGGTTGCAGTATATGCCATCTAATGCATCTCTCCATTTGCCCTTTAAAATATAACATTTCATTTCTCTATTGGACTACTAAGTTTTACTTCCACTTAGACATAAATTTTTTTAAAAAAAGAGTAAAGGGTAGTAACCACTTCTTTTCTTGTCGGCCGCCAACTTTTGAAATAATTTTTGAAAAAGTATGAAAACTCAAATTTTGGAATTGTCAAATTTGGTGACATGCTTAATGTGTTAAGCTAGGATTACTGACATTTAATGTTGACTACATACCCCATTTAGTGTCTCGAGTTTGAGTTTTAGATGTCAAATTAGTCTATTTTAAGTGTAACAATCAATTAACTGAATTTCAAACTAATTGAGGTTGTTTAGATGAATCCTATATATCCATTGTGTTCTATTTGCATCCATTTTGATCTAAAAAAATGTATTTTAAGATAAGTTAGATGTTTCTTAATATAACAATTATTATTAGATTGAGATACAATCTCACCATGACTGAGAAGAATCCAAACGATAATTCCAATTAGTTGTGTCGCCCATGTGGATCCTTTTACTTCTAATGTTATACTTTTAGGTTGATTTGTGTTGATTTTGAAGGATTGTAAGTTGTAACACTTCTGAGACATTTTTTCTATGTGATTTTAGATTTACTTTTTTTTTGTGTCACTTATCATCATATCGTTACAATCCTCGTATCGTACTTATGGACTGATTTATTTTGGGGTCAGTGTAGAAAGGAAGATCATAACAGGCATTACCTTTGCCTGATGCGGTCATTGTATTTTCATATATCCATCTCAATATCTGGATTTTACGACTCTTATCTTGTATATGTGTTGGGCCTTAGAGTTTCATTATTGAATTCTGTATAACATTGTTGGTTTTACAACCGGTCTACTAAACATTTCAAGTTTGATTGATACATTCATCTTATTGTATAACAGTACTCCACAATACTTCACCAGTTTTACCGTCTTATTTTTGGTGTGTGTTAATTACGTATTCATCTATCATGCCATTCACACATGAATTGGGTGCATTTAGGCACCGGAATCCCTTTTTGTCCCCACGTTTCATTTGTTCTTCTTATGAGTAGGATTAAACTTGCAATGTGCATTTCTTGTTTTATTTCAGTTTAACCTAAAACCTTACTCTCTAGGGCGCTTCCTCATAATTATCATCTTTGATTTGTTGCTTTGCTAATTCGCTAACTATCTTAATATCGTATGCAATTAACATGCATCATGTACCTCATCCAACAGTATATACTTGTAGTTCACCCCTCCAACTAGGGTAAAGCATGGATTCAAGGGATATCCCAGATGCAAACCCGTGGTGGTTGGAGATCTTCATTATATTTTTGTGTCCACTCGATCGTACATTTTAAATCAATGTATTTGGACAGATAGAATACACCTCTAAGTGAAATACATAGAACCGAAGGAGCAAAGGAAGATTAGCACCATAAGATCTAGGTTAGCTATGAAAATTTAGAATTATGGAAACTGAAAAGATACTGGAAAATCGTGAAAGGAAGACACAATTTGTCACAAACAATTAACATAAATATGTTAGGTTATAGGTCAAATAAGGTTATAATATTAGGTGATGTATCATTTTTGTTGTCTGCTAAAGCAACTTGAGTAGTTTGCTGAAAAAAAGGGTACCAATTCTGTATGACAATGATATATATATGTGTAATGATTCTATAATGAATTCCAGTAAAATAATTTCTTGGTCATTTGTTATTTCAGTGTGTTGTGGTAACTGGCAAGTACCTTCTAGCTTCTTCATTCTTGTTGTTGGGTCTAATGAGGGGTGCATGCATGCAGACAAGTATACTGTGTGCACAGTGAAAGAGAGAGCTGGAAAGGGTTGGTGAGGATAGTAAATGTGAAAGGTGATTTCTGATACTAGAAAATACGAATCGGTAACACGAAAATTGAGAGGCCTGGTAAATATTGTCCGCTCTCTTTGAAACGCGGCGTTAGGGGTGAAAACCATCCTTACTTATATACCGAGCATCTCTTATTTGTTTTGGCAATGTGGAACTCTTATTCTAAACTAGGGTGTCATCAGTAATAGCAGAGTGACATATACTCGACACTCCTTTATCAAAAAATTATACCGTATAGCTGGTAAAAACAAATTTTTATGTATATATATATAGGCACTCTTTGGTTTCTACGTGATTTGCTTCTTTATATTTTGACACTCCTTAATTGTTACTTTGATGATTTCGCCACTGGGTGTCGCATACAATCAGAGGTTTTTCCGATGTGCCTAAACTTAGTTGAGCTCTGATCGACAAGACTGACATAGGAATGACTCTGATATCATCTGTAACGATATCATCTGTAACGTCTATTTGATTAGTGATACTGTCTTGTACTGCATGATTTTAAAATGTGTCACTAGGGTATAATGTCATATACCCGTCATCTCTTCTGTATTTTCCCGATATAGAAGTCTTATCCTAAACTAGGATGT
Source organism: Solanum lycopersicoides (assembly GCA_022817965.1). Lineage (NCBI taxonomy): Eukaryota > Viridiplantae > Streptophyta > Magnoliopsida > Solanales > Solanaceae > Solanum > Solanum lycopersicoides. The sequence continues at coordinate 69,180,530 of CM040620.1, read as the reverse complement.
CATATTAGCTCCTACAACAGGTCAGACTATAGTATTACACAGTCCATCAGTGTATTTGTTAAATTCCTTGTTTAACAGTCAAATCTTTTCTACCGTTGAACTTACAGTCCCATCTCTTTATTGTTTGTAGTAGTTATCTCTTTGGTGATTTGATTTTACTGGCAGTGAAGTAAAGTGTCGTTCTCTTGTTCCGCATTTTGTCATAAAACGCACTCCCATGCGTTCATCCATCAGTGCATTTACTACTACTCCGCCTTTCAAAGTTCGTAAGTACTGACTAAATTCGAATTGTGCATTGCAGGATTCATTTGTGGGAGATTTTCTCGGGTTCGAAATCGAGACATACTTCTAATTAAGAATGAAACAGTCTCATCACTGTACCACAACTCAGGTTGGTGTCCGTCTATGGTGAAACATAAAAGTTTCAAGTTGGTATTAAAATTTTTTTTTAAAAAAATGTATGATAAAAGGGCACGGAAATGCCGTGTGTGGGCATTGAAAGCTAAATTTAAGCAATGTCTGAAGAGACAAGTTGCAGATCTTTCCTTGTTGGGGCCCTATCACACTATTCTTCTCTCATCTTCTTCCTATCTCCAACATTAAATTTACTTCCTACCTTATTTACACTACAAAATTTTGTCGTTTTGCATTTAAAACTGCATATCTCACAAACTACTATCCCATAACTCCTCTTTACCCCGGAGGCGGACCTAGAGTGTCGACTTACTATTACTATCACATAAAATGTAATTTGTCTTAAAAATTCATTATTAATGAATTACCTTCTTATCTCGTACCCGTATAATATCTCACAAGTTATGTCTAGCATCGTTAAATAACTTATGTTCCTCACACCTCCATTAGTTTGACTAAGGGGGAAAAAACTATTTGAAGGAAAACTGTGCAATTAAATGAATTACTTTGGCACAAACTTGTATTTCACATTTATAACTCATAAGCTTCTGGTTTTATCTCTCATCAACCCAATGTTATCAAAGGCGAAAAGCGCAAAAAAAACTTTGGTCAGTTGGGCTTTAAGCGCAAATAAAGTGGGGTTTAATGAAAAAAGGCGCAAAGGGAGAACAAAATACAAATATATATATTTAGTTCAAAACTAATATTTGTAATTTTAAACATGAATGACAAATATAATCAATTTTTTTTAAAAAAAAACTATGATAAAGTGAAATATTAATTCTTTAGTGTCACTTTTTAATAAGAGGTTCATTAGCAGAAGAAGTTTTCTCATGACATTGCAGCGCGTATAAAGTGAGGTGAGGTGAAGTGCTTAATTGAGCTTCACTTTAGGGTTTAAGCGCACTTAAACTGCGCCGCTTATATCAAACTCCAACAACAATACACAAGTTTATGACTATTTCAGCTAAAAAAAGGGATACTTTTATTATTTATTCGTATTCTTAACTAGCATTAACATTTCGCCTTCTATATGCAGGTACAAAATAACAACTATTCATATTAACAAATTATTGATATGATAACTCAAAAAAAAAAATTAAAAAAAAATAGGTAACCTGGTTGTGACATTTAAATTCTCCAGGAACATGTTTTGTATTTTGTTGCAGAGGAATAATCCTGGAATTTACGTTTGAGTTTCTTTTACAAAATTAAAAATAATAATACTATACAACGTTATAAAGTCACTGAAGTTAATTTAATGAGAGAAAACAAATTTAAAATGAGAGAGGACATTATTCAGTACTATGATAGTAGTTTTTAAGTTTAAATTTCAAAATGTTTTCAACTTTGAATTTTTGAATCTTGGGAATGATTTTTTACAGATTACATTTTGACAAGTGCCTATCGACATTCTGAGCTAAGGATGACAGGTGGATGGTGTTATTGCGGGGCAAATCGTATAAATTTATGAAAATTTTAACTCATTCTATAAAAAAATTCGTTTTTAACCTGTTTCACATAATTTTTTTTTAGTTTCGAATGAATTTGATGGTAGAATATGAGAAATCATAAATTTGTTTTCATTGTCTCTCTCACTAGTATTAATTAATTTATTTGGTTATTGAAACTTCTTAATTTAAAAAACTATTCTGTCTCCGTTTTTTTTTTTTTTTTTTTTCCCCTTTCTTTTTTCCTTGCTACTTTACTAGTAAGAATGCGTAAAATCAAGTTTGAAATCACGTTAATCATACAATTAAATGCCACAGTATTTCCGTTTTGTTTTACTTTGAAATCATTTACTGTTAAGATTTAAAAAATGCTTTGATAAATTCTATAAGCATTTATATTAAAAGGTTTACGTTAGAAATGCGTAGTATCATATTATGCATAGTTATGAGTGGATCTAGGTGGGGTTCAGACGAACGCATTAGTTTTTTCATAGACACAATATTTGTATTAATATATATATATATATTAACTTATAAATCTCCTAACAAAACTGATTGATAGCTTAGTGGTAAGATATGATTAGTCATGGAAACACTTTTCCACAATTTTCGCAATATTTTCTCTTCTTTAAAATCCCCAAACTCCGAATCGTGGTGTGAAATATCCACTTCAACGTAATTATCCATTTATGTGCTACAATAGTCACTATTAGAAAAGACTGTTTGATTAACTAATGTTAGCTTTAGATGCCTTTGTATGAGTAATTTTGTGTCATCGATCATATTCCACAAGTTATATCTCCGTTTCTAATGAACTTATGTTTCTTCCATATAAGTTTGATTGTTAAGAATAAAAATTTCATTTGGTATAAATTTAATTGTTAAGAATAAAAATTAAAAACTCAACGCATTCGAAGGGTAAATATGTAATTTTTCGAGTTAATTCCTAAAGATGATAGACCGTATATTGGCTTAAATGTACGTACATATCTAATACAAAATGAAAAAAATATAAAAATTAAAATAAAAAGTCTTTTTTATTCATCGTATGGATAGTAATACTTTAATTTTTAATTAATATTAATAGTTTATTATTTAATTTTTGTCAAGATGAAATATTTTATCCAGATGGAATGTCATGTGTCAATGTCTTTTAAGTAAAAGAGAGGATGTATTACACACACCACTAAGGTGTGTTTCTCTAACTAAAAATTGATAGTTTAGGTATGAAACTCACGCTTTCAATAATTTAGATATGAAATTCAAAAAGAAAAATTAAATGTATTTTTTACACTTATATCTAAAAGGATTAAAGTAAAAAAAAAAAAAAAAGAATCAAATATGAAATGGCAGGGTTTAGACAATTAGTGCTCTGCTAAGGAAATTGACAATACAAGAGTTTAACAACTCAACTTTTTTTTCTCAATTTCACAGTTTTTAAAATTTGCTGCTAAATTTTAATTATATACTTTAACCATGATTTAATTTGCAATAATTGAGTATTTGAATATATGATTACGTATTCTTATAAAATGTTTTCAAATGCCTATCAAGTAAATACGTTGATCATTTAAAATATGTTACTTGCTTTAATAATCTTAGAAACTCACTCATGTTCTAATTAATGTCAATATGTATAACATATTATACGTTAGGGTATTAATTTATCTATGTAATGAATGCTTGAGAATAAATATAGATTTTCTTTAAAATATGAGCAAAAAATGTTTAATAGAATTACTTTTTCATATGCTTTACTGAAATATGTGATAATTCAAGTGTCTAAACTTGCGTTTAGACATGCAATATGGAATAATTATTTTAAATTAATATTTATGCAATGTACATCTGAAATTATGATTTCAAATCAACATTTGAATAAACGATTAGGGATCAAATCTTAAATTCTTCAAAAAAGAAATATATAATTTCAAATTTCAAATCATGATTGCAAAATGTAAATTCGATCCAGAAATTTATATATACTTTGTAGAAAAAAATTTAATTAAAATTTGCCAAAATGGCTCATGCATTGCATAGAGAAATTGTACGTACATACCACTTGAAGAATGTTGACTGATGGATTTTTATAAAATTATGTATGTTTGAAAGTTTGCATCACAAATAATTATTTATAAAAGAAACATCGAATATATTATAATTTTATTAATATGTCACCTCAAGATATTTCAATATCTTGTTTATGAATTATGGTTTATTCATTTCGTAAAATTATGTAAGAACTAAATTTTTTAGATACTTTTCATAATGTACTGGATTTTCATATTTATAAAATATTACAATTTAAGAAATCCATATTACATATCAAACAAACTTTAGTATCATTTACTTTTATAACACATATTCAAACAGGTCATAAGTAAAGTATATATTAATAAATTTAAGGAATTGTTGATCAAAAGCAAAATTGAATTATAAAATTTAAAAGACAATACAATATATATAACAAGTAAAGTTTGGTGTCAATTTTGCATGCATTAGGCCTGCAAAAAGTTTGGTCCACTCTATATTTAGGAGAAAAAATAAATACTTAGAGTGTGTTTGGTATAAGAAAAATATTTTCCAATTTTTTTATGTTTGATTGGGATAAAATTTTGGAAAATGTTTTTTAAATTAACTCATTTTTCAAAATTAAGGAAAATGACTTCCCTTCAAAAATTAAGAAAAACATTTTCAAAACTCTCCTCCAATTCAAATTACATTTTTTTTTGGGGAAAAACATCAATTTTAAAAAAATATTTTAATTTCAAAATTTTATCTTTTCATCTGTTCCCTTCCCTGACCCCCCACCCCCACCCCCGGCCAGCCCCCAACCCCACCCTCTCCCCAAAAAATTAATTTTGCTTTTTAAAAATATTTTCAACTTCAAATTTTTATTTTTGAACTCCTCCCCCCAGCCAGCCCCCACCCACCCCCAATCCCCAAAAAATTAATTTTGTTTTTTAAAAATACTATCAACTTCAAATTTTTATTTTTTCACTCCTATCCCTCCCCCACTACCCCCACCCCCACCCCAACCCAAAAAAATAATAATTTTATTTTTAAAAAATATTTCCAATTTCATAAATTATTTTTTACTCTAGTAAAAATAAAAGATGTCTCTCAAGAATATTTTTCATTCATAAATCAAACATAAAATTCATTTTTGAAAAATATTTTCTACTCACCAACCAAACGTGAGAAAATAACATTTTCTAAGAAAACATTTTTCATAGAAAATATTTTCCTCCGTACCAAACACACCCTTATAGTAACTTTGTTATTGAGCAGTGATAACTCTCATTCAGAGAAGAATTAATGTTTTTATTACTATATGGAGTTAATTGCCTTTATAAAGAAAAGAAAAAACACTTAAAACTTTTGCAGAGATAAATTGAAAGCAAAAACTTCTTTTTCTAGTTATATTCTATTTTGAACTATCAATGATGTTTTGACAAGACAAAATATCCTTTTTGGATTTTAATAAGAATAAATTAATTAAATCTGATCTGCTCATTCAAGACACTGTATGTTTTGATTCCTGGAGCAGGATCTAAATAAATGGATTAAGAGAATGTTTCACAAAATAGAATTAATGTATCTCATTTAATTTTCTTTTCATTAAATAAGATTAATTAAGAAACTTTATTTATGTTAATGTTTTGGAAAAATATGTGGTAGTGGAAGAATCAATTGCACGTGCTAGCATGATAATTAAAGAATCTTTGATCGCGATTTATGAGGTAATATTACGCTCACGATAGAGGGGTTAAAATTTTCTAAAAAAGGGTGGAAGATGATAGTAAAGTGTTTTATAGATGTATAGTATAAGTTCACGTGATACACACGCTTTTGAATTCGATATTCAGAGTTAAATTTGTGTGGTCTAATATGGTATTACGATTTGAGGTGTCATCAATATAGTGATGGGGCGAATCTCCGTGCGATGGTGTGTCCCCTTAGGGAAGGTGTGCATACATATATGACACTCATGACGAAGGAAGGATGGGAAAGACCGATATTTATGGAAAATCGAGATGATATATGCGTCGATGGGAAATCTAAGGAAAGGGCATTTTTAGGATTTATCATGCATTAATATGCTTGTTATATACATACATGCATATATCATATATGTATATGTATGGTTTATTTATCGACATTAAAAATTTTAAAAAACTATTTTATTTATTTTGGTTGTAATAATTAGGTATAATAAACGTAAACTTATGGAGTAGTATGACAATATTTTGATCCATGTCTCCGTTTAGAAAAGAATGACCCTATTTTCTTTTTAGTCTGTTTTAAAAAAATGACCTTTTTTATTTTTTGGCAACACTTTAACTTTAACTTTCTATGTGGTATGTTTGATCACGTGATTAAAAGACATTTTGATATATTTGACATAACTTTAATTTTGAACCATAAGATTAAAAAATCTTTTTTTTTAAAATTCCGTTTTAAGTCAAACTAGGTCCTTCTTTTTTAAACGGAGAGAGTAATATGGAAAAAGTGTCTTATGAATTGAAGTTTAATTAGTGGAACCAATAAATATGATATATGGAGGTAGATACGGCTACAATAAAGCCACTGTCGTTGAAGAGGCCAATTAGCTGACAAAACTTTACACAACATTCAATTTGACAATGGTTCTCTTATTATAATAATAACAAAATAATAGTAATATATATATTTTTTAAAAATATATATATATTTTACTGTAATTACTAACAAAGTTGAAAACTTAAAAAGAAATACGATGTGGATTATGATGGAATGATAAGTACTTTTTGGGAATTTTTAATATGCGGTCTCAAATTTGAGTTCTCTGGTTACGAAGTTACCTTTATTGGAGAGCTTTTTACTCCAAATGTGAAACTTCGAAGCATAAATTTATATTAATCAGACGATACCGAATGGATAACCAAAAGAAAAAAGAAAACCTAAGAAAGAGCAAGACAAACTCTGTTTGAAATAGTTTGCTAAATTTGACATAATTTTGATGAAAAAGGAAAGGAGTAGTGAAGATCATGCAAGAGGCATTTTTAGTGCTTTGCAATTATCAGTATTGTATATAAAACCTAGAACCTGAGTCTAAAAAAAACACAGAGACTTGACTAACTATGAAGTATGAAGTATATATTTGCTCAAAAAGGGAAATTACTAGTGAGTAAATTAAAGGACTGTCATGCTACAACAAAAGGATTTAATTGCAATTATATAATGATAATAATATAATTGTCACTATATTAATTACACTAAGGGTGTGTTTCGTACGAAGGAAAATATTTTTCGAAAAATATTTTTCTAATTTTTCATGTTTGGTTAGGACAAAAGTTTTGGAAAATGTTTTTCAAATCAACTCATTTTTCTCAAAATTAAGGAAAATGACTTCCCTTCCAACTTCAAACTACATTTCTTTTTTGAGAAAAACATCAATTTTAAAAAAATATTTTCTATTTCAAAATTTTATTTTTTCACCGATCCCTGACCCCCACCCACCACCGGCCAACCCCCACCCCACCTCACCCCTCCCAAAAAATTAATTTTGCTTTTTAAAAATATTTTCAAGTTCAAATTTTTATTTTAGACTCCTACCCCCGCCACCCCCTACCCCCCTACCCCCTACCCCCAAATTGCCCACCCCCAAAAAAAAAATTATTTTTTAAAAAAATATTATCAACTTCAAATTTTATTTTTTCAGTCCTACCCCCGCTCTCCCCTCCCCCCTGCCCCCACCCCCCCCCCAAAACTTTTTTTTTGTTTTTACAATATATTTTCAATTTCATAAATTATTTTCTACTCTAGTAAAAATAAAAGATGTCTCTCAAAAATATTTTTATTCATGAATCAAACACTAAAAATCATTTTCGGGAAATATTTTCTACTCACCAACCAAACATGAGAAAATAAGTCCAAATCTACGTGTTTTTCAGAAAAACATTTTCCTTCATACCAAACACACCCTAAGCGATAATAATATAACATGATTATTTTATAACGAATACTCTATATAAATACTATTAAAGACTTTAACAATTTTAAATATAATAATATTAACTTAATTATCAGTAAATACTTTTTCCATCGATACAAAAAAGAATTGAAAAATCAATTGTAACTTGGAGTCATTGTTGAAAAAATACTTATGTCACGATCAAGGACAAGGAAAATTAAATATGATCTACACATTAACAGGGTTTCTTTTCATTTTGACACTCTCGAGGTACTACCAAAAACATATAATTTAAGTAGACATTGACATGATTTCAAACAAGAAAAAAAGTCTGCAGTGTCTTGCTATTAGGTTCAACTTACAGGCTATATATGTAAATGCAGCTAGGTAAATGTTGTAGTTCAGTGATGAAATAAAAATAATTTTTCAAAAAGAGATTAAAAATATAAAGAAAGAATTATAAGTTTATAACACTTGTTACAGATATATAATTTTAACTTTATATATTTGTAATTTTTCGCTAAAATGATTCGGATGAACTTCCTTACACCACATTTCTTACTAAGATGGTTCGGATAAACTTCCTTACAGCACCCTTCCACCCCTAAGTACATTAATTCACTTGATGGGTTCTAGTTTGGTATTCTAACTCTAGCTGTTTTATTTACCGGATTTGAAATTAATTATTTACAATAAATTTACAACATGTGTAGAAAGTTTGAGTCACGGTGGGAAGGTAAACTTTGTAAAAGTATTTATTTATTGAGTTTGAATAGATTCATATCACATGACTCTAAGTAAAAAGATATGAAGGTCGAAGATTAGGATAAAATGTTAGTAAGTAGTTGAATGTAGTCTGATGTAATTTAGGTGAGAGGAATAGAGGGCTAGCCTCACATCATCTTGTCTTTATCAAGTGCTATTATTTAGCAAATGCGTAGTTCTTTCGATGTTTTTTGCTATTTGTTGGTCTTTTCTTTTTTCCTATGATCCTTTTCCAAATATATAACTTTACTTTTTGGGTCAAGAATTTATAATAAATTTTCTATTCCATAAAGATGTGGATAAAATTTATCTTAATCTACTCATAGAATTATATTAAATATATTATTATTGACGGATAAATTCATACCTTACCCTCTAATACTAAATGATTTTTCTCCTTAAAATGATAGGTTAAGGTTCATAATTCTTTCCTTTTTTTTCTTAGATCCGATGAAATAGGCCAGAAGAAATGGTGAAAATTAAAAATGTGTGATTCTTAAATTTACTCAAAATAAGAACCCGTTTGAACTTGCAACATAAAATTATTTTTTAAAATCATATTAATTTGAAGTTAAAGTTTTATTTGAACATGTTATATGATTTTAATTTTCTTTCATATATTTAAAAATCCCACAAATTATGAAACTATCAAAAAAAATTCAATTCTTTGACAATTTTATCAAATGAGCTAGCGCGTTGTTCATAAATAAAATATTTGAATATTATAAGGCACCGCATTAGGAAATTGCATATATATCCATATTCTTTTTAAAAAATAAATATTTATAATTACAAACTTTCAAATTCACATATAAAATAGTAAGTATTATTTAATATAATCATTTTTTATTATGATACGAATAATCTTTTCACGCTGAGCACAATTTTTCTTTTTTCAAAATAAATAATGGACCTTTTTTTTCTTAAAAAAAATATAAATTTATGAGTCAAATTTTATCTTCTAAAAAATTTAAAATCACAATTCGAAAATTTAAATCATATTTTTTTTAAAAAATTTAAAATTTTAACATGCTAATTCCGTATCATAAATCCACAAATTTAAAATCATAATTTCATATCCAAACAAAAGTAAAGTGCAGATAGACGTGAAAAGATAAAAGTTGGTGTTTTAGAATTTCACCAAACTTTTTTTTTCTTTTCATCATTAACCTATTATTATAAAGCTTGTTCGTACTCTTTCGACGTCACTTTATACTTAAAAACTCCTATTTTACATTGAGTACATATACTCTATTATTATTCTCTTTTTTAAATAAGTATATTTACTTATATAACACACTTACCTTTATTTATTCAGCAATAAATATCCATCCATTGCTCTCTTAACGTCTCTCTCTCTCTCTCTTATTCTCTTTTCTAGATCTCCTCTTTCTTTTTTCCTCTCTACAAATTTCCTTCATACTCTCACTCACATATTATTATTACCTCTTTTTTTTTTTAAACGTAACGTTGAAAATGGATGGTGACCAAAATTTATCTGATTTATTTGACGATTCCGAATGTGATATCTTCAGTATTTTAGAGGCTTTAGAAGGCGGTGGAGGTGGAGGTGGTAGTATTAATTCGAAATTTAATAATAATACCAACAACCAGACAACCACAACCACAACGTCTGATGAAATTACGGGTTTGGTGTCAGAAGAAGGAAGAAAGAGGAAGTTAATTTCTCAAAAGTCTACGGGTTCGAGTGCAACTTTACAAGAAGAGGAAACTCATGAAGCAGATAGCAAGAGGCAAAATTTAGCGGCAGCGGCAGTTATAAGTGGTGGGATAGAAAATAAGATTTCTCATATAACAGTTGAAAGGAACCGCCGCAAACAAATGAATGAACATCTCTCTGTGCTACGCACTTTGATGCCTTGTTTTTATGCTAAACGAGTACGCACACTTATTTCTCTTTTTTTTGTCATTTTTCTTTTGACTCCATCGATCTATCAAAAATAATTCTTTTCAGATATCACTTTTAAAATTATACTAAGCTTATAATTGTCATGTTGTTGTGTTTGAGTTGTTTTTAGACATATACATAACATCTAAAACCACAAATTTAATTTATGTATGGATACTTTGCTATTTGCCACTAATCTTTTTGTCATTGTTAATTTTTTTTTCCCCACAAATACTAATTAATTTACACATAAATAAGACATAATAAAAGTAAAAGGAGTTTTGATTTGGAGGGTAAGGGCGTTGGAGCTAGTGGAAGGTTACTTTAATTTGATATATGTTTACATCTTTATATAGTGAAAATTCTGGTTTTGTCAGAGTTAATCTATGGTCATTAAGACATCAACTGTTCTTACAGAAAGTCACTCAATTATGAATTTTTTTTACATAGAAAGTCGTTCAACCAAATATATATATTTGTTTAAATCATTTAATGACTTACCCCACTTGACCCGACCCAAGTGATAGTTGATAATTGGGTTGAAACATGCATGTTGAAGATATAAAAGTTTTTTTTTTTCTCTAATGTTTTATTTTTGTTGTTGTGTAATAAATAGGGTGATCAAGCATCAATAATTGGTGGGGTTGTTGATTACATAAACGAGCTACAACAAGTTCTCCAATCCTTAGAAGCCAAAAAGCAACGCAAAGTTTATAGTGAAGTTTTAAGTCCAAGAGTACTACCACCACAACTAGTCCCAATTAGTCCAAGACTATTAACACCTTCACCATTAAGTCCAAGAAAACCACCACTTAGCCCTAGAATGAACTTACCAATTAGCCCAAGAACCCCACAACCCACAAGCCCATATAAACCTAATAATAATAATAATAATAACAAGCCACTTGAACCATCTCCTACTACTTCATCAAATTCTTCCATTGATAGTCATGTCAATAATGAGCTTGCTGCTAATTCAAAGTCAGCCATTGCTGACGTGGAGGTGAAATTCTCCGGCGCGAATGTCATATTAAAGACCGTTTCTCCACGTATTCCTGGCCAGGCTGTGAAGATTATTGCTGCTTTAGAACAACTCGCACTTGAAATACTCCATGTTAGCATTAGTACTATTGATGGTACCATGCTCAACTCCTTCACCATTAAGGTAATCGTAACTCTACTTTACTTTCCTGAACTCCATGTAACATTAAAACCAAGAAAGTATGTACGTAGTATCACAACTATATAACTTAAAATTCATTAGGCTTACTTAATAACTCCCAAGTTATGTACGTAGTTTTACCCTAAAATAGTTCGCATATGATTTTCACTTTTACATATAACAGAGTTGGAAAAGATCGTTTTCTTGTATTCAAATTGTAAAAGGACAAGATTCGACAAAGTTTAAACTTTACTAGCAACAAAAAACTATAATACTAGTTGTGATTCCATAAGTTCCTAGTAATCATTTGAAACAGACATGTGTGGGGAACACAAACTTGTACTTACTAGGTAACTTTTCTACATACATAATATTGCCACACTTTTATAGCAAACACACTTCTCTCAAAAGCCCTCTATTTTGTTTATTCAGATTCGTCTAAATTATCAGTAGTCTTAATTACTTTTAAACTTAACTAACGATCAATCAATCGATGTATATTTATTATATATATAAATTAAATTGAATATGTAGATATATATGTGGTGTCATTAAATTAGTGAAGATTTCAAAGCTAATGATTGGTAATTTCTTCTCATTTTTGGCAGATTGGAATTGAATGCCAACTAAGTGCTGAAGAACTGGCTCATCAGATTCAGCAGACATTCTGCTAAGAACAGTACTCATTACTCTTTAGTAATACTAGTAGTAATTTTAGTACATTTTAATTTTTTTTATTTTTTATTTTCAATTTGGGAAAATTAGAAGTGTCTCATTCTAGTAGAGATCTGACTAAGGGAGCTGTAACAATAATAAGAGAATGTAGTACGTAAGTAGTTGAGGTCCGTATAGATTGTAATGACTTTTATTTAATTAATTACTAGTGGTCGATTGATCGATCAATTAATTAATTATATATGACCTCCTCGATCTTTGTATTGCTTTACTTATGTTCAGTCATTGTAATTTTCATTTATGTATGCTTGATTTCCAGTAGTACCTGTTTTATTGTCACCTTCAAAATTTCTTATATGATCAAATTTCATGGTACTTTTTCAATATTAATTGGCAGAATGGTTTGCTGGACCCTTATACTTGTATAGGATTGTATTCAAGATACTCCTACTTACCCTTTTGTCATCTGGACCCCTGAATCCATCCAAAACCAACATTTTAAACACTTTTTTTTTATGTGACATCCTATGTGGAAAGACTCCACATGGAGCGTGTATTTCACTCAAAGGAAGAGCGTGACACGATTAAAAAGGCACTAACGGTCAAATTTTGACCTTTAAAGGTCATTTCTTCTTCTTTAATTCACTCAACACCATCGTTAGTGCCTTTTTGAGCTTTTTTCTTTTTTTCTTCAAGCTTGTCTCTTCAAAAAAATTCTCTTTTATTTTTGGCGCCTTTTATTTTTTCTTCAATCTACCCATCTTTTTTTTTGGGTTTGATTCTATTGTATTTTTGTTGGTCTTCACGATGACGATTCGATGTTGCTACTGTGGAATATATGCTGAACTAAAGACATCAAGAACACCAACTAATCCTGAAAGAATGTTTTGGGGCTGCCAAAAATATTCATCCGGTAATGGGTGTGGATTCTTCCGATGGGCTGATGCAAATGATCCAACACGCCAAGAACAATACAATATCAAGAATTCATCAACGAGTTCAGGGCAAGCAAGACAAGGATGACATAGAAGACAACGAAGGCAAGGAAGACAAGGATTAAACACTAGTATTCATATCACTGTTATTGTGATTGTTATTATTTGGTTTGTAGCCGTTATTTTTAAGATATATTGATTTGTACTTCGTTATTTAATAATGAAATGGACTGCATTTGCTTCAGAAATCTGAATAACAACTTCATTCAAACACAAATTCATACAAGAAAAACAAAGTTTTTCCAATAGCAACTTAACACAAATTTATATACAAAAGAGTACAACCAAAACAGTTGGGATCAAGTCATTAATCAAAATAAAGCTAGTTGGAATCATGCCATTAAGTTAAACAAAGTGAAATCTAATGTGTGCCTTGAGTGCTTGGTGTGCCTTGAGTGCTTATGTAACTATCCTCTCGTAGCTGCCTTTCAGTAATTGCAGTTATTCCGTTCCACCTTAGTCCATTGGTTTTGTAACCAAGAACAATATTAGTAGGAGTTGAACATGTCAATGTAGCACTATGTAATACCCTATCAGTATTTCCAGACTGAGAGAAAAACAAGAGTCTTAACTTCGAGATGAACTAATATCAATTAAAGCAATTTAATGTGTTTAAATGATAAAATGCATACCCTCTCAGTTACACTGCCACCTGATCTAAATAAGAGACCATAACCAGCTGTCTTTGCTTTTTTTAGTCTTGGTTTCTTATATTTAAGAGATGCATCACCTCTCAAAGCTGTGTTAGTCTTTCTTTTTTGACCTGTTGCATTAGAAGTTGATTGTTGAGTGCAACTTTGACTTGGACCTGATCTTGAAACTACTCTTGGACCTGCTATTGGAACTGCCTTTGGACCTGCACTTGGAACTGCTATTGGAGTGCAACTTGCACTTGGAGCAACACTAGGAGTGCAACCTGCACTTAGACCTGCTATTGAAACTGCCCTTGGACCTGCACATGAAGTGCAACCTGCACTTGGACCTGCTCTTTAAACTGCACTTGGACCTGCATTTACACTTGACTGTCTTCCAATTGCAACATCAACATATGTAAAATCTGAAGTTGCAGCATTTTCAGCAGTTGCAACACTTGTTCCAGTAGCAACATTTGAAGTTCCAGCACTTGCATCACTTGTTCAAGCAACAACATGTTTTTACAAACATAGACACATTAAAAAACAATTTACCAAAGTATAACAAGAGTAAAATCCAGTAACAAAGAGACATTAAAATACAATTTATCAGAGTTGGACATCCTTTCTTGTTATGTCCAAAAGTCTTATACACAGAACATTTTATTTTTCTTCCCTTACTAATAGCCTTTTCAAACTTCTTTTTAACTGGCTCATTACTATCTTTTCTCTTATTTTTCCTGGTCTTCCTGGCATGGATGTAATTTCAGGTGGTTCAATGACTGGTCTATCACTTTTTGGACACATCTTCATGTTTGTCATAGGTTGAATAAATCTATTATATGCTTTTAGGCATGTTTCTTTATTATACCAGTGATCAATAAATAACTCAACAATCCAATCCTTAAAATGAATTGTTGTAAGTGCATGACATAAGGAATTCCCTTTAATTGCCATTACCTACAGCTATACACCTTCTTTTTTAGGTCAACAACATGTTTATATGGTGGATTATGAATCTCAAAGCCAAGATCACCATTAAACATTACCTCATAATTATCTGCAATTTTAGCATTTTTTCTAAGAATATCCATAGCCATTGGTGATACATCAGTAATCCATTTTTCTGAAAATTCTCTCATTTGATTCATTTTTTTCATAACTTTGACTCTAATTTCCTCTAGCATAGTGATTATTGATTTGAACCTAGCACCTAAAATCCAACTGTTGAAAGTCTCACACATGTTGTTCTCAACCACATCACACTTGCTATGTTCTTTAGATATGCCCTACACCATGCTTCCTTGTTATAGAGCTTCTATAATGCCTTCTTCTAACTCACTTAAATCATCAAGTTTGGACTGTAAAAGTACCTCAAATGATGCCCTAGCAACCTGCTAGAATTTTTTTTTCCTTTCTTCATCCCTCCAGTCTTTCTTCCAATGTGCCCAAGTATGCCTTGCACATCATCTAATTTCAGCATTTGTCAATACATCAATAATTGCAAGATGAAGACCCTGTCAAAAAAAGAACATTTGAATACAACAATGTTAAATATCAATTACTTCAAAAATGAAAGAATAAACTTAACAAATAATATAGTAATACCTTCTGTGTATCAGACATCACTGTTATTTCTTCACCTTCTGTAAGCTCTAAATCATGTCTGATGCACTTGAGAAACCAAGATCATGTCTCCTTGGTTTCTTTATCAACTACTGTCTATAACGTCCATGTTATAGGGTACATCTGATTATTTCTATCTTTGGAAATGCAAGTTAATGGTTTACATTTACATACAGCTTTAAGAAATACACCATCTTAATCAATAATTCTTTTACACCCTTCTTTCCATCCACTTTTTAAGGCACCAAGACAAATAGAAATGCTCATAAACACCTCTTTTTCTGGAATTGTGTTCTTGGATGTTCTAAAAGATATAGTAGTTCCAGGATTTGTGGTCTTTAATTGCTCAGCATAATCATACAACCTTGCAAATTCCTCTCTGAAATCTCCCATATGTTCATTCATAACTCTCAGTTTTGCCTTTCTACAACTTGTCTTACTAACATACAAACCATATTTCTTTTGTATCAAAGACTAAATCTGATATAGTTTGATGGTAGACTCACTCTAATCCAAATGGGGGTACACATTTGTTTCTTGTTCTTTTAAAACACTCGTGGACTGAAAAATATGTTTTAACACTGAAGTTTTCAGTGTTACCATCAATACTTCCAAAAATATGCAAAGGACAATCATTTTTCTTACAATGTGCCCTTATCCTTTCCTTCTCATTAGGTTTCAACTTAATATTAACACCCTTCTGAATAGAGTAAGTTTGCAGTGCCTCCTTGAACTCAATATTATTCAAAAATACCATATACAGTTGGAAAAAAAAACCTTTTTAGCAGTTGGATCAAAGTAAACCTTTTTACTTTTCTTCCTAGGTTCTGGATCTACCACTTCAGCATCCTCAACAGGATCCGAGGATCCGAGCTATCAAAATAAGGGTCATCACCACCCAAATTTCCTTCAAATATACCCCTTCTCTCCTTATAAATGTCTTCAAAATCAACATCAATACCTACAGGAACAGATGGTATCTCATCTAGATTTGCTCTATCAGCCTTCTCTTTAACTTATTCTTAAATGTTATACGGCCTAACTTGAAGAAACTCCTCATCCAAATCACTCAAATCATCAATATTTTCATCAACATCATAGAGTGAATCAGAATCAGAATGTTCTTCAACTCTAGGAGCAGGAGTTTGATCTTCAATTAAAGGGGACTGCTCTTCAACTAAAGGGGACTGATTCTGGTTTAAATTCCTATTTTCATTATCAACAAATGATTGAGATGAAGACACATCAGCCCTATCTATTTGTGGGGATGATGACATATCAGCCCTATTTTTATGTGGGAAGGAAGACACATCAACATTATCTTTTTGTGGAGATGAGGACACATCAACATTAGTTCTAGGCAATTCAAGTATCTCCTCAACAACTAAAGGTATACTAATGGAATGTACAACATATACATCAATAAAATCAGCACCCTTCAAACCATTAAGAAAATTTAAAACATCATGATCAGTATTTAACATGTAAAAAATACCCTTCTTGTTGACTTTACATCCAAATGTCTCAACATTTTCAACACCAATTCCAATGCTATTTTATGAAACAACATAATATGCAACTCATCTACATCTATATTAATTTTTTCAACACTAGTTGTTTCATTGGCATACCTTAAAGTAGAATCAGATACAAAACAGCCCTCATAGTGAAATTGAAGTGTCACTATAGTTAAAGCCACATCTTAAGATACATGTAAAGTCAAATGAAAAATAACTACAGTTAAAACTTAAATGGATAAAATTACCATGACAAAAACAACTACAGTTAAAGGGGAAAAACAAGCACAAACTTACCATGAAAAACAACTACAGTTAAAGGCATAAACATATCATGACTGTAACACAAAAAGCCCTAACTTTTTAAAGAAAATACAGTAACAGTTAAAGTCGTTAACTTACCATAACTGTAATTATTGTAACAATGGACCACTAACATTATCAATACCCAAGACAATTAACCAGAAATATAATATTAATTTTAGTCGAAATTGAGATTTTACGGAAAAAAACCTAGAATATACTCAAATTCACGAAACATGTCATTTAAGTCACTCGAAGTGATTAATCAACTAAGAAAGCGTATAACACTAACATTACACCCAAACCAAAGTGAAATCCCCAAAAATTTTCAGAAAATTGAATGACAACGCACAAGAAAGTAAAATCTAATCAAACATGTACGCATAAGAAAGTGAAAAATAATGGAAACTAACACAAATGCAAGAACTTACAACGATAATCGGAGTGAAACTGAGCTTCAACTGAGAAAATCTATGGCAAATCACAAACGATTTTGAGTGGAGAAATCGTGGAGAGGAGAAGAGGAAAAGTTGCGAAGGTTTGAAAAATTTAGGTTGGACTTTTCTTAGTTGGCGGATTTACCACGTGGATTTCAATATCATACGTGAATTATTATTTTATCTTTTTGGCCAACATGTACGTGGTTTGTGCAACACGCGCCATGCCCCAACAAAAAAAGTGTTTAAAATGTTGATTTTAGATGGGTTCAGGGGTCCAGATGACAAAAGGGTAAGTAGGAGTATTCAGAATACAATCCTATACAAGTATAAGAATTCATCAGACCATTCCGCCATTAATTTACTAAAAATGCATTTTTAGATAAAAGGTTTAGGATATTATTTTTTAGAATATAAGAATGACTCTTTATAAAGATAAAGTAAATGCTCATATATAAAATTTGCTAGACAAAACTTTTATTTTTCATTCGGCATAAGCAATTTTGTTTCAAGCAAATTCATTTTCTCTAATTTATAGAATTTCTACCTCATAAGAATATTATTTTATGTTCTATGAACAACTTTGTCTAGCAAATTTTTTAATCAAGCGAATATTCTTTTTTTAGATATTGCATAAGTAAGGTCAAAATTTCAAGATCATCCTTGTTGAAGATCGTTTCTTGTATCATTCTTGCAAATAATGTGATCGCGATTACATCCTCTCTTTTCTTTTCTTTATTCTTTTCGCCTTGTATCCTACAAAAATATTTGAATTAGAACTCACAAGCAAGCAAATAGTTGAATACAATATTATATACAAGGTTTTTGGATTGACTTAAAAGTTGATCAAATCTATAAATTAGTTTTTGACCTCTAGAATTGCTTGATAAATATAAAAAATTACTTAAAATAAGTCAAAAATTACTTTAAATAAATTAAGTATTTGGTAAGATCAAAAATGACTTAAAATAAGTTTTAAAATAAGTCAAAAACCAAAGTAATCTCTCCCTACTTTTTATTTTTTGACTTAAAAGTCATTTCAATTTGAACTTTCATTTTTAACATAAAAACTACTACTATTTTAAGTCAATTCAATCGGGCTCTCTATTCTTCGCACATTGATTTAATGTAAGATATTGAATTTACTTTTGGTATTTTAATTACAATTTTGAAAGTGATCAGAAATGACAGTTTGTACGATTATCTTATTTAACCACCTTTAAATTCCTGTACGCAGCCACATAAAAACTTAATATAATTCTCCAGCTTTTATTTTCCCTTCCTTACAATGAATGTAGAGTCATCAGTCATGCACTGCACGAGCATTAATAATTTTTTACCTGTATAAAGAATTTTTACATTATTATAATGTCCTATTTACTTGTTATAGTCAATGACGGAATCAAATTTTTTTTTCAAAAAAGGTATGGTAAGAAAACTCAATGAATTATATATATGCAAGTTAGTATTTTTTTTCTATGAAGGGGGTTCAAATCGATTGAACTTGTTCCATTCCTGATTGTAACAAGCGAGAGACTACAGTATATTTTTATTTTTAAGATTACAAATTTTATGAGAAGTTAATAATAATATACTACCTCTAGCAATTGAAATTAGTTTCAAATAGGGATTGAGTACCTTAGATGATAGTAAATGCCTCAAATGAGGATGACATGATTATCTTATGATATTCCTGCTAGCATAGTCCTAAGCTAGTCTCTAGTCTAACAACTTTTTAGATGGTTTGTATTAATGGGAAGACCTGAACCTATATATAGTACTGATCAGTTATAAATAGGTTTTAAAGCCAGAAAACTAGCTATAAGTGATCCTTCAACAACCCTTAAGCCTTACAATTGATTGACTACTTCCAAATGTTGTAAGATAAGTTTTCGGTATCAATGGACGGAGCCAGAATTTCAACTAAGGAGTGTCAAAATATAAAAAAGATTAATTGTGTAGAAGTCGATCGAGGAGTGTCAATATCTAGCATATATATAGATTAAAATATATTTTTATCTAGCTATATATGCAGTATAATTTTTCGACAAAGAGATGTCGGTCTCCACCCACTGTTCGGTACACTATTAGTCTATTGTGTGTAACGGTGAGAAATATGTTCCATAGAACATAATTTTTTCACCGGACCATCTCACTGATAAAATGCATGATGAAAAACAAATTCTTACTGAAATAATGTGCATGGTAAGCTATATTACCTAATTTTATTCATATGAAAACATTACTATATTTTTCTCTCATCGATTCAATCAAAGTATATTTGTGGAAATAGCTAGCCCAATGGACATTTTTCAGTGGGAAAACCGTGATTTTGTAGTAGAGTTAATATATAGTATCTACATTAACTCTATGTATATACAAGTTAAAGTTTTGAGTTGAGATGAAACTATAGATATTAATGTAGTATATACATAGAGAGTTAATATATGTACTCAGAAACTGAAAGTTTGATAACTAAGAATTATAAATGGCCAAGAATACGTAAGTTCTTGTTACTATATGCCTATATATATATATATATATAGACTTTAAGATCAGTATATAAATATTATAGTCTATAATAGTACGTATATTTTTGAAAAACTATTAAAAGGTACATATCTATGTATACACTACCGTCATACAGCTAGCAAAAAGAGATGTGAAGGTGAGGCCCTCCGTTGGATCGAATCTCAATCAAACGAGAGAGACTACATTGACCCAACGGTGGTCACTCAATCGAATATTCTTTGTCAAAAAATTATATCATGCATATACAATTGTATATAGGTCAACAATATTTTTTTAAAATTATTTATATTAAAGTTTCGAACCCTCACAGCATAATTCCTAACTTTGTAACTGGAAAGAGAAAATTGAATTATATATAATATAGGTAGGGGTTACAAATAGTGTCATACATTTGAATTGAATTTTAACAGATTAATTTTCAGATCCCTAGATATTAGAGAATATGATAATTCGGCGCTCAATTCATCTTTTTATTAGACAAGAAAATCCAAGAAGAGTTCATGACAAAATGAGTTGATTATTTTGTATTACTACTAATAAAGTTTTATAAAGTGAAAGTGGATATATATATATATATAGGGGCGGAGCTACATTGCATTAAGGGGGGTTCGGATGGCGGAAAATTATATTATTTATACATGATTAAAAAAGTTTATATGTATGTATAGTAAATGTTGAACCCTCTTCGACTATCTATTTCTACAGATTATGAACCCCTTATCGAAAATTCTGATTTATCCTTTGTTAATATATATATACACATCGTGCATGAAAAATAAAAAATGGTTAATGTAAACTTATTTGTAATTGTATGACAATCCAATTCCTTACATCCATATAAGCAATGTATGTGGTCCAATATATTTATATAACAACTTTACACTCTTTTTTTCCAAATTTGAATAAATTAAATTAGAAATTTGTGTATTGTGTTATTTAAGCGTGTTTCAAATATTTATATTATATGGTCCCAAAAAAAAAAATGTAAGAGAATTCTCTAAGGTCATCAAAGTAGGCTGTGACGGACCACATTTGATTGTGACTTCTCTCTGCTAACTAATATTAGCAAATTAATGATTTTATTTCTCTCAGAATCTTACTTTTATTCAATTTTATATTTACTTTATTATATTATAAGTAGAAAATAAAAATAGAGTAGGAAATTGCATTAATCGTTCATTGTTTGGTGCAGGGATATGGGAAACCAATTGAGTGTTACGTGACGTGAGTAGACGTTTATTATGCATGAAATTTAATTTTTTTATGACAGATATATACTACTCAATTGTATTTCTGGTGGCTGGATAAGCCAAACTTACAATATGCATGAAACAATAATACAGTTATGTATCATTTAATTTATCTGTTAAAAAAATATATCCCAAAGACATTTTAAATAATTGGTTTGATGTGATCGTGTATTTTGCTATATAACAATAAACAATATTCAACGGTAAAAACATAATTATACCATTTACAATACTCCTAACACAGTTGAAAAATGATACAACTCAGAACCAATTCTGTTTTTTTAATCAAAGTAAATCGAATTTGAAATTTAATAGATAAAATGAAGATGTTTGTTTGATTACGTAGTTTAAAAAAAGGTAAAACTATTTTATTAGACATACATTCATACCATATATATTAATTCTATCCATACTTTCAAATAGTTACATATCTTACCACTAATTAACAGTTTCCTATCATATATATTGAGAAAAATACATCTAGATATATGTAGTTTGCTACAAGATAAACTAAAATAGGGAGAGAGACAAGCGATATGAGAGGGAGATAGTCATATATCCCAGATACATGTGATTCACACTAGATACATGTATCTGGTATGATTCACGTGTATTTAGAATATCATGTACATAGGATAGTGGTGAGCAAAATGGGAGAGAGGCGAGGAAGATTTGTCCATGTATCCTAGTTACATGCGAATCCACTTTGATATAGTGTATTAAGGATAAATCACAGCTAATTTTGACCATATATATTCTCAAATGCATGTATTTATACGTATCTGAATACACTAAAATTTAGTAAGATTCATAATATTGTAAACTAAAGGATACTTTAAGTAATTCTCTCATAAAATAAACTTATGAAATTTCTTATTTTGGGAATTGGTTGTATCCAATGAAATCCAGCAGAAGTGCCAAACAGGCCGAGTCCTAAGAGGAATATATAATGGGCAACTTTCACCTATAGCAAACAAAAAATTTATATTTGTATGATATAGCAAAGTTTGTATAATTGCGCTCTATAGCAAACATATAACTGTATAATTCGCTATACATATACAATTGTATAATTCGCTGGCCTAAATTGTATAATTTGCTGGCCTCGCTATACATATACAATTGTATGATTCGTTGGCCTAAATTGTATAATTCGCTGGCCTATTTCGCTGCAATTGTATAATTCGCTGGCCTATTTCACTGCAATTGTATAATTCGCTGCCTATTTCGCTGCAATATCTGTATAAAATTTATTTTGCATACAATTGAATCGAAGTAAAATATTTGTATATTGTATAATTATAAGTGTATAGTAAGAAGATGTATATTTTTCTCTCGCTTTATACAAAAACAGAAACACAATTTATACACTTATGTTGTATAAAGCGAGAGAAAATTGTATTTCACTGCAATTGTATAATTCGCAATTGTATAATTTGTTGGCCTTTTTCGCTGTAATATTTGTATAAAAATTGCATTTATCTACAATTGAATCGAAGTAAAATGTTTGTAAATTGTATAAATAAGTGTACAGCACGAAAATATATGTTTTTGCATGTGTATATACAATTTTCTCTCGCTTTATACAAAACAGAAACACAATTTATACACTTCTGTGTATAAAGCGAGAGAGGCGAGCATAGGGAGAGTGGTGAGCGAGAATGGGAGAGTGGCGAGCGAGAATGGGAGAGTGGCGAGCGAGATTTTTGGGAGAGAGGCGACTGACAAACTTTGGAAAACGTTTGCTATGAAGCACAATTAAATCAAACTGTAGCTACTCTATTTATTTTAGGTTATTAGTTTGTTATTATATACCATTATCTCATATATAATTGGGCCTATTATCTGGATCTACTTGGGCTTGGGTATACGTGCAGAAATCAATATGGGCCCGGTATAAATAGGAACCGTTTTCTATTTAAAAAAATTGGACCGACAATGAATGAACCCGTAATGTCTATTGGTAACGGATGCCAAAGGGCGAAATTTTGTTCCCGCGACCCTTTAAGAGTTGCTTGAAAATGCTTCAGATTTCGTAAGTTTTTTTCTTTTTTCTTTTCAAAACGCCATTGAAGGTTGTCCCGTGTCCAGAAGTTTAGATAGATTTCGCTTTCTTTAATATTAGGGTTTAAACTAACTGTGGAGTTTTCAGTTTCTCTTAGAAACAATTGTATATTGAAATAGTTGGGAGATGAAAAATGGACTGTAGTAATGAATCTTTGAGGGTTGATATGGGGGTAATAGTAGGAGTAAGTGGAAATACTAAAAATTGCGATAATTGTGTAAATCTGGAGGAAAAGATCAAGGCAATCGAATGTAATTATTCCGATTTGCGGCAGGGGATTGAACAGGAGAGAAATGAGCTTGAAGGTAAGTTTGAGGTGTTGAAGAGAAGGAATCAAGAGTTGGAAGAGCAGATTCGTCGAATAGAGGGTAACGGCAGTAATGAGGAGGAAGAGAGGGTTTTGCAATTGATGATCGAGAACAATGTACTGGAATGCGAGAAAAAGAAGGCTGAAAGTGATGTTGAGTATTGGAAATCCAACTGTAACGAGCTACACTTAACAGTGGCGGAATTGGGAAAAAAGTTGGATGCAAAAGCAGGAGATACAACTTCAACTAGAGTACATGGATTGCAAGATGAATGTGATAATTTAACGCAGAAAATCCATCTGCAAGTAGTTGATGAAATGCAAAACAAGGATGGAGAAATTGGATCACTATTATCTCAAGATTCAGGTACTATCATTTTGTCTAACCAATTATTATTGACAAGTTGTAGAAATCATGCTAGAAGTTTGAAGTTTTGGATTTCTTATTATATAATAGTTGTGTTTAGTGTTGATATGATCGCATTCGTTTGAAGTTTCGAATACTAGTTATAGTATACACATGTATATCTCACCTAATACTAGTTACTAAAAATATATATATTAAATGATGTGAACCTCTTTCTTTGATATTTATATTATTTTATTTATTTCTTTTGTTTATCATAATTTAAATATTAGTTATAAGGTTAAAATATTGATTTTAAAGTTTTAAGGACTTCTAATAGATGGTTCAAATAAGAAAAGATTTTAAAAACAAAATTTGAGTCAATTTGATGACAAATGAGTATTGGGAGTTTTACCTATTAGTACAATTAAGTAAAATGTAATAGTTATAGTCTTATAGCTTAAATAAATTTCATAGTAGTACTAAATGAAGGCCACTATTTAATATATTATGAGGGTTTACATGTATCCATATATTTCAATAGTAGTTCTTTTCCATATAGTTTAGGAGGCCATTAGAAAACCACCTTCTTTTTTTTTGAACAGGTAACATTGTTGTGTATTAATAAAATAATAACAAACTACACAAAGGGTGTGTAGTCCCCCATATTTACATCCAGATGAGCAAAAAAAATAAGCTCCTAGTCCTTACTCGTAAGGAGTCGAGTACATCATTAGCTGATTTCGAACTCTTCCATTAAGCTATGTTTACACCAAAAAAAAGAAAAACCCTAAACATTTCAACTTTAGTTTCTGTATACTAATGGCTTTGTCTTCAAAACAAACTTTGTTTCTTTCTACCCACACAGTCCACCAAATACATGCCGGGACAATTTTCCATCTCTCTTTCTGATTGGAGGGGTTGGTATCACTATTCCAACATTTCAATACATCAGATACTCTTCCGGGCATAATCCAGCCAATGCCCCTCAAGGTAACGAAAATCTTCCACAACTGGTCAGTCCAGCTGCAGTGAAGAAAGAGATGAGAGATTGTCTCTGCTTCCTTTACCACATTACCACAGAGAAAACAACTTCAGCAAAGAATGAAACCTCTCCTCGTGAGCGTATCTTGTGAACGTAACTTCTCTGGCTAGCAACCAAGAGAAGCATGCAACTTTGTGAGGGATCTTAACCCTCCAGATCATCTTCCAAGGCCAGATCCCACTCTGATTGTTTGAGGTTGTGAGTACTCTGTATGCTGCTTTCACGATAAACTTGTTCTCTTTATTCCTTAACCATATCAAGCAATCTGCTTCAGTTGATGTACCTCTGAACTGTTCTAAAGTTCCGAAGAAGCTTGCTAGTCTGTCGATTTCCCAATCATTTAAGGCTCTTCTGAAACTCAAATTCCAACCGTGTTCACCCCAAACCATTTCAATTGTTGAGTTTGTTGTTGATTTAGGGAGTATATGTCTGGATAGAGTTGCTTTAGGGGACCTTGTTCAATCCATTTATCATTCCGATTCCATAGATCAACTTTCCTTCTATTTCCAGTGCAGAACATGGTTTATGCTAGCAATTTGGGCCACAAGTTCCTTATGGATTTTCAGAGACTAACTCCATAAGGACTATTGCTTACTTTGGTAGTTCATCTTCCATCCAAACCATATTTTCCAATGATTATCTTCTTCCATAATGGCTGATCGTCTGAGTTGAAGTTCCATAACCACTTCATCATTAAACTCTGATTCTGGATCTTTAGATTCTTAATTCCAGCACCTCCTTCCTTCTTGCTGGTTTGACAAGACTTCCAGTTGAGAAGATGTATATTATTTTTCTCGTTGTTCCCTTCCCAAAAGAAATTCCTTCTCAAGGAGTCCAACCTTTTCATAACACTGGCAGGGACAGGAAACAAAGACATCATGTAGGTAGGCATTGCATCCAATACAGTGTTAATTAAGGTCACCTTCCTCCCATGGATAAGTATTGGGATTTCCAATTAGCCAACTTTTTTTCACATTTCTCCAACACCTGAGTCCATATATTTATAGACTTGCTTTTTGCCCGCAGAGGTAATCCAAGATATGTTGTTGGAAGATACCCAATTCTACCTCCATATATTTAGGAGTCTTCCCACGTACACTAGCAAAACTTTCCATATACTTAAGAGTCTACCCAACTATTTTAGGATTCCTTCACATATACAACCGTTTCATATATATATGTGTATATATATACTACCTCCGTCCACTTTTATTTCGTTGCGCTTTTCGGAAGTCAATTTGACTAATTCTCAAAGTTAATTAGATAACATTAATTTGATATTTTTAACAGAAAAATTAGATATTCAAAAACTATGCGAGAAGTACTATGAGTTACAATTTTTTGCATATTAATGTGTTGAAAAAATACATAGTAAAATGTTAGTCAAAGTTATTATTGTTTGACTCTAAAAATGAAAAGCATGACAATTAAAAGTGGACGGAGGGAGTATTATATAGTCAAATATTCAATATAATAAAGATGATAATAATTTGAGAAAAATAGAAAAAAGATGATTTTGTCTCTGGAAGACTGTCTTTAGCATAATTACCAATCTAACATTTCTATGGATCTCAAGGACCTTCATTGTTTTAAAGTAATATGGATATTTTGCTTTAGAAAGAATTCTTTAACTTATTCCATTGCTTATTGATTTTAATGGACAGGAAAATCTTTAGCAAAAACTCCAATCTTGCAAGCCAAGTTAGTGAGAGAAAACAAAGCTTTACTATCTGAAAAAGGCAATAACTGTGTTAACAAAGTGAGGAAGCGATTGACATTTGAAGAAGAAAGGGGGTCTAACAAGAGGATGGCTCTTTCTACACCAGCTAGTGAAAGTCGTGCAAAAGTTGTTGTTATTGACATAACTGAAAGCGATGATGAAAGAACTACTGGTCCTCCTTATACATCAATAATGGGAAGTGACTTTGAATCTTCTGTGCCCCTCGGTACACCTCCCGTTCCAGGAATTGTTTGTACTGTACCTTTCTGTGGATCAGGGAGCACCTTGTCCAATACTGAATTGCTTTCAAAGAATGATTCAAAGATGACTGTCATTGAGCAAGTTGAAGACAGTGTCATGGTTTGCCATGATGAGGAGCCTTTATATGTTCCAACTCCAAAAAGAAGAAGAGCTTCAAACATAATTGCTAGTGACAGTGACACCGATGATGATGATGATAAAGTTCCAATCTGCATGCTCAAAACTAGGCATTTTTGTGAAAAGAGCTCCAATGATCATCCCAGAGGCCACTCAACTCAAACCGGTGATTCTGATGATGAAGTCAGGAATTTGTCTAGTAAACGGCGCCTAGTGAAGCTAAGTCAATGCGAAGGGAAAGGTGGCGGTGGCAATGATATTGAAGAAGTGTCCGACAGTGAAGGAGAAAGCTTAGGTGGATTTATAGTTAGCAGCTCTGACATCTCAGATGATGATGACACCTCTAATTCTGATGGTGCATTGCAAAGTAATTCTGCTGTAGCTGAAGATTCGATAACTGATTCAGAGTATGTATCAGAGAGTGATTCAGATTATGGTGAGATAATATCGAGAATTCGAAGGAACAAAGGTGATAAATTAGAGTGGGAGTTTGAGGGGGACATGCTTGCTGCCTTTGGTAAGGATCCTGAATTATGTATGAAGGCGGTTTGTGTTTTGTATAGGCAGCAAACATCTGAGGAGCAATGTTGTAAAGGAACGATAGTTCACAATCAAAGAGGTTTTAGCCACTGTGATGCCTTCAGGTATGTGCTTGAATGAGATGTGAATACTACATAATCTATATATTGCAACAACATGCACATTACAGTCTTTAAGTGGTGTTGGTCTGGATGAACGGAAACTTATTTTAGCTCTACATGGCTAGTTCTAGTATGAAGTATCTCCACTATGGCGTTAACTCTTTGTTTGTTGCAACTTCTCCAAGCTCATAGCCTACATAAGATAAAAACACATGATTAAAAATGTGTCTGCATAAACTTTTTGGTCAATGTTAGTAATTTTCAATCTCTTACAATTTTTTTGATAACAATGATGTTTGGGCCAGCTTGTGTGCCTCGACTAATTCCACAATGTATATGTTACCTCCTACCATCTACCATTACAGGTACCGGGTAGTCGGGTACAATTTGGATGTCTTGTATATCTGGGATACTGTTGTTTAAAAAGAACATTGACTTATTATTGAATTTAAGGATTAATAATCTCCTCCTCTCGTAAATTCAGTTGTTAAACATGATACACTTTGGTCGTAATTCCTTGATACCTTTGGTGCTGCATTGCGTATTTGGTGATCAGTGAATCTGTGATATGGACACATTTCATCGTATGACTGTATGACAGAAGGCCTCATCTGTCGAACTCCCATTTTTATTCGATTTGAAATTCGGGGAAAGAGTGATAGAGCGTGAACTTACGATGGAAGTCAGTTGTCTCGAAAGACCTACAATTTCTAGCAATCAATGCCAACTTAGCTAAAGACATGGGACAAAGGAGGAAAAGATCCAGATTAATGTGATCTACTAGTTGGGATTAGGTTTTAGTCTTGTTAGAGGACTTCCAATATTATCATTATTAAGTTTACCCTTCCCAGACCCCCACTTGTGGAATTACACTGATACAGGCTTGTCTAAATACATAATGAAACATCAACCATTAAATTCAGAGGGTTTGCTCAGCTTCTCTCAAAAGAGTTCATAGTGTATAAGAGAAGGAACTTATTGCTGGGACATTACGTTAGGCCAGGGAAACTTGGGATTGATGTTTTCTCTGCAAAAAGGATGACTGCAAAGAGCAAATCTGTAAAATATGGAAGTATTTAAAGCTAAGCATTCGTTTGAAACATTTAAAAGTTATTCTTTCAAGCCAGTAAGGCATTTGGGCATTGATCTTATTTTATGCTTCTTTAACTTGCATTGAAACAATGTTGAATCTGAAATTTGCTTTGTATGTTTGGGATACTCTGATTTCATTAATTTTCAGGGGAAGCACCTTGGCTGAATTTCTTACTGCTGGAGATCCGCAAGGTGATATGATGAAGTCCGTGAAGGAATTGCAAGCTTATGATCCCAAGGGTATTGAACTGTGCACAACTTTGGCGACAAGATACTCTAAGCAGCTGTTTTCTATTTACAAAAACAAAGAGGATCCTTTTTTCTCAGCTCCTTGACATAGTATATATAGTTTGTTTCCTTTTGCCCAAAATGATGGTCCAAAATTACTCCTCCTAACCTTGATATAGATTATTACATCTTAGCATGTATAGTCAGTCCCTCTGTATATACAACCTATATTGTGGGTTTTGCTATTAAGAATTAACTATTATAACTATTTTGAGCCTCAATCCCGAGAAAGTTGGGTCAGTTACTTGGATCCTCACTGACCATGTCACCGGTTTAAGTTTTGCCTCGACCAATGAAAAATGTGCTGAAGTATAGCTGCTGCAGATGTTCTTTGGAGAGGAGTACGGTTGATAGCATTATTAGATCATGAAGGTAACTTGGCAGATATGGATATGTTATTCTTGGTGGTTGAATTCTGATTAGAATGTTGTGTCTTATAATGCATAGCCTAACATTACAAGAATCTTGGTTTTTGTTAAGTGGAAAAGTAAAATAATACATTTATTTTTGGATAAATAAAAATGAATACATTATTGGAGAAAGCAATGGCTAAAATTTAATGGAGATTTTGCTTCTATAGTTGCGGAGGTACGTAGCCTTTGTACAACTTTGTGGTCTTTCCATGCATATTATTTATTTTATAAAATCCTACTAAATATAACTTACAAAAAAAGAAGAGGAGATCGTTGTTTATTCCTTGTTTTAATTTGTTCTCTCTGACAATTCCTCTCTTCGAGCCATCAGAGAGAATAAATTTTTCATAAAGCGGAGAGCAAATCAAGGAATTAAAAAATGGAGGGGATGACAAGAGCTTCAATCCGAAAGGCAACAATATCCCCTTCTACAATGGCCTATGATAATGTTTCTCCTAGCCTAGCTCCTGTTCCCACCAGTGACGGTACACTTTTATTTAATTTCTTTTCAATTATTGCTTCAAATTTTAGATAAATAGTTTTTGGAAAAAATAAAAAAAATGAGGCTTTTTCATAAGAATTGTTTTTAACCAAATGTCAAAGAAATCAAACATCTAGGGGAAAAGATTTTAAAAGCCTTTTGAAATGTTAATCACATACGAGTCAGAAAGACTTTGATGACTCGAGATTCATAATTAAGAAGCCGGCATTGTTTGCTCTAGTCAAAATTATGGAACTTCTATTCCCTGTGTTTGGTTGGAAAAATAATTTTCAACCATTTCTTGAATCACAACAATAAAAATGATGCAATAAAAAAGAGACAATCCAGACAGATAATGCATGTTTCGTTTATGATTGCAGGCACAAAAATAGACCAAGGGATTGCATACGGCCTAATGCTGGTGGCATTGGTGCTAACATACTTCATTCACTAATGCCGGTGGGTGGCGGCGGCGGAGCTAAAATTTATATTAAGTTTAAGAAGAAATCAAAAGAAAGTTCAACATGTATTGTATATACAAAATTAATAATATTAATTATGTATAAACAATGTAATTTTCTGTCGAAGAGGATTCGGATAAATCCCTCGGCCCGGTTTGCCCTTCCTCCCTTTCTTGTATATAAAAAAAACGGTATTGGTATAGAGATGTACATACATCTTTGTTTTATTTTTGCATTCTTCCTAATTTTAATGCCTTTTGTGCATGATGAGAAGTTTGGCAGGGACCTCAACTTATTAGTTAGTAGGTATAAAAACATGTAGGATAGGGACAAATAGTATGTGTACCACCTACTAGAGGATGCTACAACATTTATGAATGCTACAACAAGCTTTTGGAATTGATATAAATTCGACTAAAACATAAAATTTTGGTTATTTTTTTACCTAATGAATAGAAAGTCCACTTCAAAATTATCCACCATGCACTCCTTATTCAATAGAACCTTTTGGTTCACCGCTCTCATACAATTTTGTGAACTCATAAAATCAAAATTGATAAAGGAGAAACGAATTTTTTGTATCAATATACAAAAATTCATATACCGCAGAAGAAAGAAAAAAAATGACCTCTGGAAAATTCATTTTTGTTATATATTCATACATCCACAAAATTCAATTTATTGAGAATATATAGTAGTAGAACAATCTTTGTATTTATTTCTTTTCCACTCAAAACAACATAAACTAGAAAAATAACTACTATTTCCTTACTGCTCTGGTTTCTGTCATGGCATTAATTCTTTTTTCTTTTCCTTTCCAATATTCAAAAAAGAGAACAAACTTATCATTCCAGTTGATAAAATGTACCAATGAAACATATAAGAAGATCAAGACAATATTTCATAGTAACGAACAATAAAATCGATAAAACTCTTTCCGCATCAATATTTTAAATAATAAAATAAATAAAAAACTTGTACATTTTTATGATATCTGAGAACATCTCAGGAAAAACTGCCAATTGATGCAACCAAAGTATATCAAGATCTCTTCTTAGTCCAAAGACATTTCTGCCGAAAAAACAACCAAAATTGGCTGGAAAGCAAAGAAGAGTGGGGATTATTTTTCTACAAGCTACAACCTGTGTGGGTAAATCTACCATGGTCAAAACTGCTCCTTTGTGTGCTATCATATCCACATTAGAGCTCCAGCGTCAGAATCATGGCCCGAATCAGCTATTTCAGCGACCATTGCCCGATCCAAGATGTTGGAAAGAAGAAATCTAATTAACCTCACTATGCTCCCTATGAAGAAGCATATTGTTGGTGTAACATATATTTGACAACTTCATAAAACGAAACCACAATTCCAACTGAAGGGCCAGCACGACCAACACGAGGACCTACTCCAGTGAACAGTCCCTTGAGCCCTCCATCCCTGTAACAGTCCACATGATTTCATTCAGAATCTACTTCATATCCAGACAAAAATAGTGAACAAAAACATGCACATGCCACTCTATTTAAGAAAAATTGTGCAACCCATAAACTCACAAGACTCATCGCAACCGAATGTGAATCTCTGGAGAAGTACTAAGTCAAACTGGAGGGGTAAATGGATTAATCAGGACATGAGGGTCATCCAAAAAAAAGGAGGATAAAGGTCCATCAGCTATTTTTGCAGTGAAAAAAAAAACTAAAGCATAAACAAAATGTTTTCTGACTGGAGCATTCAGCGGGAGTTTGTTATTATTAGTGACTTTAGGCTTTTAAGCTAATTTTTGGTTTTGGAAGTGTTTGGATAACACAAAAAAGTGCTTTTAAGCATTTTTTTTAAAGCTGAAAAAGTACCCAAAAAAGCCAAAACCCAACTTATGACTTTTAACTTATTAAGTCACTTAAAAGAAGCCAATCCAAACACCCCCTTTGTGTTTTGTTTACTGCACAACAAACGATCTGCTGCTGCAATAATAGCTTTTCCGATAGCATGTTCAGCAATATTATCATGGATTTAATATATGCAGCTTATATGTTATTTTACATGGGAACGATTCAATGGGCATATTCTCAAAGCTGTACCTCCAAATCTCAAGTAGAGTTTGCCTTGTTGTCATTGTCAACGCCCTGGCAGGGTCCATCTGTAATAAAGAAAAAGATAGATAAGCAAAGGATCGAATAGATGTGGAGAAACAAGTCAATTATCATTATGGATCCTTGGTGCAAAACAAAAACAGCACTCTCAAATGGAAGCTTATTTCGGATACTAATCTCTTTAATTTTGAAGACAAAAATTGCAATCACCCCAGGGCAAATACAGTGTGCACGGTTGTAAAAAGAATTATATCGGTTATACTCTAGTGCAACCGAAGAAAGGTTACAAAAAAAAAAGAGAAATAACTACAACAACAATTCACCAGAAGTTCAAGACGTCAATCATGAGCCTTTCATCCCAAATGTGAACCCGGTATTACATCCTACCATCCACTCACTTCCTTGATTTGAGGATCATAATGAGCACAGCACTAGGCTAAGGGTGCCAAAGTGATTGATATAACTAAACAGAAATTCAAACTGTGGGGTCTATGACTATTGATTCCTGGATCACAGAAGAAAGATTAAAAAAAAAGAGATAAATGACAACTACAACGACGGTTCACCAGAAGTTCAAGACGTCAATTATGAGACTTCCATCCCAAATGCGAACCCAGTATACATCCTACCATCCACTCACTTCCTTGATTTAAGGCTCATAATGAACACAGCACTAGGCTAAGGGTGCCGAAGTGATTGATATAACTAAGAAGAAATTCAAACTGTGGGATCTATGACTATTGATTCCTGGATCACTTCCTAATTTATATAACAGACAAGAAAAATGTTGATTTTAATTGATTGAATGATGCTTGAGCCAAGTGGACAAATCTAAATATCAGTATTCCATATATGAGGATTTGGATGAAAAATAAACACCTCAATCTGTCTTCTAGTCTTAGCAACATCAAGGGGACATGTTGCAGCAGCAGCAATGCTTCCTGCAACAAAACCAGCAGAAAAATTTGCACCTAGGACACCGACAGCATTAACTTCATCTCCCAGCGGACTAAGAAGCCGCCTTCTTACCTGCAAAAAATAAACTTGTGAGAATAATGCTTGAATCAAATGAAATTCATGAACAGATTAGAATCTAACAAAAATAGAATTGAATCATACCGGTTCAAGAGTTGACCAACAAATTGCAGAAAAAGGGACGTCACGAGCAAGCTGTGCCCCAAGTCCAGACCAAAGTACACGATAACTTTGTACTGCAGCAGAAAATAATATGTCAACTTAAAAGAAATTGCAAGAGCATTCATATTTAAAGAGTGAAAATGAGACACAGATTTTAAGTAGTGAAACAAGGAGCTAGAATGAGAAGTAATGGACTTTTAAGAACTATTAAAGCTATGTGAAGATTCAACTTTCTGAAGGACCATGCTTTGGAAAATATTCTCCTCTCTTACACAATTTAGGACATCACTCGCAGCATCTCCACTGCCAAGCTTTGATTCATTTCCACATGTTGTAATAGTGCTATTAGAAGAGGAGCAAATGAACTAGCACAGAGACGAGAATTCAAAGATCACAACTGTTAAGCCTAAAGATGAGACACAGATTTTTAGGAATATATTCAGATAACACCTTTAGTTTATAACTTTATATATTTTTGGTAAGAAGTAACACCTTTAACACTATTATGGAATCTACAGCTATCCATTTTCACTAGCAAACAATATCTACAAACTCTTCCCTATAGCTAGAAAGCAGGACCAGGGAAAAAATTGACTTACAGCCAAAATTGGTACTAGTTGTGCTCCTGACATTGGCAATAACCTCAAACAAAGTCTTCCAGACTCCAGCAGGCTTCTTGTTCATATCCTTAAATGCCTGTAAACAGGAGCAACCCAGTGAAATCAAGAATCAGAACAGTTGAAGGAGTGGATCAACCATGTTTGTAGCAAGTAAAGAGCAACTGGAATGCCCACAATGACACATATATAACAAAATATGCAAAATAAATTACTTCTATACCAGCCCAGACCAATTAATTCTATACCAGCCCAGACCCTTTTCTCTCCTTTAAATATGGAGGATTGATTAAACCTTGACAATAGGAGTAGTGAGATACCTGCATTCGTGTCCTGGCAAGTTCAATAGGATAGCAACTTGTGCAAGCTAAAGATCGTGCCAGAGAACCAGCTAATAAAGGGGCATATGGTGTCAAGCTTGGGGCATGTTGAGCTGTGAACTCCTCTAACTTGTTGCGAAAAATGTCATAGCAAGGTAAGTAAATTCCGACCTGTTCAAAAAGCATCAGCACAAAATTGTGATTATAGCATATAGCCTCAACTTACTTAAATATACAATAAGGGAGTCATTGATGAGTTCAAGAAACTAATTATAATTAAATCAATAGGCACATACTGTTGGTACAGCCAGAGCTAGACCAGCATTTGTACCTCTCCATAGCTTAGAAATACCCTCCTGTGAAAAGACACCAGTTAAGAGTCAGAAAAAGTTTAAAACAATCCAAACTGCAAGATGAAAATTCAGAAGATAAATATGAAATAAACATGAAGACTTGAGCAATCAACACACTCGAGCATCTGAGAGAACATGAGAATAAATTTGCCTACCTGCCGAATAATTTTGTAGAAGACATCAAGTGCTCCTTTGTACTGGAAACAATCAGGTGGGCAGATTGATACTGTACCATGAACACCAGCTCGGGTACATGAAGGTGAACACCTCAGGTCTGCAAACATCTGAGTGAACAAATGAATAAATTAATATCACATTTGCTCATTTCAATAGAAAAAAAGATCTATAAAATTCCACATTCTTCAAGAGATCAATACAGATATATATTCGAGACAAGGGAAACAATTCACCCAGGAAATAGTGTATTTAAGACCCTTCTTCATTTTTTATTTTTGAAAAAGGTAACTTGTATTACATACAAATGAATACACAGAGTATTCTAGTAATACTCATATCCAGAAATTGCAAAAGAGAGAAAACTCCTGTGTAGGTCATTAGTAATCTAAATACTAGGAATATCCTCTACATCTTGAGGATATTCATGTTTACACCAAAAATGAAAAAGAAAAGGAACCAGACAATTCAGCTTCAAATTCTGCATAGAGCAGCTCTTGTTTTTAAAACATTTCTGATTCCTCTCCATCCATATTAGTCGTCCACTAAATACAGCAGGGACAATCTTCCATCTCTCCCTGTGTCCTGACTGAATCCCATCTCTGTTCCAGCAAGCTAGATCTTCTTTGGTGTTCCCTGGCATAGTCCAACTGATCCCCTGAAGTTGATGAAAATCTGCCACAGCTTCACAGTCTCTCAATGATGTAGAAAGATATGGTTTATTGTCTTGACCTCACATTCACAAAACCAACACCTGGAACAAATTTGCACACCTCTTTTCATGAAGTTGTGTTGAGTGAGTGCAGCCTGTTCGGCACTTCGCCTAGCATCCACGTGAAACATGCTACCTTGAATGGTATCTTGACTTCCCAAATCATCTTCCGAGGCCATCCACCTATATGAGTCCCAGGTCTTTGTGAGCTTCTATAAGCTGAGCCAACTGAAAATCTGCCTTGCTTTATCTGGATACCAAAATAGATTGTCCTCATCTTGCACTGCCCAAGAATGTTGAGCAGCTCAACTACTCTATTGACCTCCCAATCATTTAGATGTCTTCTAAACCTGAGATCCCCCTTGATTATCTCTCATTTCACTGATTGTAGCCTTTTTTGAAGGCTCAGGTTGAACAAAATAGGGAACCTATTTCTCAACGTCACCTGATCCACCCATCTGTCTTCCCAGAACAGTGTCCTTCCACCATTTCCTGCCTTGGTTTTGCATTTGTTATAAAATTTGGCCCACAGATTTCTGATGGCTCTCCATACTCCAGACCCATAAGGCTGTGTGGGCAAGCTGGTGATCCACAAATTCTCCATTCCAAACCTAGTCATTATGGTTTCCTTCCAGAGAGCTTGTTCTTGTGACGCAAATCTCCATAGCCACTTCATAAATAAGCTTTGATTCTGGATTTTCAGATTCCCAATCCCTAAACCTCCTTCCTTTTTGCTGAGAATAACTTGGTCTATATACTTTTATTTTATGTTGGTGTCCGAGCAAACCTATGTGCATCTCGAGTTATCGACTAATCTGCGGGGTAGATACTGTCTACTAGCACGTGCACAGAGTAACTACTTCCCACTAAGTAGGCAAATTGGAAGAATTAACCTAATAATGTCTCATGGGATTTGAAAATTGATTCCTATTGATTATTACTTCAACTCTTCCATCTCTAGGCCACACCCTTAGAAATTTTTAGGCCCTTTATCAATGACAAAACAGCCATTCTAATAACTTTACCATCTTGAAAATACAGTTTACAGCTCATAACAAAAATCATGTTTTACATTTTGTCTCCAACTAAGAAAGGAAGTTGCTTTCACCTTTTATACCAAAAAGGTGGTTGAAATCAGCCAAGAACAGATAATATTTATACCTGCCTAATCAACCTGAAACTTGCTGAATGTGCCCACTATGAAGGAAAGCTATTCATACTCCTGCTATATCTAGAAATTCTAAGGATGAGCTACTCACATCATCAAAACATTCTATCAATTTATCTTTCTCATTATACAAGGTTTACATGCTATTTTTGTTTCTTGTGCACTCGCAGCTGTTTTTCCAAATTCACACTTAAACTAATAATAGCATCAAGTTGATTTTTATCAAAAATTAAACAAAATGATACAGTCAACTTGATTTTACTTTAATGATTATGAAAAACATGCTCTAATTCCGCTCCCACCCAAGTCTGGTGTCTTGGATACTATTCACAAGTAATCAAGCAGGCAGGCACATGTAGTACTTTATTCAAACCACTTTATGCAACTGAAAACAAGGTGTAAACCACTAAGAAAAATTAGGAAATAAGAGTGGAGCATTAGAAGTAATTTGTTCTGCAAGTCCATCCTTCCAACAATAATCAGAACCACTAAAATTAATCAGACTTAACAGGCAACAAGTAGATAATTGCATCCAGCATTTCTTGTGGAAGCGCCAATGCAAAGAGATTATTGACACAATTAAATAATTGTCATAGCTTATTCATCTATCTTTTACTTGAGAAATCCAAAACTTAGCAAGTCATTCAAGTTGAACAGACAACTTTTTTCTATTTAAAAGTTCAACGAAGACAACACTAATACACTAGTCAATATCCTCTTTTCTTAACTGCCTCATTTTAACATTACGATTAACAAGAAAGCATATTGATTTTGCATGTCTTTCCACAATAGTTTTGAGTTATTCTCAAAACTTAGCAAGCCATTCAAGTTCACCAGACAACTTTTTTTCTATAAAAAAGCTCAACATAGATAACACCAATACACAAGTCGATACCCTCTTCTCTTAACTACTTCATTTCAACATGAGGATTAACAAGAAAGCATATCGATTTTTCCTGTCTTCCCACAATAGGTTTTGAGTTATGCTTAGTACCATAGTACTCTATGTATGAAATAGGAAAAGAACTTCAACGGGAAGAAATGAACATATCTATATTCAGGAATCACGTAAGACAAATTAAAGTAAGACACAAAAAATTGTTTCCGCATAAAAAGAACACTTCAAAGCATGTCATACCATATTTGGCCCAAAAACTGCCATGCGGCTAGTCATGTTACTCATCGGATGTGAATAAGCAACTCCAGCTGCCTGTGCTTGCAATCTGGTCTGTAAATTAGTGCAGAAACAGAAATTAGTCAGCTTATCAATATATTGTATGCATGTAATATTCCTGTATCTGAAATTCAACGAAGTATCAAAACTTCTGGACACAACTGAAATGAACATCAAAAGATAAGTAAAAGGTGAACAAAATAATTGGGTAATTGTCCGTATTTAGCATAAGTACCTTGACAACATCAAGTGGATTAACAAGGACTGCAGAGAGAAATGCTGCACCAGCTGCTGAGACCGCTCGTTCAGGAAAGCCCAGTCGAACATCCGAGGAGGGGCTGGTACCCTGAGGTGGAGGCTGCTGAGGATGTAAGGGTTCTACCCCATCAGTGATAACTACTGATTGAGACATCAAGGAAACATTATTATCAACATTCAATACTCTATCCGACTGCTCGGCAGTGTCTATCCATGAATTTTCTCCTTGCTTCAATTCATCCACCATTTTCTCTCTCAACTTATGGATTAACCTGACATGAATTATAGCCAGAAACCACCCTTCAGTAATTTAAGCACTGAAATTCTACAATCGAAACAAAGATTTCGACCATTCTCCTCACCCCTTTCTAGTTTCACTTAATATGCTTCTATAAGAAATGTAAACAAAATTAGTAGCAAAAAAAATGAAAAATTGGAATAAATAGGACCACCCATCGAAAAAAAAAGAATGTCAACATAAGATGAAAAAACATCCAAATGCATACAAGCAAAAGCATAGAATACATTCCTTCCATAGAATTTATCCAAGAAAAAGTTGACAACAACAACGACAACACCTTAGATAAGTCGGTTATACGAATCCTCAATATCAATTTCTCCATTCGAATACTCAATATTTCTTCCATTGAGACAAAGAAAGGGGGAAAAAAACTCAAAACACATAACTAATATCCCTTCAGCGCCTCAACCCAAAAACAAAATGAAAAAAAAAAATCCATGAACTGGGTTTTCAAGATGTTCATAGAAAACAGCAATTAACGAAAAAATACACAAAAAAACGCAGAGAAATCAAAGGTTTAACCAGAAAATCGAAAAACAGTAAGGGAATCATTACTCAACAAGAAAATTAAAGAAAAGAATCAAAAAATACCTGTTGATCTGAGCTTTAATTCAGTGATGAAGGAGTAAAAATCAAAATGATAATTATTATTATTTTGGAGAAAGGAGTTCCCTAGTTCCTTGGAGAAGAGGAAAACCAAAATTGCCACGCCTCGCGGGACAGAAAAGGCCACAGAATTTTCTAGAATTAGGGCTTGTTTGGCACGCCTAAATATTAGCGCGCGCCCTTTAAATTAAAAGGAATTTTTTTTTCTACTCCTGCAATATTTGATTTAAACATGTGGAAAAGGAAATTCTATTTAAACATGGAAATTACTTAATAGATATATCCTTCTTTTTATATACTTAAATATTTGCAATATCCAATGAACCAATACGAAAAAGGAAATTCTATTTAAAAAATAATAATTTTCACATATAACAAACATAAAAATTA
This sequence comes from Solanum lycopersicoides, assembly GCA_022817965.1. Lineage (NCBI taxonomy): Eukaryota > Viridiplantae > Streptophyta > Magnoliopsida > Solanales > Solanaceae > Solanum > Solanum lycopersicoides. The sequence continues at coordinate 69,140,368 of CM040620.1, read as the reverse complement.
TATATACATGTTTATAGCTATAGTTTGTATAATTGCGCTTCATAGCAATTTTATGTTTGCTATGAAACTTTTGATTTGTATAATTTCTTACAAACATTCATTTTATACAAATTGTTCAGTTTTGTATAAATTCATTTATATATTGTAGTTTGTATAGTAAAATCTGAGTTTGTATATTTATAATTGTATAGGACGAAAATATATGTATTTGTATTTGTATATACATTTATCTTAACTTTATATAAATACAAACACATTTTATATATTTTATTCCAAACTATATAAAATGACTAATTGTATATCAAAAATGGCTAATTATATACCAAATCATATGGCAAGAAAAGGGAATATTTGCTGTAAATTATAATTAAAATAAATTATGACTATACATTTAATTTAAATTAATAATTTGCAATTTTATAAAAAAATTAAAAAAAAAAAGAGAAGCGTTCTAGAAGTACGACTTGTAAATCTGAAGTCCGCATATTTTTTAATTTTAATTTTTTTTTTGTAAGTCCGCATATATGACTTTCGACAAAATTGATTTTTGAGCAAAAAATAAAATGGAAATTAGAATATAAACCAAACACCACATAAATTTGTCCAAAATATTGACTATTGTCTATTGGTTCTCCAATTTCAGCCGTTTGAGATGATTTTTCAAATACAAAGTCAAATTATGTAAAGCAACAATACACCATGTATAAAATCGTATATATATTTGAGAAGGATAAAGTGTATGTATACTTATTTCTATTTTATAAAGATAAAAAAAATTAATAAATTTTTAATTTATATTTAAAAATTGTCAATCAATTTTTAAAAGGAACGTATGTATATACGAGAGCAATAAGAACAATAAAATAATGTGAAATTGATTGTATTACACAATAAACTGGGGGAGAATACCAATTACAACACAATAATGCAATAATTAGAGCACAAAAAATATCAATGATAATTAAAATTGAAGATAAAAAAACTACGAGATTAATGTTAATACTACTGGTAAGAAGGAAGGTCCAAGTGTGAACGTCAACCTGTCTCGAAGGAAACATATTGTTCAACTGCCAACTAAATTTCTATCATACTCTGCGATTTTCAATCGTGTTTTTATTTAAGGTCATGTCATCGGCAAAATCAAGATATGTTATGTCTTGTATAATCATTCAATACTTTTTGGCTTGCCTCAACCTATTTTAATGCATGCCACTGTATATCAATCGCTTACACTTTTTTATTGGGGCATCTACACTTTTCCAATTCATATGTCCAACTCATCTTGTCTAGCAAGGAGGGTACTTGTGCCTTGTCTCAGATATCTTCATCTTTAATTTTATCTCTCCTTGTATACATAAACATTTACCTCAACATTCTCATCTCAGCAAATTTCATATTCTAAGCATGAGAATTCTTAACTAGCCAGCGATCTGTCTCATAAGGCCATACAAATATAGTCGGACAAACCATCACTTTTGTAGAACTTACCTTTAAGTTTTCGAAGTACCTTCTTATCATGATAAGACTTTAATTCATTGTCAAGCAATTCATCTCACATGATGTGTGACATCAGCATCGATTTCCCCATTAACTTGATTTAAAGACCTTGGGTACTTAAAACATCCTCTAATTTTATTTTGAATGACATGCGCATCAAGTCTCACTTCCACATAGACCTCATGTGTAACATCACTAAACTTACACGCCAATCATTCAATCTTGATAATGCTCAATCAAAGTGTAGTGTTAACTCTATTGCGAGTCTCATCAATCAGTATTATGTCATATACGAATATCATACACTATGATCTCACCTTGAATATGATATTTTCAATTAAAAATATAAGGGGCTAATGGTCAATGCCTGGTGTAACCCATCATGACTAGAAAGTGTTTTAAGTTTTCTCCTCTGATTCTCATACTGGTCTTGAATCCAACGTATATGTACTCAATCGCCTTAGTATAGGCCACAAATACACCTTTAGCCTCTAAGCATCTTCTAAAATCTTCCTCGGAACTTTGTCGTATGCTTTCTCTAGATCAATGAACAATATTATATGTAAATCCTTCTTATTTTCCTTAAACTGCTCTATAAGTCTCCTCACATGGTGTGGATGACTATTCTAGCAGATCGCTCTGGCATAATCTGAACTGGTTATTAATAATAGACATCCTCACCCTTGGGCCAACATTGATGAAAAAAGAAAAAAATTCCCATTGCATTATTAATCGGTTTAGGATTCAAGATCAGGTCCAAAATTCGAGTCAAATAGACCTTCCCTCTCATCTCAGAATGAGGCAATGGACCTCTAGCCTCGAATGTCCATATAAAGAACACGACAGGCTCAACAACTTGATATTTCTATAATTGTTACAATTTTTAATATCATCTTTATTCTTGTACAACAAAATAATCATACTCATCTTCACTCTTCAGACATGTTCATTATCCTAAAAATATATTAAACAACTCAATTAACCACTCTAAACCTACTATCATATTAATGTTCTTCCCAAATTCCACTAAAATATAAAGAAAAAAAGAGGTTTATTTATATATGTAAAAAAAATCAAGGGAAAAGGGTCAAAAATACCCTCCAATTTTAATTTATCGTTTAAATTTATCCTCGCCGTTAAAATAAAGTTAATTTTACCCCTCGACATTAAAGTAAAGTTAATTTTACCCCTCGTCGTTAAAATAGAGTTAATTTTACCCCTCCTGTTACTAATTTCACCAAATTTACCCCTCATTAGATGGATTAACCCAAATTGACCCGATTTTAAAAAAAATAACATATTCCTTATTTTAATCCATTAACCCGATCATTTAAAATAACCCGACCCCATTCTTCCAAATCTCCTATACCCATTTATCCATTCTCCCAAATCTCCATTAAATATGTCAAAGAGGTAAATTCGGGTCAATTTGGGTCAATCCGTCTAATGAGGAGTAAATTTGGTGAAATTATAACAGGAGGGATAAAATTAACTTTATTTTAATAGCAAAGGGTAAAATTAACTTTGTTTTAACGGCAAAGGTAAATTTAACTTTGTTTTAACTTAGTTGGTGATGCCTAGTGCAATAGTAATTAGTAAAATCTGACATGAGTTACTTTCAAAATAGTTTAATTTCCAAAGAAAAACATATATCGTTATTTATCATCCATTTTGAGAGTTGTATTTTTCAAGAAAAATTTGTTTAAAGCTAAAGTATGAGCGGTAAAAATAAAAGTACAGGACGCATATACAAAAAATTAAGTTAATCTAAATATAAAAATATGTTTCAAACTTTGGTTTATCCACCTTAAGTAAAGTGACATTTCTTCGACAAGTCAACTACATTTTAATTTTAATTTTGCATTAGAGAAGATACCTATTTTGCTCTGACCATTGTGAATTGTTTTTATATATCCATAAAAATTGTGAGTATTTTAAAAGCTATATTTTGTCTTTACTATGAAAAATAATATTTGAAAAAAAGAAAAAAAAAATCAAATTTTTGGGGAGTGTTTTTTTGTTACTTTTTTTGAAAGTTGAACTCCAAAAATGCATATAAAATTTCAAAATTCAAATTGAAGTTGAACTTCATTATTTTTAGATTTTTTTTTTTAAAAATCTCTTTTTTCATTGGTAAAATACGTAGATATTTTAAATTTTCATATTTGAAAGCTTCGATGAACCACTAAACATTTTCTAAGCTTAGATATGAAAAATAAAAAATACATTAACCAATTGCTTGGACAGGAAAAATGCCCAAAATTCGTGGTGTAAATGCATGACTGCTGGCCCCTAGTGATTGGAATTTGGAGGGCTTGTGGCTTTCTATACTGCACAGAATGAGATTAATTTTAGAGGTGACAAATGGTAGTAGCCTAGTAGGAGTATTAGATTTTTTTTATATTTTTTTTTCACTCGGTGTCGACATCTCCATTTGAGTCCACTGGTTCGGATTCATGCGGGATAGGGACCTATTTAAGGTTAGTGACTTAGTGTTTTTTATCAAAGATTTTTTCATATCTAAAATCGAACTTGAAATTTTAAATTAAGAAAAAAACAACATCATCTACTTCACTATATTCATTTGTGGTGTATCAAATATTATTATATTAGTATTGTTAAATTTGCTATATAATGGTAAAATATATCATTTCATAAAACATCGATTAGGGATGGTGGCATTAATTGTTACTTCATATTTATCCTTTTAGCTCACAATTTTTAGTAACTCTACCCTTGATATTACTTCTTTTTTGGAATATTCTAAATTTATTTTTTCATATTACAAGTCTTAATATTATGAAACGATAAAAAATAATATAATTTATTTAAATATTATCTCTATCAAAATAGATGATATAAATAAGCATAACACAATCACTATCTAGGAATAGTGCAGTTGTGTTTTGAGGGCAACTAATAGCTTATTTGGTTGAACTTCAAAATTTTCTTAATTTGAAAAGTTTTTTCTTTTTGGTTAGAAATACTTTTTGAATAAATACTCTCAAATAAGTAATTTGGGCTTTCACGAATTAATTTGAAAAGATATTTTCGTTATTATTATATATAGCAAAGCAATTTACGTTTGGTAACAATTTTAACCGTGCTTACGAGGAAAAACTATTATTTTGAACTTCTGAAAAATTAAATTACTTTGGCTACTATTGAAAAATATTTATTTAACCTAATTAAAAATCTCAAACTCTCTAAGATAAACACGCATAATTAACTTTCTAAAAATTTAATCATACACGTAGAAGATGAAAATAATTGCATGTAGGTGGGCGCTATGAGCATAAAGCATCGTTTTATAATCATATCAATTCAAATTCAATTTGAATCTTGCTCGATTCTACAAAAGTTTTATTACTTCTCAGTATACATATAAATATACACATTAGATATAGAAGTCTGTGTTTATTCGAATTCAATATATATGTTATTTTTTATATTTAAATTTATGTAATACAAATAAAATTTGAGAAGTTTGACAAATTTTTAGAATAGATTGTGGATAGAAAGCATATGTTCATTAAGCATATAGATTATTTGAAATCACCAATAGTTTTCTCAAAGATTCATCAAGAAGCTATGTTGGTTTTGTTTATTGAAAAATTAAGAAGGAATCGATGTGAACTTACAAAAAAATTAAGGTTGCACAAGATGTTAACCAGGACATTAATCTTCTTAATTTGGAGGGGATTTACTGAAATTTTTCATTTTTTATCTATAACGCATTGAATTAATATGCTAAATAATTTTTATGATCGAACCACACCTTAATTAATTGATGAAGTCACATAACACACTAATTTAGTGTGCTATAAAAATCCTTAAAATCACTTAGATACTTGGTGTTCATTAAATGCTAATTGTTTGTTTATTACTTTATTATTTATCTAATTATGAAATTGTTGTTTAGCTAATTTCATAATGTTAATGTGTTAAAATAGTTTTCTTTTTGTAATGTTAATTTAGTTTAAAAAATGAAGTAGCTAAAAAGATTGATATAATAGGTTTTAGGATGAAAAATTAATTGTTAGTAGTATTAGTTAAGGGTTGATAATCATTAACTAACAATAAATTTCAAACTTAACAAATTTAAGATATAATTCACTGTGCCTAAAGCATAACCATAAACTTTAAACCAATACCATATTAGCAAAATAGGCTTGAAATGCCCTTTTAAAAAGATAAGGTAATTTTAAGATCTACTTATATAATAACTAATAAAATAGAATTGGAAAGTACTCCCTTCTAAAATAGAGAAGACTTGGAATACATATATATACCTTCTAAAAAAAGTTGGGATTTTGATATTGTAATTTTGAGATCTAAACTACAAATTAAATGAAAGAGACTTGAAATATTGCACCTTCTACAAAAAAAATAATTATGTTTTACTTCTTGTAATTTTAAAACTTATCGTACTAACAAAATAAACTTGAAAAAATTGTATCTTCTAAAAAATAAGGTTCAAATCCCGTAACTTACAAGATCAAACTACTAATGAGATAGACTTAAAGTATTGTATCTTCTAAAAAAGTAATGTTTTATGCCTTGTAATTTTAAGACTTACAACACTAACAAAACAAATTTGAAAAAATGCCTCTTCTACGAAAAAATAGGGTTTAAATCTTGTAATTGCAAGACCTAAACTATTAATAAAATAGACTTGTGAAAAACTGTGCTTAATTCTAAAAACATAGGATTTAGGATTTAGGATTTAGATCATGTAATTTTAGGACCTACCATATCAACAAAATAGACATGAAAAAGAGTCCCTTTTAAAAATATAGTGTATACTCGTCATTTTAAGACCTATAATACTATAAAAATATAGATTTGAAACATGTATCTTCTAATAAATTAGGTTCAAGACCTAAACTACTAACAAAATAGATTTGAAAAATGTACCTTCTAATAAATTAGGTTCAAGACCTAAACTACAAACAAAATAGATTTGAAAAATATACCTTCTAAAAAAATAGGATTTAAGCTCTCTAATTTCAAGACTTATCTAGGATCAATATTTAAATAAATATTTATTAAAGATAAATATAATTCCTTATTCATTTTATACATATTGCAGATATCATAGATCAATATTAAAAAATAAATATCTTTACATATTAAAAATAAAATTATATATATTAACTTGAGATGTTTGACAAGTTCATGGTTATATTGTTTAAAACAAATAAGCAATATTTATTTTGTTAAATAATCAACATAAAATAGATGTACGAATAAACTATTGACTAACTAAACTTTAACTCTATAATTTAGAAATTTAAACCCTAGAAAAAAAAGAAGAGTTGAACATAATATTTTATTAGTTATATATAAAAAAAATCATAAGTATTTGAAGCGATATTTGAAGACTTATATAATACACTAAATTAATGCATTATGTGACTTTATTGATCATAATGGTATTTCTGAAAAGAAAACTTGAGGAAATATTATACCTAGAGAAGCCTTATTTGTATTTATTATTAATAATTTTAATTTTAATTATAATTATTTGAGTCTCATAATTAAGTGAATTTATTTCTAAGTCTGAATTTTAACTACTAGTACTAATTAATTACATCTTTCATTTAATGGGTTTATGTTTTAATGATTAAGCTATGTAAGATAGCTATTGAAGAATATTATCGGTATAAAAAAAGAAATTTATCTATTCGATTTTTATCTATTCACAACTTATTCATTGTTCACCAATAATAACTATCATTATTGTAGTTCATTGTTATCAACTATGTACTATCACCAATCATCACTAACTACAATATAATTATCATTATTGTTAATTTATTATTATTATTATTATCACTAACCACCAATTAATTTGATTTACAACTACACCAATTTATTTGATTTACAAGTATTATCATCCACCATAGTTATCATCAAATCACAGCTATCAATGACCGCATTATATACCAACAGTATTATTTATCATTATTATAAACAATCAACAATCGTCATTACTAGTAACTGCTACCTACACCGCAACACCATTCTTAATCAATATCCACAATCTATCATTACAATTAGCCAATATAATCATCCCCTAAATAACTCTCGATTTTTTTTTTGATATAATACAACATATCAAATATAATTTCAGTAGGGAAATTAATATATAGTATATTATAGTATCTTAACATTCTATTAAAATTTATTATTTTTAAATAAAAACAATTTTTTATACATTTAAATGCTAAAACGATGAATACTTTAATTAATTAATATTTAAATCTTATGATATCTGAATTCGTACTTATACATCTGATTCTAACATATATATATTTTTCATCTTGATACTCGAATTCAAATTTGCAAGTCTTAGATCGCATTGTAAATATATTTTTTTAATTATAAGTGACATATTTAAATACACACGTCTTAAAATGTGACGTAAATAAAAAAATTTAAAATTAAACTGTTCATTGTGGGGACCACCACCCAGAACTGAACAGAAATAATGATGATGAAAATCCACGTGACTAGTGAGCCTCACGTTTCCACGCTGTAAAATATGCGTTGGTTAGTGCGAAAGAAGCGCTAAATAAATCCAAATAGAAGAAGAGGGAAAATACATATACACAAAATTAAATAAAACAACCAAATAAAATCTACAAACCCTAGCTAGAATACTCTCTCTCTTTCTCTTTCCCTTTTTGCTTTTATCGAATTTCAATATACTTTCCCTCCAGACTGTGGTTTCCTCCATGAAATGGGAAATGGAGGTGTATGAAATCGAAGCTGTTCTCGAGAAAATCTGGGATTTACATGATAAACTTAGCGATGCTATTCACTCTGTTTCTCGAGCTCAATTCCTCAATTCCGTCAAGTCTCGCTCCAAGTCCGATGACTTTTACGGTCACCGTTCTAACAAGAGGAACGATAACAATGGAGATCAGGTGAAGCTTGGTTACGTTTTCGTTAAGGAGTTTCGTGTTGATGATGATGAATCCGCTGTTCATGAGGCTAAGAGTCTCAATGCTATCCGGACCGCACTTGAACACCTTGAGGACCAGCTCGAGTTCTTCCATGTAACTTCTCATTTCTATCCTTTTTTTTTTGTTTTATTCGTCTATTCATATATTCTATTCGTTTTTCATTTTCTGACTGAATGAATTTAGCCGGCGTTGATTGAAATTGTCTACTGCTGTGTCATGCGTTAGATTTGATGTTTTGTGATGCTATGCTGCAATTAATAAGTTCGATCAAAATGAAACGTCATGATATAATCCGAGTAGCTGCTTAGTATATTTATTGCTTACATGTTAGTACATCTTGTATAGGATCCTCAAGCAAAACCGAGTAATTGCAAGAGGAGAAGGAGGAATTGATGTGAAAAGAAAGAGAACACTTAACCTGTGTATTTGTTTTGTTTTCATGCTTCGAGTTTTAAGCAATGTATTTTGCTCGTGCTGATATTGGTGTTATCAAATTAGTGCTGAAATTCCATCTTGTCCACGTCCAACTGTAGAGCAGTTACTGCAAAAACCTTGTGGTTATTTGATACTGTAACAGCAATTTTAGCATGGGTATGATTGTATACTACACTATCCCTTGCCAAAATTTTCATAGAAACAGGACTTTGACAGCTTGGTTTTTATTTGGTGCTCATAGCGAAAAGTTTGATACAAGTTGCAGTGAAGACTAGGTAGTATATTTGTTGAGAAAATGGTAAAAGTCCCTCCCAACATATTGTCGTTTTACCAAACTATACACTTATTCTATACTGGGTTCTATTACCCCCTTGAACATTTTATTTTTGGAATTTCGTAACCGGTAACCCTTAAATGCTGACCTTTCCAATAAGCTGAATACACCTCTTGTAAGCGCGTAAGGACTGAACGAATGGAGCTAAGATTGCTAAAATTGAATTAAATAGTCCATGTGTCGGTTTCCGATTTAAGATTATATAATTAATTCAACTTAGCATTTAAGATTTCTTTTTTAGGTTTTGTTTTCTTTCTCTTTATTCCTTCTTATCACAGTAATCACACCAAGACCACAGCTACTGCTATCACCATTTCTGTTTAGTCTCAGAACCCCAAAATTCAAAGAATAGGCAGCTGTAATATCAGAATTTGGACTCATTAACACATCCACATACCACTGCCCTGTTTTCCATCTTCCTCAAAATTGAAATTCTCACAATTATCAAAGTTCAAGCATAAACATTGACCCATAAACACACAATTTACTCTTATGTTCAGATTCATGACTACCCAACAGTCCAACTAATGTTTGAACTTTTATCTAATTAGGACGGTAATATGAGATAAGTTGTTAACTTACCGAGGAATTAAAAACACAATGTCTCTCATGTTCGAAACCCAATTGATCTGCGTGTTGTTAAGGTAGGAAGAGATCTTTTTTAATGAAATCTGAGTTTACATTAGATTTTATTTCACCTCTTTTCTTACTTACTTACAAATCGATCTTGTTCCTTTTCCTCTGCGCAAGCTCATATGTTCATGGCTTTTCTTGGAAAAGAATTATGAAAAGAACTATGTTGTTTGATTCGAATGAACTATGATGTTCATGGCTTTTCTGGATTTACTGTATGCATCTCTGATGGCGTATGTTCATTGAGGTTGGTATCAATTGTGTTCTTTGAGGTCGGTATGAACTATTCTTTTGATGTCCAGTGAAAAAATATTAAGGCGTGCATGTGCATTAAAAAGTTGTATCCAACATTAATGGCTATGTGAACTGCTTATAAAATTTGATAAAAATAGTATAGTTAGCAATAAAATGGAAGAACAACTAGGAGTGGAAGGATGGAAAATCATTTGGTAACTGGCTTGGACTGATCTCGTTCGGTTTGCCGAATAGATAAACCTAGTTCTATGTTCAAAAAAAAGGTTTTTTGTCTGCAACTGTGTCCACAGGAATAGATCAGAAGATGCTAAATTAAATTTTAACACTAGTAGATAGCTTGAAACAAAGCATGTTCTAGAGATGCAACAATAAAAAAAACCACCACCAAAGGTTGCAACACTTCTAGCTGTGGCGAGTGACCTTTGGAATCGCAATCTTCCATGGACCAAGAGGTGAAGCTAGCATTTCATAGAATTAAGAAAGAGAGTGTGAGAGCTCTAGTTTCTGAGCCTCCACAACTTGTAAGAAGTACCCTTTTTAGGATATGTTTTGCATATATTTCAGTAGTTTAACTTTTTGGTACTTAGAGTTATTGGTTCTTTTTTTGGGATAAAGATTGTCCGGGCGAGCTTGTACACACCTCTACTATTCCACCCGATACCTACTGACTTCCATCACATTGGATAAATTTCTTGCCAAAGATTAGGCAGATATTATCCAATGATGCTTTTGTCTCTTATTTGAACCTAAGGCCTCATGGTTTTCTTCCCACTTCATTTGACTGCTAGGTCACACCCTTGCATTACTGAGACCTCGACAAAAGGTTGAAGCAATTGAAGTTCCAAACCAAGTTTTGCTCCAAAGTATCCTAATCAAAAGTACTAGGAAAAATTGGATTTATTGATGGCAGTTGGCCATAATTACATACATATGACTGATGTGTTAGAGGTTTATTCATTATTCAAGCATAATCCAAACATGACTTGCAACCCAAGTAAGGTAGAAAAACACAAACAATTGAGGAGGCTTCGAGGAAACGAAAGATCATAGTGCAATACCTAAGGATGTGGCCAACATCAATGAAGTGGGTGCAAATCTTTGAAACAAGGGTTCAAACTCCAGCATAGTTGCTTGATACTTGTGCTGGTGGGTACCTATAGAATAGTCGAGGTGTGCATAAGCTGGTACGGACATCACCATTATCCACAAAAAAAGAGTGAAAAAGATTAAAGTATAATAATGGACACCACAGTCATAAAAGAAAGGGTATAATTGTGAGAAGAGCCAACCAATTCTAATACGAAATCACCCTTCGGGGTGGCCCAATGGTTTGAGCTTGGGACTTCTATGTTGAAGGTCTCAAGTTCAAAACCCCTTGCTTGCAAAACCCTTCTGGGTCGAACTCGTCGCACCAGGCTTGCCTAGGGCGGGTTACCTCTCCTATGTGATTTGCGAGCTATTGCATAGGAGCAGGGGTAAAACCCTGTGCGCACCCAAAGGGTAGCGACTGTTGGTTCCCCTTGTCATAAAAAAATAAAATAAAATTCTAATGCTAAATCTGTGATCAACTTATCCAAACAAAACATTAAATACATTATCAATGAGTGATTCTAGGATTTCAACAAAATCAAGAATATTACCCTTGTATTAGTTGTCACTTTAAGAAATATGTTCACTTTCGGCGCAAGTTTTTCGCTGTCTCGATTTTTTTGGGTATAGAATAATGATTCATGACAACTCTACCATTTATAAACTCATAGATTTATTTTAACTGCTGCTCTAAAATGTTCATAAATTTCACCATGAGAAAATAATCCCGCTTACCGACTGTCGATATGCTAAATATACATATGAACCTAGAGACGATGCCAATATTCGGGGTTGAATCTCTCAGCGCTTTCTGTTAAACACAGGTAGACTTGGGGAGTTTTACCATTGACAACTGCACTGGTTCGTGTATTTCATTGGTCCATCTGGGGAGTCATGGTACCCTATGCATAAGACCAACTTTTCTTGCTAGTCAGCTTTGAAGGCATTGGAGTAATTGTACTAAATGCAATCTATATCTTGTTCTTCAATTGCATTACTTGAAGTGGTTCATGATGTTTTAGAGCATTTTCTTTCTTTTCTCTGGAGTTGAGGGGTCTTTGGGCAGGTGCTGCTAGTGCGTAACAGAATCAGTTACAAAGCATTTAGAATGGTACAGAGATGTGGTTGGTGAAGACAAGTAGTTGGTTTGAGCTGTTTACATTGATTAGAGTATGTTTAAAGTAGAAGAACTTCAAGTTCGATTTATGAAGATGTCAAAGGATAGATCCTGAACTCTTTCTGAGATCCTCTTCTTTATTGCTGAATATGTACTAGAAGTATTCACATAGTGATTATCCTAGTTGGCACTGCTTTTTATTTAAGAAGTATGACTGCGCAGTTTGATTGACTTTTAATATTATATTATGTGTACAATAGATATTAACTTCCTACTTTTCTTCTTTTTGGGTGCACTTGTACCAGACCGTGCAGAATCAGCAACGTGCAGAAAGGGATGCTGCACTTGCTCGCTTAGAGCAAAGCCGAATTGTACTTGCAATGCGATTGGCTGAACATCCGGGTAAGAAGTATAAATTCATTGAAGAAGCTCAATCTTTGGTGGGAGATGTTCGTGATGCCAGTCATTTTGTTTCTCCTGACAATCTGTATGGTCCTGCTACAAGCGCCACAGGTGAAAATTTAACGACGCAGATAAGGAAGAGATCAAATGCTCTATTCAATATATTCTTTTCTAGTTTTGATTTCTTTAGGAAGTCTCTCAGAGTGGATGAAGTGGGTGGAATTTTGGGGAATGCAGCGTTGGTTGCAATCAGCATGCTTGCACTGATGCATCTGCAGCAAGTTGGTAGCAAAGAAAAATACCTTTTGGACCTCCCGTTGGGACAAGACGTTGACTACAGCAGAAATATCAGAAAAATCTCTCAGCCTGAGGGGTCATCATCCAGCCTAAATTTGGATGTGTTGTCAGCCAGGGGCTGACACATAAAATGGTGAGGATTGGGGAGAAAGAGGATATTATGTTGTGTCCAGCCAAATTTTACTGAGGTGGGAAAACCAAGTTTCTTATGTAGACGGTAGTAAAGAAGGGAACCATGTTTTGCTATCTATAAATGTTGTAAAGAGCTACATCTTCCTTTCTTTGGAACATGTGACGGATTTAACACTATAGTCTATGTGCATGTTTCAGTGTTAAGTTCAAAAAAATTTGATTACCTGTTGCCGATGACCAAGTCATTCTTCATCATATGCAGAATGTTGTGTATTAAGCATTTAGAAGATTATTTAATATGAACGGGCAATCGAACGCTGATTGTCAATCTGAAGAATAATATGATGTATATTTATTTGCCAACGAATCAAACAAGTGAGTAAAAAAACTAAAAAGTAAAAGAAACCATAGCGCGCAATTCATGCACATGTAAAATGCAACCTAATATTAAGAGCTTAGTCAACCTGACAAGTCTATGACCATGATAAAAATTGAAAGTTGAATACATAGTTCTGCCTAAACTGCAATATAAGTTCATAATGAGAAACGAATCGAATATTTAACTGCAACATATTAGATAAGATAAAATAACCTGCTTTAGTTACACGTACTGAAAATGACTTAAGAAATAAGAAGTCACGAAAGCAAACCACAAGGAACTGGTAAGGAAATTGAAGCCTAAACAACTGCAAGTTTTGGTGTTACAACTTCTTTTCTTCCCGAAGGGCAAACAACTTTAGGAGAATATCTAGGCAAATCAACTGTTAATATAGGAGTTAAACAATACGATAGCCCCACATTATTTCAAACATGGAATGCATAAACCTAAAACTTGACTATGAGTTACATACTCAGCCTGCATACACAACTAAAAGCATTCACAACTCAGTAAAAACTACTTCCAACGGTAGAACGTAACTCGTGGATGGAAAAGCTGCCTGGCAGATAAATCAGTGAAATGACTCCAAAAGAGAAGCCGAGCTGCAAAATTATTGCACAAGAGAGTCCCAGTAACATTATTTTATTCGCTTTCCTTGGGCTTGGGGATTTTCTTATATTCATAATCATTAATATCAACCTTCTCTTGCAAAGCCTGCACAGGAATTAAGTAGACATCAAAGTAAGCTTTAGAAAGGAATTCAACACACGCATACATACAAATGATGACTATTTGTACCTTTAGTTCTTCCTCCAAGTTCATTTTTTTGGGGTTATATGCATTGACAGGTCCATACCGAGAGAGAGCTTTTCTTGTTTCTATGATTTCCCACTCTTGATCATCCTTTACTTTAGCTATATCCTTGCTGAACTACAAAATTTTGCACCACTTAGTCTTAAGCTAAGGGTTAAAAGATAGGACAATGTCTGAACACCACACACAATCTATGGCAGCAGAAAACTATCCCAAAAAAACAGGAAGATCACCAAAATGCCAAAATTTTGTCTATCTAGAAGCTACACTCCTTTCGAGTGGGCGTGAACCACATAAATACACACATAGGGTGTAAGAGATGACATATTTTAATGCCTAGCCGTCATATTGATAGTAGACTCAGGCCGACTGAAATAGCCCATAAAATTTTATGGCTTCCACTTCAGCTACCAAAATTCAACTCTAGCAGGATGCCAATAGTTAGTAGCATTACCAATACACGTATAAGTATCACTTTACCTATAATAGTGATCCAAAAAGTATTGAGTCAATATAAAAACAGGGTACGAGAATTCAAAAGCATAATGGTCTAAAACAAGAAGAGATAAATGACAATTAGGTACAACAAGGTAAATGAAAATCTCCTCCTGATTATTCTTACTTTTCTTGTGCTATTAATATCTTTAACCTTGAATACACTTCATTTTGGCATTTATCATTATTTTTTTTGCCAAAAAGTAACAATGTTATAAATATCAACAGAACAAAGGTAGTGCCATATTTACGGTTGAGAAAAACAAAAAATAGTATCTTGACAACTCTTACAAGGATTTGACTGCTACATAGGAGCCTAAGGTATCCAAAAACCATTATCCATTAACATGTAAATGTCTTCCCTCGCTGACTTCCCCAACATATGGAGTCGGATGTCTAAAACTTACTATGAACTATTCAAATTAAAAGAAACTACCACGTATTAGTTACAACTGTGGAAGCAGCAACTATGAAAGCTTTGAAAAGCCAGAAATATGCATCAAAAGGAACATCAAAGTATAACTTAACTAATATACACAATGACAAGTAAATCAGAACCAAACTAAGATCGAGTTCTGAGCTCACAATACCAGATAGTTACATAAGGACTAAGTGTAAACAAGGACAATTACATAAAATTGATAAAACTAGGGAAAGGTTAACAATTATCCGTTCTAGGATTTTGGGAGCCGTACAACAAAAAGGCCGGAAATGAAAAATTTGGTATAGATTCGTCAATTTGTTAGTGTTAAACGAACATCAGTTGAGTAATTTGACATTATGTATGCCTAACCTGCCTTGCAAAAGTTGGCTTAGACCAATAGATCCAAGCACTGTTAGTGAGATCATAGGAAGTCCATATCTCATAAATGGTGATTTCCTGCCCAATCTTTTGAATGAGGAAGCTGGGTTTTGAACGCTGGCAGTAGAGGAGGCTGCTCGTTCATTAGCATTATTAGGCTGACTCATTGTAGTCTGGGTAGTTGTCATGGAGTCAGTAGGCAACCTGCTTCACAATCTAAAACTAATCAAGAAGTGGGGTGACAACAATAAGCAGTCGATCAAATAATTACACCATTTCCTAATCAAAAGATGAACCTTCTTCGTTCACAAAATAAAAAGTCTAATCTTCGAAGACATCCCTTTCTACTCATAATTGAGAATTTAAAAAGTCCATAAAGCTCAACAGAAAAATACATATTTCAAACATATTATTATAATTTTTATTTCCAGACATATTGTGACGAGTGTTTCGTGTTTTTTTTCATTTTAAACAAATGATAATGAGCTCTATAAATAACTCTTTAATACTAATATTCAACCTGACATGTTTAAATTATGAAGTTATATATTTCAATATATATTTAATACGTTTATCCGAAGATCATTATATAAATTTTAGAATTTTATGTCAAATTAAAAAAAGACAAGTAAATTTTTAAGCAGGAGTACCAAGAAAAAAAATCTTCTTCTCGATTTATGATTTGAATTAATATAATTGTCAAATAAATAAAAAATTGAAATAAGTTATTTTAAACGTGTTATAATATTTACATAGGTATATAAGATATTAAACTCGTGAGCTTAGATATGTTACAAAATTTTTGTGCTTACTAATTAGAGGCGGAACAAACATTTAAATCTCAACACAAATTCAAAAAAATGACATCAGGTATTAATAATTGAATTTGAACTCCTTATAAAATTTGATAAAGATAGTATAGTTAGCAATAAAATGGAAGAGAAACTAGGAGTGGAAAGGATGGACAATCATTTGGTAACTGGCTTGGACTGATCTAGTTCGGTTTACGAATAGATAAACCTAGTTCTTTGTTCAACAAGAAGCTTTTTGTCTGCAACTGTGTCCACATGAATATATCAGAAGATGCAATAGTAAATTTTAACACTAGTAGACAACTTGAAACATAGCAGGTTCTAGAGATGCAACAATAAGTCAAAACCACCACCAAAGGCTGAAATAATTCTTACTTTGGCCTCTGAAAGTTTATGGAAACCCAAAATGAGACGGCGAGTGACCTTTTCGAGTCGGTAAGGCAAGGATTGAATGATATGGGGGCTCAGAACAAGATATTATGATTTTGATCACATTTTATATGCGGCTACTACGGACGGACTATTTGAACAAACTTGGTTTTGTTCTTTGCTCAAGAAATATAGTCTCATCCCATATGTATATTTTTTTAAAAAAATATTCAGAAGTCTTTTGGATTAAATTTCGATGAATTATCTGGGATGTTTAGGGTAGAAATATATCATAGCAATCATGCCAATGTCCTTTTTTCCTTGTAATAGGATTGCTTTATTTTTGAATTCAGCAAGTGATGCCTTTACTTAATTGACCTTGGAAAGAAAAGCCATGTTATACACTTCTTAGAATGATTTCATGCTGAGCCTGGTAAAGGGGACTTCTTTTTCATTTCGATAGGTAGGGTAGGAATATACCTAGGAAGGAAGCGGAAGTGAAGTACAAAGGTGCCTTTCCTTCCTGTTCTGCTTCAACATAGTGGCATTTCTCGACAGAAAAGGACAATTACCGACATTCAAGTTCTCATCTTTACATATTCATCCTCAACAAAAAACCATCCTCTCCTTCCCATATGTATATTTTTTAAAGAAAATTATTCTCATCCCATATGTATATTTTTTAAGAAAATTATTCAGAAGTCTTTTGGATTAAATCTCGATGAATTATCTGGGATGCTTTGGGTAGAAATACATCATGGAAATCATGCCTATGTCCTTTCTTCCTTGTAATAGGATTGCTTTATTTTTTAATTCAACAAGTGATGCCTTGACTTAATCAACCTTGGAAAGAAAACCATGTTATTCCCTTCAACTGTTCTGCTTCAACATAGCAGCATTTCTTGACAGAAAAGGACAATTCAGCTACATTCAAGTTTTCAGCTCCACATGTTCATCCTCAACAACAACAACGCCCCCCACCCCCACCCCCGAAAAAGGTAGCAGTCTGTATCACTTCAAACTTTATTTCCGTTTCAAGTTGGCAGTGCCTTCCTTTCGTGTGGTATAAATAATACCTACTGTAGTATGACACTAAACTTTTTAAGCTCTTTTTTCTTTTATTTCTTCCTATTTTTAGTATTTTTAGGGTTGGACATATGTATATCTTTCTTACATTCCTCTAACAGGATTGAAGGAACAGCATTTGTAACTATGACTTCTGAGATGTCCTTTCTTGTACTACTACCAGCATTTGCTAGATAGGAAACACATCTCAGAGACTTTGTAACAGGGCACAACAATTAACATCCACAAACTTACCTACCAAAACATGATTACTCATAAGTAAAGCTTTTTTTTGCTATGACTTTTGAGATGTTCTTTCTTGTACTACTTCCAGCATTTACCAGATAGGAAACACATCTCAGAGACTTTGTAACAGGCCACAACAATTAACATCCAACAAACTTACCTACCGAAATATGATTACTGATAAGTAAAACTTTTTGTTTTTGCACTTTTAGATGGATACGGATTGACGAACACAACATTTACCACACATAAAAATACTTTTGAACTCTAATTAAAAAGGAACATTAATGACAAAAAAATTCGTACATCAAAGAAATTTAGACTTAACTACCATTAGAAGATCAATGGATAGAGCTAAAAACTTGATGCAAGCAACATATTTATTCAAACAGCAATCTAGAGTAAATGATTATGCTTTTTGCAGATTTCACCATACTAATCAATTATATCACTGAGCTTATCTGAAGTTTGTAATCATGCTTCATTCCCTTCCCAAGTCGAGACAAACAAAAGAGAAGACAGACCTATATTAAGCTCTAGCTTCATTAAGGCTAGAGATGCACATACTTCTGATTCTACTTTATCTCAGGTACAACATTGTAACAAAAAGTATAATCAGGAATCATGAAAGCCATAAAATAAGTCCCAAGTGAACTGGAGTAATAACTCACCAAGCTCACTCCGAATTAACTAAACAATAATTCTAGAGTTCTTTTTCAAATCAAAATAACAAAAGGAAGTTCAGTGACTTACTAGTTATTTTATGGAGGAATTCGCTTCGCAGTAGACCGATGCTACACAAACCTAAGCAATAACAAAGTTTCGGTTAAAAATCAATGAGAAGATACAGCATAAATTAGTAAACTAAATCACTTTCAAACAGTTAATTTCTGAACAATCACCATTAAAACTTCATCCGGTAGTAGTTCAATTTCCAGGTAAAAATATGAAACAATTATTTGTAGTCACCATTGATGATGAACTCGCAAGCTGAAATGAGTAAGTGCTATAGTGTACAGTGTCGATTTCTACCATTTTTGAACAGGGAAACAGAAATCGAAAGAGAGGGAAAAACAGAAATCGAAAGAGAAAATAGACGAGATAAACGAGGGAAAACTTACATGGGAAACGAATTATCAACGGTAAGACGGAAGTTGCAGAAAAGAGAGAGAGATCTGTTTGATTTTTGAAGTTTCTGAGGTTAGGGTTAAGTTTTCATCTTCTCATCTGGGTTTTCTCTCATTCTTTTTTTCGGGAAGAACAAACGACGTCGTAAAAGAAAACAAATTTGGATTAAAAAAATTGTAACGCGAAGCCTTCCATTATCAGAGCCAGGTTTCGATCCTGGGACCTGTGGGTTATGGGCCCACCACGCTTCCGCTGCGCCACTCTGATTTGTTGGTAGAAATATCAAATATAATTAACTAGTAATAAAATCATTATTCAGGCATCTAGGTTAAATTTGTTTTGAAAAAATTATTGAAATACACTTCTTATGTTTTCTTATTTACAATATTTTCTTATATTTCTAAAATATCTTATTTCTCTCATAATGTATTTAATGTATTCGAGCTACATATATATTAATGTATCCAAGTCATTATTTAATGTATTCGTTTATTTTGTCATGTATCTGAGCTACATATTATGTATCCAATTTATGTTATAATGTATCCGAGATACTCTTTAACGTATCCATAAAGTACAATTTTTAAGGAATCATTGTAATTAGAAAAAAAAAATAGGAATAAAATATAATTTACTCTTTACACTATGAGATTTATGTAAATTATAGTACTTTTTTTTTCTTACGATAATATGTAGAAATTATGTTGAGCTAAAGTCAAAGGTTTACTATGTTTACTAGTTACAAAAATCACATGGTCTGCTGTGTACGGGCTCAATATTTGTTCATAAAATTATTTTTAATATATAAATTTATCTCATTAAGAATAAAATAAATATTTGATAAATATTATTAATCTTGATAGATTTCAAGAGGTTTAATAAATTATACAATATAATTGTGTGATTGTAGATGTCTCTTTTTTTTTTTTGCACAAATCAAATGTGAAGAGGACCATAATTAAAGTATCTTTCATCATTGATCATTATTTTCTTACTCATAGTGTAGTTATAAAATATACACAAATATTATTGGCATCCAAAATAATAAATATATAATCAATATGAATTTAAAAGTAAAGGTCATTGCTAAAACAAATGTATAATTTTGAAAAAATTATATACTACTTAAATTGAAGTAGAATAAAAGAAACAATTAATTCTAAAAAACTAAAATAAAAATGTCCTTGTTGAAACTCCAATTTGAAAAACTCTCTTATTATAGCAAAAATATCCTTAGAATTATATGAAGAGAAAAGTACAATATTTTTTAAGAAAAAAATCGATGATCACTGTGTATATAAGAAATTGTTTAGTATACGAGATGAAGGATAATAATTTGAATCAGAGGCGTAATCAGGAGGGGGTCACCAGGTTCACGTGAACCCATACTTCCCTCCTGAGATTACATATAGTAGTGTTATATTTTTAAAAAAGTATTTAAATATAAATGTGTGAACCCACAGTTGAAGTATCGTTTAATGTCGTGTGATGATGATTGGTGCACCTCTCTAAGAGAAGTTAGAAATTTGAATATTTTATTTGACAAAACGAGGTTAAATTGGATGAATTTATATCTTAGATTTATCTTTCCGTAATAGTAAACTCATCATTTCAAAATTCTGATTATGCCTCTGATTTGAATACACTAATTTATTTTTATCATAATAATAAAATAAATTATTTTATAGATATTAATAATAACTAATCTCATAAGAATAATTTTTAATTTGTTTATCTATCTCTAGCTACCAAATGACCCCTACCCAATCAATAAGCATATAAATGGGAGTTGCGGACAGTTGTATATTACGTATTTGAAGGCTGAAGTATGCACGAACCACAAAGGCACTATATATCTTTATAGTACAAAATAGAGTAATTAATAATTAAATTAAGGTAACTAATGTGAACAACATTAAACTAAAACAACAGGACCACATATGTTGTCCTTGGTGAATTTAGCTGTAATATGTATGTGATGTCTGATCTACCACCATATTATTAAATAAATTATGAATAGCAATAATGTCATCGATCAATTTTTATTGACCATAGAAAAAGACTAATTAATTCATTAAACAATTTTAGGCGGCATGCCAGTGGGATTTTTTAATACTACTAATATTTGTGCATGCAAATTTTCAAAAGAGACATTGGACAATAGATATTTAATAACATTTGTCAGTAATTGAGTTAATGTTATTAAATTCATAATTTACAATCGTTCTGGCAAGAATTTTATTTGTTATAGCATAGCTTGTTTGGAATACACTGAAATATTACTTTCTCATATCTATAAATATGAATTATATAGTAAAATTATAGTGTATATAAACATATTGTTTCCTTTTGCTGTTTTCCTTTGTTTAATTTTTGCTGTTGTAGTACTAATTATATACTAATTAATCTTTAGTTTCGGTCATTATGGCCGGTCGGCATACTTTAGTAGGTAACACGGGCTATGTAACATTAATAATTAATAATAGCCTTTTATTTTTTTTAAATAAAAGTAATAATTACTCCTATTATTTTTCTAAAGCTCAATGGAGTAGGAGACTAGGAGCATTATAGTATATTACAGAAAAAGTCTTTCTTAAAGAATTAAAACAATAACTTAGAATAATTCTTCAGTGAAAACTTTTCATTTATTAAAAAAGAATTCCGTTTTTCTTTACACAAACTCTATTATAAATAATCTCTATAATTATACTTTCTTTTAATTAAGAGTTTGAGTTTTATATATCTATGACAGATAAATAATATAGTCTTATAGTGAAAGTAAAATTTAATGTATATAAACTTATATTCTTTTATCTATTTGCCACTAAAATAGTTATATATCAACGGGTGGAGACAATGGATAGGAAGAAAGGAGATAATTAACTTGAAATGTCACTTATGAAACATATTTTCATTACTTTTACTAAAGAAATTATTTTTCTCATTTTTAAAAAACTTATTCCCGAAAGAAAATATTTTCCATAATATTTTGACTAACCAAACATGAGAAATTTTGAAATATTTTTTTCCCTTACCAAATGCACCTTATATGTTTTCATTTTTTTTTTTTTTGAAAAAACACATTTGAGTGAAGTTTGGATTGAAATTTCAAAATGTGTTTTGGTTAGAATTTTTTTTTTAAAAAAAATAAAAATGAAACATTACTTGTATCCATAAGTTTCAAAACTATAAAAATATCCAATAGTCCGAAACAAGCGTACTTGCTAATTCCAAATTATGCACAACCTTCATTAGTGACATTTATTAGCATTGCCTCAAATCATAATCTAATATTCAAATAAGTTTGACATAAAATTATCATTTTTATGAGGAAATAGATTATACATTATCCTAAAATTATGGCACAAATTTTAATGAAAATATATTTAATAACATAATTACTAGCTAGTACAATTTATCAAATTACAATTAATCTATATATGAGTGGAAAAATATGATAAGAATGATAGCAAATTAGAAACCTGATAATGATTTACAAATTTGAAGAGAGATTTATACACTACAAAAATATGTCATTCAATGTAATAGTTGAGACACCACGTAAATATTACCAAAGATTTACAAATCTAAAGAAGAATTTATACAAATCAAGCATACAAATTTAAAAGCAAAACAAACCTAAAGTGTAGATAGTTTTTTTTTTCTTCATATAAATATAAAAGTTAAGGGCAAATTTTAAAAAGAATTTTATTAATCATTATATTTTGACCCAAAAATAAATTTAACGCAGATTTTTAAAATTTGAAAACTAATCTCTCAAAAAATAGATAATTGCTTTAGCTAAATAAATATTTGGCAATTTTAATTTTTTTTTTTTTTTAAAAAAGGATTCCAAAACTATAGGTAAATAAGTCCTTTCTTTCCTTTTAGTAAGTGGCAAACCAGCAGAAAGGTGTTATATAAAATAAGGCCAAAATATATCTTTAAACATTAATTTCCATTATCTATCATGTACATAAAAGACAAATGGAAACTAGCGTAATAATTAAAAATAAAGTCAATTTATTTTATATTTGCCACCATCGTAGGAACATGTCACATATTGTTTATGATTAGACATGCCTAATTGTCAAAATTAGGCCAACGAATACACAAGAGGAATCGTGTTAATTATACTCACTATTCCTTGATTTTGACTTTACACTAATTGAGGGAAGGATTAAGAAAGATTATATGAATAATTAATACTTTTATAATTAAGTAGTGTTTAAACCAACTTCTACATATATATAATATATATTCCTTTTCTTTTTACTCATATATTCGGCCAAATATATAAATAGATTCTTAAATTTGTTAGGATTTTCCCTTCAAGTATCTCAACTACGATATTTTTTTATTGCATCCTTGACCATCAATAATTTATTCCTTTTAAAACATTGTGCGCTATGTAGCACAAAACTTCTGCAAAATTTTTTTTGTTGATTGTGCGGGTGAGATCCATCTTTCCCAAGGAAATTGCAACCAAACAAACTACAATTCATTTACAGGCCAGCGCCATAATCATTTCTCAAACCTAAAAAATCTAAAGCCCCTTCAACCCCCCCCCCCCCCCCCCAAAACAAAACAAAACAAAAAAGAACCTTATGACTTGAAGAATAAGAAGAAATCGATGAGCAAGATAACTTCTACACTGGAACTTGATGATTAAGAAGAAATCAATGAAGAAAAGATATATTTTGATGAGCAACTCCAACTTAATGATGAAGAGAAAGAAAAGAGGAGAAATAAGATAAAAAGGAAAGAAATTAGGGTTAAAAGGGGAAGAAGAGAGTTGGTGGGTAGTTCAGGAATCCACATCAGCGTCTTAATTCGAAACGTCTTCACACGCTCAAGCGACATGAAATCACATTTTGTGTCACATCAGCCCACAGTGTTTAAAAGGAACAAATTATGGTGGTTCAATGATTCAGTAAGAAAATAACGTAATTAAGGTACCTAAGAAAAAAAAGGCAACAAATTTAGGGACCTATTTATGAGTTCTACCTATTCTTCTCGATCATTTGGATTAGCCAAAACGAATATAGAAGAATTACTTTGTGGCATCAAAACTTGAATGATTTTATCTATGATCATGATTAAGTTTGAATGAAATCAATTAAGTGTAAGGTCCAACAATTGAATTTTGAAAAATTAACTGATAAATTGTGATTTAGAGATAAAATATTTTACTTACGTTGTGCCCCCATCTAATGCATATTGTTTGTCCCTACTCCCATACATATTATAGACCAGGTATATTACTTTAGTTTGGTAAGGATAATAAAACTTTTACTAAAGTTGCGTAAGAAACGGTTGCATCCATATTTTTTTGTCTGATTTTCTGAAAATGGAAATCTTTTGTTTTACACTGTTTTTTATTCTTTTTTATTATTATTATTATTTTTAATTTAGGATCGCAACCATTTATCAAGTATCAAGTTGGTGAAAAATAATTTAAAATAAATTTAAAGTGACTTAGAGTCCATTTAAATTGACTTAAAAACTCAAATTAAAATAACTTTTAAGTCAGAAAAAAAAAAAATAGGGGGAGACTTATTTCTAGTTTTTAACTTAGTTTAAGTCATTTTAAAATAATTTTTCACCTTGACAAACACTTCATATTTTATTTTAAGTCATTTTGACTTATTTTAAGTTATTTTTTATATTTGTCAAACACTTTCATTAGTAAAAATGGACTTAAAATTAGATTTGACTAATTTTTAAGTCAATTCAAACACTCTCTTAAAATAAGTCAAAAACCAAAAGTAGATCTCCCCTACTTTTTATTTTTAACTTAAAAGTTATGTAATATTTTTTTTAATTTTTAACTTAAAAATTATTTTTTAAGTCAATCTAAACGGATTCTAATACTTCTCAAATGATTTGATCATTGAAAGGTGGTTTGATTTATCTAAAATCAAATGCCAGATTATTTTATTTTGTATTTGATAAATTTATTATTTTAGTTGGCAATCTATTGTTTTTGTCTTTCATATTTCGTGTGGATCGATAACAATCTTAAAATTAGCTCACTTCGTGATAAAAAATAACTAAATTATATATAAAAAAATTACTCTCCAAAATTTTGCTTCTAAAGTCCTTTAAGAAGACAATGATTAAATTTAGAAACAAAAGTTCATCTAAATTTATATGATCGAGTGTAAAATGAATACATAATTATATCTTTATCTGTTCCAGTTAATAGATTGTGTGTTTGAAAAAGGAAAGGATACATTCTTGCAACTAAATTGGATTACATCAATAAATATTTTATATTTATATTTTAAGATATATCATAAGTATTATAATTTATAATTTTTTTCATTTAATTTAACAAAATAATATGTGTCAAAATAATAATTGAAGTTCACTACTAAAGATAATGAAAAGACAGACCCGATGAATAGGGTCAATCCAAAAAATAGAGGGAAAACCAACCTTCTTGTCAATTTTTATTTTATTTTTTTATATAAAAGAAATATACTATATAAAAAGAATAAAAAAGTTGACAGAATTTGCCGGATTTTTCGCGTGAAAATATAATTTTTAATTTATTTTCTTTTGAAAAAAAAATCGACGACGCA
Source organism: Solanum lycopersicoides (assembly GCA_022817965.1). Classification (NCBI taxonomy): domain Eukaryota; kingdom Viridiplantae; phylum Streptophyta; class Magnoliopsida; order Solanales; family Solanaceae; genus Solanum; species Solanum lycopersicoides. The sequence goes on along the minus strand of CM040620.1, from coordinate 69,114,510 downwards.
TTTCCTGGAGTTGTAATTATATTTTTTTTACAAAAACATGGACAAAAATGATTTATTACAGTTGAAGAGTATAAATAAAAATATGAAAATATTTTATTAAAAAGCCTGTGTAAATTGTAGTCGATTGATAAAATTATTCAAAGTCATAGAAAATATTTAAGTTTGATTCTTAATAGTTACATTTTTTAAAGGTATATTTATGAAAAATTTTAAGTAATTTGGTACTCCCTCCATTTCTAGAGTCAAATGATACTAAAATTTTAAGATGTATTTTTTAATTATACTGATAAGAAAATTATAACGTAAGAATATTTATTTATATAGCTTTTAAATATCTAACTTTTTAAAAATGCAACATGTTAACTGAAAAGATACGAAAAGTGTATCAATTTTGTGTATGAAAATTGACCTTATCGCTCAATTTTAACCTATTTCATAGTAATAATTCACATAATTTGACTTGAAATATCTGAAAAATTTTACTAACTTAATTGATTAATTATCTTCTTTAACTTTGATCGATGAGTGTTCGATTTCTCCGCCTATATATCCTTTGTGTCCCTTATTTGGCGTGTCACATGACTACTAATTTCACCCCAATTTGATTTTACTTACATGGGGACGTGATTAAGAGTGGTTAATTTCCTTTCCCTTTTTCGTAATTGCAATCTGTGTCTTCCTTTTAGTGAAGAGCTTCAAAAAATGGCGGAAATGGTGGATAATGCTCTTCTGGTGCTCCCTGCCTTACTGGCACCACGTGCACCCACTACCCATCTTCTTCTAAATCCAAAGCAAATTGTTAAAGAATTGATTTTTGTGTATTACTGTTAACTTAACTTCTTCATATCTTAGTAGAAGTTCCACTTTTGTCTCCACGTGCTTTTCCCACTCTTTTCGCTTCTTTGTTAACCAAATACATACCCATTTCTTCTTCTTCAAATTAACTGCCTTTCAATCATTTATTGTCTCTCACCCACTCCCCTTCTTCTTCTTCTCATTTAATCATTGTCTCTCTCTCTCTCTCTCTAGCTACTTACTTAATTCTGCATTTACTTCCCATCATTTTCCTCTTCATCTACTCCTTTTCAGTTTACTCTACCAAGTGTTTGATTTTTTGCCTCACTGGTACTTGCTAGTATACTATACAGTTTCTGAATTTTGTGGGGTTTTCAGTTTTCTACATTTTAATGCGATTTGGCTATCTGGGTATTGCTATTCAGGTTCATTTCAATGTCCTTTTTGTTATTGCCGACAGTTTTCAAATTATGCATACTTTGCTTTAAGGTCAAGAAAAGTGTTAAAAATTCAATCTTTTTATGTGTAATGTGATTGGAAATAGGTGAAGAACGTGAAATGCCTGTTTATTCCTTTTTCTTTTCTTTTTTTCATTTTTTGGCAGCCCCAAAAGTTGACGGAAGAAATTGTAGCTGGTTGTTGTTTTTTACTTTAGCTGTTCTGTTTATTGAAACCTAACTTTTACTTAATTGCGTGGTTGACCCAAAAACAAAATGTGTTCTGAGTGTTTACGTAACTTTAGTTGCCCTATAAATTGTATATTTATGGTTAAGAAACGGTTTTCTAGTTTAAATGATAATTATTTTATAGTGAATAATGAACACCATGCCGTTTCAATGTCTGATTCCATTTCTTTTTTGAAAATTCTTGTAGAGATGAAGGGTGCTGTTACTAGAAGTTGATGTCTTTGTAGTTTAGCTTAGAGGAGGAAAGGGATGGATACAAAGTTCCTGTTTGTTTCAGTTTTATGCTGCACAGCTCTGTTCTGGCTAGCAAGTAGTGAACCATATGAAGACAAAGAAGCGCTTCTTGATTTTCTTAATAATGTGAATCATTCGCGGTACCTGAATTGGGATGAGAGAACTTCTGCTTGCAGTTCTTGGACTGGAGTCACTTGTAATCATGACAAATCAAGAATTATAGCAATCAGGTTGCCTGGAGTTGGATTTCGTGGTTCGATTCCTGGAAACACTCTTAGCCGCTTGTCTGCTCTTCAGATCTTGAGTTTAAGGTCTAATAGTTTTAGTGGCAGTTTACCTACTGATTTTGCAAAACTTGGAAATCTTACTTCTATATATCTTCAATCCAATAACTTTCAAGGTCCATTGCCTGTTGATTTTTCTGGTTGGAAAAGCCTTTCGGTTTTGAATTTGTCAAATAATGATTTTAGTGGGAGTATACCTTCTTCAATATCGAACTTGACTCATTTGACTGCTCTGGTTCTTGCTAATAACTCGCTTTCTGGCAGTATTCCTGATCTCAATCTCCCTACTTTGCAAATATTAGATCTATCCAACAATAACTTCACTGGAAGTATCCCCAATTCTCTTCAAAGATTTCCTGGTTCAGCTTTTGCTGGTAACCGGCTTTCTCCTGCAAAATTTTCACCTTCATTTCCTCCAATTCCTCCTCCAAGTGTCCCACCAAAAAAGAAATCGTTTAAACTCCGTGAACCTGCAATACTTGGGATTATAATTGGAGGATGTGTTTTAGGTTTCTTGGTAGTAGCTGCAGTGCTGATTATGTGCTTTTCGAAGAAAGAGGGTAAAAGTGGAGCCACAGAGAAATCAAGAAAGAAAGAAAATATAGTCAGAAGGGAGTTTCCAGCAGTCAGCATGGAGTAGGGAATCTCGCATTCTTCGAGGGTTGTCATCTTGCATTTGACCTTGAAGATCTGTTGAGAGCTTCAGCGGAAGTGCTTGGAAAGGGAACATTTGGCACTACATATAAGGCAGCTTTGGAGGATTCTACCACAGTTGTGGTGAAGAGATTGAAGGAGAGCGTGGGAAGAAAAGATTTTGAGCAACAGATGGAGGTTGTTGGCAATATCAGGCATGAGAATGTGGTTCCGCTGAGGGCATACTACTATTCCAAGGATGAGAAGCTCATGGTATATGATTTCTACAGCCAAGGGAGTGCATCTTTGATGCTGCATGGTATGTTAAGCACCCAACTTCTACTACTCTTGCTGTTTTATTCTTGAACCGATCCATAGAGAACTGATTATCAGGACCAAAAACATAATGCAGATCATTTTTAGCTATGATGAGTATTTGAAATTGCTTGTAGGCTAAATCTAGTGTAACCAATTACCATTGAATGCATTAGGATGTAGAGTTGCATCAAGAGAATAGAGTATCTGCTGCTGTTGTCCTCTTGATATATTTTTTTTTTTAATCATCAATAGCTTTGTTTCTCGAAGTCATAACTAAGTGCCACTTTTATGCCATGTCTAAGTGCAACTTTTGTTTTAATTTGTCAAAATTCAAGAACATCATGTTGCTCGCGAACTTTGCTTTGGCGTTATAGTCAACTTTCATCATTGTTAGGTGGATAGTCTCTTAACTGCACCTTCAAGTATTCCTACCATTATATCTGATGCACTCTGTAATTGCAGCAAAGAGGTCTGCTGATCGAATTCCTCTGGACTGGGAAACCCGACTACGTATTGCCATTGGTGCAGCTAGAGGCATTGCTCAAATACATGGACAGTCTGGGGGAAGGCTTGTCCACGGGAACATAAAATCCTCAAACATATTCCTCAACTCCCAAGGTTTCGGCTGTATTTCTGATCTTGGCTTGGCAACTATAATGGGTCCAATTGCTATACCAATCGTGCGAGCTGCTGGTTATCAACCTCCAGAAGTTACAGATTCGAGAAAAGTATCTCAAGCCACTGATGTGTACAGCTTTGGCGTCCTAATACTTGAACTTCTCACTGGAAAGTCACCTACACATGCCACAGGTACTAGCGACATTGTCCACTTAGTCAGGTGGGTACATTCTGTCGTTCGTGAGGAGTGGACTGCTGAAGTATTTGACGTGGAGCTTTTGAGGTATCCAAATATAGAAGAAGAAATGGTAGAGATGTTACAAATAGGTTTGACTTGTGTATCCAGAATGCCAGAGCAGAGACCCAAAATGACAGAAGTAGTAAAGATGGTAGAGGGTGTTAGGAGAGTGAATACGGGGACTCGACCATCGACTGAAGCTTCTACACCAAACCTCACACCACCAATGACTGAAATAGGGTCGTCTTCTGTTACACACTGATAATTCTTTGTTACTCCATTTAGTGATTAGTTACTCTTCTATATGCTCAATTGTTTCATGGTTATAAGTTTTCTCCTCAGACTTATGTCAAACATTACCAAATTGAATAGAAACATTTACTTCATCTTGTATTATTTCAGATAGCTGATTCAAAAGTAATTTTAGCAAGTACCTTTGAATGGTAACAGAATGAATTTGCACATGGTAGATCAGATCTTAAATTGAAAGGTGCAAAAGCTTCGAATAGCTTGGTGCCTTCCAAATTAAGCGACCATGTATTATTATTATTATTATTATTCAAGATTTTGGTGTTTGGCCATAGATTCTAAGTATTTTTCGTTTTTGGGAATTTTTAGGGTTGGAGTTGAAGGTATTGGTTATTTTTTTTTATAAAAAATATTTGGAACAACATTTATGCATAAATGTACTTAAATACAACTTCAAAAGTGAAAAATGAAATATAGAACACGTTATAAGCTATTTTTCAAATTTGAAATTTTTATGATCAAACAATGATTCAAGATTGTATCCAACCGTGGGACTCCATAACAAATTCATTTAATTGTATCAATTATATTACATCAAATACCGAATATTGATATATAGAAAGAAAAAAGAAAGAAAAGATACTTGTATCAATGTATCAAATATATCAACAGCATCAATCTAAGTATTGTATCAACAAACAATATTGTATTAACTTTGTACATCAACTTATTATATATCAGTTTGGTTTTATGGAATACAACTTGTATTTCTGTATTTTTTTATCACGAATATAATTGATAATAACTATATTAACCTATATGTATCGAACTTTGTATTTATATATTACAAATGATACAACATGTATCACTGTGTATTACTATAACATGTATGTATTGGCATGAATATTCTACATTTGTTTCTATATACTTTCTCGAGCGTCTGCCAAATATTTGTTCACCTACCACATTGAATAGAGATGCTAAAATGTGTATTTGGTTTGTATTATCTAAGCTAAATGTCAATTCATTATCAGAACCTGGACTTATACAAGGAAACTAATTTTAGTGCAATTAAAAAATTTATTATTTTAATGAAAAGTCAAATACTAATCACAACTTTATATAATCTGAAAATAATTTTTTGAGAATAGAAGCCAAACAGGCGGTATCAATTTGCACATGGTAGGCGCAGACTTCAAATGTATAATGCATTTACATTTGTATATTAGTCATTGCTGTGCCGTAAAGAAGGCTTCAATGTCCACAGCACTCTACCTGCTTTCTCTATTAAAATATCAACTTGCCTGCATTATTTACTACTACTCTGTTTGAAAAAAAATAACCCTATTTTCTTTTTAGTCTGTTTTAAAAAAGAATGATCCTTTCCTTTTTTAACAACACTTTAATTTTAACTTTCCACATGATATGTTTTAAGACCACAAGATTAAAGGACATTTTGGTACATTTGACATAACTTTAATTTAGAACCACAAAATTAAAAATCTTCTTTCTTTTTCTTAAACTCCGTTCCAAGTCAAACTAGGCCATCATTTTTTAAACGAAGGGAGTATAACAAATGAGCTGTCTTATTACTGTAAATAATAGTATATAAAATCCACAATGGTTAAAATCAATCTACCCTTAGGTGTAGAAACTTGGTATAACAGACACCCAACAATCTCAATTTTATAAATTGGATAATGTACAATATTACACAACACAGCCAGATAAGGAGGAGGAGAGCAACAAGCTAAAACAAACATAGACAGGCATAGCTAAAATGACTAAACAAGCTCATATGAGGCGAATCGTAATACATTCCATCGCTTTTTTCCTTTTTTGTTCTTTGATAAGTAAATATTGATCACATTTCTACATGGAATGATACCCTATTTATTTGTTTGATGAACTGCAATACCGGCTCCCCCTTTCAAATAACAAGACACGTTTGCAGGCATGGTAGTGAGCAGTTTGCGTTCTTAGACCATTACACGCCAAGGGTAGTTCATTTGCGTGAGATTCTTGTTTTGACACCCGCTGAAATTGAAGGAGAAGAAAATAAACCAGCTCAGGGTAAGAGAATTTAGAAAATTGTCAAATCCAACCACTATCAGCAGAGAAAGATAGTAAATAAAAAATGTCGTGAGAAAAAACCACTACCAACCTTCAACTTGCTCAAATTGAACTTCTTTAACAAGCTCAGAAGTTGCATTGTACTCAAATCTGCACGATTAAGATAAGAAAACAATATAAACAATAGTATTAAGTATTTAAAAGGAAATGAAAATGACAAAATATCTAAGGTAGCGGAAGAGGAAAAGAAGCAGCATGTGTATAAAGACAATAGATAATCACGAGCAGCAAGCATTACATTAGTCCTAAATGCTACTCTGATATATAGTCAAATGAAATCTGCGCTACATCATAATATTTAGCATCTTTTCAGATTGAAAAAGTATCATTTAACATAGCTCCAACCCTGCCTTAGCTACCCCATGCCCTTTTTCTTTTTCTGTTTCTAGAACTAGCAATTTCAATGTTTGGAATGGAAGGAGCAGAAGATGTTTCGATGGAATATCAACTCCAATTCTCCGAACCACTCCCTGAAAGCTGATGACTCTTAGGTTTATGTATTTGGAGCAACTTAGCTTCTGTAAACTCTCCTTACACCTTTTTGGATTTTGTTAACTCCATATCCTTAACTTAAGCCTCATTGTATGGAGCTACATAATCTCTTTTGTACTTGCTATCTTTTGCAATATCTGAATTATTTGCATCTTCTTGATGCCATTAATGATAATGCTTACTTCATTACTAAAAAACAAGTAATTTCAACTTTCATATCACCTGTGACGATAAAAGAAAAGTATCACTTGCTTCTCGGATTTAAAATTCTTCGCCTGAATCAGCTTCGGCATAAATAACTCAATATTCTATCCAACATGTTATTAAAAAAAAAAGGGCCTCCACCCCACGGTTTTTCTCAGAGTCCACAAAAAACGTTTTTTACAAACATTAGGACAAAATGGAAGGTTTGACACCTAGAATCATCATGTTTGCCACATATCAGTAGTTTACAGGTGATATACCAATCGGAATTGAGAGTATTCATATGATGGTAAGCAATTATAGTGAATCATTCTCAAGCCACAGTATTGCTAAGATATGAACAGGTCTGTCCTAAGGTTGAGACAGGAAATGCTCCAAGTCTTTATCTTTCTCTAATGTAGAAACTTTAACTGCATCAAACACGCGTCTTTAATAACAGTGCCCTAAGCATCTATGACAATAACTGGAGATGTGTGTTTAGTGCAGCTCAAAATTTATCAAGTTCAGACGTACAACTTAACAAACAATTTGGACTTAAACGATGAATAAGAAAACAAAAATGCACTAATCAAATTACCTATTAGAGAAGAGAACATCGAGTTCATAGTCAGATTGACTCTTGGTAGCATCTACCAAGATTGTTACTATTTCTGTTTTCCGAGTAGTGGCCATGAGCAAATCGTACTCAGTCGGAATGATAATTGCAAGAAAATTATCACTTAATTCACTCAGACAGAGCTTCTCAACAGCTGCCAGGGCAATCCGCCGTTTAAGTGCACCACTTTCTGGGTCTACAATGTAAATGGCGAAATCAGTTACAAGGAGAATGCGCCGCTTCATCTTCCCTGTGCTTGTAAACTTCAGAACTGTGTCTGCAAACAGAACCTTTTTGTCACCTGCAAGAGATAGACACATCAACATAGATTAGAATTTCTAGAGATAAGGGCTGTTCTCACCTGCACAAGAAAGTTTGTGCTTTATACTTGTTCAAGTGTATCTGTACAAGAAAATTTGTGCTTTATATTTGTTCAAACTCAAGTTCCCCTATTTGACTGTCCATTAAAAATGAGTAACAACTCCAGATACATATTCAGCACAACAATAGATGTTAAGCAGATTCAATAAGAGCTGTTCAGCAACCAAAAATAATAATGAAGTATCTGAGTTTGCTTTCCGAAATACAAATTGTTAACGGAGAAGAGGTCACATCAAACTAAAGATAAAAGGAACTAATTTTAACAAATTGAGAGTAAAAACCCTAAAAATGAAAACAGAAAGAAGCACAGAATACCTTGCTTTTCGAGAATCTTCATGAGATAAGGTCGAGAAGGCACATCAACATAATCACCGAGATAATCCCTATGAATAGAAGCTTTTCTACGGACTTTAACTCCCATAAAAGGCTCTTGATCTTCGGTGATGTTGCTATCGGAGGGCCTCAATTTCAAAGTCCCACCTACTTCGTCCTCGTCGGGAATCGCTTCTTCATCGAAACGAACCTTTTGTGCTTGAGTTCCTCCCCTATTTGATAGATAACGTGACATCGCCGGAGATGTTGAGGGGGGAAAAGCCGGCGAAGAAATGGCTGGCGGAAGTGGCGAGGACTAAAAGTTTGTTGATTTGCCGGTGAGAAGAAAGAGCGTGCACAGCTGGCGTCCATTGTACATCACCTGGCTTCTCAGGTGGGCCCCACCGGTCACCTTTTTCTTTTCCCCTAATAATAATTCATCCTCATTAAAAAAAAATTATTTATATATTTTAAAAATTTATGACAAGTTAAATAGGATTATCACATAGATAACTAGAATAAGTTTTTCAATTTCAATATTATAGGTTATAACTTTAAAGCTGAAAAATGTTTTATTATACTCTCTATGCAAATTGCATTGAAGACTTATTCAATGGATGCAGCTTTAAGCCTCCTATCTATACCTTATGTGATCAGAAATTATCTAGTCAATCGGTCTCAATTTACATAACTTGATTCGAAAAATAATAGTTAATTTAATTATTTTTTTAAATATAATTTTGGATATAAAATATTTATTTTAAAATGATTCTATATATTTAGAAATTGCGTACAAAATATTACTATAAGTTACATAGTTAATAATTTAAAATATTCAAAACCAATTATGATCAAGGATTTTTATGCATGAGCCGATTAATAATGAATAGATTATTATTAATATGAATTATATTCTAATTATATTAAAGTGTGTGAGTTAGGGGAGAGATACTTTTCATTTAATTATATTCTCAATAATTTAGGTATTTTTTAAGTTATTTAGTCTATGTGTAGTTAATTTTTTCTTTTCTCCGCACTTTCTCTCTTACAATAACAAAATATTTAGCGTCCTTTTGTAAGTGAATTTATCGAATGTGATGTATACACAATGTTCTTCTTATCTTATGAAAATATAAAGAAATTGTTTCCAATAAATCATTAAATAATTATGTCAAGATAATATAATTGAATTTAAATTTATTTAGCTTTCAATGTACACATTACTCACATCGTAAATAAAATGCGACACAAATTGTGCATGAATTATTTGAATACGTACCATTCAAATACAATATTCTCTATACTATATCTTATGATGATATCATGAATTGTCTGTGTACCATCAACCAAACGATTCTAATATTGGGAAATCGTTTTCTTTGTAAAGAATATAATATGCATTGGAGGTCAGAGATATGGGATGTAGACCGGCCATTAAATCCCAATTGGAAAGCAAACCCTATTGGAAGACATAAAATTATTGATAATTTTTAATTAATTCATTACTAAGTAAATTTTAGCTAATTAAACTTTTATATAATTCATCGCTAATCTATAACTAAATTACATTAATAAGAATTTTTGTTATATTTAGAAAATTGTTCAAGTACTATATATTATAATTAAAAGCCATGAGCCCAGTTGGCCAGTTGCCTATCAACTGTATCCAACTCATATGTTTATATTTTTATATATTTCAATGTATCCAGCTCATATTTCCTCTATTTCAAAGAATCTATGTAAAAGATTCTTAGTATGTTTATTTAATCATTTCCTATGGAGTACCACTTTATCTATGTTTAATATTTAATCAATCCCTTATTAAAATATTTTATTTTAAATATTTGAATTGGGTCATGTTTTAATTGACTATCTTAATTGCTAACAAATATGTTAATTTGATATTTTCACTTATTTTTTTATTGTGTGTTTCCGTTTACTTGTTAGATAGTTTAATTAACCACATATAATATTAATACATTTACCTCAACAAGTTATAGAACTTCATACATTTTTTAGTTGAGATTAATGTATATAATTAAAGAAATTGATATATTTTATATGAATAACTTAATCATCAATATACAAGAAAAACCACGTGTAATTTTATATTTAAAACTTGAATCGTAAATATTTTATTAAAAAAATATGTTATTAAAAATTATGGATATTCAATTAAATAATAGTTAATTCAAATATTTATAAATAAAATAGATATCCCTTTCACCTAAGTTGGGAATCCAAAATATCAATGACCAAAATAAAACAATAAATTACCAAAGTGGCTTTCTCCCATACTTGCTCCATTTTAAATTATTAACGAATGTACGTTAAAAATAGTTATTTTAATTTATGAAACTAAAGTATTTTTTTTTTTACTTTTTTTCATATTATATTTTATACTAAATAATTACATAAAATACTAATAGTTAAATTTAGAGTTTCAAAATGTTATTAACAAAATTAACTTAGTAAAATATGTTTTTAATTAAAAAAATTAAATGACATATCAGGTCTATTGGGTTCACGTAATATAAACAGAGTGAATATATTTGGACCTCATGAGTTGGAATAATATTTGGCTGAAATTTATGACAAAAGATATTTGAAGTCAAAATTAGAAAAGAGTATTTTTAAAGAATTTTTCTCCCTTTTTCTTTTTGTCTTTGTAAAGACATCTTCCGATTGGTTACAAGAATTTCTTTATTACTTTAGGTTTTTTTTAAGTGGAAAAATGAATAAGTATCCCTTCAACCTAGGCTTGAAATCTCAGAAATACACTTATACCATACTAAGGTTTTATTACCCTTGAACTTATTTTATAAGTAATTTTCTACCCCTTTTCGACCTACGTGGCATTAGCTTGAAAAAAAGAGTCAACTACCATTGAGCCCACAAGATAGTGCCACGTAGATCGAAAAAGGTAGAAAATTATTAATAAAATAAGTTCAGGGGTAATAGGACCTTAGTATAGTATAAGTGTGTCTTTAAGATTTCCGGCATATGTTGGGGATACTTGTGCATTATCCCGACGAGTAAGGGACGGGGAGAGGGAGGCTCTCGAAACCAAACGAGACTAGAAAGAACATGGGAATTAGCACCATTCATATGAGTGTTTTTCTTTTTGGTCAACTATAGGATATTTCATTTGATAAATCTTTATCGGGAAATACAAAATCATGCAACTTTATTAATCCCTTTATTTTATATTAATTAAATTTTTGAAGTATGTTTTATTTTTTAAATTAACTTAATTATTTAATTTTAAGGACTATTTTAAAGATATTTTTTAATTTTACTCTTCATATTGATTTTTAATGTGATGACTATAATAAATTTCACAATAATTAATAAGGATAAAAATAAAAAATTATATCTAATTTTATGTCTTAATTTACTTTTCTTAAAGAATGTGAAACGCTTAAGAAATTCAATTAATATGAAATGATCGGAGTATCAAATATGCTTTTGTTAGAAATTCATCTTTACGTTACCAGTAATGTTCAAATTGAGAAATTCATCCAGGTATATTAACTACTCTCTCCAATTTTTTTTATTTATCAGCTATTTATAAAAATATTTTTTTTTACTTATTTATTATTTTTAACATATAATAAAATAGTTATTTTTTTGTATTTTTCATAAATATTAAATATTTATTCTTCAAATTATTTTTTAAGACCTAATATTAAATATTATTAAATAACAATAATTTGATAAAATACTTATACCAATAATTATTTTTCTAATAGATGTGTCAAATCTAACTACGCTAAATAAAAATAACGAGTACAACATTTGATACTTCTCACCTTTATAATATGAGTAGTCAATTTCAGACAGAGAATAAAAGAAAATTATATATATCAAATTATATTGGTGTTACGAAGTCATTGATACACAAAGGAAGCAATGGGTAGATATAGTTCAGAAAATATGGTAAAGTGGTCGCTATCTTTTTATTTTCGACTAGAGATTTCACATTTTAAGGCTAGAAAATGTTAAGAATAATTTATCAATAATAACAACATACTCAAATTGTCGCAACTATTATTAATAGTATTTGAAGAGATTGTTTACACAAATTTTATTCCTTATTAAAGTAGAGATATTATTTTTATCCTTATTTTTAAAAGATCCTCAATTTAAGTGCGTAAATTAAAGGGAAAATTACATAAATAAACAAATTTATACTATTTAATTACTCATTATAGCTATAATTTGCTATAATTATCAATCGTGACTAACATTATACATTAATTACGTGGGCTGACTTCGAGTTTGTATAACTAGTCATGTTTGTATATGTATAATTCGCAGGATATACAAACAAATATGTATAATATACAATTTTTTAGCTTATATACATATACAATTCACCTCTCTCCCACTCTCTGCCTTCTCTCTCTCCTCTCTCCTCTCTCTCTCAATCTCGCTCGCCTCTCTCCTCCCTCTCCCAATCTCGCTTGCCATTTATACAAATGTATATGTATAATATACAGTTATATACAATTATATACATATACAATTCACCTCTCTCCCACTCTCGCTCGCCTCTCTCCTCCCTCTCTCGATCTCGCTCGCCTCTCTCCTCTCTCTCCCAGTCTCGCTCACCTCTATCCTCCCTCTCCCAATCTCTCTTGCCATATATACAATTACATATGTATAATATACAATTATCTAACCAATATACATATACAATTCACCTTTCTCCCACTCTTTTCCCCCTCTCTCTCGCCTCTCTCCTCTCTCTCCCAATCTCGCTCGCCTCTCTCCACTATATAACATGTAGCTACAAATTGTAATTATCAAACTATAGCTATGGAGAGTAATTAATTATTTTTGAGTGGCTATATGAGAAAGTTTCCCTAAATTAAAATAGTGATGAACAAAAAAAAAACAGACAATAAAGAAAATATGATAACTAAAAAGAAGAACAATACAAAATATTTATATATATATAAAAAATCACAACGTCAGAATTATTCATCCAAAATGAAATATTTATATTGACTAACGAATATAAATAGTTTCTGAGTCGAGCGTGTCACTCAACCATCGAAATGGTGCATGATTTATATTGTAGCAACTAGTAAATAATAGCACACAAATATGTCCTTTCATTTGATCTTATTTAGACATATATGCCTTCTAAGTGTAAGAGTGTTCAAATAGATATTTAACTTATATAAAATTAAAAAAATTAAATACACATGTCATGCCTAACATGATCAATGAATGTATCTCACTATTCATTTAAGATTCATCATGCATGTATACAATGCACGCTATGCAAATATAAATATTAGTTGAAAGCTAAATTAAATGGTTCAATTTTGAACCAATGATTCAATTGGAATGATTATTGTAGAATTTAGTGAAGAAACGGCGGGTCGGCGAAAAAAGGAAATCATTAAAAATTAGTAATCACTAAAATAAATACTATTCCTACTATGCGGGGCGAGGCCACTATATAAATGGTCTTTTTTTCTCTGACGGATTCATCATTTTTCATCTTCTCTTCTTCTTCCGTGTTTTTGTGCTGTTCAACCAAAGGAGGATCCCGATCTCTCTGTCAGGTCTCGTTCATCAATTTCATCAATGTTTTTGTTGTATTTGTTAAGCAAAATTAGATCAATTTATCTGTTGAATGTGTTATGGATCTCTGAAAATTTGAATTGCAGGAGTCGCTATGGCTTCCAAGCGGATCTTGAAGGAGCTCAAAGATCTTCAAAAGGATCCTCCTACTTCTTGTAGTGCTGGTAAAAAACTCAATTCTCTTGCTACATTTTTTTTTTGTGCATTTATACCTCCAGGCAATTTAATTTGTTTTCCACTTGCTTTTGTATGAAATTTTGTTAGCTAAACAAATCTGTTACAGTATTTCAATTGTTGGATGTATGATCTGATCGTCAAATCTGTTATTTGAATTGGTGGATGTATGATCTGATCTTTGAAGAGATCATTGTTGAGATTTGACTGTAGGCCATTTTTTGATATCGCGGTCTGAAAACGTAGTTCGTTTTGCTACGGCTGATCTGGCTGCCACAATATTCTTATATTTTTCTGCATCAATGTTTTGTTTTTGGCATTATTCCGGTTTGTTAGTTTGATTCATTAACTCTAGACGTGTCAATAGCTGAATATTCTGTCACTTAAATGGAAGTTATGATATACGTTCTGGTTTTCGTGTGTCATTTGTATGACTGCGAATGCTTAGTAGGCTTGGCAGTGACATGATTGAATTGGATATCAAGGGGACAGGAAAGTTTAAGCGAGATGTGGTGCTAGAATGCTTAACTCTCTGTTTGGCATTGTTCGTGTCGGAACCTTTATATGTGAAACTGCAATAATGTTATACAGATGGATTCTTGTGTATTCCTTTGTATGTGCTAGCCTATAAACGGGCCATCCTCCTCCTTCCCCTGCCAGTTAATTTAGTGGTTTCTTCTTCTCTTGAATACTTCCCATAAAATCAGTTGTCAAAGTCGATTTGGTTAGAACTTAGATGCTTTTTGATATAAACGGTTGTGCCTTTGAATCAGATCTTTCTTTTAATAAAGACGCTGTGATAATTTTTTCTATTCTCAGTATCAAAATATGCTTATTTTTTGTACTTCCTTTTAAGAAAAAACTAGAACTTCAGTAATGCAGTTTCTTTCCTTTGTTTATCAGTGTTTGGATTCATATAAAGCATCCAGACCAGACCCTATTGACCACTTATCATAAAACCTCTCTAAAGGATAATTTTGTTAGGCTTGTCATTTGTATTTTGTTTTACTTACCTGCTAAAACTGGATTTCTCAGGACCTGTTGCTGAAGACATGTTTCATTGGCAAGCAACAATCATGGGTCCTCCAGACAGTCCTTATTCCGGTGGAGTTTTCCTGGTGACAATCCATTTTCCTCCAGATTATCCATTCAAGCCACCTAAGGTGCATTGTGAGCTCTTGTCGTTCCTTAAATATCGCATTGATCATAGGTGTTGATACACATGACTTCATAGATTAGGTATGGGCCCTTGACATATAGAATTTGCTGGTTCTAAGAGATCCCATCCCATATATCGAATAAGTGAACCTGATTTTCAATTATTATCGATGCTACAAGACATTTTGTTTTAGTGAATCCTTAACTTTAACATGATTGATTAAGCTCCTTTATGTCAAATTGGGGGGATGACAGGCACAGTTTCTTAATCTTAAATTCGAAAGATAGCTGAAGAAGGACTAGACTCAGCTCACATTTTTTGTGGACTACCATGCTTATGTTGTTTTTAGCTGCAGTATATTGTCTTTTGAAGATCCCAATAGTTCTTGCTTGATGGGTTGATATTCACATGAAAGAACTCCTTATTTGTATGTTCTGTGTTCTTTATACCCTGATCTCTGTTGAATCGTGTTTGGTTGATTGGTTCGATATATCATATAGAAGTATTCTTCCTTGTGCATTTTGAGCATTTTAGTTACTTTCTTTTTTGGTTTACCCAGATACTTGAGAGTAATCTTAGTAGCCTCAAAGGAGATAAAAGTAAATGATGTTAAATTTAATATTGCAGAAAGGACTGTATAATTAAGCATTGTTTGGCAAAGGAGAGAATTGTACAGCACAAAATATTTCAAGTGTAACAAGTGACAAAAGCCAATTTTAGCTGCCTTCTGCAGTTTACAATAAACAAATAAGTAATTAATGGCAAGCATGTAAAAATAGTGATTTGTGATAATCGTTTAAATTTTGAGTTAACCAAACATCAGTATAATTTTAAAAAGTTTCTCTAAATTGTGATAGCATCAATAAATCTGACAAAACAGGTCAAAATATCTCTCCAGATCATAAAAAGATGTCAATTAAAATAACTGAGGCAAAAGATCAAGGACTCTCCATGATTAACAGGTCAAAATATCTCTCCAGATTATATAAAGATGTCGAATAGAATAACTAAGTCAAAAGATCGAGGACTCTCCATGAGTAGTCACAAATATCATTTTCTCCTTGGCTGTTGTGCTTGATTTGGTGACATTCTGTATTGATTTCTTTCTAATACTTTTGTCATTGATAATGAACTTGGATGAAAGACACTCACTATTGGTGTAAATCTTGCAGGTGGCTTTCAGGACAAAAGTTTTCCACCCAAACATAAACAGCAATGGAAGCATATGCCTTGACATTTTAAAGGAGCAGTGGAGCCCTGCTCTAACAATTTCCAAGGTTCATTTCTTATTACATTTAAGCTGTTTATATTTAAAGTACTAATATTATTGTTTTCGTGATATTTCTTCAAGTGTTCATAATACCCTTGTACTTCAATAAATTGTTCTAAACTTATATGGGGCAATCTTGCTTTTTTATTTTCCTTTTATTTGGGAACTAATACACAGATTGATTTAGTTAGATCTTCGTTATAAGAAACAGAGCCTTGTGTAATGCCACTAGAAAAGCTTATTGTTTACTAGTCAGAACCATGAGATTAGTTTTAAAAAAAAAGAATCATGAGATTTATTCACATTTTAAAAATCTCTACATTGAAGTAATTAAAACTTATTTTGCATTTCCATATAATACCATGGGCAAATCACAATATCTGCAACCTAGTTTATAGGAATATTCCCAGTACTAATCTGTGTTGTTTATTTTAAGTTTCCAGTAAGTCATGATCATAGATCAGAGTTAAAGACGTATAATAGACTACAATACTTAGATTCTTGGCATCATCCAGGGTTTGGATTTCCTCTTTAAGTTATGCCATTAGAGTACCTATTCTAACATCTTTCTCATCCACTCAATGTATGCCTCTGATCGTCTATCTTAAGATAAAAATGCTCTCATTGACTCCACATAACGGAGTTTTTTCAACTAATAGGAATCCTCCTGCTAGTTTACCTTTTCCAGTGCTGGTGCATGTTAAAAGGACGGGGGAGCCTTTGAAGCATAATGAATGTAGATCAGACAACTCAAAAGCTCTCTTGGGATGATCAGCCACTAAATTTGCTTCTCGAGGATGTCTTGCATTATTGAAGTTTTAAATTTCTGCTGAGCAATAAAAAGAGCAGTGTGACCATGGATTTCTTCTGCTGTCTCTCCACTTATTTGTTGATAACTTTTTGTTTCAATATTCAGGTGTTGCTTTCGATATGTTCACTTCTGACGGACCCTAATCCTGATGATCCTTTGGTCCCGGAGATTGCACACATGTACAAGACAGACCGGAACAAGTACGAGAGTACTGCAAGGAGCTGGACCCAGAAGTATGCCATGGGCTAAATGCACATTGGTATTTGTGGGATCAGGACATTGTACTTTCAGACACTTTGTTATTTACATTGAATATATTAATGAGTTCATCTGGTCTTTGAGGAGAGGAAAATGATGGATGCTGCTCTTTAATAGTTGTATAAACAATTTGATCTTTGAAAGAAACCAATGAATTAACCTTTTCTTATATTTGCAGACCATTTGTTTTGAAAAGCTAATATAGACATGAATATTTACATCTCCTTGCATGCTTTAGCTATGCTGTAACTGAATTATATGAAACGCAGGATAAGCATTGGAGCCCTTCAATTCCCAATATCCCGTGTTGATTGTTGGAAATTGAAGGGTCCAATCAAGCTATAAGTTTGGCCAAACAAGCTATTAGTTCCATTTCTCAACTTCTTTTTAAATTTATATTTGGCACAAGAAGCCCAAGAACGCTAACCATAAGGGCATAAGCATTCAACCTCATCTTTGAAGGCAGAGATATAAATTTTTGTTTTCGTATCATAATATTTCATAAGTTTTATCCTGATATGATTTTAATATCTAAAAAACTTACTAAAAGGTAAAAACTATGACTAGAAAATCGTCCAATTTTATGACTAGCTAATATTTCCTCCGTTCATTTTTATATGTTATGTTGTCCTTTTCGAAAGTTAAATTAGATTACATTTATTCGATATTTTAAACAAATAATTTAAATATTCAAAAATTATATGAAAAGTTCTATAAATTGCAATTTTTTGCATATCAATATGATGAAAAATTACAAATATTAATTAAAATTCATATAGTTTGACTCTAAAAATAAAAATAATGACAATTAAAAATGAACCGAAAAAAATTATATGTTAATAATCCCAAAATAGCAGAGTACTCTATATATATCAGTTCTGATAGCCTGATCTAAATAAGAAGGTGGTCCATTTTAGCTTTGGAATTAGAAACGGCAAAAGGGCACGGTGACTCATGTGACATGATTGGTTCATTAACGATAGCAAAATTAGAAATTTCGTTAAGAATATTTTATATATAAAATTTTTATGAAGGGTGTTCAACTGGTTATTTCTGCGCCACTATGATCACTAGTTAATATATGCTATTGCTAAATATTTATGTTACACTACTAGCCAAAAAATAAAATTCAATTATTAAATATTCAAGGAGATGGACAAAAATATCAGATAGAAAGCACATAAAACCTTGTAACTATATTTAATTGAATAACATAATTTTATCAAGGGTCGTGCACACTAGTGGGGGGAAGAAAAACAATAAGTCATGGTCTCTGGAAATCAGTTTCATTTTAGAAACCTAACTCCCACAATTGATTCTTTCTTTCCCCAATCAGTTCAATTGAATTAACAAAAATTATCCTACTTTAATGTAATAAAAAAAAACTTTTTATGATATATTAAATATTCTCACTAAATTCTTCATGTGTTATTTTTTTATATTTTAAATGAAAATTTTGACTCAGGACTAATTATTTTGTTCTATTTTTGAAGACAAGGCTGAGAGGGATAAGATGACTCCCACTTCCATATTGCAATTATTTCTTAGTGCGTCTTCCCATTAATTATTTCCTAAGAATACTTTATAATATATGAATTATTATCATACTTCCATATTTCTTTATTTCTCAATGGGATATCATTATAAAGTTGTTAACTTATATATTTTCTAGTACCCAGATTAAATAATATATTTTTGGCTAAACTATATTAATTAAAGTACTAGACATTTATTCTTTTCCTTTTTTCTTCAAGCAGCAATATGACTATATACAATGTGAAGTGAGATTAATTAAAAAGAAAAAACCTTATGTTATCTAAATACTCACCCTATATAAAAAAAAATATCATTAGAATTAGTTACGGTTAAATATATATTTTTAGCGATAATTAACACTCTTTGTATATGTCCTTAAAGTATTTAGCGATATTGGTTCTAATGACACTTAACTAATGCAAGTAAAAACTTTAGCACTCTTTAGTAATCTCAATATTTATTGTCGCTAAAAGTTATTTTTATTATAGTGTCACTTTTCCTTGTTAAGGCAAAAAAGGGAAATTCTTGTATTATCAACATAAGTATTATGATTGATCTAAATTATTAATAAATTATATATTTAGATCATTTTGTATAAGTTACGAGCAAATCTATCTATGTTTAAACTTTTTAGACACAGTTATATATCATGTTAATCAGTTCGTTAGTCAATAAACATAAAAATGGTAATTTCTTAAATGATTGACCAAATTTATAGAGGAAAAAATGAAGATTTGTTGAGTATCTGCTTAACAAAAAACCCAGACAATAAGGAGATGGATTAGCTGGTAGACACTTATATATAGCTTTAAAAAACATTTATCACAAAAAGTTTAACAGTCTTACTCTTATTTATGTCTTAAGACATAAGATCTCTTCATTTAATATTTACTTTATCTATGTGACATCATTTTATTTATATAATGAGATAATTTTGTACAAATGTGTGTTATAATCTCGAACGTAGAATCGAGGTGTGGTGTGGTTGAAATTCAGTGAGTTTCCGTTTTATTTGCTTCTCTGATTTGATTTCACTTGGCTCAATAAGGGTCCAAACTCCGACATAAAAAGCTTTTATATAGGATTTGTAAATTATTTTTTCCTCCCTTATTAACGATTAAATTTGAGTTATATAATTAATTGTTTTCTCCGTCTAATAATAGTTGTTAATTTTATTAAAGTAACTGTTCAATAATATTTGTTTAATTTAATATATCAAGAGATAATTTACTTTTTGTGTCTATTTTACTCTTGCTATTGAATTTTATTCATCATCTAACATATTTTTAAAAGCATTAAATTTAATAAAATCAAATGATAATATAGTACTAATATTATCCCTATTATTTATGGGAAAATTACGCGATAAAGCAAACTTATAGTACTAAATTACTCATCATAGCTATAGTTTGTCCTAATTACCACGTGCGGCTAACATTATACATTAAAAATTTGTATAATTAGCTACATTTATATATGTATAATTCGCCACATTTGTTTGCACCTAACATTCTTTTTTTTTTAATTTGTACTTATATATGATTGTTTGTATTTGAATATGACAATGATTCCTTTGATTTTTCAGTTTTGTCATCATATACATTCAATCTTTTTGTGTAGAACTTTGTAAAGTTTGTATAAACGTGTAATTTTTGAATTTGGTATAATATGATTTATATAATATATTTTGTATAATTGTTTAAAGTTCATATATTTATGTTTGTATCAATTTGTTATTTTGAGTTTTATTACATTTGTATAATTTCATACTTTATATTACTCAATTATACAAAAACACGTGAATTATACAAACATACCTGCGAATTATACAAACGAGATGCGAATTATACCAATTATTATCCTCTCTAGATCGCCTCTCTCCTCCCTCTCAGTCTTACTTGCCTCTCTCCTCCCTCTCCCAATCTCACTCGCCTCTCTCCCCCTCTCCCAATCTGGCTTACCATGTATACAAATACATATGTACTATATACAAATGCATATATATATATATATATATATATTATTCACCTCTCTCCCACTCTTTGCCCTCTCTCCCACTCTTTGCCCTTTCTCGCTCGCCTCTCGCCTCTCTCTCCCACTCTTTGCCCTTTCTCGCTCGCCTCTCGCCTCTCTCTCCCAGTCTCGCTTACCTCTCTCCTCCCTATAACATGTAGCTAAGAATTGTAATTATCAAATTATAACTATGAGGAATAATTAGGTTATTTTTGAGTGATTATATGTGAAAGTTCCTTATTATTTATTATTTCTTAAGAAGTGTGTCAAATCAATAGTGCACAACTTTTATTAGATCGAAGGAATATATTTTTATTAATTACTTACAAAGTAGCAAAATAATCTGATTAGAATAGATAAAATTAACTCATGAAATCATGATATATTCTATTTATAGTTTAGGCAACACAAATGCTTCGCTCAAGTTTGGTGGATTAAGGACTTATTAATTATTTATTACCTCAACTCATCTAAAAATTATGTGGACATACCCATATTGATCCATGTAACCACGTTAAAAGATTTTTAAAATATTTTTGTGTGTTATATGTAATACATACTCATAATAAAGAAAAATAATTTTATTTTTAAATAAAGATTTAAATAACTTAATACAAAGTTAATCAATTAATTTTAATTTAAATAACTTAATAGAAAGTTAATCAATTAATTTCGATTTAAATAACTTAATACAAAGTTAATATGTTAATTTGTCAATGTCTTAATTTGTCAAGATATTTTGTTTGAACACTTAAATTAAGTCTTATTTAATTATAAACACCTCAAAAACTTATATATCATTTGTGTGGAGGTTGGGTTATGACCCATTTTCAGCCATTTTGACCTACACATTTCAGCCCGAATTAAATGAACTTAGGGTGGATCGATAACTTATTTGTTTATAAACTAAACTCATTTTCTTCATATACATTTAAGGATAATTATTTAACTATGTAATTTATTTTATTATATTTTCTAAAATTTTATATCATATGAAAAAATTATTAATTACTCTCTCCTATTATTCGATACATCATTTTCATGCAATATGTATCGAAACACGATATATCGATATATATATATTTTATATCAACAAAGATAATGCATCGAAAAATTTGTGTCTTGTATTAACAAAGATAATGTATTTGAGACGCGATGTATCATACATTGAATGACATATGTGAAACTGGGACACGATGCATTGAGCATTGGGTGATGTATATGAAATTTGAACGTGATGTATTGGACGTTAAATGATGTATCCAAAATCCTTAAATTTGAAGGAATTTTTGTAACTGGAAAAAAATAATAGCTTTTAACATTATAAGATTTGCGTAAAATATACTAAATTTAATTTTATTTGATATCTCTAAGCTCGTCCAATACACAATAGATCATCGGTAGTTTCATGAATTAGGACAACTAATTTATGAAAATTACCGTAACAATTAAGCTTAGTACGAATTACAAAATCATAAATCAGCACTACTGAAGACATGTGAAGTGTTGCTCCTAATATTTTCACAAAAATGAAATAAATTGTCCACTCTAATAACTTATTAAGATATTTTGCATGTTAATAAGCACCATTATTTTTTATAAAATAAAATAAACTGACAAGTTCTACACATGTTCACTTCCTCATTACAACTTTTTAGAGATTTCATGTAGTACCTTTTTAGGCAGATTATTAAATGACACACCAACTTTAGATATGAAATATTGGAAATCACCATCCCTTTTTATGGTCAAAATTATTAATAATAGTAGTCTAATACGTATCTTATTTCTTATTGTAATAGTAAAGTTCTATAGTATGATAAGCTTGAACATGAATAAAATATCTTCAAAGTGAATCCAATCAATTTAGCTCTGAAAAACATAATATTATCTCAATCAAGGTGACATATATATATTTTTTTAATCGGTTTAAAAAAATGTCATATTTTATATAATCGAAGATAATACAACTCTTATATTATCTTTTTCTCATTAATGAAATAATTCACAGAAACACAAATGATCAAAGAGTGTTTTAGATCATAAATTTTAAATTTTTATTTCTTTCTTAAACTTTTTGTCAAGTCAAATGGTGTGCAATAAATTAGGATGGTGGGAGTAATAAACATTATTCTTCTTACAAGAACATTCATGTTTATAATTATTATTATTATGATTAATATACACGTTAAGAATGTATTTTCCTACGTTTGGGCCTATTTTTTCCTATTCTTATTCAAGAGAATCACTTAGGGAAAATTACAAAACAAAGTAAATTTATACTATTTAATTACTCATTGTTGTTATAGTTTGATATAATTACCACTTGCGACTAACATTATACATTAATTATGTGGGCTGACTTTGAATTTGTATAATTAGTCATGTTTGTATAAGTATAATTCGCCATAATATACAAATACATATGTATAATATACAATTATTTAACTTATATACATATACAATTCACCTCTCTCCTACTCTCTGCCCTCTCTCGCTCGCCTCTCTCCTCCCTCTCCCAATCTCGCTTGCCTTATATACAAATGTATATGTATAATATACAATTATATACATATACAATTCACCTCTCTCCCACTCTCTTCCCAATCTCGCTCGCCTCTCTCCTCCCTCTCCCAATCTCTCTTTCCATATATACAAATACATATGTATAACATACAATTATCTAACCAATATACATATACAATTCACCTTTCTCCCACTTTCTTCCCCCTCTCCCTCCCAGTCTCGTTCGTCTCTCTCCTCCATATAACATGTAGCTACAAATTATAATTATCAAACTATAGCTATGAAGAGTAATTAATTATTTTTAAGTGGCTATATGAGAAAGTTTCTCAATCATTTATGATATGGGCTTCGTCTGGTCCAACAATATTATGCGGGCTTAGGCCCTATTCGTAAGTAATCCAAATAAAAATTGAAACTTACTTGTTCGTAGTTAACTCAATAACCTAATGAATTATAAATTTTAATACCTTAACCGCAACAGTTAACCCAATTATAGCTATCCTTTCAAGGCTATAAACTTAGAAAACTAAACAATTCTACTAAATCAATTTCTTCCTCTGAATCAGGATAAGTTGTCATGACATAAATATCATGACTTCCCTTATATGTCATGATATTTATGTGTTTATATATATAATAATACATTAGTACTGTATTTTACAAATAAAATGAGAAATTAAATTTAACCTGTTTACAAATTTTAAAAAGGTGTCACCTATTCAGAATAGAATAATATGGAAACAGTGTTTTTTTGGTTTTTGGAATGAATGAAGTAATTTTTAAAAAAATATAAGAATGAGACAAGAATGATACTACTACAAGAAAGAGAAATACAAATACAAATAGATTTGTAGATGTCAGAATCAGTAACATTAATTACACAAATCCACTAAATGCTAACCATTCAACACTTCAAGGGTCACTGCTAAAGTCTAAACTCAAGGGTGTGTTTGGTATGGAGTAAAATATTTTTCATGAAAAATATTTTTTTTAAAAATATTTTCGGAAAATAAGTAGATTTTGGACTTTCTTTTTTATGTTTGGTTGGTGAGTAGAAAATATTTTCCGGAAATGATTTTAGTGTTTGATTTATGAATAAAAAATTTTTTTAGAGACATCTTTTATTTCTACTAGAGTAAAAAATAATTTATTAATTGAAAATATTTTTTAAAATCAAAATTATTATGTGGTGGGGTTGGAGTGGGTTGGGGTGGGGGTAGTGGGAAGGGGCGGGGGAGGGAGGGTAGGCGTGAAAAATGAAAATTTAAAGTTGATAGTATTTTTTTTAAAAAAAATAATTTTTTGGGAGTTGGGGGTGGGTGGGGGGCTGGTAGGGGGGCTGGCTGGGGGGGGGTAGGAGTTTAAAATAAAATTTTGAAGTTGAAAATATTCAAAACTGATTTTTTGGGGAGGAGGTGGGGTTGGGGGGGCTGGCCGGGGGGGAAGGGGGTCAGTGATCGGGTGAAAAAATAAAATTTTAAAATTAAAAATATTTTTTAAAAATTGATGTTTTTCCAAAAAAAAAATATAATTTGAAATTGAAGGAGAGTTTTGGAAAATGTTTTCCTTAATTTTTTATGAGAAGTCATTTTCCTTAATTTTGAGGTAAATGAGTTGATTTGGAAAACATTTTCCAAAACTTTTGTCCTAACCAAACAAGGGAAAATTGGAAAACATTTTCCAAAAAATATTTTCCTTCGTACCAAACACACTCCAAATGTCACCCAATAATACTCTTCCGTCTCAAAATAATTATCGTTCTTATATTAAAATATTTACTGTTTAAAAGTTAAAAATACTGATTCTTTTTTTTATCACAATTAGTGGTAAATCAAAATCACTACAATCTTTAATGTAAGAAAATCTTAATACATTAATCACTACAATACCTTAATTATTGATATTTTTTAATGAAAATCTTGATTTCACGACAAGTATATTGAAACAAAAGTAGTATTAACTCTTAATTATCATTCAATTAAAGTGTTAATTCTAAGGATTAGTCTCCATAGCAAATGAACCCCTCCATGTGCTTTCGTTTTGATTTTCTCACTGATTAATTGCACATAGTATATATTACTTATTGTACTTTCCCATTCCACTACTGCGTCATCCAAGAGCGCAGCAAGCAGTGCAAAGTTTTAACTTGAGATTTTGCACAAAAAATAATGATTAAATCATAAAGATAAAAATGGTATATTATCAGTGGCGGAGTCAGAATTTTTAACAAAGGGGTTCAAAAGTTACAGAAGTAGACACAGGGAGTAGCCGAAGGGGGTTCGATATCTACTATATATACGTAAAATATTATTTTAACCATATATAAATTGTATAATTTTCTGTCGAAGGGAATTCGGATGAACCCCCTTGTACCAAGGTGGCTCCGCCTCTGTATATTATTAATAATAATAACAATAAATAAAAGCACTCTAAGATGATTTATTTATAATTCAATAAAAGAAAAGAACAAATAATACTAACGAATTAAGCAAGAATCGAATTCATAATTTACGGTCTGATGAATTATATATATATATATATATATATATATATATATATATAAAATTTATTTCTTGAACATATATAAGATTGAATAAGAAAAGTATCGAATTCACATGAATCCATGACTTTAAATGACTCGAATGAGTATTACTCTGTTTAATATTCCTTATGTCTCTAATTACTTGTCCATTTTGACAGATCAAGAAAGAACAATTTTTTTTTATCTATTATACCCTAAATTAATTACTTTGAAAAATCTTAAATTTTTATTAATTCACTTCATAATTAATAGGGGTGAAATAGTAAACTTATTATGTTAAATTTTTTTTTTAATAGGTGTTTTAATTAAAAATAGATAAGTAATTAGGGACTAATGGAGTTTATGTTGTAATTTGTGAAGTTACTCCTTGGTAAATTATTCCTCTATCCTAATTAAGTGACTCATTTTTAGTAGTCAGTCAAGAAAATGACACATTTCCTTATTTGATCATTATTTATAATAATATCATTAATAATTTATTCATGTTGGGTCCTAGTTATTTGACAAAAAAATTTACAAAAATGTACTCTATTTGGACATTATAATTTTTTAAAAATATTTTTTAAACTCCATATCAAATTAAACAATACTGATAAACTGAGACGAACTCAACAAGGAAGTATTATTTTTTATTGAACAAAATAATCAAAGAGAATATGCAAAGGATCGTGTAGCTGTTGATACACAAATATACCCAATATTTCTTGTAAGTGAAGCAAGAAATGATGGAGAAATGTTATAAATATGTCGTGGAAAAATTTCATTATTATCACTTTAATATTTTATTTTTTTTAAAAAAGGACACAGATATTTGAGAAAGTGAGATGTGAAGAGCCAAGTAAAGTATGTACACTCCTAGGAATCCAACAAAAACAATAAATTCAAATCACTATTTTTGCAAATTAATCTTATTATTATATGATTTGTTGTCTCCCACAAAATATTCAGTCCTGATTTAAAATAATACACTGGCCCAGTTTAGCTTATGATATTTAAATAACAAAAAAAAGGACACAGTGACCCATGTTGTGTGCACTGTCTCCTCCTACTACAATTTTTTTTTTATTTCACATGGAAATTATAATTTAATTTTTAATTTAAATATTAACATGAATTCCACGTGTCGAGTAGAGATATGCAGAAGAATCTGTTAAGAAGCTCTTATATTATTTTTTTAAAAATAATTAATCAAAAAAAGATCGTGCACACGACTGAGAGAAAATGAATTATAATTAATTAATTATAATTAATATAAGGCAATCAAGCATGGTCACTGAAAATCTGGTTCATGAATTTTAAACCTAATCCCTTACAATAATTTTTGTACTTGGAAATATATAAATTGTCAAGACAAAATTATTTTTTCAGAGTAACAAAAAAAATATCAAACATAAGGTTTTGTCCATTTTCAAGACAAGATTAAGAGGGACAAGTTGAATCCCACTTTGATTAATTTTTTGTAGTCGTTTAATTTGTTTGGTGGATATCTTGTGGTTGTTTCAACCTTATTAGCAAAAAAGTACATAATAAATCAGGTACATGTTTTCCGTAATTCTTTTTCATTAATCACCTAATCATACTTTGGTCAAAGAAATCTCCAAAAATTTAAAAAAAAAAAAAAAAAAAAGGTCATTTTTTAGTAACCAAAGTCCAAAAAAATGGAAACCAACTTCTTTCGTCATTACTTATTATAATAATAATAACAATTACATACTTAATGGTAATCTGATTCTCAATGTAATTTCATAAATAGCATCTCAATAGAATAGAATATACGTAAATTATTTCTCTTCAACCTATTTTTATGAGGTAAATTAAAATGACTATTTTTGATACTCTCTATTCAATAATTGTAACTTTTCAAATGAAATATTAACTTTCTTTGCTTATTACTTTTCTCAAATAGATTGTTGGAAATATGTTTTTAATTTTAGAGAGAGTTGAATAATCAGATAATAATATATTTTATAAAAATATTTAGAGTGTGTTTGGTATGAAGAAAAACATTTTTTGAAAAATATTTTTTAATTTTTCCATGTTCGGTTGGGACAAAAGTTTTGGAAAATATTTTCCAAATCAACTTATTTTTCTCAAAATTAAGGAAAATGACTTCCCTTCAAAAATTAAGGAAAACATTTTCCAAAACTCTCCTCCAATTTCAAATTATATTTTTTTTTTGGGAAAAACATCAATTTTAAAATAATATTTTCAATTTCAAAATTTTATTTTTTCACCCAATCCCTGACCCTACCGGCCAACCCCCCCTCCCCAAAAAAATAATTTTGCTTTTTAAAAATATTTTCAACTTCAAATTTTTATTTTTAAACTCCTAACCCCCAACCTACCACCCCACCCCCCAAAAAAATTAATTTTGTTTTTTAAAAAACTATCAACTTCAAATTTTTATTTTTTTACTCCTACCTCCTCCCCCCACCCACTACCCCCCAACCTCCCACCCCACCACCACCCCAAAAAATAATAATTTTATTTTTAAAAAATATTTTCAATTTGATAAATTATCTTTTACTCTAGTAAAAATAAAAGATGTCTCTCAAAAACATTTTTCATTCATAAATCAAACACTAAAAATCATTTTCGAAAAATATTTTCTACTCACCAACCAAACATGAGAAAGTAAATCCAAAATCTACTTATTTTCCGGGAAAATATTTTCT
This sequence comes from Solanum lycopersicoides, assembly GCA_022817965.1. Lineage (NCBI taxonomy): Eukaryota > Viridiplantae > Streptophyta > Magnoliopsida > Solanales > Solanaceae > Solanum > Solanum lycopersicoides. Next base: position 69,085,776 of record CM040620.1, on the reverse strand, counting down.
AGAAAAATATTTTTCATAGAAAACATTTTCCTCCATACCAAACACACCCTTATTGAAGAATATTTTTCTTTTGTATCAAACATACAGTTCATAGAGATGCATCGAGCTATAGTTGGGCCAATTATTGATACATCGCTATAGGAGAATTACATTATTTAGAAAGGTCAATATATATATGTTGAAATTTCTTAAATTACATTTTGCTCATTTTTCATAAAAAAAAATATACTTTGCCACTAATCGTACGTAAATATCTGATTATTGTACACTAAAATAAATATATCTTTTTTTCGTATTGACAAAATTGAAAATGTCTTTTATTTAACCGGAATGAAAACATAAATAAAAAAGGGAATAAAATATAAAAACACTCAACAAAATCCAGGTCAGATATATAAATTAATTGGATGCTTTTGAGCTTATATGATTATCCTTAATCATTAACCTTTACTTTTTGTATTTCATCCAGAGATATATTCTCCAATCTTAGCCTTTTTGAGACGTTTGAAATATATAATATGATCAATTTGTGAACCTTCGACCCACTAATTCTTAAGAAAATGAAAGAAGAAGAAGAATAAATGATTAGTGTCCCATAACATATCTTATTAACTTATGGCCAACTTGCTTAAGTCTCTTAATTAAGTACCTTGTTTCTTTCTTTTATTTAATTTATTAACTTAATCTACTCATTTACTCCATATATTCACTGAAAGAATATCAATTGATAGCTCTGAATAAAAATATCTATAATATTGAAATGTACCATCAATATGGGTTATAATACAATAATGCGACTATTTCATGTTTAGTTAAAGATCTCAAATTCAAATCCTAACTTTTAGGTATGAAGAAAATCTTGCTTGGAGGACCATCCTCGAATGAGAAAAAAAGAAAAAGAAAAAGACAAACCCAAAAATGGAAATGTACTTCAAAATATTGACTTTTTAACTTATATCTATACTACTTATTACTATAAGAGGGTAGAGCTAGTGACCTATTTTTTTTATGTGTATAATTAATGATAAAGATATTTTTGAAATTTTAATTTTTTTGTTTATGTATTAATTATTCTAATGTCAAAGATGCTTTTGAAATTTCAAGTCTTTGCCTTAAAGAGCTTAATTTTTTATTTTTTTTGTTGATTTGATCTTACATCAGTATTGACAAATTAACAAATTAACAAATTATGTCACTTTTGATTAATTATAAAGTATTTATCAATAAATAAATATATCAGTTTTTGAAATAAAAATAAAATATATCACATAAATTAAAAAAAAATAAAATACATAAAACTACTTTTGGTATGGTTTAATGGTCTAGTGCTGATAAATGGCATGTGGCTTTGCATCTACTTTACAAGTTCAAAGAGGAAAAAAAACACACTATCTAATCACAAAATATTTCTAGCATGTTTACGAATTTTTACATAAATGTCTCACTAAGTAACAGATTCATAATATATTGCAAATTAGAACACACATATATATATACACACACAAATACAGATAATTAAAGAGAAAAACAAGCGGTAAATGAGAGAGACAAGTAAGAAAGTCACTGTATTTCATATACATGCATTTAGAACAACAGAAACATTCCAAATATATTATGAAATACAAATATATCGAAAGAGAAGTGAGAAAGAGAAGTGAGCGAGGTAGAAGAGAGGTGAGCAATAGAGTTAGTATATCTCAAATAAATAAGAATGTATTTAAATATACAATATCTGAAAAAATTACGCATAATCTTGACTCTATATTTTCAAGATACATCTATACATATATTTAGAGATTAAAATCTAGCACAAATAATAAATTTAAAAATTGACTGATAAATATATAATTAAGCTCTAAATTAATGAAATATATATTGTTTACCCTAAAAGGAAATATAATTAGGCACAAATTATAAAAGCTCTTTGATACGTTTTTATCTAAAATATTAACTTTCTTATATTTTATATTTAGTTAAAATATAACAAATAAATTATATTTAATATAATAAAGTAGATAAAACTTTGAATAATAAATCTCTCTTTGTTCAAAGTCTTCCATTTGAATTCATATTTCTCTTTATGTCGAGCCGCAATCTTCACGTGCCGTAAAGTGGTATGCCGGACGGCGTGAAAAACGCTCGGTAGCCGGTACCTAAATGGGGCCCACAGAAAACGTAAGGTGGGTCCTACTATCGTTAACTTCCCAATACATTGACACCGGTTAGCTCTGTCTCACTCGTACGGCTTTAGAATTCCCTCCCTTTTCACTTCCCGCCCTTTTTACTACACACTCCTTTTTCCATTTTATTAATTTGACGTGGAAAATCAGAAAAACTTTTTTTTATTAAGGGAAAATGAATCAGATATATTTTCAATTTTATCATATAAAGCTGATATATATTTTCGTTATAAAAATAACTTGTATATAAATGCTTACATATATTCTTTTTTTGTAAGGGAAGTGAAAAAATTAATTTTAATTTAATTTTATTTAAAAAAAATTTATAATCGATATAGTTTATATTTGATCCTCCCCACACTTTTTTTGTTTCAAGTTTCAACTAATAATTTACATTTATTTGTGCTTCACTAAATTCTTGTAAATTTTATGTATATGCACTATTTTTTATTTTATTTTTACAAATATAAAAACTAAATTACAATATAGCCGCAATAAATTTGTTTTAAATTCTTTACATTAAAGAATGAAATAAAAAAATTAAAAGAAACTCGAATAATGATAATCAAAGAAGTAAAACAATAATTTTTGTATGAAAAAGATTAAATATACGTTGAACTTTGTTAGATGTATCATATATATACCCCTAAATGAAATTTCTCTAAAGTTTAAAGTCAAAAAATAAATTTAAAACTATTTTTTAATTTCAGTCAGATGAAGGGTATATGTGAGCTTCTTTTCTAACAGTAAAGATATATATGTGAGTTATTTGTATAACACTAAAGATATATATGAGCCATTTTTATAATAAGGAATATATCATTTCTAAATGACAAAGTTGAGAAGTATATGAAATCGTTTTCTGTTTTATTAATGTGTAGATATGATTTGGATGAACTTTTAATTTATGACTTATTTTTTTTAATAAAAATATTTTGAAATTATTTTAACTGATTGGCCATAGATTTTCTTATTTGATTTGAAATTGAAGTTTGAAATTAGTTATGCAAAAGAAAAATGTATAGAATCTTACAATGTATTAGCAATGTTATGTTATATAATTTATGCTTAATTTAATATTATAACCAATTAATGTACAAACTATTTAGATTAATTAAATACATGAATAACTCTTCTCCGATCTATAACCGAACGATCCCTAAATATATAAACATGTAGCCAAATCAGTATTAGACATAAGCAAAGAGATATTGACACAGTTCAGATCTGTCTCTTGCTTGCAGCCGTATTAAGTTATGATTCGTGATTTAATTTTAAACGGATTAAATCTTATCTTAATAATTAACTTAACTCATTTTAATCCGTTCGTATTTAATCTTACCTATCCATTTTGTCACCCCTAAAGACCAACATCTCTTGCTTGTGTGAAAAGGTTTATTAATTAAAATGAAGTTAATAGAGTGTACTTGTTAGTATTAAGTTATAATTAAGTCATAGTTGTTTTAATTTGAATGACATAAAAATCTGAGCTAATTAAGGGGGAGTATGTATTTTGTTGGCTTCCTCCTCGATCACTAGTATCAAAGTAGGTCATTAATAATGAAAAATTCGAATCTTGTAAATTTATGATGGCCCTGCTTTTAAGAATACATCATGTTGGCTTACTTCTTGATTCCTTTGGGATTAATTTGAGAAACATAGGGATTTAACCTTTGTTGCTCTTCCTTTTATTTTGGTTTGATATGATATAATTAATTGTAAATTTATCATTACACACATTTATATGTATATTAGGTTGGATTTATTTCATTAATTTATTTATTTATCAAGTGCAATATTTAGTTTGAGGTCGAATTAATTGAGACTCGTCTAAAAAAAATATTATTTGAAGGATGTAAATTAAAATGCTGATCGAGAGGAATCTTAGTATTTTAATTGATTGACTACCTGAATTTTACCTTGTTAATAAGAGTTTAATTCTCCACATTATGATCCTCTTTCCCAGTCCCATTTTTTTTTTTAAATACTCATTGACAAAAAACAATTTTATTTTTCAAAACTCAAATAATCAAGATGTTTGATTAAAAATAGGGAAAAGGTCATGATTGATCCCCCAACTTTATGATGTGGAGCTGATATAGTCTCCATTTAAAAAGTAGCTAATATATACCCCTATCGTAATAAAAATAACTTATATATGATTTTTTATTTAAGTATTAATAGTTAATAAATTAAAAATTCATTTGTTTGGCTTTAATTTAAGAAAATGCTATGTGACTTTTAAAATACCCCACCTTCTACCGTATCCACCTGACCCAATTGGAAAGACTTATAAAATGGCTTTCAAATGAGCTTGTATGGGACAAAATGCTGGTCACTTAACAACTCGCCCGTCCAAAAAGTTAAAAGAGCAAAAATGAAAATGTCGAGCTGGATGTGTGCACGCATACTAGAATATAAATATATTTAATGAAATACACGTGATATGAGCAATAATGAGAAATGTGAGATGGATGTGTACACGTACTGGGAGAGATAGATGTATTTAGGAGTGAAATACCCGTGACATGGTGAAAGTGGCTCTCGTAGTGGACAATGTAGATAAGACAAGACTGATATAATTAGAGATGCGCAAGCACCCTATGAAGAGATGCGAGAGGTTGGAGATCGTGTGATAAGGAGATCGAGGGATAAATATGACAAAGAAGTATTGTGGAGATGTGATTAGAGAGAACATGACACACTTGCAACTTATCGAGGATACGACACTAGATAGAAAGATACGAGGTCAAAGATTAAGGTATAAAAGATTAGTAGGTAGTTGAGCGATATCTAATCCCCACTATAAGGGTTATTATTACTACTCAAGTAATCCCTCCTTTTCATAATATATGGTATTTTTAGCATGGACACTCCTCTAAAAAACCTACTCTTATCTAGAAAATAAGAAAGTATTTTACTGTCTCATCCTTAATCAAATACATTGAAAATAGAAGTGTAAAACTCCATTTATTAAATCAAGAATAATTTCAGAAAGAAAAAAAATTAATACTTCTTAATCACGTAAAATAACACTTATTTTAAAACAAAATAAAAAGATTATCACTTATTTTGAAATGAAGGGACTACTATCTTATTCTTTGATTCTATAGTATAGTATTATGAATTGTTGTTGTTAATCTCTCATGTATCAATGTATAATCCTATCATACGTGATTTTATCATGTTTTACTTGAGTCAATGATCTATTCAAAATAGTCTTTCTACCTTCACAAGGTACAAGTAAATTTGCGTACACAATATCCTTTCCTGATCTTACTTGTGCAATTAGTAAGTTATTATTAATGAGATACTACTTTGGGGCTAGTTGTGACATTTAAGTTTTTTTTTTTTTTTTACAAAAAAAAAAGATTTGAAGAACTTGAGTTAGAAGATCTTAAGAAAATGTAACTTTAGCTGGATTTTTTTTTTTTTAGCAAAAACACCAAAAGTTCAAACAAAAGTCAGCTAATAGAACAAATATTAGCATCTACCTAAATATCTAACAAAAAAAATTATATATTGAACTCTTCTTTCTCAAGGTATTGGTATATACTAGTTTCACTTTCCCAAGAATTATTAAAAGAATATTAAAGGAAAAGTTGTACTAGGACTTGTTACAAAGTATGTTGATTAAAAATGACCCACAGAACAAGCAATGGAATAAGCTGGTAAGCACTTGAATCAAGACCATCTAGTGTTTGATGAAACTATTAAGTTACTCTTTATTTTGATTTTTTAGTGAAAGAGTTAGTGATTAAGATATGATTGATAGTAGAAGTAGGAATTTTATCAAAGTGATCCCAAATAAAATTAATCTAATAATTATTGTATTTAATTAGTGGATTCAAAAATTTATACAAATACGCACATAATATATAATATCTCTTGTTTACGTTGTTTGGGATGGAGCTAAAGTTCTAGTTACATATTTGTTATAATCAGAGGCGAAACCATGATTTTAACTTTGATAATTTCTGAATTTTAGAATAAATATTTAATTAATATATGTACACATTTAATGAATATATTGTTTGAACAAAATCAACTTGGTTTATTTGAATTCATATTCTGGATAAATCGATCCATTTGTTTCGACAAAAGAACCTTGTGTTATGTTAAGAAATATAATCATTCTAATTAAAAATTATAAATTCAAATTTCAATCCATTTTTACACATAATTTAATATTTAACGAAGCGGATTCATTTGAACCCTCTGATTAATGTGCCGCAACCATTGGAGTTGATGCTCATTGACTTGTTTTACTCAATGGGGTTGGTTATAGTCACTTATAGCATAACTCCATGTAGAAGAAGCTAGAAAAAAAATGTTGTTTTTTTGAGAAGTCACAAAGAAAAAATGAAGGTAGTACAAATAGTTTAGGCCAAATATAAAAATGTGTTTGCTAATGTTAAAAAATTTATCTCGAACAATATGTTGTCGATTATTTGTAGTGTTTCCATTTTTATTGCTTCTTTGAATTGATTTCACTTGGCTCAATGGAGGGATCTAACTCCAAGATAACTAAATTATAGGATACAACTTTTGTTTGGAATTTGCTAGCAATAATACATATATAGTACAAGTTCTATATACAATAATACATTTATTTAAGACTTGCAATGGGATCTCTGAGTATTATTTGAGTCACTAACTTCTTGTTTTCTTTATTTGAATTTTAGAAAATCTATTTTATTGGAAAAGTAAAATTCTTTGAGTTGACCAATCATGGTAAATGATCAATGGTACTTTTTTCATGGTTCGGGATAAAAATCTAATTCAAATTGAAAAAATCAAATTAAACTGATTAAATATACTATTTTGTTTGGGTTTGACTTGATTTTACATTTTTCAAAATCAATTATGTTGGATTCACTTCAACAAAAAAGATCATTAGCGGCAATTAATTTTCAATTGACGCTAAATATATATTTTTAGCGCCAATTGCCACTCTTTGTATATGTCCCTAAAGCCATTAGCGACATTGGTTCTAATGACACTTAACTAATGCCGATAAAGGCTTTAGCATTCTTTATTAATGTCAATATTTAATGCCGCTAAAAGTCATTTTGTCGTAATTATTTGATTTTAAATTTATTTTAAAAAAATTGAAGAAAATAACTTAGTCAAATTGACAAAGTATATACATATATATTTTTTTAAGTATATACACATAATATATCGTTTAATTTTATGAATAATTTTAAACTTCTTATACATGTTATAATCAAATTTTATTTATAATTTGAGTGGTTAATGGAATTAATTTGAGGGCATTATTCAGTTGGACTTTGATTTCATTTTCTCCACGGTTAGTGAAGACTGAACTTGAAAGGAAAAATAAATACTCATGGATGATGTTGCTAGGTGTTTGTTTGCTAACTAATTTATATTTATTCTTTATCTTGTCTTTTGTTTTTTTTTTTATAATAAAGATCAATAAGAAAGTTCCATCTATTAATTTCACTCGTCTTAACACTTCAAGTGAAAAAAATAATCCAACAACTACAAAGAAGACAATGTAGCCTATTTCAAATTATTATACAATTAATATGTCGAGTTCTCATTAATTATGCGTAAATATTGAAGCTTAACTTACACAATTTCTTGGGATATGTAATAATTTCTTCCTTTTTTTTTTATCATGTACAAGTTACTCAAATATATACTCATTTAATTCAAAAATATATCATCAAACCAAAATAAATCAATTTCACCTCATAAATATAAGTTGCAAAAATTAAATCAAATTAGATGAATATAGTCAATTAGTTATGAAATTACTTATTTCATTCAATAAAAAAATTTTAAAAAAAAACTAATTTGAAGAATATAGTCAGTCAATTATGAAATTACTTATTTATTTCATAAGAAAAAAGATTTGCCAAAAGAAAATCCAATTCGAAGAATATAGTGAATCAATTATGAAATTACTTATTCATTTCATAACAACAAATATGCCAAAAATAAAAACAATTCAAAAAATGTAGTCAATCAATTATGAAACTACTTACTCATTTCATAAAAATAAATATGCCAAAAAAAAAACAATTCAAATAATATAGTCAATGGATTATGAACTTATTCATTTTATAAAAAGTAAGATTTTCCCAACTCCAAATATTACGAATTTTTCTTTTTTATAATTGTTTGTGGTCAAACTTGTGCATATATACTTTGACTTTTCCAACAAAATCTAATATCAATCATTATATAAAAACATTAATTCCACGACATTACTCATCAATCTTAATGAGAAAAAACATTAAAAACCACGACATTACTTTCTTCGATTTAAAGCCTTTAAATTTAGTCTAAAATAATTGATTTTTCACAAAATGAAAAAGTTATTTAATTTTTGCTCAAATGTTTCCATGATGAATACATTTTAAATTTAATGATAATTATGTCAATCTAAACAAAATTCATAATTGGGATTAAGTAATTTTCAATTTTTCAGTCAAATTACTCTTTAATTTGCTCACTTGTTTGCATTAATTTTGCTAATGAGTAAAATTTCATACTATTATTTTCTTCATCTTTTTCTTGTGGTTGAAATTAGAGCTGTGTATATATATATATATATATATTTAAGACAATAGATATGAATTGAGTGAATCTGATATAGTTAAAGAGCAAAATATTACTAAATTTTCCACTATAGGAAATTATATGTAAGAGTTAATCGTACTTAATATTAGTTCCTGACACCTATAAACAATAATTATGAAATTATTTTTCCATTTTTATAATTTAAATTTAGTTATTTATCCCCTCGTGAAAATTGAAATCTTAGAACAACGAAAATTTCTTTAAAACAAAGCCAAAATATAGTCAGTAAAAAATATATTTACTATGATTGTGTAATTATTTATTAAAATTCGTATTTTAATCATCAACCAAGATCAAATTTTATTTTAAAACTAATTATCAAAGTTCAAGATGCAAAAAGTGCACACTATTTTTCAATAAAGTAAATTTAAAGGGTAGCATAAATCAAACTTAATAGCAATTATACTCCCAATATATATGAATCTAAAAGTCAAATTGTATCTATTGACCATGAGAATGTCATGATTGAGACATTAAAACACTTTTAAAAGGTACATTAAGAAACACTATTAAAAAGGTGAGTAATGACCATGTTGGTATGAACTAAATAAAAGATACAAATTATTTGAAATAACTCATTAATTACTACTTACCAAATGAAGTAAAGTTGTATTTGACTTCAATTATATTTGGAAATAAAAGGTAACTCTCCAGTAATTTCTAGAGTTACTATCATCAATTCAATAATTACATATTTTTACCATCAATTAAGTAATTATAATTATTCTTGATATTTATTTCTACTTTAATAGGAATATAAAACTAAAGGAACTTATAATCTTCCCATGGAAAAAAAAAGTGCTACCTTTCATGTTACGAATTCTCATAACTTTTGAATGAACGAAATTTCACCTTGAATTATTTCTTAATGTAAATTCAAATTATAAAATAGTAGTACATTTTAATTTTTGCAGCCATAATTAATGTACAACCCTTAATTTCAGTTTATATAAATACTTTTTCCTTGTGATCCCGTAAAAAAGAATAACATATTTATATATTTTGAGTCAAATAATTTCATATTTGCTTCTATCATGGTGGCTTAAAGGTAGGGTTACCAAAGTATTTGCTTAAGCCCTTTAGGCCTTCCAAATCTTTCTACCTACATGTTTTGAGTGAGGTTTGTGTCATATTTTATTGAAAAAATGGTCTGATATATCCCTCAACTTTGTGATTTAGATCTGATATACCTCTTGTTATGAAAGTGGCTCATATATATCTATACTTATAAACAAATGGCTCACATATACCCTTTTCCTCTAACGGAAATGAAAAAAAATAATTCTAATCTAATTTTTTAATTTATTTTTTCTAGAAAATATAATCCCATATGAGTAAATTTAATCCTCGTCAAACATATTTTTTTTGATTTTTTTTTTCAATGACTAATTTAGAATTACTATTTTGATAATCAAATTTATTTATGTTTCACTCATATTCTTGTAAATCTTATTGTAGATGACCAATTTTTTTCTTCGAATACAAAAATCAAATTACAATATCGACAAAAAAAATAGTTTAATTTTTTTTCTTTAAGCTAAGGAATAAAAGAAAATAAAATAAAATAAGAATAATAAACTCAAATAAATATAATAAAAGAAGTCAAAAAATAATTTATGCATGAAAAAAATTAAAAATATACCTTGAACTTTGATAGAAGAATCATATATACCCCTAAATAATTTTTTTTAAAAAATAAAAAGTAAAAAATATATATTTAATAATAACTTTTTAACTCCATTAAATGAAGGGTATATGTGAGCTCATTTTGTAACGGCAGGGGTATATATGAGCCGTTTGTACAACGGTAAGGACATATATGAGCTACTTTCATAAAGTGACACCTGAAGTTGTTCTGAATTTTCAAAAAACCACTTAAACTATGTAAGCGTCCTATTACCCCCCTAAATAATTTTGAACTGATATTATTACATCATTTATTGTCCACCTGGCATGGAGAGTGTATGCACTCTCTTAAAGAGCGTTAACAAACTAAAAAAATATATATAATTTTATTTTTGCGAGTATTTTGCTATAAAATACATTTTCTTGTTTTTCTTATTATTTTAACTTTTTCTCCTTATTATTTTTTTCTTTTTCTTTCTTCATTCTTCCTAAAAAATTCATTTTCATCTTCATTGAAGCTCCTCACTTTAAACGTCACTTTTTATCACAATTTTATCTCTTCTTTTTACTATTATTAGTTTTAACTCTCTTTAATTTAAATCTATATCTAAACATTTTATTACATTCGAACAATTTGATAAGCACATTAGATTTCAAGATGATTAGTAGGTATTATTTAGTTTTTTAATCCAAATTTCAATTAAACTTTTTCAAATTTCGGAGAATTATGATTCTTTCAAATTTATCATTTCTATTTTTGAAGTTATATGAAAATGAGATAAATTAATGAGATGATTAGAAGTATCACATAGTTTTTGTTTGATCCGATTTCAGTTAAGTTTTTTCAATGTTTGGGGAGTTAATTTATTCTTTTAAAATTATGATTTCTAATTTTGAATTTATATGAAAATGAGTAGTTGATGATACTTCAAAATTTTAAATTTTTTAGAAAAATAATTAATTTTGTAACCAATAATTTACTAAAGTCTAAATAATAGTATGAATAGAATTTGACCGGAGAAGAAGAAGAAAAAGAAAAAAAAACGGAGTAAGGTTCAATTTGATATGGGGGTGGTAGGTGAAGAAGAATAAAATAAAATGGAGAGAGGTGGAAGATGAATGAAATTTAAGATAAATCAAAATTAAAATTCAAAAAGTAAATGAAAAATATATTTTTAATTAAATTAACACGTGTCATTTAATTGATTGGTGTGTGAACACACTTGCTTCTTAAAATTTGGGGCTGATTGAAAAATAATATAATAATATCGATTCATAATTGTTTAGTGAGGTAATAGAACACTTACAAAGTTAAAGTGTCTTTTTAAAAATCTGAGAAACTTCAATAGTGACTTTATGCTTTTTCTCTTTATTTAATTATTTCTCTAATTTCGTTTTGCTTGCTAGCTCTATTTTCACTGATCCCTATTGAAATATTTGTGCACTTTCTTTTTACATGTCCAAATAACTTTTACATTATTTTCCTCATCTGATTACTTTTATCTTTTTCCTCATCTTGTTCGCAACGGGACTACTCACTACCTTATTTATACTTAACTTTGTTTCTTGTTTTATCACTTCTTCTATGCCCACATAATCCACATGAGCTTCTTTGTTACATTATTTTCTTGACGTGGATATCTTATATTTCTCCATGCAATCATATAAGTGAGTCCGGAGCCTAAATGGTATAAAATATTAACAAAAATTCTAAAACGGTATATAAAATTTTACATTAACCAAAACGACAAAATCGCTGTAACAACAGCGATTTCCTCCGCCGGAAAAAGTAAAATCGCTGCTACCGCAACAATTTTGCAAAATGTGATTTATTTTTTTTTAAAAAAAAATTTCAACAAAATTGCTGCCTAGGCAGCGATTTTCTTGAATTTTAAATTAAAAAATAAAATTTTTTTCATAAATTTTTTTTTAAAAATGAAAATCACATTTTGCAAAATCGCTGCTACTGCAGCGATTTTGCTTTTTCTGGCGGAGGAAATCGCTGTTGTTGCAGCGATTTTGCCGTTTTGGTTTATATAAAATTTTATATACTATTTTGGAATTTTTGTTAATATTTTATACCTTTTAGGCTCCAGACTCCCATATAAGTCTTGGCAACAAATGCTACTTACGCAGTTCCGATCCCCAGAGGCAAGCCACCGTTTCACTCATTTTTGCTTGAATACAACGTGTGATCTTATCACCAATCTAGCTATTCGACTCCTTATATTATGGATCCAAGACACTTGAAGCTATCTAACTTGGGATTTATTTGTATATCTATTTTTGCTCGGACTTGTCTCATGCATTATGTCACTAAATTTACACACATACATATATAGTCTGATTGCAGGATTCAATAATGTTCTGTAGGTGAAGACAAATGATGCTTCCCAACAACTTCTATTCTTTTTTCTTTATGGTGGGAGTTGTTTTTTGTACTAATACTATTTTTATCATGCCATTTGACATAGTCTGGTTGCAGAATTTAGTTATCCTTCTATATTTTTAGTCTTTTTAGTAGGTCTTGTATCTGCTTAGACTAGTTCCTTCGAAAGTGATAGTGTGTTCCTTATGCAAATAACATTGGTTTTAATTCAAGTGATGAGTTTTTTTTTCAATATATAAGTGGGGTGTTTAGTTTATATTTTTTTTCACTTTCACATGTTATGATTAAATTAGGGTTTGAGGGTTCTCCTATTTAGACGTTAAAGTAGTTATTGAAACAGCTCGGTGAATTAGATCGTGACATTTAATCTTTTTAATTTATTTTCAAATTTTTAATTTATCATTAACTACAACGCTCGTCTTGTCAATCAATATTATGTTGAATGATTAATCCTTAAAAAGATAAATTTATAGATTTGCATCTCGAAGAGTTTACTCCAACTAAAAATAAATTGCATGAATTGTATTTAAAATATTTGTGATATTATATTAAGATTTGTATCTTTCATTATTTCCATAGCTACTACACCTAGGGAAGGAGTAAGAAGGTCATATATTGGTTCGACCAAGTCATTAACATTAATTCAAACAATGTATTTATATTAAGAAATTTAAGAAATATGTAAACTCACAACTCGATTTATAAAGCACGATATAGTCAATTTAGAATCTAAAATTCATAAAGTTTATATGTTTAAATCGTCCACTTGTCACAAATATTTTGTGATATCTTTATGATCACGAATTTCATATCTTATAATAATACAAATGTCATAAAACATTTAAAATTGTAAATCAAAGACATGCGATTTTTTTCTTGGTACTAGTTCTACTTTAATTTACTTGTCCTTTTAATAATTTGACATAAAATTTTAAAAATAAATAAAAACTTTCAAATTTTGTAATTTTAAGATAATCATATGCTAAATATATTGAAATATATAAGTTTATAATTGTCACGACTGGAACCTAGACCCCAGACGAGACCGGCGTCGTTGACCTTTCAGAGGTCGCAAACAAGCCTACTTACGTCATACTTACTTTACATAGGTTAATTTTAGCGGAAAAATTTGAAACTTTTTGTTCTTTAAACATGCTTGCCAAACATTCTTAAGATTTTATAATCGTTCATCATCAACCATCTAACATTAAAGAGATAAACAACTGAAAGAAATAGTTCATAAGTCTTAATTGTATAATTGCCAAAATGGCCCAAATACAAAATCTGAATAAAGAGCAGGAAAGAAACGCTAGTGGAACATGTTCCACTAGCTCAACTCTAAAGCTACGCTAGAATATAAAACAGTAGCATCCTCGAAGCATGAGGACCTACCCAACTCCGGATGAATGCTGACGTCCGGAAAGCTGCAACGATGATCCTGCAACTCTATCGATCACCTGTGCCTGCACCTAAAATAGTATAGATGTATAGGGTTAGTACACACTTGTACTAAGTATGGGTATATGCAAGCACACACCAAGGACATGCATGAGAAAGAATAGCTCTTTCCTAACAACATGATTTTTGGAAGTCAAGTCAGTGGACTTGCCAAATTGAGATTAGGAAAGTTTCCAAATTTGGATTAGGAAAGTAAGTGAGCTTTCTAAATTTGGATTAGGAAAGTGATACCATGAGAATAACGTACATCATCATACTTTTCACATTTGCACACAGCACGTAACATTTACACATAGCACATATCATATAGCATACAGTACATTTTACATGTAGCACATAACTTCTTTCATATCATTTATTCATATACCATGAGACCTTGGAATCATGGACTTTACATTAAGACATCCCAGAAATGAGGGTTCAACATATGGGACCTCAACTAGGGAGTCTTCATTAGCAAACACAGAGTCTGCTTCATTCATTCATACGTACTTCATTTCATTTCGTTCATAGTCCAGTGTAACCACCGGTTATACCTAGGATGTAGTTTAAGACTTTCATTAGGTTCGTTGTGCAATGACCAAGAATGACCTAATGTCATTACTTGAATCTAACTCACCTGTGGATTATCCTATCCTAACACCTTTGGTATTCATTTATTTTATTATGTGCATCATTTGAGGCTGGCCTCATTCATTCATTGGGAACTTTAACTTTAACCGACATAGATCATGTGAGCATCATGAAATCCAGTGTCTCCCCCACACCAAAAAGAGGTGGAATCACCGGCCAAAGTGATCCAATAACATGCTAGCGTACATGGGAATTTAACCCCGCCATATCCCTATATTGGCAGTATAGGTTCGAAGACTAGGAGATTTAAGGAAACCCATACCCGGCAAGCCGGACAGTTTCATCTCATGAGAGTTACGTGAACCTCCGCCCTTCCCGAAAGAAGGCATCACCGCTCATAGCTAGTCTATCGGTGCTCCGTATAAAGTTCCATTTCATTCATCTCATACGTCATGGAAGCTAGCTTCTAATATGAGGACATCATAGCTCATTAGATGATTTCTCATCTCATCATTCGTATTGAGTGTGTTAAGTTTAATACTCTCATTAGAGTGTTCATAGAGACTTGTCTCTTCATTATCTTACACTCTCATAGGTGAGTACGTGTTGGTAACATTTACTTAGGCTCATTTGAGATTACTCTCATTATTTACATTAGCCTCATGTCATGTTGTCACCTCATTCATTATCATTAGCATCTTTGCTTTTCATAGTTACTCACCTTTTATTATGTGAATGTTCATTTCATCATTTCATTGTTCATCTCATCATATGCAAATTCACTTGGCCATTTAGTGTATTTACACTCATTCTTAACCCTTCTAGGGTTCATCATTTCATTTCATACGTCTTAGGATCACTTACTTTTGAACGTATGTTAGACTTATGAGTCTATACACACAAGCCATGAGGCTTCATTCGTAGTTCATTAAGTAATTCTTACATTCCTAAGATTATGTAGTACAAGACTTATGTATCTTGTAGTTATGCCAAGATCTTGAATTAGATCTAAGTAGGTGGCATTATTCTTATACGTTTTGTTCACATATGATTTATGTATCAATACGGAAGGTTGGGCAAGGAATCCCAAGTCTTGAATCAATTGAATGTCATTTACATTATTAATAGATTTTATACTAATAGTCATGACATTTTAACTCTAAGTCAAATCACAATGTTTACATTGAAGGTTTACTTTTCTACTAAAAATCTCTCTTGTGTTGGCCGAGGGGTTGGGGGTTCAAGCCCCCACAACCCCATTTTAGTTTTTCTTTAATATATTTCGGTTCATGTGAGGCTTTGGGACCCGAGGTCGAGTCCCCTCAGCCACACTAAATTATCTTCTAATTTCCCCTCCCTTCCATTCGCTTAGGCCGAGAGGTTGTGGGTTCGAACCCCCACAACCTCTTTATTTGTTCTCCTATTTAAAAGTTGACTTATTTGAGTTGACTGTGAGGTTGTGGGGTCGAATCCCCAGAGCCTCATTTTATTTTTATATTATCTCCCTCATCCGCATAGAGGTCGTGGGTTCGAATCCCACGCCTCTCAAAACTTTTCCTTTATTTTTCCTTTCCTTGGTTTCTAACCGAGAGGGTGTGGGTTCGAATCCCACCCCTCTCATTTCTTATTTTCTTTTTCTTCACACTTAGTTCCCAGCCAAAGCAGGTTCGAATCCCCCTCACCACACGAATTTTCCTTTTAATTCTTTGAGAATTTTAAAAGGGTGAGGTCTCGGGTTCGACCCTCAATGACCTCACCTATTTTCCATTATTTTTCTTGGCATCCTAACCATCTTAATTTGGCAGCATATATCAACAAAAATGCTGGAAATTCAAAGTAATTTCTTTACTCATTTTTTTTATCTCCTTTTGTTAGTAAATTCGTAGGACAATACATAGTTCATTTGGTACGTTCTTTACCACAATTTTTCACACTTCTTAACCAAAATGTTTGCTTCTAAATTCAGCCACACTTCATATCACATGAACATCACATTTTACATCAATTAGTATACATAAAACAACAAACAAAATATTTACAAAATTAAGCCTCTAGGCCGAGACTCAACATGCCATACACATTTTCTTTCCTTAATTCGAACACGCACATAGTTGTCTTTTCATGAATTAACGTACATCAAATACATTAACATTCATCACAAATATCACATAATCCTAAGTCTACCAGCATTCATACCAACCTACATTCGTTGGGAGCTAATGACAGGGACATGCAACAGGGGATACAACCTTAGTTTTTGAACCGAATTTACTGAGTCCTAGGGGTCTCTTGGGAAAGGGACCAAGAGTAAGAAGACCCATACCTTTGTTTTCTTGTTAGATGTTCAAAATGCTGCCCAAGAACTCCTCCACAAATCAGTCCAAACGCTCACACTCACACCTCACCCGACTAGCGTAGTATGTTTTGCTTAACGTTACCGAATTGCTTTCTCTTTTGTGTTTTGCTTGTGAATTCTTCAAGCATGAAGAATTTTTGTTTTCTTCTGACTTTTGTTCACGTTTGCATCCAGAGAGTGTGTGAGAAAGAGAGAGAGAAATCGTGCAAGAGAGTGTGGGGAAATGAGAGATAGAAGTCTAGTATAAGTAGGACTTTGTGGGTTTGAATTAGTCAACTTATTAATTAATAAAAATTAATAAAAAATCTGATTTCTTTTTCCTAAATCAGCTATTACTAATTATTTATTAAAACTAAATTAACACATTAAAATAAAAGCAAGTTAAATCTTGCTCTTAGTGGGATTCGAACCCGGGTGACCCCATTTTGCGAAAATAGGTCACTTCGGGTTGCCCCACCCGAATTTTATTATTTTTTTTAACTTAATTAATTAAATAATTAATTAGTCAGGGTAATTACAATATTACCCTTGGCCTGGAAAAGACCATTTTACCCTTGGACCCTCAAAACTTAAAATTTCTTCTTTTGAGTCCGGTAAAAACTCTTTCGATTAAACCTTTATTTTCGTGAGCCTCACATGGTTGGTTCCAACCTTTCCAAGCTCAATTAACTCCCCAAGTTAGTTGGCTTTGTCGTAGTAAGGGTTCTGAGGTCTGGTTCTACGCGTATCAATACGTGTGGACCTTGGTCTAATCACAAGCATTCTTGAAAAACCTAAGTCTTGATCCTATTCATTTTTAGGGTTGTTACAATAATTTTGAACATGTCAGGTAGAATATTAGTAATAAAGAGTTATCAAACAGTAAAAATTTAGAAAGCTCATTATCATTCGTTTAAAATGAAAAAACACATAGAACACTCATCAGAATATGTCTAGAAGTAAGATTACTTATGATTGCAATAAATTTTAAAGTAATAGAAAATAAATTGCAATCACAAATAATATATGAAGAAATATAATTTTATTGATAAATATTGCGGGTACGATTCTTTTCCTTCCTTGATTTTCCTCTTATAAGATTTATCCATGATTTGAGGATCGTTACTGACGTATTTCTCGAACTTAGATGATTTAGACTTGAGTTCTATAATTTGAGGGTCGTAAGTGGCGTATTTTCGAACTAGGATGATTTGGACTTATCTTCATAACTTGAGGGTCATTAGTAGCGCTCTTCTCAAATTAAGTTGTTTTGAATAAATTTCTTTATGAATATTTCATGAATTTGTGAAATATTTGAGATTTCGGTCTCTTTATGAATATTTTATAAATTTGTGAAAGAATTTTCGAGATTTTGATCTCTTTATGAAATTTTTTAGATGCCTTTCAAGAGAAAATTACTTTTTCGAACATTTTTTGTAAAATAAGGTAATTTACTTTGTCAATTATTTCACTCTTTATCGTGCATATCTTTCTCATGAGTTTATATATTCATAGCTGATACCGAAATTTATATATGCACGAACCTCACACACATAAGTTAACTTTACCTCAAAATACAAAAAATAAAAAAATTCTGAATTTGTTCGGTATTTTCTCTCAGACACCTCAATTATATTATTTTTTTATTGAACCCTGAACCATCCATAATATGCACCTTTTAAATACCATTGACTGAAATGGCACAAAATGTGTTCTCATGTTTATCTCGCTTCATTTGACAAAATACCACTACTAATATTTTATTTGGGTTTTATTTTAATTGGATAATGTGTAAATTATTTAATGAATGGAGTGTCATAAAAATATTTGTTAAATGTTTGTGTCATGTCAACTAAGTGTGTTATGGTTCAATAGGAAGATGACTTAGTTGAGGTGCTTGAAAGAAAAAAATTCAACAAATTTAGAGGCCTATTTATTTAATCTGTCAAAAATAAAAGATAAAATTCACCATGATATTCCTAGCACTAAAAGTAAATTTTTAATTTTAGTAAATTTAAAGTAAAAAATGTCCCTCGATGAAACATTCAAATTTCTCATACTAATAATTTCTTAATTTTTTTTTGATATGATTTCAATCCATCTTGAATAATATGATTTTGAAAGCTATTTAATCTTATGTTATTATTTTATTCTGAATAAGATTATTCATTCCGTTAAGATTTTATATGATGCACTTTAATTAAACTTGAAATTTAAAGGGTTCTAAAAGTGTGAATAAAAGTATGTCATATACTTATGACAATAAATTATCTCGTCAAATATTAAAATGAGAAATTTAAAATTAAATAAATTTATTAATATATAAATAGATCATTTCTTTTTTCAATTTTAAAAAATTATACAAATTGAAAAGTGAGTAAATTTTTTAAACCACATCATATCACTCATTTAAAATAAAATACACGTAAAACGTTTGTTGCAATCACTAAAAAGATAATTTTAAATCGTCTATGTATATTTACCTCAACATGTAACATTCATACATACTCAATAACTTGACATAAAAAAATTCCTCTTCAATTTATAAACTCAAAAGGTAATTCAAACAATACAATTTACTAAATAAGCAAAAAATATAAATTAAATTTAAAATCCCCTACTAATATATTATAATATCACTATTCTAGATTTTAGAGCTCATAAAATTCTAATGTTTATCTCGCTTTTAATTACTAAAAATTCCTGACAAATATAAGGTCATGGGGTTCATTTCTTATAACAATATAAATATTATAACATATTTAAAATTATATATTATTTCAAAAAAAAATATTTATTTGACTGTTTTATATTAATATAAATTAGTGACACGTAAATTAAAATGAAAGAATATATTATGATTTAGTCGTACTTAGCCTGTAATCAGGTTGTGCCGCTCTACGCCCTATCTCCAAACTCTTTAAAAATCCACTACGCGTCTAGTTAATTAATATTATGTTGAATTGATTAATTCTTTAAAAGATACTTAAATATATAATTATTCATCTAAACTAAATGAGTAAATTCCAAATAAAAATAAAATGGATCGATTTTATTTAAAAAATTATGATTCGTATTAAGCTAGTATATTGCCCCAAGTTTTCAAATACTCTTAGCAAATTATATTTTGGTGAAATTTCACTACGTATTCAATGCAAATTTTTCAAAAATACTTGGCTATTTATTAAAAAAATGATTTATACCAATAAGTTTTAAATATTATTAAAATATCCATCAATTTATATTATCATTTTTTAATGAATACGTTTCGTCAAAAAATAACCTTATAATATAATTGATATTTAAGAATAACAAAATAACAATATAGACAAGACAATACATTAATGACATACTCAAATTTTTCACTAATTCAGTTATAATTATAACCAATTCAACACAATTGTTTCTTTTTTCCAATTTTATCACTCAATTAGAACTTAAACTTTCAAGAAGGAGGTAGTAACAAATATTAGTTGAAATTAATAAATAATGGGTATTTTTTTTATATAAAATATAAAAAGTTAAGGTAATTTTTTTAAATTCTCAAATATTAGAACTTGGCCCAAATAATGAAAATTTTAGTATTTGATGTCACGATTCAAACCGTCATGATTTTCACACACACTAATTCTCTGGTGAAAAAATCATTACTACAACGCAACAAAGCAACTTAACGAAAAATTAGATAATTAACGATACAAAAACACTTTTAAATAACTAATTATTTATCATGGAACTAAACAAATGAATTAACACGAATGCGGCAATACAACCCCTAGAACCTGATAATCATTGTACCAAAACTCTACTAACGACAAATCTAAAAACAAGGGGTACAACCCCAAAACTAACAACTTAACCAATAGTCTGAGTCTGAAAAGAGTGAAGTTAAACAAAGAAAACTCAAGGCAGTCCGGAAGAACTAACTCACCCTTGAATTCGAACGGCCACAGATCTTCTAAACGAGGTTGTCAATAGCCGCCGGAAGATGTCGTGTACTCAACAAAAATAGGAACAAGTGCAGAATCAGTACACAACCACACTGTTCTGGTAGGATCACGCGACTATCCCTATAAGTGAAACATATATAAGTCAAAGCAACAATACAACCAATTAACATATTGTATAACAACAACATTGATTAACATAATATTTATAGCATAAGAGAACCACACCACAACCACTCTTAAAGTCCACTTGTGCAATGCATGAATGGAATTCCACTCCCCCACTCGCACGAAGTAGAACTCTTTGAGAAGTCATAAGGCATAGTTCATATACAATAAATACAATTATCACAAGTAGTTGGTCCTCTCATGGAATGTAGTGGTCCTCTCATGAACCCAAACTCAAATTGTTAGTGCACCGGCGTGATACCCGATCCCAGTTAGCCTATCGAAATGTGGCAATTCGATCCCATAATTATGCCAAAACGTGGCAATTCGATCATATATTTATGCCGAAATATGACGATCCGATCCAAGTTAGCTTGCCGGAACGTGACAATCCGATCCCATCGACACACCACAATCACAAGCACAAGTTCATCATCAAGATCATACAATAAGAGGTGATTCATGGCTTACAGTCATTCGTTCATACTCATTTACATAGCGTGTGATCAATAATACAACATTCACATACATACATGCATTATAATGAAGCAATAACAAACATATATCACACTAACATGAAATCACAACCATCACCTACCCTGAATCCCAGCTTGAATCCCCTAATCCGATCCAAGTTAGCTTGCCGGAACGTGGCAATCCGATCACATCAACACACCACAATCACATGCATAAGTACATCATCAAGATCATACAACAAGAGGTTATTCATGACTTACAATTATTCGTTCATACTCATTTACATAACGTGTGGTCAATAATACAACAGTCACATACATACATGCATTATAATGAAGCAATAACCAACATATATTACACTAACATGAAATCACAACCATCACCTACCTCGAATCCAAGCTTGATTCCCCTAAGTCACCTGAATCTTTCCTTTTTCTGGATTTTTTTCGCTTGTTCTAGGTCTACAACAATTAATATACACAAGGATCAACAATCAAAGGTCTAATTATTCAGATTATGACAAACTCAATAATCCTAGATCAAACCCAAGATCATAATATCCAAATTAATTTTTTTCCCACCATAAATTCTTAGATCAAAACCCTTCCCCATCGATAATAACCAAAGAAAATAGGTTCTACGGATCGGAAAATAGATTTGAGGAGTTAAGACCTTATTTTTAGTCTAAAAATGGGGGAAAACTATCAAGAACTCGTATGGGGTCGCCTCCTTAGCCTTAAAAGTCGAAAAATATCAAATATGGTCGTTTTATAGCTTATTAGCGACTTCAAACCACGTATGGCCCGCTCCTGTAGACCCATCCCACTGCAGGGTCACTGTTCTAGCGGCCCCGACGAAGGCAGAATGTACCTTTTCACGAAAAGATCATTTTTGGGAGTACTACTCGCCTGATTTCGATTTCGTAAAGTGGTACGAGTTCCTTATCGTCTTATCTATTCACTCATGTAATAAAATTCACAATTTGATCTCTTATTCATTTCTAGATTTATCCTACACCTTAATGAATTCGATTTCTTCCAAATCTGAACTAGATTGGATAATCACAAGTTACTAGTTACTACGAAAGAATTTTCTGACCCCACTTCTTTCTTCATTTATTTTTTCATAACGACGGAATCAGATTGTTACATTTGAAAACTTGAAAACATGATATATATATCAAGTTATATAATCAAACACCACTTTTCTAATTTTTCCCAAAATTTTTTAGGGGCAAACGAGTCCTAAGTTTTGGCTTTAAATTAATGCTTGTATTGAGTTAGCACCTTATTTTTATATATATGTTCAACCAAATTCAACAACTCTAATTCAAACTTTATGTCAAGAAATCTGCATAACATTAAAAGAAGATATTTAATTCAAATTGAGTTACTAACAAAAGTCTTTTTTTAAATAAGGAAAAATGCATAAGTACTCCCAACCTATGCCCGAAATTGCAGACATACTCTTACTATACTAAGATCCTACTACCTTCCTGAACTTATTTTATAAATAATTTTCTATTTTTTTCGGCCTACGTGGCACTAGCTTGAAAAAACATGTCAACACGCCCTGGGCCCACATGATAGTGTCACGTAGACCAAAAGGGATAGAAAATTATTTATAAAATAAGTTCAGGGAGTGTAATAGGACCTTAGTATAGTATAAGTGTGTCTCTGAGATTTCGAGCATAGGTTGAGGGTAGTTGTGCATTTTCCCTTTTAATAATCTACTACTCCTAAAATCCCATCAAAAATTAAAACAAGAAATGTGAATTAAACCGTTTTTAAATATATAAATATGTTATATCAACTTATTTTTTTACAAAATAAAAATTAAATCACAGAAAATTCATAAAAGAGAGTATAATTTTTAAACCTCATCATCATACGCTTAAAATGAAAATACATGTGAAAATCTCCGCACAAAATTATTTTTAAAAAAATACAATTTTAAATTGTCGGTATATACGTCTTTAATTAAAAAAAATGTTGGTATATATTCATCACAACAGGTTATATTCATGCATACTCAAACTATTTATTTTGTTTAATTTTATTTGATACAATTTTAATCTATCTAAAAAAGGAAAAATACAACTTTGAAAGCTATTTAATCTTATGTTCTCATTTTACTCCGAGTATAACGTTACAGAATTTTATAGTATATAAACACATCATTCATTCCTTTTTAAATAAAATAAAATAATAATTGAAAATCACATAAGTTACAAAAGTGTAAATAGAATTTTTAAATCTCATCATCTTCACTCGTTTAAAGTGAACATACACATAAAAAACTTGATATTTTTTAAACAATGAAATGATAATTATAAATTATATCATTATCATTCGTTTAAAATGAAAATACAAGTAAAATGATAAATATAGTCAACGAAAATGATAATTACAGTTATATCATTATCACAAGTTTAAAATGAAAATACACGTGAAACGTTCAACAGAACCAATAAAAATAATTATTATAAATTGTATCATTATCACTCATTTAAAAGGAAAATACATATAAAACGGTCTGACATAACCAATGAAAACAATAATTATAAATTGTATCATCAACACTTTATTAAAAATGTTCGATATAAACAATGAAAATGGTAATTATAAATTGCATTATTATCACTCTTTTTTTTTTAACTATATTATTGTCACTCATTTAAAATTAACACATAAAATACTCGATTTAATCAATGAAAACAATAATATAAATTGTATCATTGTCACTTATTCAAAATGAAAATAAATATAAAACGTTCGAAATAATTTTACATATTTGTATTTGGATAATTTTAAATCTTGTAGAAATATTCATCACATTCATGCTTACTCAGCAACTTGACCCAAAATCTTGTGGGATGAAGTTCGATTTATGATTTTGAACCTATTATTTATTTCTTATTGAAATACAATAAATATAAAATTAAAGCTATTTGACTGAAAATGCTTAAAATTAAATAAAATTAATTTAAACATACTCATAAAATGTTAGGGAATGGAAGAAATTAATAATTAAGTGAAAATTAATAATGTAAAAATCAGTTATTTAATTAGTCAAAGTGCTGAGTTATTTGCATTGACCAATATATTTTAACAGGGCCGGGTATCCTGGGCCTCACGTGACCGGCCACACGTACTTCGAGAAAAATACAATTAGGTGCTGATTCATCACCGTTAGAAGTTAACTCTCATTGGACCAACGCCGTTAATGGGGCCCATTATACCCCACGTGTTTTCATCACTAACGGTGTTAAAGATGTGGCGAATCGGGGTTTATTTACCGTCGATGTTACCGGAATCTTTGGTTACTAGCCGGTGACTGAGATATTTTTACAGAATCTGATGAGTAGGAATGTATTAATGAGTATTTTTCTTTTAAAAAAAAAGTTAATTATGGAATAAATACAAATGAAGAAAATAAAATTTAAAAATTGGTGTGCTTGTAATTAATTTTCTAATTTCGGCTGGTTGGATCCTATATAAAACAGCAATTGCTAGTTCATGACTCAAGCCAGTTTCAAACACTCATGTTTCTCTCTCTTAATCAGCATCTCACTGTTTTTCACCATTCAAAAAGGACTATAAACATCATCACCTTGTTCAACCATTTGGATTCATTAGTGTGTTTTTTCTGTTACTTTCTCTATTTTTGTAGTTTGATTTCTTTTTTTTAATCCTCTCAGGCTTTGTTGTTCTCCGTGTGGGACTGACTGTGGGTGTGTTTCTCCTTTTATAATCTCATCTTTTCATGTTTTTTTTTGTCAGTGAATCATCGTGTTTTAAGCTTCTCTTTGACGGTTCCATTGCTCGTTCTCATCTACTTTTTGTGGTGTCACTCTCAAAGCAATCCATCTTTATCTTCCTTCCCTTTTTTTTCTATCTTTTTAATCGTTCGGCTTAGCAGTGAAAAATAACCAATTCAGATTTATTCGATGGATCATCATTTGCTGTGTCCGATCAAATACACTGAGCATCGGAATGTTATCAGGAAAGTTACTAAACCATCTCTGGTGAAATCAAAAAAATTCCCAGAAGCCACAAAATCCTCTCAGTTCAATCCCTCTGTTCCAAGGACTGTTCGGATTTCTGTGACAGACCCAGATGCAACGGATTCTTCCAGCGATGAAGAAGAAGACATGCTTTTTGGACGGCGAAGGGTGAAAAAATACATCAATGAAATCAGTATTGAAACTGCCGTCAAGTGTGAAGTTAGCCTTCCTAACAGTGAAAATAACAAAACGGTGAATAAAAGAGCACCAGAGCCTCTTCAGACTAAGCAGAAGCCAATGAAAGTTCAACCTCCTCAATCTGCTGGCGCTGTTAGGAAGTTCCGCGGCGTGCGTCAGCGGCCGTGGGGCAAATGGGCTGCTGAGATCAGGGACCCGGCTCGCCGTGTTCGGCTTTGGTTGGGAACTTACGATACTGCTGAAGAAGCTGCTATGGTTTATGACAACGCTGCTATTAAGCTCCGTGGGCCCGATGCTTTAACAAACTTCAGCACACCTGCCAAGGCCGAGCCAGAACCAGAACCAGAACCAGAACCAGAGCCAGAGCCGGAAATCAGTGTTCTCTCTCACTCCGGCTATGAATCCGGGAATGAGTCCCGTAACATCCCCTCTCCAACTTCTGTTTTACGGTGTACAATGAGCCAATCAGAAAGCGGGTCCGGCCCGGTTCATGTTTCTGAAGAATGTCCTTCGGTTCAAGGATCGATGGAATGTGAGCAAACGGTTCAAGAGATTGAACCGTTTGTTCAATGTGCTGCTGAACCGCAGTTGGAATCAGCGGTTCAGCAGGATGTTGAGGAATGTCAGGGTGAGACCAGCATGATTCCTGATTACTCAAACGATTACCTGCCAACTGATATTCCATTCTTAAATGATTTTTTCAATTTCGACGGTTCAGCAGCTGAGCAAACGTTACTTGAGGACTCAACCATAACATCAGTAACATCAACAACACCAAATTATCCCAATGATTTTGGTGATTTGTGCAACGATTCATTGGATTTTGGGAATGATTTCTTGTTTAACGATGCTGATTTCGCTGAATTCGGCAATTTTGATGATTTGGGTGATTTAGGAATGGATGATTTTTCCCAAGACAGTGTTGTTGATTATTCCAGTGTTGATTCTCTGTTGGCGATTTGAATTTCATTTCAAACACACTGCCCCCGGCTTGCTACTCTTTAGTGGCAAATTTTGTCTACCGGCGACAGCAACAAATCGGCTAGAGTTTTATTTATTTATTTATTATTAGTAGTAGTAGTATTAGTATATTAGGATTAGTATAATTTATTTGTTTTTAGAATCTCCGTGAAAGTGAATGAAGTGAAGAGTGGAGTTTATTATAGAAAACTATTTTATTTATTGTTAGAATAAGTAGAGATGGCCTTGGAAAGAGTTGTATAAAGAACTCTACAAAGACTTTAAATGAGAATCTTATAATCTTTAGTGAAATTCAGTTGTTCTAGTATCTTAAAACATTATATTATTTTTATTTTAAATACTATTTATAATTATTAATTCTAATAAGAAAAACTTTTAATGAGTAAGCTAAATTGTATTTAACTTAATAAGTATGTGAATCATGTATTAGATTTATTTATTTTTCTATTTGATATTCAATATTTATATGAAAGTCTAATTAAATATGAATAAAGTTCAGTGCACAAAGACGATTCACATAAATCAAATTTAAAATTTGTGATTAAAAATAAAAGAACAGTTTGCGGTCGAGTGTATATTGGTGAGTAGGAATCCATATGAATATACTTATGATATTTGCCAAAGTGGCATTCTTTTTTCCGCATACCATTAAGCGTGATTTACGGGTCAAGTTTTATGTGCTTTAGCTTAACCTGTGTGAAGCTAAAAACGTCAATTGTGTTTATGATAAACACTAAACAGAAAAGTTTTTTTTCTAATCTTTTGTGGAATTTGAATATCAAAATGAGTATAATGCACCTCCTAAAACGTGTTGTTTTTCCACATTTGTACCAAAGAAGTAGCGGCTGGAGATTATGACGATAATAATATAAGTTAATAATAATAAAAAATAATAATAATGATGACAATAATAATAAATATTAATAGCAATTAATGTGGGCAATAAATAGAAGAGACAAGAATTCTTGGCGAACTAATAAAAGAAATAAATGAAAATGATATTTTCTGATTTTTTTTATGTTTCTTTTAGGTTTACAATTAAAATTTAATTTTTAAAAAATAACACAAAACTGTTCTTTTTTTAAATGACCTACTAATTTAATAATTATGATATCATATTTGGCAAAACTTGTATTTTTTCTAGAAGTGTTTATGTTTTCCAAATGAGTGCTTATTTATAAAAAGTGAGATATTTGATCTTTTTTTTTTTTTTTTGGAGAAATAAGTGTTTTTGGAAAGTGGCATACCAAACACAAATTGATATATATATATATAAAACAATTTTTAGAAAATCATTTTATTTTATTTTATTTTGAAATTTGGTTATACAGACTATGAAATTGTATTTCACTTTGAGAATTTCATTTTGCGATCAATAGTTTTCACGTATCATTAGTATAATAATTTAGCTCAATACATTGATAGTCCTTTTTAAGTCCCTTTTAACCCCAATTACATGTTTGTTTCTTTTTGTTATTAAAATTAAATAATAATAATTGTAAATAATAGCAATTAATATGAGGCAATAAAATAGAAGAGACAAGAATTCTTGGCCAACTAATAAAATAATAAATAAAAATGATTTTTCAGATCTTTTATGTTTTATTAGGTATTAAAATTAAATTCTTTTAAAATAATAAAACTGGAGAAAAAATTGTAAGTGCCTACTAATCTAATAATTATGATATAATATTTGGTCAAACTTGCATTTTTTCTAAAAGTGTTATTGTTTTTTTTAAAAAAATTGCTTATTTATAAAAAGTGAAATATTTGATAATCTTTTTGGAGATAATAAATATTTGATAAACTTTTTGGAGAAAATAAATATTTTTGAAAAGTAGCATACCAAATACAAATTGAAACCCACACAAAAAAAATTGATTAAAGCAATTTTAAAAAATCATTTAAACTTTTTAAAAATTTGATTTAAAAAACTATGAGATTGTTATTTATGTTAAATTCACTTGAGAGTTTGATTGCGGGATAAATAGTTTTCACATATCATTAGAATAATAATTTAAGTAATTAGATTATATACTAGTGATATTATTATAAGTTATCCTTAAAAAAAATTTTTACCCCATTAACCGATCTAGACCGATCAAGCCTCGAAGGCCATGGACTTATATGAGTCGGACTTATAAGTCCTAGTGTTATAAAGACTTGAAAATTTCTATTCCAACTCTATCTCAATGACGGATTGGGTTGGACCGACCCCATGGGCTAAGTGTATTTTGACGGCTCTAGTGACAAGTAGAAAATTAAGACAATTAAGTTCTTCTTAATTTGTTATTAAGAACGTAAATGTGTAATAATTCAGTTGAAGTACATTGAATAATGCCATTTCAGTTAAGTTCAAGCTGTGCTATCTGTCCAGCCTCGATAATTATTTTCTGTACTATCCTTATTTGTCATTTCTACACTTAGACTCAATTTTGTAGAAAATTGAACTACATGATTTATTTAAAAACAAAATTATGTAAATATTTTTATACGGTTAATTGAATAAAGAATTTTTGTTTCAGACAAAAGCCTTAATAACTTTCTTAAAATGGACTGTTTGAATTATATATATATATACTACAATGTCTCACATCAATAATTTTGGTTCCACCCCCCCCCCCCCCAAGAAAATGAACATGTTCATTTGTTTTCATCAAACATATGTTTACTGTTGACCCTATTGACTTCCAACGAATATTTATAATCTAACTTACACTTTGTTTGGATTATTATTATCTAATTTATTGTATTGTATCGTTATTATGCGTATAATATTATTTTGATTGTTACTTAAAATATATTATATTGTATTATTAAATTTTATTGTTATATAACAATGAAAATTTTCATTTTATGGAATTACATAATTTCTTTTCCCAATTATATCCTTATATAATGTTTCATAATAGTATTTTACCTTTTACCCTATATTATTTAATTCTAGTCAAACCTCCTATCCTAGAATAATTAAGGACATTTATGTAAATTAATTGATTACAATACAGTGTGATACAATTAAACCAAACAATAAAAATATTATTAAACAACAACAAATAATACAGTCTAGCCAAGCCGGTGACACCATATGGGTTCATTATATATGTCACAAAAGAATCACACTGTGTATATAAATTAAATTTCTTATAACTGATTTTCTTTTACATTTATTTAATTTTGAATCCTCCTAGTAAAAAATTAGAATTTTATCATTAGTGTGTGACATTATATATTGTCTTTCTTAATAATAAGCTCTTTCTACCAAAAAAATCATAACTCTATCATTGTGCCATATTATATATCGTCTTTCTTGATAAGCTTTAAGATCACGCCCAACCCCACCCACCCACCAATAAAAATGGAACTTATTGTTGGAAAATTCATTTTCATACCTTAACTTTATGTGGAAACACAAGTTTAATCAATAAAGATCCATTGTATTTGGTGGACAAGTCAATTTTCATATGGATACCTCATAGAGCTTCTTTAATCATTATTTTAAAATTGCACTGCCTACTCTCCTTTCTTTTTCGTTATTAAAATAACGACAGATTTAGCAGAAATTAAGAGATAAAGTAATGTTCAAAAAGTGAGATTTTAAAATAAAATTAAAAATAACATAGTAGTATACTAAAAATAATCAGTTGTGTCATGGTACCTTATGTTCTAATAAACGCAAAAATTCGACAAAAAAATAAAAAGTAGTTATGCCTCAATTTTATTGACAAAACCCCATAATACCTGGAAAATAAAGTAGAGCAACAGTTCCAAAGTTTATAATCAGCCAATTATACAGTTCATAATTCCAATATACATGCAACTTTTACCATAACCAACTAAAGTCAACCATGTCTTCTTTTTTTCTTGGTCAATGAGCAGGGTGGCTCGACAATGTTAAAAAAAAGACATGTGTCTTAGGCCCCAAATTTAAGGGGCTTCATTTTTAATAATAATAATAGGTTATAAGTTAGTATCTTTTAACAAATATTGAATACTATTTGTAGAAAAAGTAAACATTTCATAAAAATGAAGGAATTATTAGAATAAATTTGACATATTTGGAGTACTATATCTCATGAAAAATAATTTAAAATAAGAATAGTTATATTATCAGATCAAAACTAGAAGAAATCAATTATATAAAAGTTATTAACAATGTATGATTAAGGCCCCGTTTGATTTTTACTTTAGGCCACTAATAAGCTTGAGCCGCCCCTGTCAATGAGAAAAGAAAATGTTGCTTTTTATTTATTTATATTTCAAAATTTTGCGTGTGAAAAGGAATAAGTTAGAGTATAAACATATTTCCCACAGGCTAAAGGTCTAATAAAAAAGTTGAGACAAATGAAATTTATGTGTGAGCCATGAGTCATAAGCCAAAAGATATCTTTGAATCCACTTTATAATATTCAATTATCAGTAGATTAACATAAGTTATTTTCTCCAAATTGAGAATTATAAACATGCTTTTTATTAGGGTGGACACACGCCTCTTACTATAAACATGCTTTTTATTAGGGCTACGAGCTAATTATATAATATTTTTATTCTTTTTTCAAATTAAAAAATTCCATACTTTTTCATTCATTGCGTCTTGATTTTAATACATTAGTCAACATTTCGATACATAGTGTACATCTCTGATACATAGCGTAAAGTGATATATTGGAGAATAGGAGCGAGTAGAAATTTTTGTAACTTTTCAAATAGTAACTTTTTTTTTTTTTAGAGAAGATCAACTAAGTCACATATTTAGGTAATTTTCCTATAATTAATTCATATTAAAATCTGATAAACTTCAATTTCACGTTCAGTATTTGGAGGTGGAGGAGTGGGGTCCATTAATTGTTGGTTAATCAAACAAATAATGCCTACTATGTTGACGTGATTTTGGTTGCGTCTACATAAAACAATTTGCAC
The DNA here is from genome assembly GCA_022817965.1 of Solanum lycopersicoides. Lineage (NCBI taxonomy): Eukaryota > Viridiplantae > Streptophyta > Magnoliopsida > Solanales > Solanaceae > Solanum > Solanum lycopersicoides. The sequence goes on along the minus strand of CM040620.1, from coordinate 69,053,903 downwards.
ATCCTACTTAAGAATAAACAAAGTATTTTTGGTTATTGTCCATTGAGGATGTTTCGAGAAAATTAATCAACACGGACTACGTACTTCTCTATACACCTTTAGGGCTTACTATATAGATAAATCTATATTACAATTTTAGTATAATATTGTCATATTTTTATTTGGTTATTAATTTAATTTGTCAAATGATTAAATAATAATATGAAAATCAATTATTACGAGAAAGAACATTAAAAACAACATCTTGAAGTCCTTCAATTTTTTCTGTTATTAAATAATAAGACGAAGGATACTTTTGATAAACAAATAATTTCTTCTTAATAAATCTTCAATACATATTATTTTGATATAACTTATTTTCATATCAAACATGATGAAAAAAGAGAAAATTTATCCTCGCTATTTTCTGCTAATAGATTAGTTTAAATAAATAGTAGGACTAATTAATGATTGTTTTTTTTTTAATTTTTAAAAGTGAAAAGATGGTCAATTATATTAATGACCTTTCCGACAAGTAGTTACTTTGATAATCCAACATAATAATTATGGATTAAATTGTGTTTCTCCTATGCATGTGTAGGATTTGCCTCTCTTACATTACGATCATGACATGTCAAACTTTCTAATCTTACTTTTTCTTCTTCTATAGAGATAATTGGCAAAATCAAAGTTTTAACACATAAAATTAATATAATTTAATTTGAGTCAATCTAACGAACACAATAAAAAAAGTGTTAATTGTAAAATTTTCTTGGAGATTAGTATGAAAATTTGAAGGAAACTTATTAACCTGTAAATTTTCATACAAACCCTTAAGAGAACTCCCTTGTAATTCACACTTTTCTTGTTGTGGAACTGAGGAAAATAGATTAAATGTTATAAGGTATTCAATAGAAAGACAGAGAATAACTAAAAAATGTATCGAGCAAGTGTAGTTTTATTATACTTTTATTATACTGTTGCAAGCTCTATTTATAAAAGTGAGTTACAATGACTACGTGCAGAATAATAGAAACCAACGTAACTAGTAGCTTCACAATTGCAAAATAGTTAAAGATAAAATATTCCACTAAGTTAACTATTGCAATCAAACTCTAGAAACAAAACTATACCTACAAAATAGAAAAATCTACTGTCAATAAGCTCTTATAAACTAGGATAGCAACTAGAAAAATCACTTGTTTTAATATTTTCTCCCTTAAACTGACGTTCTCGAACATTCTATTTAATTCTCAGTAGTCTGTTACACAATGTTCTCGAACATTCTATTTAATTCTCAGTAGTCTGTTACACATAAATACAAACTCCAAGTAATTTCTTAAGTTTCACAAAGATGCATGTTAGAGGGATTTTGTGAAAATGTTAGCGACCTGAGCTTCACTTCTGAAGTAGACAAGATCAATTACTCCATCATCAGTGAGATCTAAAACCTTACATCAATATGCTTGCTTCTCCCGTGAACTACTAGATTTCTGGACAACTTTATAGCAAAATCGTTGTCGCAATAAATTGTTGTTGCTTCTTGTTGCTTGAAATTCAGCTTAGTAAGAATATTTCTTAGCCAAATGGCTTGTGAGGCACATGCAATAGCAGCAACAAACTCAGATTCGGTTGTTGAAAAAGTGATGATTGGTTATTTCATTGATGACCATGAGACTGCACCTAAACTAATCTTAAATATATAACCTGAAGTACTATTCCGATCATCTAAATCTCCGGCATAAATAGTATAAGAAAAGCCCAAAGTCGACAATATCTTGTAAGTATCGGCGATCCTTTTTACAGCCAAAAAATCTTTTGAATTCTCCACGAATCTACTAATGGGACTTACAACATATGTGATGTCCGGCCTTGTTGTTGTCAAATATATTAGACTTCCAACAATTTGCTTGAAAAAAGTGTCATTGTTCCTCTTTCCTCCAAGATCTTTTGTAAGCTTTAAGCCAACATCTGAAGGTGAAGTTACAGAATTGCAGTTGCTCGTTTGAAACTTATCTAAAATTTCTCGCAAATACTTTTTTTGAGAAATAAATATTCCTTCAATCGATTGAACTAATTTCTATGCCAAGAAAGTAATGCGACCTTCGAAGATCAGCAATATCAAACTCAAGCATCATAGATCTTTTAAACTTTTCAAACATGACTCTATCCTTACCCGTATAAATCAGATCATCTACGTATAAACATACCATCAATATTTTCTCTCCACATTCACACTTTATAAAAAGAGTATGTTCATATGGACATTTTTTAAAATCTTCCTTTTGAAAATAAGCACCAATATGACTATATCAAGCTCTAGTTGTTTGTTTTAGTTTGTATAGAGCCTTCTTTAATCTGCAAGCTTTGTGCGGTTCATCAATCATAACATAACTAAGAGATTGTTCAATAAATACATGTTCATGCAAGTCTCCATGTAGAAAAATCGACTTCATATCCAATTTACAAATAAGATATAAATTTTGTGCAATCATTTCCACTACCAATCTGATAGTATTATGTCTGATAACAGGAGTAAATACTTCTCTATAATCCACCCCAAATTCTTGCTTGTAGCCTTTAGCCACCAACTGTGTCTTGTACTTATCGATCTCTCCATTCTCCTCAAGTTTGGTTTTATAGACCCATTTTACTCCAATCATTTTGTGTCTATGTATCATTATTTTTTTAAAAAACTGCAAAATTCATCCATTGCCTTTCGCCCTTTGTTTTTGTCTTTGATAGTACTTCCATATTTATTGGATCACAATCTGAAAAGAGAGCAAAATAAGTGAGATGATCTTCGAATTGATCAATTTCTTTTACCTCGTAATTTGTCATCCATGTTGGCCTTTTTCGAGCATGAGCGACACGTGAATCAGCTATAGTTTATCTGCTCATCCATAACAGGTGAAGTTTTAGAACATACAATATTGTTATCTTGAGCATATTCAGGGACTACTGCTGCTGAAACTTGCTTTTGAGGTTGAATTGCTTCTAAACCATTTTCTTCATCAGGCATATTGAAATTTGTTCTCCAATGACATTTTTGTTTCACAGTCAAAATTGATGTTCATCAAAGACGACATCTCGGCTAACTAATACTTAGTGTTAGGATTATAAAGCCTGTAAGCTTTTGATGGATCACAAATATCGAGAAAAATATATTTTTCTCTCTTGTCGTATAGTTTCTTTCTCTTTTGATTAGGAATATGGGCATATGCAATACACCCAAAGATTCTGAGGTGACCTAATATTGATCGTTGTCTGCTCCATGCTTCTTTCGGATTCATGTATTTAAATGTAAATCTAGGGCATCTATTCAAGATATGAGTAGTCGAATTGACTACTTCAGGCCAAAAGTTTTTTGAAACAACATTGCTTGTCAAATACTCTGCACCATGTTCATGATCGTGTAATATTTTCTCTCACAAATTCTATTTTGTTGGGGCGAGTAGGCTGCTATAAGTTGTCTTTGATTTCATGAAGCTTACAAAAATTTGCAAATTCATGTGAGTTATATTTTTTTCTCACGATCTGAACACAAAGCTTTTATTAGGTTACGAATCTCTTTTTCAACAAGAATTTCAAAATTTTTATAAGCTTCAAAAGATTCAAATTTCACCTCCAAAAAGTATACCAATCTTTTCGAGTAAAATCATTAATAAAGATAATTATATTGTCTTTACCTCCATTATAAGATGATATTATTGGTTCAAAATATCGAAATGGACAAGTTCCAATACCTTATTTGTTCTCCATGAACACCTTTGTAGAAAAGAGTTGCGAGACTGCTTGCTAAATACACACTCTTCACAAATTTCATATGGAGCTGAAATTTGAGAAAGACCAATCACCATATTCTTCTGTTGCAAGGTTCTTAATCCAGTTAAAATGTCACAACCAAGCATCATCTCCTTATATTGTTAAGAAGCATGATTGTTGTATATTATTGAGATAGAGAGAAAACATTCTTTTTGCAATCATTTTAACTTGAGAAATTAAGCCTAAATTATCATCTTGAATCTGACAAAAACCATTGTTAATGACAATCACATATCCTTTCTCTTGCAATTGATCAAGACTCAAAAGATTTAACGTTAACTCTAGAACATAAAGGACATCAGAGATTGTTTGAGGAAAATCTATTTTAGTTTGAATGGTTACATGTCCTTTTCTCGTGACTTTAACTTTTGAGTCGTTTTCGAACTTCACAAAACCTTGACATGACTAATCTAACATGGAGAAAGCTAACTTGTTTTCGCACATATGATCGATGCAATCCGTGTCTAAGTATCATATATTCTGTTGAGTTTTCTTCATCACTTGTTCGTTCTCTTGATAAGCCATGAGAGTTTTCTTCTTCCTTTTCTGTAAAATTAAACTATCGTCCACCATCTTTATTCAAGTTATCAATATTCTATTTATAATTGTAATACTTGTGACATTTGTAGCATTCAATCTTTTACTTGTCAACTGACTTCGATTTATGAACACCTGATTATTGTTGTTGTCAAAGTTCATTTCATTTTTTTGAGAATTTGAACATTTTTCCTCAAATTTCTGATGCGAGTGCTTTCCACTACCAGAATTGTTTCCTCACCCTATTTTGAAGAGCGATAGTTAGACGAGACTTGAAGAGCTTGTTCTTTCCTACTTTATCGATTCATTTTTTGCTCATGAATCCAATAGTGAACTCTCCAATTCATCAATTGAAAATTCAGTAGTATCTTTTAATTCCTCATTTGAACAAACAACATAGTTGAATTTTGATGTAATGGAGCAAAGAATTTTTTCAATAATGGAGTCATCTTTCATTTTTTCACCATGAATACGCATCGTATTTGCCATTGTCATAGTCCTTGAGAAGTAATCTGAAATAATTTTCTAAATCTTCATTTGTAATGTCTTAAAATCAGCACGAAGTGTTTGCAATAATGCTCTTTTTGCCTTCACCATTTCTTGATACTTTTTCTTCATGAAATCTCGTATTTGTTTAGAAGTATGTTTGCAAAGAATCGTCTCTAATATTGAGCAATTAATAGCTTGAAAAAGATAATCCATTGCCTTGAAATCTTTTAGCCTTAGATTGTCCAACTCTGCCTTTTGTACCTCCGACAAGGTGATACCAGCTGTTGGCTCTTGCACGCCAGTACTGACAACTAGCCAGAATTCCTTGGACCTAAGGAAATTCTCCATCAGCATGCTCCAATGATCGTAATGACCATCGAAGCGTGGAATAGCATGCTGAAAAATTCTCAGAGGCCATCGTTTTTGCTATTGCAATTGTACTGCAAAAAAAAAACTCTCAATATGTTGTATCAACACTTATACTCGATATCAGAAACTCTTTTTCTGGCTCGGATACCAAATGTGATAAAATATTTAGTAGAAAGACAAAGAATAACCAAAAAAATGTATCGAGCAAGTGTAGTTTTATTATATTGCTGCAAACTCTCTTTATAAAAGTGAGTTACAACGATTAAGTGCAGAAAAATGAAAATTAATGTAACTGATAGCTAAACAATTGCTAAATAATTAAAGATAAAATATTCTACTGCAAATCAAACTCTAGAAACAAAACTATAACTACAAAGTAGAAATCTACAGCCAACAAGTTCCTATAAACTAGGATAACCGCTAACAAAATTACTTATTTTAACACTAAAAATATCTACAAATTTAATTGCTAATTTCATATTTTTATGGTAAACTGAAGTTTCACTTCTTACTTTTTTTCATCTTTCACATTAGAGTTTAAATTATATCTAAATTCAGATGATAAAACGTTCTTTTAACAATTATAATTTCATATCAAGGAAAACTTAAGCTTAAAATTTCTAATTAAAAAAATACAATAAATAATCGATTCAACACTTGTCATTTAAAAAAAAACAGTAACATGCGAAGCTACAAAATAATGATAGTACTACGTACTACTTCTCATCTGTTGACACGACACCATCTGTTTCACCTTCAACCTATGACTACTGCTCATACTTCTAATTTATTTTTTTATTTTTTAAAAATTCCTCGGTATCATATTAAGACATTAATTAATTAATTTTAATTTACATCACATAAAATTAATTTTAAGAGGAAAAAAAATTTAAAATTTCTAAATTTATCTAAATACCTGATCGAACCCTTTTTAGTTTTTTATTTCTTGGTCATATGAAGTTCAGAATTTACGATAGAATTCCGATTAAATTAAATCATGAAAGGTCTTTTTATCTATCTGATCTTTCTGCACTTTCATTTACTTCCTCATTAATACGAAATTGCCCCAGACAAATATCATTATTTCGTTTTGTCTTATATTTTGACCTGTGTGATTGAACATAATTTTTTTTATAAAAAAAAAAATGTATAATCAAACATAATTCTATAACTTTATATAATTATAGTTATTTTATTAATAAAATAAAAAGTTCAAAAATAAATATAATTAAATCTAAAAGTTTGATTTTTTAAAGCAAAATTAAAATTAAAATAAATTTAATAACATGAGGAGTGTCTCCCCACCCCATCCCCCGTTTTCCACCTTTTCTCTATATGGTTATAAGATTTTAAGATTAATTTAAATTTGCATTGCGTAAAATTATTAAAGCGTTTTTTATTGTTTTGAATTCTTAATTAATTCAAAAACTTTTCGTTTAAATTCTGAATCCTATTTATTATATCATAATCCGCGATGATTATCTTAAAATCTACATATATGGGGCATTCATTAGCATGGTCGTATGCAAAATTCTTAAAAGTTGTATGCTTAAGATGCAAGTTATAATCATTGTTAGCAAGACTTAAACTTCATTTTATTAGGCTTTCATCAGCTCCACATAATAATTTATAGAATGATCAATCACATGCGCGCATGCACACAACTGCTTATACTATCGATATAGTAAAATTATCAAATAATTGGTTTTTATGGTAAATTACTTCCTGCGATTTATATTATTTGTCCACATTATTAAAAAAATATATCACAAATTATTTATCAATTTCTAAGATTAGGATAAAATTCATTTGATATTTAACATTGTTCTTAAATGTTAATTTCCTTTTGAAAATACAAACATTGTAAAGTTCCTTCATTATTAATATTCAGTGGTGTAGCCATATATTAATAATGATCAATTGGAGGCCCTTTATTAAAAATAATACTATGTACGTAATTTTTTTTACAAAATACTTAAAAATTATCTTCCATACATAATTATTAAATTTTGGGCACTTCTAACAAAAATTTATGACTTGACTACTTTTGAATTGACATACATATTTTTAAAAATTCTGACTTCACCACTTTAAAAATAACGTAGAGAAGAAAGTGGTCCTAGCTTAGCTTAGCATTAATTTATAACAATTACTCATTTATTTCTAATTAGTTATTCACTTTTAAATTGACATACCTATTAAGAAAAATAATACTTGACATAATGAGTACCATTTTACTCTTATCAATTATGAAGTTGATCAATTAAAAAATTTAGATTTTCAAAATTTTTTAACTTTTTAAAAATATTTAATTGAGAATATAATAAATAAAAATAATTGTCATTTCTCAATTTGTCAAAATTAACATAAAAAGGAACAAATGCAAAAAAAATTAGATAAATAATTAAAAACAAAATATTAGATTACAAAAAGAAGTACAATGAATTCTATTTATGGGGTCGTGTTTATCTAATTATATATAATATCAACCATATCAATATCATTATGATATTTATCACACGGTTAATATTTAAAAAGCTAGCAAACACACAAAATTTATGTTATTTCAAAAAAACTGAAACTACCAATTTTTCACATTTTAAATTATTTTTCTTAAAATAATTTATCCAGTCATTGCTACAGTAACCTTTTCTTTTCAGATTTACTACCAGAGAAATGGCAGTAATAAAGTAAAAAACTGTAAGGGAAAATCGAAAGAAAACACAATTTGGACCATGGCCGCTTAAAAGAGTATTGGATTTGGAACGAACTATAAGTTAAAAATTAATCATAAAAATCTTCAGAAAATCTACTAACAGACAGATTTGTCAATGTTATATATATGCAGAAGATTTTAATACTACAAAAGACAAATCAATAATACCATAAATATTTTTTTCCTTCAAAGAATTGCTGTAAATTTTGTCAATATTATTCACAAGAAAAAGAAAGAAGATCATCACTTTAATAAAAACATGTTACTTTCTCTGTCCACTTTAATTGTCAGGATTTAAGAATGAAATTATAAGAATTTTGATTGATATTTTGTGGTATATTTTTTCATTATATTAATGTGCGAAAAATTGAAATATATTGTACTTTTCGTTATGTTTTTGAATATCTAATTTTTTTTATCTAAAATATCAAATTTATATAATCTACTTTAACTATAAAAACTAATCAAATTAACTTTTGAAAAGTATCATATGACATATAAAAATATACAAAAATAATATCTTTTTAAAACTAATTAAAACGAAAAGTATAATTCATATAAATTGATACAAACTATAATGATGTAGGAATCGATAGATTGAAGATTTTAGTAACTTCATACATTAATTAGAAGGTAGTATAAATTTGACATTTGTATTAAAAAGATTTACATTATTAATCATTTAAAAGATAATTATAAATACCTTTATAGATAAACAGTAATGGTAATTCTAATTTTAAATAAACGAAATAGAAAGCAATCTTGTAGATCAAAGTTGACATTTTTTTTTAATTTAGTATATCAATACTTTCTGAAGAAGAAAAAACTTGGTGATGATATGAAATGTAAATGTGTACATATTTGACTCCCATGGCAGAAAATATCCTATTCACTTTTAATTACTTTGAAATACATTTCAAATTTTGAGATTTAAATTTTATTTTTTATTATAAATTTTTAATATATTTTTTAAATATTTTAAATTATTAATTATTATAACTTATATTACTTCTACTCAACAATAGTTTTCAATTATACTATTTTAAAACGTTCAGCAATACTGGTCTACTTAGTTCCTAATTTATTCCTATAATTAGTTGGTATAATACATAAACATATTCATTAACTTCAACGAACAACTATGTCATCCAACTTTGAATGTGCACAAATAAACACTTAAACTTATATAAAATTGAACCAAGTAGACATATGTGTCCTACGTGACACAATACACATAGGACGCCATGTAGGACACAAACTTGCCACGTAAGGTGCCATGTAGGATGCATGTGTCCATTTGCTCAATTTTATACAAGTTTAAGTGTCTACTTGTGCACACCCAAAGTTTATGGTCATAGTTGTCAACCGACTTCAAGTTAAGGTTCATGTTTATGCATTATGCCTAATTAATTATAGTCATTTTTAAATTACATTTTTCGAGACATATCTTTAATATATATATATTTAAAGGGTGATATAGTAAATTACCCTTTTATTATATATAATCTTTTAAAAAGTGTGCAAAGTAAATAGTAGACCAATATTATTAGACCAAAAGAATAGTACTTTTTACGTCGTTCATAAATACATTAATGATAACTTTTTGCGGATAGAATCATAATTTTTATTAAAAACTTTAAAACAAAAATAAGTAAATATAATTTAAATGTTTAAGAAATCATTTTTATTATATTAAATACTACTACTATATTTTTTATTAAAGAGGGTTTAAATTGAATAAACTCCTCGGTCCATATGAATTCATTTTTATTTTTGCTTTAGATAAACGGCTCAAAATACCACATATTTTAAAATAAAAGAAATATATATTAATTATTGAAACATCACGAGTTAGTTTAGTTATTTAGTCGTATTAAGTTTGAGCAGAGGGGTAGTAATAACTAGTACTGCACAAAAGGTGCTGTGGGGTATTTGCTCCATTGCATTGTTGTGTATTTGAAAAGACAAAAGGAGCTGTTAAAAATCATCATGTAATCATTATTTGCAAATCTAATAAAATAAGTACTATATATTCTTAAATTTAATAAAGTTAACTGATAGATTTGTTTTAAATACTTAATTAAGCAATGCATGCCTACATAATTCTTCAGTCTTTCCACGTTCTACAACTTTCTTTTCTTAGATTGTAATAATAATTTTTTTTTTAAAAATAATATAAATGATAACCTTAATAAAATTAATGGTTAGGTGAAGGTTTGAAATGTCAAAATATTATATATGGACTGTATAGTTATTACTAGAGTATATGTACATAATGATAACCTGTGTTTGGACCGATAAATAAAGATAAAACATAAAGAGGCATACACAAATATTTAATACAAAACACCTCCTGCCTGACTTCTTACTTGATAACTCACCTTCCTAGGACACTTGCAAAAACTCTGTGGTCCATAATTCTATTAAATATTATTTCATCCGTTTAAAAAAAAAATTCTAGTTTTTTTATTTTATTTAAAAAAGATTGATCCCTCTCCTTTTTTTGTAACACTTTAACTTTAATTTTTCACATTACATGTTTAACACCACAAGATCAAAAAATATTTTGGTATCTTTAACATAACTTTAATTTAGAACCACAAGATTAAAAAGTCTTCTTTCTTTTCTTAAATTTCGTTTCAAGTCAAATTAAATCATCCTTTTTTAAACGGAGGAAGTAAACAATAACATAGTGATGACTTTTTTTTGTATTGTTAGTCATATTTAATGAAAAACATTATTTACGTCTTCTTTATTAGATAGAAAATGAGTCATCTATTTATAAAAAATTAAATTTATTCGCTCTTAAATTTTTTACTAAAGAAAATAACTATAACGTATAAAATGAAGCAAACGGAGTATTCTTTACCAGTTTTGATAAATTGCATGCAAGTCAAGGAAGTTGTGCTGAAATGGGATGGATGGGCCGATTCAGGAAAAGATTGTGATAGCTAAGTTGTTAAGTGACAACCAACATAAAATTTGTCAAATATATTGTGGCATTGTAACAATATGTACTAAAGGGAAAATACATAATCACCTCTCAATCTATGTTCGAAATCTCAGAAATACATTTATACTATATAAATTTTTATTACCCTGAACTTATATTATAAATAATTTTCTACCCCTTTTCAGTCTATGTGGCACTAGCTTGAAAAAATATATCAACACGCGTTCGGCCCACAAGATAGTGTCACGTAGATCGAAAAGGATAGAAAATTATTTATAAAATAAGTTCAGAGGGTAATATGACCTTAGTATAGTATAATTATATTTTTAAGATTTCGGGCATAGATTAAGAAAATACTCGTGCATTTTCCCTATACTAAATTTCTAATACTAATTACACCTTATAAGGATAGACAAACGTCGTAAATTAATTGAACTGACGTGATAAGTTACTTTTTTGTGGGATTTTGCCAAACTTCCCACAACCAGCAAAATATGAAAGCATCAAATTTCATACATAGAACAGTTCAAATTCCTCATTAAAGATTGACTTTGTGAAAGCAACAATACTTTTAGATCCAAAAAAATCAAATCCGTACAAAATAAAGTAGATTTTGTAGGTATGACTTTTAACACAAGAACCAAAATGCACGTTCTAGCTAATTTAAATCCAAATTAAAGTCATTATAATTAGTGTCTATACTTTCTAATTTTTTTTTTTTTTACCCCTTTTGCTTTTCATCTCCTCTAATTTAATTTACCGTTTCAACAATTTCTTTTAACTATATGTCATAGATTTTCATGCTAAAATTTTGCTAGGGATACTGTCACTTAACTTTTTAGTAACTCTGAGTATAATGACATTTACTCAATTATTATTAAATATTTTTACGACAATACTAATCTATTTGACACTTATAATAGAACCACATATATTTGAAGGGTGTCAACTCACTCTAATTCGTTGAAAATTTAGACTATGTAGCTAGAAAAGTATTCTTTATATATATATATTGCATATCGACAATTCTTAACTTCTAAACAATCTTATTTCACTATAACAAAAATAACTTTTAACGGTAATAAACATAGAAACTAATAAAGAGTGCTAAAGTCTCTATCAAAATTAGTTAAGTATCATTAGAACCTATTCCGCTAAAAATTTTAGGAAAATACACAAAAAATATTAATTATCGCTAAAAATAAATATTTAACAACAATTAAAAGTTAATCATCACTATTAATCTTTTTTGATATAGTAATTTTAATACACCTAATAAAATTTTTGACTCGATCACTCATTGTCACCCCGTATCAATTACATTGGTTTGTGGCACACATCTCCTGGCCTATTTAAGGTGAAATTAAAAGGTCAATAGCTACTTTTTCTGCAAAAAAAATAAAAATGAGAAGCAAGGCCCAGAGAAAGAGTAAAGTATCTTCTATGACAAGTCAAATAATGTGGGCGATTTATAAATCATATTGTAAAATTGGCCCCCCATCTTAAACCTACTGGCTTTTTGACACTTAACTTCACAAAGAACAGAGAGCCTACATCAGAGAAGACAGAAGCATAGACAATAGTACAATTCCAATATGTATTTGTGATGTACATCTAACACTAACAAAATCAGAGCCGACTTTTGCCCTATATTATATTATAGCCTTCTGCTCTGCACAACTCAATGCACAAAATAGCTCAACTTGGGTCATAGTATGTATAGTCTCAAATTAAATTTTACTAGTTTTAACTTCTATATACTAATAGTAAAAAAACAAATTTTATAAGTATTAATCATGGATAACCAATTATTATGTGACGCTTAAGAATTAAGATGGAGGACAAGTCATGAAATAGTAGGATGACAAATAAGATTCATCACAGTTTAAATGAATCTCGTATTGAATAGAGAGGAGAGTCCAGAGCCTAAAGGGTATGAAATGTTAACAAAAATTCCAAATATGAATTTATTTTAACCAAAAGAGCAAAATCGCTGGAAGAGCAGCGATTTCTCTCGCCGGAAAAAGTATAGCAGCGATTTGCAAAATTTGATTTTTTTTTAAAAAAAAAAAATTTTAAAAAATCGTTTCCTTGGCAGCGATTTACAAAATAATTTTTTTTTAAATAATTTTTTAATAAATCGCTGCCTAAGCAGCGATTTCTTTATTTTTTTTAATTGTTTATTTGAAATTAAAAAAAAAAATTAAGAGCAAATCGCTGCAAGGGCAGCGATTTGTCTGTCTCCAAAAAAAAAATTATTATTTTTTTAAATCAAATTTTTTTAAAAAAAATATTTTAAAATTTTAAAATAAAATTTTAAAATTTTTTTAGAAATTTTAATTTTAAAATTTTTTTACTACTTATTCCAAAATATAATTTATTAATGATTTTTTAAAATAAGTAGTAATAAAAATTTTAAAAAAAAAATGATTTAAAAAAAAAATAAAAAATTGGAGACAAATCGCTGCACTTGCAGCGATTTGCTCTTAATTTCTCTTTTTTTTTTTAATTTCAAATAAATAATTAAAGAAATCGCTGCTTAGGCAGCAATTTATTAAAAAATCATTAAAAAAAATTATTTTGGAAATCCCTGCCATTTAAAAAAAAAAGTTTTTGCAAATCGCTGCTATTGCAGCAATTTTGCTTTTTTCGACGAGTGAAATCGCTGCTCTTCTAGCAATTTTGCCCTTTTGGTTAAAATAAAAATTCATATACCGTTTTATAATTTTTGTTAACATTTTATACCTTTTAGGCTCCGAATTAAGGAAAACATGAAGATTTCTATTAGGCAAAACATAAAAATATGCACTTTTAAGTTCGATGATAATGTAGCTCAAATGACAAATTTGTGAGACCTATTGCGTGCGCTAAAACACTCAAAAAAGTGGCATAACACTATTTTGAGATAACTATTAATGAAATCAATAATAACAAATAAGAAAAACACAATCTTAAGCAGGAGAATTCTATACGATCAATCTTATTATTTTTCAATGAAAGATAATACAATTACATTTATATCAAGTAAGTCATGTTTATGCATGATGCAAAAAAAACTAATCTAGATCAGTTTCACAAACATAACATCGACGTATATAACTTAAATATGTTACAAATATAGAGGCAAATTAATGAATATAACGACCTCATGACAAAGTGTACGTAACACTAGTTATGTGGTCTAAATACATTATTGGTACGTATACCCAACCCACCCCACCCCCCAAACACGTATACTTTCAAAATATGTGAAACCAATAACCACGTTTTGTTACGTCTCTTTCATAAAAAAGATGTATTTATATATCTAGCTATATATATGTACTATTTACATGTCATTGACAATGCATATATGTACGTATACATTAATTTTTGGCTGCTTGATCCATCTTTTTATAAACACACATGCTATACTTCATTCTCTGGTTGGTCCATTTCATGGCTGTGCATAACAACTTGTCATCTGTACCGATAATGCAGCTGTCTAAATTAAAGACAAAAAACTCATACAAAGACAAAAATATTTTACCTTGCAAGAGGTCAATATAATGTAATTTTGATATTTTTCTAAAAAGTTTAAGTTATATACTAAAGTCCTTTATGGTTTCAATTGAACTTGTAGCTATAATGTTACCAAATACTCTATGTTTTAGTAGGTAATTTGTCTTATACTTTTAGGGGTCGTTTGGTAGGCCGCATTAAATAAAATAGTACATGTATTATAGATGGTATTATTTAGTACTGCGTTTGGTAGGAAATTGGATTAGTTATACCTCCTTCATGATATTATATGATGTATTACTAATACCTTCTATTTGGAGGTATTAGCAATACATGGGATATAATACCATGGGATAAGTCTACTAAAGACAAAAATATCCCTCAAAACATTTTATTATTTATTTATTTTCTTGATTTTATGTTTTATGGTTGTGCAAGTAAATTTATTTAAATAAATTAGCTTACAAATTATTTAATTCTCTCTAAATAATTTTTAAGCTAATTTATTTAAAAAAATTTACTAGCACCATCATAAAACATAAAATTAAAAAAATAAACAAATAATTAAATGTTTGTGCGATTTTCTAATATTTTATATTTTCAACAATTTATAACATTGAATACATACAAAAATTATAACTTGCAATTTTTTTCGTAAATTTAGATGGTTTATTCAATTTTACTATTGTTTACCGTCTTTTCAATTTTAAAAGTTGATAGTTTATCTTTTTTTTAATTGAAAATTGACATTTGTAAGTGATCAATTAAATAAGATGACAATTATTTATCCTCAAATAATTTAAGAAAAAAAAGGCAAACATGACGATAAAATTGTTCTTTTCTTAGCTAGTTAGAAGGTCATAAAAAAATATTATCCGGCAATTATTTACCTTAACCCAATTGCATAAGAATTTAAGGGTATAATTGGAAAGAAGTTTTTTATAAAGTTTTAATCCAAACATAAGATGAGGTCGAAAATAATGAACCAAACACTTGATAAAAATAATCCCTGTATTACTAATCCCTGCACTATTAATCTCTGCATTACTAATTCCAGCATTACTAATCCCTGCATTATCAATCTTTGTACCAAACGACCCCTTAGTGAATTGTAAAGTTTGTGGGCGCGGAGTTGGAGGACACATTATGAAATTAGAGGCGGAGTCAGAATTTTCGATAAAGGAGTTCAAAATCTGAAAAAATAGACATACGAAATAGCCGAAAGAGGTTCGACATCTACTATATATATATACCTAAAAAATTATTTTATTCATATAAAAATAATATTATTATCCACCGAAGGGAGTTCGGATTAACCCCCTAAACATACTGTATGTGGCTCTGCCACTGTAAGAAACTCTAGATGTATGGTTTTCCATGTAAACTTGTGTGTTTTTTCAAATGTTTATTATTACTTTCATTAATTGTTATTTATAACTTCAGAGGATTTTCCACGTAAAATTTTATATTTTTTCAAACGTTTTACTTTCATTAATTGTTACTTATTCTGACGCGTATAAATATTTCATTTAGATAGGTGTATTATAACTTCTTTTATTGACACATGAGAAACTTTTAACTTTATAATGCAACGGAGTAAATTACATGCACACTCACCATGGAGAAATTTCTAGGAGAAGTTACAATTAGAAGCTCTTGGAAATTCCACTTGAACTTATACAACTAGAATCTTTACTGGTATATAATTAATTAACGATAATAGCTTAGTCTCCACTAAATACGTATTTTTAGCGCCAGATAATTAACACTCTTTGTAAATATTTTTATATCGTTAATTAGATCTAATATCGATTATTTTACGTCGATATATATACTTTAGCGCTCTTTATTAATATATATACTTATTGCTATTAAAAATTATTTTTTTATACCCATCATATAACTCTAATTTCTAACCACCCTAAAACTAGATTAACAGTCAAAAACAATAATCTTCAAAGGTTGACATTAATGAAGACTACTCTTTGATATGATTTGCCAGGTGTATAGTGTCCTCCTTGCCACAAAAGCCAATCACTTTTTCAAAACATAGAATAATAATTAAAAATTTAACTACTTTTGTATCAAACAGAAAATTGAGGATCTATCCGACCCATTTGTATAACTTTCCTATCTACGGATAGATTTTAGCTCAAAATTTAAATTTAACGAGTTTAATATAATCGTTATCAATTATCTGTTTCAAAATTTAATACTTTTACAAAAGTCTATTTTTGCACGTATATATTAATATTTCATCGAAAATATTAGATTCACTGATATGGAATTCTATATGTGTGTGTGAATATATGTATAGAGAGATACATATGTTGAAAATTGTGTTTATGAATGTTTGATTATTTTTTTTATTTTTTTTGTGATGTTGAATATTGTAAAAAACATAATGAAGGAAGGGAACGTGAAATGTTTGTAAAAAACTTTAGTTTATAATGATGAAGAGTCAATAAAATAGTATTATGAGTCACGTGGTTCGGGTCAGTTTTATTTGTAAAGAGCGTTTGCTCCAAGTGGGTAAAAGCCCTGTACTAAATGGGCCCATTTTTAATCAACTATTTACCCACCGACAACACGTTGATGGGCCCGGATTTAAATCTGGGTCGGGTCCGGTGTTTTTTTTTTAAATTCAAACCGATCCCTACTTTTCTCACAAAACGGATCTTGCCAACTTGGCATATAATCAAAATTGAGATTTGTGCAAAAATTGTACCAATCCACCCTAATCACATAGTTAAAAAAAGAAAGAAGGGTAGATCAAATGTTAAAATGTCAAAAAATCTTAATAGCTCAGTTGGTTGATTATTTCAATTTTGATTTGCAATTCCCTAGATTGTAATTGATTGACAATAAATTGATTAACAAAATTGTAATTCAGATAGAAGTATGATATGTACTTGTGCATGATAATGTGCAACGTAAGAATCACACTTTTGAAAACATAAATCTTATAATACAATCACATTTATGTTCGAGGTCAATTAGGATAATTTTCATTGCAATAATGTCATTATTTATTGATCATTATTAAAGACGTTTGAAATTACATTTATGATAACTAGAAAGAGAGAGTATATTTAGTTTATTAATTTCCATTTTTAATAAAATAAGTGAAATGATGCTACAAAGCTCAACCTAAATGGGATATTATAGTTTGATGACCAACAA
This sequence comes from Solanum lycopersicoides, assembly GCA_022817965.1. Classification (NCBI taxonomy): domain Eukaryota; kingdom Viridiplantae; phylum Streptophyta; class Magnoliopsida; order Solanales; family Solanaceae; genus Solanum; species Solanum lycopersicoides. Next base: position 69,036,351 of record CM040620.1, on the reverse strand, counting down.
GTAATTGAAAGTCATTATAATTACCTTTTGAATAATCATGTAAAACTTAGAGCAAGTTATTGAGACCTTAGTCTAACTAGTAAAGTTTCAATGACCTTAATAACACTAACTCAAGTTATAGTAACATAAGCAAGGTACTTAATACTCTCAAGTCGTTAAAATTATATCAATGTTATATTATTTCATGAAAAAAAAAAAGTTAAAAACTTTTGTTCATGCTCGACAAACAGAATATCTAATATTCTCAAATCACTAACTAAACACAATATATTTGTATATCGGGATCTGCAATTTGATTTATAAAAAGAAGAAGAAAGAAAAGTGAACATTTTGAAAAGCATGATTTATTAGTCTAGCTCTAGCAACTTTTGATGATCTTATTAATTTACAATATTATATGCATGTAACAATAATAATATATATCTCAACGTACTATAAAGATGAACTCATGATTGTATCATAAATACATCACCCTTTTGGGGGTTGACCTATAAATTAAAATACAAAAAAAAAAGAAATATTATTTTAGAGTCTACATAGCCAATTGCCGAAAGCACACAAATATTGCACGCCTAAATTCTTTAATTAAAAGATTACCTTAGAAAAGAAGGAAAAGGTAGACAAAAAAACAGGAGAATGTTTTTTTGTTCTTTTTGTCTTTTCGACATATTGGACCTTCAAATATGGAATGCTATGTGTTATAATATAGTATGATTCTTGTGAGAACTCAAACAAAAATCTAACAAAAAAAGGTATAAAAAATATATATATATATATATCGACAACTTATTAGACTTGTCAGTAATTTCATTTAGATACTTGAATTTTCATGTGATGTTTGAATTCATCACTTGAATATGTGATTAAGTGTTTCAGTTAGACTCTTCTCACTCAAATTTTGCTTTCCCGCTAAAATTAAAAGTAATAGTGCATATAATTGAGGAAAGTGACATTGATTAATTTAGGAAACTTTCACATATAGCCACTTAAAAATAATTAATTACTCTTCATAGCTATAGTTTGATAATTACAATTTGTAGCTACATGTTATATGGAGGAGAGAGGCGAGCGAGACTGGGAGAGAGAGGAGAGAGGCGAGCGAGACTGGGAGAGAGAGGAGAGAGGCGAGAGAGAGGGGGAAAAGAGTGAGAGAAAGGTGAATTGTATATGTATATTGGTTAGATAATTGTATATTATACAATGTAATTGTATATATGGCAAGAGAGATTGGGAGAGGGAGGAGAGAGGCGAGCGAGACTGACAAGAGAGGAGATAGGCGAGCGAGATCGAGGGAGAGAGGAGAGAGGCGAGCTAGAGAGGGCATCGAGTGGGAGAGAGGTGAATTGTATATGTACATAATTGTATATAACTGTATATTATACATATACATTTGTATAAATGACAAGCGAGATTGGGAGAGGGAGGAGAGAGGCGAGCGAGATTGAGAGAGGAAGGATAGAGGCGAGAGAGAGAGGGCAGAGAGTTGGAGAGAGGTGAATTGTATATGTATATACGCTAAAAATTGTATATTATACATATTTATTTGTATATCCTGGCGAATTATACATATACAAACATGACTAATTATCCAAACTCGAAGTCAGCCCACGTAATTAATGTATAATGTTAATCGCGAGAGGTAATTATAGCAAACTATAGCTATGATGAGTAATTAAATAGTATAAGTTTGCTTATCCGCATAATTTTTTCATTAATATATCTATATAATATATAATATATCATTTTATCAGGCGTTCAAATGCTTTCTCAAAATAATATATGATTCAATTGTCGATATATAACCGCTCCTACGCCATTCAAACAACTCCTTATATAAAATAAAATGATATATGAATACATGTATAACGTGGAAATGCCACCATCAATCCATTCCCCACTATTAATTTATTAAAGAATCGATTAGTAAAAGTAGTAGAGATTCGAAAGGGCCATTCCAAATCTCATGCAATTACAAAATTCACCACTTCATTAAAAAAGATTGCTGATTTTGCAAGTTTTCTCTAGATGGGCCATTTCATAATAAAACAATTTTTCTTATAAGTTTAGGTAGCATGCTTATCTGATTAATCAAGATTATCCAGGAGGACCATTTCATTTGTAGCTAGGTCCCACTCTTCATCAAGGAAAAATTACACTCAAATATCATTTGGGCATTTAGTTTAGATAATATATATTTTATACTACTAATATACATATACCTATATATAACATATACAATCAAAGTATATAAATAATGTATACTTCAATAATGTTGGTAAACTAAATGGTGAAAGAATATATTTACGTAAGTTTCCCAATAATCTTTTATCTTGAGTAAATCGTACGTGTTCACAAATACATGATGAAGAATATCTATCGTGGCTCAGTTTATGGTGGACTTTAGTTTGGGGCATTTGGGCTTTCATGTGATCCAATCGAAAGATAGTCTTACAATGAGATACATAGCATGAAGAGGTTCTTTCACATATAGCAAACACAAAATTTATATTTGTTGGAAAAATGCGAATAAATACAAAAATATATATGGTAAAAGTAATGGGAATAAAATGAGAAAATAATGACACCAAGAATTTTATGTGGAAACCCTTCTAAATTAGGGAAAAACTACGGGCCAAGAGAAGCAACTGATATCACTATAAGAAATTTTACACGAAATTTTACACTGTGTGGTCACGAATACAATACTCAAAGTGACTACTACACACTCAAAAGGAACAACACTCTTTTGATTTTCACCTTACTAAAATATCGCTCACACTCTATTTTTCTTCATAAACTATTTTTCTTTTATAGTCTATGGAAACCTCACTTTGCTCTCAAAATGTTTTTTTTTTCTAACTTGGTGTATTCTAAAAATGAGCAAGAATGCTCTAGAAGGAGAAAATCATGCCTATGTCACTAATGACATAGGTAAATATATCAAAGTCAAAAAAGGGTTGTAAATCTTACCAATTTGCAAACCACCAAATCATTTATTTTCAACTCTAATTACTATTCTTTTTTAACAATTACTTGTAGCAATTGAATAACAAAAGTTGACCAAAAAATTATGGGATGGACTCAACAAATCTTCCCCTCCAGTCCCATTCATTGGAAGGAGGTATCTTCATCTTCTTTAGAGATAGCTCATATCTACAAGTTCTTTGCATAACTCGAAATTGTCTTTCGGTATCATCTTGGTCAGCACTTGTATGATCTTTTTGACGTGAAATGATTCACTCTCCACTTTCTCATGAATTCATTGATATCTGACGTCGATGAGTTTTGTCCTTGCATGGTACATGGAGTTCTTGCTCAAGTCTATTGCACTCTGGCTGTCACTATAGATAAAGTACTCCATTTGATGCAAACCAATCTCTTGAAGAAATCGCTTTAGCCATATCATCTCCTTGCCGGCTTCAGTAGTCGCAATATACTCAGCTTCAGTTGTAGATAGTGCAACACACTTCTGCAACTTTGACTGCCATGATATAGCTTCCCCTGAAAAAGTAAACACATATCCAGTAGTGGATTTTCTGTTATCAAGGTCACCTGCCATATCAGAATCTGTATAGCCTTTCAAGATTGGATTTGATGCTCCAAAACACAAGCATTCATCTGAGCTTCTTCTAAGATACCTGAGTATCCACTTCACAGCTTCCCAATGCTTTTTTCCTGCATTGTCGAGAAATCTGCTGACAACACCAACTGCGTGAGCAATGTCTGGTCTAGTGCATACCATTGCATACATTAGACTTACGACGACTGAGGAATATGGAACTTTGGCCATGCTCTCTTTTTCCTCCCTAATTGTAGGACACATCTTCTTGCTCAACTTCATATGACCAGCAAGAGGTGTACTAACAGTCTTAGCATTCCTCATATTGAAGCGCTCCAGTACACGTTCAATGTACTTTTTTTGTGACAAATAAATCTTTCTTTCATCTCTGAGACGAGTAATTCTCATGTCCAAAATTTTGTTTGGCTTGACCAAGTCTTTCATAGAAAAAGACTTACACAACTCTTTCTTCATTTCGTCAATCTTCAAAGTATTCTTGCCCACAATCAACATATCATCCACATGCAACAAGAGGATGATAAAATCATTGATCTAAAGAAGCCTATCTGTTCTCATCAATTTTACTTTGCTAGTGAATCGAGATACATTATTGTTGCATGAGTTGAAGATGATCGGAATATTAAGTAGCATTTGTTAGGGGCTTATCATTTAAACCTAAAATAATGTATACCTACCTTAGTCGCATATTGACACTTGATCATATCATTGTATTAATTTCAAATCATTAAAATAAGGTCAGGGATGATGTTACTGACAGGGCAAGGGACTATTGGATATTTTTATAGTTTTGAAACTTGTTGATACAAGTAATGTTTCATGTTGTTGTTGTTTTCAAAAAAAAGTGAAATATGTTATTAAATAAATTCTAGCCAAAAACACATTTTTGAAACTTCAATCAAATGTGTTTTTTCAAAAAATATTTGAAAATATATAAGGTACATTTAGTAAGGGGAAAAAAATAATTCAAAAATTCTCATGTTTGGTGAGTTAAAATATTATAGAAAATATTTTCTATTGGGGACAAGTTTATACAAATGAGAAAAATAATTTCTATAGTGAAAATAATGAAAATATATTTCATAAGTGACATTTCAAGTAAATTATCTCCTTCCTTCCTATCCACTGAATGCTCCTGTCTCCACCCCCTTGATATATAACTATTTTAGTGGCAAATAGATAAAAAGAATATAAGTTTATATACATTAAATTTTACTTCCACTATAAGATTATATTATTTTATTTGTCATAGATATATAAAACTCAAACTCATAATTAAACGAAAGTATAATTATAGAGATTATTTATAATAGAGTTTGTATAAAGAAACATGTGAAAATGGAATTCCTTTTGAATAAACGAAAAGTTTTCACTGAAGAATTATTCTAAGTTATTGTTTTAATTCTTTAAGAAAGACTTTTTCTGTAATATACTATAATGCTCCTAGTCTCCTACTCCATTGAGCTTTAGAAAAATAATAGAAGTAATTATTACATTTATGTAAAAAAATAAAAGGCTATTATTAATTATTAATGTTACCGTAGCCCTTGTTACCTACTAAAGTATGTCAACCGGCCATAATGACTGAAACCAAAGATTAATTAGTATATAATTAGTACTACAACAGCAAAATTAAACAAAGGAAAACAGCAATTAAGCAAAACAAAACAATATGTTTATATACACTATAATTTTACTATATAATCCATATTTATTGCTATGTAATATTTCAGTGTATTCCAAACAAGCTATGCTACAATAAATAAAATTCTTGTCACAACGATCGTGAATTCAATAACATTAACTCAAATCACTGACAAATGTTATTAAACATCAATTGTCCAATGCCTCTTTTGAAAATTTGCATGCACACATATTAGTAGTATTAAAAGATCCCACTGGCATGCAGCCTAAAATTGTATAATGAATCGTTATCATTTTCATTTGTTAGCTTAATTAGGCTTTTTCTATGGTCAATAAAAATTGATCGATGATATTATTGCTATTCATAATTTATTTAATAATATGGTGGTAGATCAGACATCACATACATATTACAGCTAAATTCACCAAGGACAACATATGTGGTCCTGTTGTTTTAGTTTAATGTTGTTCACATTCGTTACCTTAATTTAATTATGAATTCTTCGCTTTAATTAATTTTTAAAGTTAAATTAGATTATTAATTTTAATATTTTTGAAAAAAATAAATATTCAAAAACTATAATACTATAAATTACAAAAAAAATTACATATGAATATAATAAAAATATATATCATAAAAAATTAATCAATTTTTTTATAATTTAACTCTAAAAAAACACCATAACAATTAATTGTGAACTCGAAGCACTATTGTAATTTGTACTATAAAGATAGTGCCATTGTGGTTCGTGCAAACTTCAGCCTTCAAATACGTAGTATACAACTGATCCGCAACTCCCATTTATATGCTTATTGATTGGGTATAGGTCATTTGGTAGCTAGATATAGATAAACAAATTAAAAATTATTCTTATGAGATTAGTTATTTATTAATGTATATAAATAATTGATTATATTATTATGATAAAAATAATGGATTACATAATTTTCGAACTAACTAGTATATTCAAATTATTATCCTTCATCTCGTATACTAAATGATTTTTCGTATATACAGTGATCATTTACTTTTTTCTTTAAAAACGTTGTACTCTTCTCCTCATATAATTCTTAGGATATTTTTGCTATAATAAGAGAGAGTTTCAAGCTGGAGCAGACACGCCTGCTTTAACAAGAACATTTTTATTTTATTTTTAAAAAAATTAATTGTTTCTTTTGTTTTACTTCAATTTAATTAGTATATAATTTTTTCAAAATCATGAGATCTATTTTAGCAATGACCTTTATTTTTAAATTCATATTAATTATAAATTTATTTATTTTGAATGTGAGTAATATTTGTGTATATTTTATAGCTACACGTTGAGTAAGAAAATAATTATCGATGATGAAAGATACTTTATTTATGTACCTCTTCACATTTGTTTTGTGTAAAAAAAAAAGATGAAGAGACATCTACAACCACACAATTATATAGTATAATTTATTCCCATTTGAAATTTATCAAAATTAATAATATTTATCAAATATTTATTTGTACCTCTTCACATTTGTTTTGTGTAAAAAAAAAAGATGAAGAGACATCTACAACCACACAATTATATAGTATAATTTATTCCCATTTGAAATTTATCAAAATTAATAATATTTATCAAATATTTATTTTATACTTAATGAGATAAATTAATATTTTAAAAATAATTTTATGAATAATATTGAGCCCGTACACAACAGACCACACGGTTCTTGTAACTAGTCAACATAGTAAGCCTTTGACTTTACCTTAATCATAATTTCTACATATTACCGTGAATGTAAAATTTATGTAAAATCCCATAGTGTAAAGAGTAAATTATATTGTATTTACCACTTTTTTTTTCTAATTACGTTAATCCCTTAAAATTTGTACTATTTGGATACATTAAATAGTATCTCAGATACATTATAACATAAAACGAAAACATAATATGTAGTTCGAATTTATAAAATAAATCGGATACATAAAATATAGCTCGGATACATTAAATAATGGCTTGAATACATTAATATATATGTAGCTCAGATACATTAAATAATGGCTTGAATACATTAATATATATGTAGCTATGATACATTAAATATATTATGAGAGAAATAAGAGATTTTAGAAATATAAGAAAATATTGAAAATAAAGGAAACATAAGACATATATTTGAGTAATTTTTCAAAAAAAAAATAAAATTAACCTAGATGCCTGAGTAATACTTTTTCTTACTAGTTAGTTATATTTGATATTTCTACCAACAAATCAGAGTGGCGCAGCGGAAGCGTGGTGGGCCCATAACCCACAGGTCCCAGGATCGAAACCTGGCTCTGATAATGAGAAGGATAATTTTTTAAAATCCAAATTTGTATCCTTTTACGACGTCGTTTCGTTCTTGCCGAAAATAAAAATGAGAAAAAAACCAGATGAGATATTACTATAACGAGAAGATGGAAACTAAACCCTAGCCTCAGAAACTTCAAAATTCCACAAAATCTCGCGATAAATCAAACAGATCTCTCTCTCTCTTTTCTGCAACTTCCGTCTTACCGTTGATAATTCGTTTCTCCATGTAAGTTTTCCCTCTTATTTCTGTTTTTCCCTCTCTTTCGATTTCTGTTTCCCTGTTCAAAAAATGGTAGAAATCGACACCACACACTCTAGAACTTTCTCATTTCAGCTTGCGAATTCATCATCAATGGTGACTACAAATAATTGTTTCATCTTTTACCTGGAAATTGAACTACTACCGGATGAAGTTTTAATGGTGATTGTTCAGAAATTAACAATTTAAATTTGATTCAGTTTACTAATATATGCTGTAATTTGTAACCGAAACGCTGTTATTGCTTAGGTTTGTGTAGCATCACTCCACTGCGAAGCGAATTCCTCCATAACATAACTAGTAAGTCACTGAACTTCCTTTTGTTATTTCGATTTGAGAAAACTCTAGAATTATTGTTTAGTTAATTTGGAGTGAGCTTGGTGAGTTATTACTCCAGTTCACTTGGGATTTATTTTTATGGCTTTCATGATTCCTGATTATACTTTTTGTTACAATGTTGTACCTGAGATAAAGTAGAATCAGATGTATGTGTACATCTCTAGCCTTAATGAAGCTAGAGCTTTATATAGGTCTGTCTTCTCTTTTGTTTGTCTCGACTTGGGAAGGGAATGAAGCATGATTACAAACTTCAGATAAGCTCAGTAATAAAATTGATTAGTATGGTGAAATCTGCAAAAAGCATAATTATTAACTCTAGATTGCTGTTTGAATAAATATGTTGCTTGCATCAAGTTTTTAGCTCTATCCATTGATCTTCTAATGGTAGTTAAGTCTAAATTTATTTGATGTAAGAATTTTTTTGTCATTAATTTTCCTTTTTAATTAGAGTTCAAGAGTATTTTATGTGTGGTAAATGTTGTGTTTGTCAATCTGTATCCATCTAAAAATGCAAAAAGAAAAAAAGTTTTACTTATGAGTAATCATATTTTGGTAGGTAAGTTTGTTGGATGTTAATTGTTGTTGCCCGTTACAAAGTTTCTGAGATGTGTTTCCTATCTAGTAAATGCTGGAAGTAGTACAAGAAAGAACATCTCAAAAGTCATAGCAAAAAAAAGCTTTACTTATGAGTAATCATGTTTTGGTAGATTAGTTTGTTGGATGTTAATTGTTGTGGCCTGTTACAAAGTCTCTGAGATGTGTTTCCTATCTAGTAAATGCTGGAAGTAGTACAAGAAAGGACATCTCAAAAGTCATAGATACAAATGCTGTTCCTTCCATTCTGTTATTGAGGAATGCAACCCTAAAAATACTAAAAAAAGGAAGAAAGAAAAAAGAGCTTAAACAGTTTAGTGTCATACTACAGTAGGTTATTATTTATACCGAGAAAGAAAGGCACTGCCAAAATGAAACGGAAATAAAGTCTGAAGTGATGGATATGTTGCAAGATGAAGAATGAAACGAAGTATAATGTTCTTCTCCAAAAAGAGAAAAGAAAGTAAAATGGTTCATATGGATTTCCAATATACCAAAAGATATAATTACAACTCTGTACCTAGAAACAAAAGACTTCTAGCTTTTCCGGGGTTTTGGGGGGGGGGGGGGTTGTTGAGGATTAATATGTGGAGCAGAAAACTTGAATGTCGGTAATTGTCCTTTTCTGTCGAGAAGTGCTGCTTTGTTGAAGCAGAACAGTCGAAGGGAATAACATGGCTTTTCTTTCCAAGGTCGACTAAGTTAAGGCATCACTTGTTCAATTAAAAAATAAAGCAATCCTATTACAAGGAAGAAAGAACATAGGCATGATTTCCATGATGTATTTCTGCCCTAAACATCCCAGACAGTTCATCAAGATTTAATCCAAAAGACTTCTGAATAATTTCTTAAAAAAATATACATATGGGATGAGACTATTTCTTGAGCAATGAACAAGAGGGGAGGGTGGAAGGAGAGGATGTTTTTTGTTGAGGATGAATATGTAGAGCTGAGAACTTGAATGTCGGTAATTGTCCTTCTTTGTCGAGAAATCCACTATGTTGAAGCAGAACGGTCGAAGGGAATAACATGGCTTTTCTTTCCAAGGTCGATTAGGTAAAGGCATCACTTGCTGAATTTAAAAATAAAGCAATCCTATTACAAGGAAAAAAGGACATTGGCATGATTGCCGTGATGTATTTCTACCCTAAACATCCCAGATAATTCATCAAGATTTAATCCAAAAGACTTCTGAATAATTTTAAAAAAAAATATACATATAGGATGAGACTATATTTCTTGAGCAAAGAACAAAACCAATTTTTTTCGAATAGTCCATCCGTTGTAGCCGCGTATTAAATGTGATCAAAATCATAATATCTTGTTCTGAGCCCCCATATCATTCAATCCTTGCCTTAATGTCAAATATGGTAATCAAAACTCTGTTTAAGGCTTCCCCTTGTTTTGAAAGATAATCTTTAGAAGATAATTAACCTATCAAAAAAGTATGTATGCTTCATTGCACTTCTTTGCCACATAATCAAAAGAAATTTAGTTGATCAGTTTAACAAAATAGAACCTGGTTTTAATTTGAGAATTTTTAGTGGGCAACACTTTAGCTTCCTTCTTTCTTTTTCGTTCTTTTTACAAGGATTCAAATTGATTTATGGAGTTTTAATGTAGTTGACTAGTGGTGAAACTGCTGTGTGATTTGCTCGTGCTGTTTTTCCAATTTAAATGCTGGCAGTTTTTAATACAATGACAATCTTTTATAGTTGAGGTTTTCAAAAGTATCTTGGTATATGATCGAAAGAAGCCTATCCGTATACATCACTTTTAGCTTTGCTAGTTAATCGAGATACATTATTGTTGCATGAGTTGGAAGATGATCGGCATATTAGGTAGCATTTGTTTGGGGCTTATCATTGAAACCTAAGATAATATATACCTACCTTAGTCGCATATTGACACTTGATCATATCATTGTATTAATTTCAAATCATTAAAGAGATTTCCTGAATGACTATTATGTTTCATTATTGTGCACTGTGTTATAGAATCTTCTTTACCCTAAGAGGGGAAAGAAACCAAAAAGAATAAAGAAAAGCCCATCTTGGCTGATTCAGAAATTTATTTTTTGAGCAGATAGTCAGACAATTTTCTAACAGATTTTTTACCGACAGTGGTTCGAGAAAAAGACGTCTGTTGGGAATATGCTGAGAAGTTAGACGGGAATAAAGTGAGGTGTAAATTCTGTCTTAGAATTCTAAATGGTGGCATTAGTAGGTTAAAACACCACTTATCCAGACTTCCCAGTAAAGGTGTGAATCCATGTACTAAGGTCAGGGATGATGTTACTGACAGGGTAAGGGATATAATAGGATCAAAGGAACCTCCTAGTACTAAAAAACATAAGCTCATTGAGACAAAAGCTCTTGCAAATATCTCTCCGGAAAAACCGCTTTTATCTGTGGAGCCAATAACTCCAATTGCAAGAATTTTTCCACCAATTGGGCAGGCTATTTCTTCATCTGGAAATAACCAAGAAAATGCTCAGAGGAGTATTGCATTGTTCTTTTTTGAGAACAAAATTGACTTTGGTGTAGCAAGATCTTCCTCTTACCATCAAATGATTGAGGCAGTAGGGAAGTGTGGCAGTGGGTTTATAGGTCCTTCTCCTGAAACCCTGAAAGCGACATGGTTGGAGAGGATCAAGTCTGAAGTAAGTTTACAGTCAAAAGATATTGAGAAAGAGTGGGCTATGACAGGTTGCACTTTAATTGCAGAAACATGGACGGACAACAAAATGAAAGCGTTGATCAACTTCTTGGTTTCATCGCCCTCCAGGACTTTCTTCTACAAATCAGTAGACGCATCTTCATATTTTAAGAATCTGAAATGCCTCTCTGAGTTGTTTGATTCAATCATACAAGATTTTGGACCAGAGAATGTTGTACAGGTAATTGTGGATAATACACTGCACTGCACTGGTATAGTGAACTATATTTTGCAGAACTATGGGAATGTTTTTGTGTCCCCTTGTGCTTCACAGTGTATAAATGCAATCTTAGACGAGTTTTCAAAATTAGATTGGGTAAATAGATGCATTTTACAGGCACAGTCAATCTCAAAGTTTATATACAACAATTCCCCATTGCTTGATCTCATGAAAAAGTTCACTGGAGGACAAGAGATCATCAAGACTGGTATCACGAAGTCTGTATCGAACTTTCTCTCCTTGCAATGTCTATTGAAGCATAGGTCAAGATTGAAAGTTATTTTTAACAGTCCAGAGCTTGCTGCCAATTCTGCTTATACAAACAAATCGCAAAGTGTTAATTGTATCGCAATTCTGGATGACAATGACTTTTGGAGGACAGCTGAAGAGTGTGTTGCTGTTTCTGAACCGTTTCTCAAAGTTATGAGAGAAGTTTCTGGAGGAAAGCCAGCTGTGGGCACTATATATGAACTACTGACCAGAGCAAAGGAATCTATAAGGACATACTATATTATGGATGAAATAAAGTGCAAGACATTTTTAGATATAGTGGATAAGAACTGGAAGAACAACCTCCACTCTCCTCTGCATTCGGCAGCTGCCTTTTTGAATCCTGGCATCCAATATAACCCAGAAGTCAAGTTTCTTGGGTCAATAAAAGAAGATTTTTTCAGAGTGCTGGAGAAGCTGCTACCAACTCCCGAACTGAGGCGAGATATCACTACTCAAATCCTTTTATATACACGGGCATCTGGGATGTTTGGTTGTAATCTGGCGAAGGAAGCAATTGATACTGTTCCTCCAGGTACACTTGAAGCTTTACATTTTTGCATTCCATTTACATAATTCTACAAACTTAAATCATAGGTCATGTTTATGTTCCCGGTGTCACACTCCTCTTACACATCCATCGGTTCGTCTCCTTGTCAAGACCTACCTGAAAGTAAGGTCATTTTCTCGCAGTTTTTGTTGACGAGATAAGGCGAGACCTGAACTATTGACAAGTTAAGTTGTCCTTGGATCGTAGCTTCTATATGAATTCTTTCCTCTGCAAATTCTGCTTGTTGTTCTTCTATTGGTGCCCTAGCATGCTCCAGGTCTATCTCAGGGTCTGAATGGTGTCTCTCTCCACATTTAGCCATCTTGCTTATTTGTCATCTCCACCCCGGCTTTCTGGTCTAGCCCCCCTTCACGAATCCTTCGGGCGTTGATTCTAGTGGAGCTTGATTATGAAATCATGTTAAGTACCAGCGGTCCACTTCACCTCAGTCACGGCCAGCCACAACCTGGAAGCAAACATTTGGCACAAACTTCTAAGGGTTTTCGGAGCTCCTAAGAGGTATGTCAGCAAAAAACTCTTACATAAATTCCCGCATCTCCTCGTCTGGAGGTACAGACTGGCATTGACCGAGTTATCTCATAATCCTCAGAGGCACATAAGGCTGGACATGTTGAAACCCCATAAGATTAGAAATAGACGAAGAGAAATGTATATCACCTCTTTTGAGGGGAGTGGGGACCAAGTACATACATGTCTTCTTTCTCTCTACTTATCATCTTAATGGGGGCTTCAGGTTGTCCAGCCTTATGTGCCTCTCAGAGTTATGAGAAAACTTGGTCGAAGTTAGCCTATGTCCTCAGTTGAGGATGCGGGCATATATCTATGAGTTCTGCCCCCAACATCCCTCGTAGGAGCTCTGGAATCTTTGAAATCTTGGGCAAATGTTCTGCTCTCAGTTTTCACAACATCGGCCAATGGTTCTAGGCTTTAGAGTACTATAGAAATTGAGTATTCAAACATTGCTACAGACGAAAGCCTGGTATTTAAGTGAAAAAAGGTTGAAGAGTGGGCCCATTATCTGCCGAGTTTCGAACCTTGGTCCTCAAGGATTGCTACCAGTATTTGTTGTGGTTGCTACCCCTTAAGTTAAGTAAAACCATAAGTTGATAAAAGCAGTTGGACTTGCATGCCAATTCTGCCTCGGAATACATACATATCACTTCCTGCAAGATTAAATATTCGGAGAAGCATTCAAGTTGGTAGAACTTCTCAAATATATGAAAAATGTATTACCCCTAAAAGTTGGAAGACAACACTAATGATTGGTATGCTTTAACTTGTAGTAAGACTTTGGTACTGGCTTAAAACACATATTAAGTTGAATATATATCGAGATGATCTGTAACTATGGGTCCCCTGTGGACTGCATCTCCAGCATGTCATAAATAACTTTTAATTGTTCTGTTATAGTTTTCTATCCTCTCGTTTGCGTCTGAGAGATTAAAGAAAAATGACTGCTGACAACACATCATGCTTTTCACACCAAGTTTTCTTCATAGCCTAACTAATTTTCAATGGACTAACGCAACAGAAATGCACTGTAGGTATTTGGTGGGAACAATATGGTGATGCTGCTCCTACATTGCAAAGAGTCGCTATTAAAATACTTAGCCAGGTGTGCAGTACGTTCACTTTTGAGCGACATTGGAGCACATTTCAGCAAATCCATTCTGAGAAGCGCAATAAGATTGATAAAGAAACACTTTTAGACCTTGTTTACATAAATTATAATCTGAAGCTAGCACGGTATTTGGTTTCTAAACCTCCCGAGGAAGATCCTCTCCAACTTGATGACATAGATATGACATCTGAGTGGGTGGAAGAGGCAGAAAATCCTAGTCCAACTCAGTGGCTTGATAGATTTGGTTCAGGTCTGGATGGTAATGACTTGAACACACGACAATTTACTGCTGCAATATTTGGTCCTGGTGACAACATATTTGGTTTGTGATCATGTTGACTGCTCACCCCTTAAGTGCACATACACATTTAGTCAACATAATAGTATTCCTTCTTTCAAGTAGTGTGTTTCTTCTTCTTCTTCTTCATGTAAATACCTAGTTAGGAGTGATGTCAATTCCAAATTTCCCTTCGATTGTTTCATTTAAAAGAGCTAGCAAGTTTGATGTTCTTATACCGAACTTAATCAGCAATCCAACCTTCCAATGCATTTACACAGGTGGTGCAGTGGCTCGTATCGTGTTGGGCAATGCCCAGCAATGACAATTGAATAGAACCCGACACCCGGGCCACAAAATTGACATGGATGAAGAATAATCGCTACCAGCCAGACATCAGTTATATAAAAGTTAATAATAGGACTTACCAGAAAATATCTCATCAGCACACACGTAAATGGGTAAACATACATTTACAATGGAATTATAAGGTTTGAATTATAATGTATTGACACATTCATTACATTTCATGCTCATTAAAATTATTATGATGAATTGCCTAGCAATTGAGCTGCTGCCTTATCTTTATCGTTGTCATTCATCAGTAAGGCATCTGCAACACTGTTTGATGAGAATCCCATCTCTTTCAAGAGAGTATATCCCTCCACAAATTCCTTCACCTGAAAGAAAGTTGTTGAAGAAATGATGAATGGTCACATTTACTATAGAGACAAGTACTCCTTAATGCTATTGAACAAATTATTACATAAAACTTCTCCACTTGACCATGCTGCCATCCCGGCGGCAAATTAGAATGTCATGATTTGCTTTTCACTAACTAAAATTCAAAACTTGCAAACATTACTGTAGATATTTCTAAAATGGTTTTATGATGCAGATAGTTGCATCATGTTGTACATTCATGCACTTTCCAAATATGTAATCCCTATTTTCGAAAAAGAATCGAATCATTTGCTGATTTCGCTGCAAAAAGTAGTTAAGTTGACTTCTCAAAGAATAAAATTTGAAATTCTACCAAGGACAGGGTAACATAAGAAATGGAAATTCTTGTGGAGAAATATCTTCACAAAAATTAATTAAAGTAATTTTGGTAGAACACTAATTTGACAATGCTCATAGTGCCACATCCAAACAGAAATGTAAGAGAAGCATGAAAAGGATATATACCTTGATCGGATTATCTCCATAATTTGCAACTGCTATGGCCACAGCCTCTCTATTGAAACCAGATGTCGCGTATTTGTTCATCATAGGATCTCCAGTGTATCCCTATATTCAAGAAAGAAATATATATATCCAAGTAAGAAAAGATACATTCAAATTTCAACAAAAAGACAACAGATCAGAATCACGTTGAGTTTCTTAACTGCAAAACATTCAATGTAATACACATTCCGAAACTTCCGGGAAAAAGATTCTAAAAGAAAGCACATGATGCACTCTTGGGAACCAATGCTTAATTATTTATATATACCAAATATTTAAGGAAGCTAACTACCTTTGTCCATAGACTTGATATACAATGTGAAGTTGACAAGTTCCCTACAGTCTATTTGGGATTACCATTAGGGGTGAAAAGGAAAGATAAAAATATTTGGCAAGTAGCAACTGCTAGATGTATTAATAAGTTGACCCCATGAAAAAAAAAATCTATCCTTTGGGGGAGAGTTAACCTAGTCAGTAGTGTGCTGGATGGAATGGCAATTTATACAAAGTTCCTGTTTCCTATGCCTTCAGCAGTAGAGAAGAAGTTGGATTCCATTAGGAATTAGTTCTTATGGGATGGTAATGCTAACAAGGGAGGATTCATTTAGTAAAGAGGAAAGTGGTTAGAAATGAAAAGAAAGACTGAGGTTTGGGAGGGAAGAATCTGAAATTACATTACAAGAGTTTACTATTGAAATGGCTATGGATATAAAATAGGGGTGGCGATTAAATCCGCGAAAAACTCAATAATGTTATTCATGGCAAGAAGGATGGTTGGAAACAATATCCTCCACAATTGAGAACATCAGGGTTTTTATGGAAAGCCATTGTTGGGATGAGGAATGAGTTTTTACAGTACACTAAATTAGAGGTATGGAGTCGGTATTAATTTTGGGATGATACTTGGACTGGGAATACAAATTTGAGAAGCAGTCATGCAGATTTATTCAGATGTTTTGTGATTAAGGGTGGCCATGATTCTGATTTTGATCCAATCTTCGGCTGTAATCTAGAATTCAGAAGGAACCTAAATGATTGGGTATCAGAAGCTTTTTATCAACTTACTCCGACTCAACAGTTAGATTCAATTTCAACTGATCAAAATAATGAGGATGGATTGATTTGGATGAACAGCAAGGATAAAATGTTCCCTGATAGTAATTGTTACAAACTGTTATTAAAGCAAAATGGTCAGGGCACATCTAATTAGCCCTGGAGGATCATCAGGAGTCTAAAGTTCCTGTCAAAGCTGCGTCCTTTGGATGGACTGTGACTTGGGAGGCCTCTTATGCTCATAGTAATAATTTACAATAGAGAAGTTTTGCTTTAAGTAGTAGATGCTACTTGTGTGAAGAAGAGAAATATATAACATCGGTTTTTGTATTGCCGAGTTTCTAGAGAATTATGGAAGTTGTTTTTAATGTAAGTGGTGTTTCTTGAGTTATACCATTATAATGCAGGGATTAGTAATACAAAAATTATTTCTTGTCGGGTGTTTGGTTCATTGCACTAAAATTGGATATACAAGATCTCACTTGAAATACTTAGTTATAAGGCAAAATGGTCTAGTGGACCCTTATACATGTATCAGTTTGTATTCTGAACCTTTCTACTTAGCTTTTTGTCATCTGAACCCCTAAACTAAATAAAACACAATATATTAAACCCCTTTGACCATGCTTATGTGGCATTAAAATAATTGAGCTGGCGAGAGAGTGTGATTACACGCATTTAAGGTGAGTGAACATCAATTTTAAACTTTAAATTATAATTTATTAACATAATATAATAAAAAAACTAAAAAATTGAGAAGAACCTAATTCTTCCCCACCCACTTTTCCAGGAACCCACCATCATCACTGCCAAACATTTCTTTTCTCCCACCATCGCTGCCAACCCTTTTTTTCTCCCACCATCATTGCCCAAATCTTTTTTTTTCTCCACACGATAGTCATCTTATTTAGCCTATCTTGTTTTTTCTCCACACAATAGTCATCTTATTTAGCCTATCTTGGATCGACACTTTAGTGACATCATTCCAAAAGAGCTATTATCAGTTAAGAGAGAGAATCGTGTTGGTCTCATTGCGGTACTCGGCGATTCGCAATGGTGTGAGAGGGAGAGAGGGGCTCTAGTCCCTTTTTCGCTAGAATGGGAGCGATGAGGAGGCGGCGGCGAGGGAGTTTGCAGGTACGCCGAAGAGGATGGAGGGAGTTTGCAGATCCCCATCTTCAATCTTTCACATCAATTGTCTCCTTCTAATCCCTTATACTTATCTTTTTCAACCGATTTCAATAACCCAAGAAAATTTCAGGCGAATTTTGGGTCGATTAGACGAGCTTCACGTCATAGATTGGTGTAAAATTGTATTTGTAAGCAATTTTGGGTGTTAAAATAATAGTGAGCGTTGGATTATTGGATTATGAAAAGGTTGGCCAGATCTGATTGTTAGGTGGCTTAGGTTGTTGTTTCTGTGGAGGTTAGAGGAGGAAAGAAAAATAGTGATCGTGTGCGGCGGAGATGAAGACGGGTGAGGGAGAAAGTATATGTGATTTCGCCGGCAAAAATGGTGACGACGCCGGTGATGGCTTTCTTTTGATCGTGAAGATAGAGAGAATTAGAAATGCCAATAATAAATTAAAATGTTATTATTTTACATTTTATAAATAATTTTGGTTAATAATTTTTAAAAATAGTATGAAATAATTATGATGTGGCATTAATATATCTGACGTGGATATGACATGTCAATTATATAAAAGAGAGTGAGTTACACACATGGTTGGAGGGGCTTAAAAGTCTCGTTTTAATTGAGTTTAAGGGTCCAGATGACAAAGGGCTAAGTAGAAGGGTTCAGAATACAAACTCATACAAGTATAAGGGTGCACCAGACTATTTCGCCTAGTTATAAATTAAAAAGTAATGAGTTGAGAAAGGTAGTTTTGTCCTTTCGCTACTTTATCCATGTCTAAGTTATACATGGACTAGTTATTCCATATTGTTGGTGGTATGAATAATAACCAGATTGGTGTTTTACGTTATACAAGGATTAGAAGACTGTGTGGCCGAACTTCTAAAATCAACTTATTTTAAAAAGTGATTTTCAAAGAATAACTATGTGAAAAGCAATTTGTGTTTGGCTAATCAATTTAAAAAGCACTTTTGAGCAGCAATTAGTGTTTAGCCAAGCTTTTTAAAAGTTCTTCTGAGTGTATTTTCTCAAAAGTACTTTTGAAAAAAAGGAAATTCTTTTTTAAAAAGTACCTTTGGGGAAAAATTACTTCTTTAGCTTTTGAAAATTAAGTTTTGTTACCCCAAAAGCTTGACCAAACACCTTAGTTTTTAAAAATAAGCACGGGTGACCTCCCAAAAGCTTGGTCAAACAGGCTATAAGTTATGCATACAACCAAACATCAGATAAAGTTATACCAAACTAAGTTATAACAAATGATATACATGATTATTTGAATCCGATGTTTGGTTGTAATTTGAATCACGTATAACTTATAGCCTGTTTGACCAACCTTTTGGGAAGCTAAAAGAGGTTATTTTTAAAAAATGATTGGTCAAGCTTCTGGGAGTAGCAAAAATTGTTTTTCAAAATCTAAAGAAGGAATTTTTTCTCCCAAAAATACCTTGTACATCACAGCAAACGATCCCTAAGAGTTTGATGGATTGCTGGCAAAGACAATGCATGAAAGCCAAAATAAATCTAGAGAACCATTCCCTATGTATTTTGGATTATATGGCTAGAAAAAAATAAGGCTTGCTCTAAAGGAAAAAGGAACGGATATTTTAGAATAAAGATTTCTTGTCAGCATAACTTATATTTTTGGTGTAATTGCAGTATGTAGGATAACCCCAATACATGGATAACTTGAGGGATTACTTGATGTGTTGACGTTTTTGGGTTGGTTTATGTATTTTTTTGTAATATCTTAGTAGTTTATTGGTACCATCCTAATTAATAGCAAATGTTCTCTTACTGCTCTCTTCTTCTCTTTTTTACTTGGATTTGTGGTACTTCAGCCGGGGGTAAGGTTAACACGTACACTTTACTACCCTCCCCAGACCCCACTTGTGGGATTTCATAGGCTATGTTGTTGTTATCTTGGTAGTTAATTGATAAAACTTGACCTTATCACAAAAAGGAATATTGCTTTTAAAACCTTTCACCAGTACGGCATATTTGGTTGGAGAAATTCAACTTGAGGATTAAATTTTGTCTACATGTATCATATTAGCAGCTTCTGTGACATTATCCCCAAGCATAATTGTGGTAAACAGGGACATGATGTTAAGGAAATGATCCTTTACCGGTAGGGTTGCTTATTAACATCGCTTCAAATATCCAGAAGTTCAATCCAGAGAAAGAGCCTGAACAGATATTAAACTCACGCCACATTTGTTATTGACTATAGAGAAAATGTAATTGAACTGAATTGTCTGGCAGTGAGCTGCATCTGAAATTCTTCAGTTTCACTTAATTTTTTTGATAAGGAAACCCTAAATTCTTTGGTTCCACTGCAGACTAGGAATCTTTAAAGACAAGTATTGGAAGTTATATCCTACACATAACACAAAATTAAGTGATTTCCATCTCAATGCTCAAACTACTTTACAGATTTGACCACCCCTGCCATATGCCAGAATACAGAAGTCCCAGCTCTGCAGCTCGTTTATTTCTTTCGCTTGTTGATGAGCTACTTCTATATGATTTACTGAATTGAAGAAAATACATAGCATAGAGATCTTTCAATTAACATCTTAGTTTTCATGACCCAATCACCATCTTAGCAGGTAAAAAAAACTTCAGGCGTGGAAATCAAACTAGCACTCTCTGATTTTCAATTTTACACAACTCTCTTTTCATTTTTGCACGCTCCAAAATGACTATCGTTCCATGTCTATCCAACTTCCAACAATGCACATCCATTAAACTATACAGATTTTAAACTTTGATGTGATGTTTCTCCCTCAAAATGAACTTTTCCTATTGTTTCTCATTATTTCTTCCACTACCACTATTAATATACATAAGTCAAAATGAATTTCTTAAACACCATGCTCAGTCAAATACCATCATATAAATTGAAATGGAGGGACCACTTCAGCTAACGATCAAGTACACCTCAATTCTAAATTGCGGGTGGGGGCCTATATGAATCTTCTTAAGCCATTTCACTCTACTCAGGGGTCAAACAAGAGAGGTCCTAGGTGGGTACATTCCAACAAATTCAGTATTCAGAAGATTCATTATATTTAGATATTTCTATTTTACACTGTCAATCAACCTACACTAACCCTCCATATTTATTCAGATACTGGACTTGCTATGCTTTGAGAAACTCATGCAAGTAGATTTTAGTAGGGCAATTAACAAGATACAAATAAAAAATGTAAGTACCATGCTAGGTTGTTCTGGCATTCTAGGTGGAAGATTTTCCAGCCCTAGCTTGCTCCAGTTCTGGCTTTCCTTTTCTGCTTCAGCCAAAATCTTTTTCTCAAGGTCAAAATCAAAGTTGAATGTGCTCCGGGGAATTTCTCCCACTTGTGTTGACAATTGAGGCTGCAATAAACCAAAAAGAACATATTGTTCACACAAAAGATTTAAGCTATGCAACTGATACAATACTAAATCAATATACAAAAGAAATATTCGATGAAAGAAAAAATAGAATTGGAGACAGAATTCCTAATTTAAATCTAATTGATTTGATCGTTTAATGGATCCAGTTGTCATTTCTTAAGTTGATCAGCAGAGTTATAGGTTTCGTACCGGAGGTGTAATCCGATATTCGGGTTTAATAGCAACTCTGATGCCGATTCCAGCTGCAAAAGTGAAATTTAACAGGTAAGAGCTCAAAATTCCACTAGTTCAAAATTTGAGATCCGAACTTATAACCTACAACTCTTACGTAAATGAGAGATGGAGGGAATACATACTATTTGAAGACGGAGGAGGCGTGTGATGGAAAGGAGGGTTCCTGCCACCGGAGTGTTGACCAGGCCTAGGATAGAGTCCGGAAGCTTGTCCGTACATTGGATGTGTCTGTGGAGCTCCGGTAGCTGGCCTGCCGTACATCGGCGATTGTGTATCGTAAGGAGGTCCTGTTCGGTTCCTGAAGTCGTATTCCATGGCGTTCACTGATTCCGATCAGAACAACAGCAGAATTTGGAAGAGAAGGAAAATGAAACCGGTGCCAGAGGAATCTACTTGAACCCGGAGGTTTGATTTCCGAGCGTAACTAGCGGGCCTATCTCTAAAGGTGGGCTTGCTAATCTATCTTAATTTAATTATATTTACATTTAGGAAAGGGACAGTTTCAACTTTCATAAATATCAATAAAGTACGTTTACAATAAATATAGACTATAGTCAAGTTCTCATTTATATTTTTTTTAAAAATAGTCAAAAGTGAGAGAAAATATATATTGACTATATATTATGCTACATTCAAAATGCCAAATACAAATTACTTAGCTTATACATAAGTTATAGGTTGACTATATATTATGATACATTCAAAAAATCAAAGATACTTTAACTATATATGAAGTATATCTTTATATAAATAAAATATACATTAATCATTCAATTCTGAAAAATTCAAAATCTCCTTCAAACAATCTCAAATTTTATATATGAAACAATCTTAATATTTCCACTATTTTAATAAATAACTTGCTCAAACAATTCAGATTTGCGGTATCTTGGAATTTGAAGAAGAAGCAGGGAAATGGAAGATGAAGAAAAGAACGACGAGGAAGAGGAAGAGGAAGAAAGAATAAGTGTGCGCCCCTTCTTCTGGGAAAAAAGATGGCCAAATGGTCATTTTAAGTATTTTTTTTAATAAAATATGCTAAGAAAATAATAACTATAAGTTTTTTGGAATCTTAGGATAATTCACTGTTGCTATAACCTCTATCATAGTTTATTCCCTTCGAATGAGAACTTTGTGCGCAATGGATATAAGTAAAGTTTTTAGGTTGACATTTTGCATAATTTTCCCTTAGTAGTTTTTTAGGTGATCATTTTGATTTATTCTTATTTTAAAAAAAAAATACATATATAGCCTTTAGAAATTATCTTTCAATAATATCACATTCAGTATAATGTTTGTATACTTTTCAACCTTACATATAAAGTATTAAGTTGTTGTCCAACATTTGTAATAATGTATATAATTTAAGATTGTGATCAAATAATTTGCTCAAAACGAATCTTTAGGCCGTGATCTAAAATGTTCCAAAAAAATGAACAATTTTCTTCTTTCCTTTTTGGGATTCAGTCAAGCGGGCTAAAAATGAAAAAATTTCAGATTTGAGGGTAAGCCCACTTAGCAAAATTCACTGCCTTTTACTTGAATCTTGTATCCAAATACTTCCCCAAATATCTTTAATTTTTCCCTCAAATCTCTCTATAAATATAATTATGTGCTAGCATTTATGTTTAAATTGATAAGCTTTCTAGAGGTATTCATAGTTTCGTCCTTTGGTTCTTCATTGACATTTCGAATATAGGAACCTAAAAGT
This sequence comes from Solanum lycopersicoides, assembly GCA_022817965.1. Taxonomy (NCBI): domain Eukaryota; kingdom Viridiplantae; phylum Streptophyta; class Magnoliopsida; order Solanales; family Solanaceae; genus Solanum; species Solanum lycopersicoides. The sequence goes on along the minus strand of CM040620.1, from coordinate 69,013,169 downwards.
ATCAAAAAAAAAACGTTGAAGTTTGGATTTTGATTTACGTGTTTATAATTTATCTCGATTGAATGATATTAATTTTTTTAAAACATTTTAAGATTTTGAATATCAAAATTTAAGGTGTTTGAAGTTAATTTAAGATGAATTTCATACTCGAGGTTATAGACGATTTCATTTCTATAGTCATAGTGTATATCAATGTATATCACATTGTATATCGGGGATTACTTATTTTTCTACTATTATATCTCTTAATCTTATTTTTCTCTTATATAGAAGAGAGAGTTTCATCCAAAATTTCAACATGTCTGCTTGCAGGTCATTAAATTGGCAATTAGGGATATTTCTGTCATTTTCTCTATCTGAAAGTGATAACGCTGGTATTATTGTACTTTCACCTTGCCAAAAGCTGCCTTGAGTGTACGTGTCTTGCTCATTCTGCATTCAGCAGACACGTATGCTTCTTCGATTGAGCTATAGCTTTCACGTTTTTGCCTCATCTTCATTTTCTTTTCACTGGTTTTTGTTACTGCATTTTCGCCTTGTTTTTTTTTTGCTTCCTGGTATAATATACAAAACGAAAAACCTGTAGAATTATATATATTGTAGATTGTAGATTGTAGAAGAAGAGCTTGCCGTTCTGCTCAAGCTACTTTGTTTATACTGTTGTTATTAGGTATGTAATTTCAGTAGTTGTTTTCTTGTTTTCCCTAATGAGGTTTTCATATTTATGTTTATCAAAAGAAATTGTTTGGAGGTTAACTTACCTAAAGATGCAGTAACTTTTTTGATAAAATGTTATTTTAGGTTAATTAGGACTTGTGAATTCGGCGCTTTTTTTTTTGGTACTGTTCAATATGCATGTTTTGATTTTTGGGGAAGTGCAGTTTTTGTGAATTTCAGTATTCAGAAGTTTAGTTGTTTACTCCAAATGAGTTGTTTGGTGTCAATTTGATAGGTTGACTTACTTAAAGGTGTTATTTCTCTAAAAATTTGTGATTGATTTGCCAATTTTTTTCATGCTCACCATGTGTTTGACAATTTGTTCCAAAGAGAAATTGAGTGAAATTAGTAATGGGTTTCAAGTTAGTTGAGTTATATTTTTTTCTTGCTTTATGATTCTCTTGATTTCCCATGTTTTTGTTGTTGAATGAACATGTACTGGGTGTTTTATCCGAAAAAGGAATTTTATAAATTTTTTTACTTTTTTAGAGTCGCCACTTAATTTTTTAAGAAAAATCAAGAAAACTTCAGCTTTCAAAAGACTTAACAGAGAAAAATCTAGTGAAAACATTTTAAAGGGTTCGAGTATTCAAATTAATACTTTAGGAAGGTGTTAGGCACCTAAAACATCCGTCTAAAACGATTTTCCAACAACTAACATAGTTTGGCTAAGATTTAAAATTGCGATAAAAATATTTTTAGAGTTGTTTGAACATTAATGTCTAACTTTTACTGTAGTGAAATATCTAACATGAAGAAATTATTTTAAAAACTACTTAAACTTGATTTACTTTTGATTGAACAAAACGGCGTTTGTGGGGATTGGAAGTTTCTTAACTTAAAAATACTTAACAAATAAGCAAGTAAATAAACAAGAAATAAGAGAAAGGGAAAGAGATTTGGGTCCAAATCCGGATTTTTCTGTTCGCCTTGATCGGAATTTTGGATCCACCTGTTTTCGGATTTTTGACCCACTTTCACATGTCCTAAACTATTTACAAGAAAAAAACAAATACAGAAAAGAAATACCACAAGGGCTTAAGCCCAAAAATACAAATTTTCAAAATAACACTTTGGGCCCCTCTATGGCCCACAACTTCAACTCCTTGGTTAGCTTCGAATTCTTCTAACTCGGGATCTGTACACCTTTCGGAATTCCTTCTTTTTTTTTATCTTGCTAGGCTGATCGACTCGGATAAGGAATTTTGGAGCCTTTACGGCTCTCTTGTAATGCGAGGGAAGGATGAGAATTCATAGCGAACTCGATCAGATTTCACATGTGACGAAAATAAATAAGACATATAAGTAATTATTCAATGAATCTAAGGTCAAATACGTAAAATCTACGGACATGTGCAATATTGTTTTACTTTCGCTAAGATCAAAGAGAACTCAAAAAGGTAAAAAAAAATCGAGACACAAGCTATTACTAATATTTAATTATTTAAATATGCGTCAGGAACTAGAAGAAAGAAGGATTTGTGGAATATATTATGGCAAGGACAGCACAGTAAATTTAGCAGCATTTTGACAAATAAGAAACAAACTAGGCAACATCTTGCCAATGATACGAATAGCACAACTAAACCCTTTTAAAAAATTTCTATCATGGCAAACAGAACCAAACAAATTCACTCGAATATTGTTAGCTAAGCATGCAAAGAGTAAATTTATACAAGAGACGAAAAGAATTATCATTTCAAAATGTTAAAGCTATCGATTACTGCCCATGCTGTCTAGTATATAACAAACCCATTTCTAATGCTCTCGGCTATTAGATACTTGTTTGCTTATTATATATATATATATATATATATATATATATATATATATATAAACCAATATGAGAAAGATGACATACAGTAGACAGGAGAGACTTGAGTCTCAAAAGACTACTGAGAATGCTAAGGCGTGACTTCAACATGGACAAGAGAAAATAAGAGATGGAAGTTGACACTCAAAGGCTTTGACAAAAGAAGCAGAAGGAAACCAACACATTTGGTGGAAATATGAGAATCACAGGGAACTATGATTTATAAAAGGGCCCATATTATGATGTATACCAGTAAACTCCTATTAACAAATTTCATGAAAACCAACAGACAACATGAATGCCAACACTAAAATAAAATATGGAGGATTGTAAATTAAACAAGATAGGACAAAACTGAAGTCGACATAACGACTAAATTGCTAAAACGACTAAAAACCCATATACATATTTCAACATTGGCCGGCCAGCAAGCACAAGAACAAGGTAATCACCGAAGAAACAGACTTAGACGATACAAGAGCTATATTCATACATTAAGCAGGCTGACCTCTTTACAGAAGAAAAATTTTCGGAAATGATTTATGTCCATGGAAGTCGGAAAATAGCTCCGCAATGTGAGTGACAAAACAGTCCATACATATCAAACAAAACGAGAATAGAGCATGAGGAACACATAATATACGAGTCGCGGCAAAACAACTGACTATGAAACCACATTGACAACCAATACAACTCGGCATTTTTGTAGAGATGATACTAACAATCTTTTCCCAGTCAGATCATATTCTAGAGAGCACAACCGAACAGTGAAGAGGTGGAACTATACCACTAATGCATCCAAAATAACGAAAACAAAACTGTTTTGAACGAAAAGGGAACTAAAACTATTTTGAACAAGACGGATCAGTGAAAGAAACAGGAACACAAAATCAGCATTCTCAAGCTGAACATCAAATAAATATCAAACTTATTCAAGGCAAAAAAAAACAAGGCAGGAATTGAACGAGTTCTAAGATACTCTGCAAGACCAACAGACCCAAAATTGACATTTTAATTACCCAAAGAGACTTCATCAAGGACTACCTCTGATACTTCCCATAATCCAGAAGAAAGATATACATTAAAGGAGAAATAAGACGAGGATTTTACCTTTTCAGGCGCAGCGACGGGGACGACGAATGGGAGACGACCGACTTCACCACACAAGCGCAGATTCACACAGTAACAAAGGTATTCAGGCAGAGATATCAAACTCAAACACCCGAGCTAAGTATTTTCTCTTTTTTTTTTTTTGGAGTATTTAGTATATATTCGACTATTTTAGCTTAGCCTATTATGTGTATCCTTTGCTCTAGAAATCCAATTCAGAATCTCCAACAAATCTTCCCAACTGAGAAAAATCTCCTCAAAAAATTTCCCTCCCAAAACTCTGTGTAAAAAAAATTCCTTTGATTAATCTTTGCTTGAAATTGCTCTCAATATCTTCTCTCTAAATTTTTTCCTCTCCTTTTTTGCTAGAGAAAAAGACTTTATATACCAGAAGATTAGGGTTCATACTGAGAGAAACCCGGAATGGAAAAACCCGTTCAAGGCCCATTTCGAATTCAAAATTCAAAATCCAAAAACCTCCCTAATTCGGGCAGACCACTTTTCCTGAGAAACAGATCAGTCCCCAAAGAAGGCAATGGCGAGATCGACGTTTAAGATCGATTTACACGTCCTTGCAAGGTGACGTGGAGTCATCTCGCCGCAAGGACGATTCTCGCGTGCCTGATCGACTGCAAGTTCGTACGAACGGAAAGAAACGTTAGGGGAAGAAGACAAAAATCGCATAGCTGGCCTGATTTTCCCTTTCTGCGTTCCGTAGCTCACTCTTGCTATCCGCGCGCTTGGGACCGCTGGAGGCGAAGAGAATGGCGTACCGCTCTGCGAACCGGCTGTGGCTCGTCGCGCGTGCTTGGCCAGACGCGATTGACGTTGTACCCCTGCTGTTTTTGGCGTCGCCTCTTGGGTAAACTTCACACGTTGGGGATCCTTGAAGGAAAAGGGGTTGGGTCGGGTTCTAAAACAAAGCGTTGGGCTGCTGATGAAATTGTTGAATTTTGGAGTGGGCTGAAAATGTTAAGAGGGAAAAGGGCTGGGAATTGTATTGTGCTGGATCAAAAGAAAATAAACAAATGGCTTGGGTCTGGTTTAATGACAAAAGGAAATTGGAGGGGTGACTGGGACTTGGGCCGGCAGAAGAAAGCCCAAGCAGTTATCTCGAATGGGTTTAGCGTCGAAACGATGGTCAAATTCAGCCTAAGCTATAACTGGATGATGCAACACAAATTAATTTAACGAGCCTCTTAGTTCTAACGAAATAAAATAATTATTTTAATTACATCTAATTAATCTAAAACCCAAACTATTAAATGGGAGAACTAAATAGTAAAATATTTAAACGAATAAAATATCTTTGCGGTGATTTTCGCATATTCGTAAAACAAACTAATCATGTATATAAAACTATAAAACATATATATTATTAGACTATATCATTAAGATAAACTAATAGATTTAACTATACTAAGGATCCGAACTACAAATCACTAAGGCTAATTTAATAAAGCGTTAAGTAAAACTAAAAACTTTTTGCGATAATTTTGAATATTTTATAATATAAGCTAATTATATATATATATATATATATATATATATATATATATATATATATATATATATATATGAGGAAGATATTTCAAACATTAAAAAAAAAAATTATTTCAAGTCGTTCGAAAATTAAGAAACTCGTGAATTAATTTACGTCGGGGAGGGCCAAAATTGGGTGTCAACAACTGTCCCTCATTTTACTTGGATTGAAGTAAGAAATTCGAGGAAAATGAAATTGACCAAGCCAATTTGGACCGACCACATATTCATCTCTAAGGGAAAGGGCTTGGGTGCAAACTTCAGGAAATATGGCCGAGTCCTGAAAATGGGTTTCCTACATATCTCAGGCTATATGAGAATTATGGCCACTTGTAGTTCGATACGCTTGATTTAACGCATGATTATGCAAGAAATCAAAAGTCATCTCAATACCGGATTATGAGGGGATCGAAATGCTTGGGAGTAAGATTCGAGAGCGAATGTCGGAATACAACCGAGTTTTCAATATTGAGCTCGCCTACATATCCTTAAACCTTAGGAATCAGACTGCTTGTAGTTCGACTCGATCGGTTGAAAAGGAAATCTATTATGTTAGACAACCTTCAGTTCTGGATAAGTGACAAATAAATCGAGTATGAAAAGGAGGCTTGTAACCTCTTAGCCATGAATGTGGTGCACTTCACATGCATAATTAAGAACTCACACGGACATAATTTTCAAAGCTCTTGGTGTATTGTCACTCAGATTGGAAGCTTACTTCCGGTAGACCAAAATTCCCGGATGTGAAACTGAAACTGACAAACCGAAAGAAAAACCCACATGCCTTGTGATAGGGGTGTGGTTTGATTGTGGTAGAAGTCGCTCCTCTGCTCGCGTCCTAAGAGTTTGACATTCCTCTTTGGACTGTGTCCCAGTTCGCTGCTAAGAAAAAGTTCCACGTTGTGCTGCATCCTTTTTGATGTCGTCCGCACCTGTGATTTTTTTTTTTTTTTGAGAATTCATTCTTTCGGATGCTCTCGACAAAGACTGAGATAAAACTCGTCAGCATAGAGATACAATTTAAATGGGAGATAGTGTCTTTTACCGTGTTGACATTTAGTTGTTCTCCTTCTTCATTTGACGTCAAACTCGATCGATTTGACGTAAAGCAAATAAAGCTTATGTCTTACGCTTGCAATATAATCTTCAATGTACTCTTGATTTGATGTCAAAAAATATATAAATGTTGATATTTTCTTTGTTGTTTTCGATGATTCTCTTGGCATTCACTCTTGTCAAATAAAGGTGCAGTTGATGCACGAATCTACCATGGTAGTGCATGATTTCTTTTGTGATGCACGCTTCTACCATGGTAGTGCATGATTTCTTGTGGGGTATGCATATCTCTCGTGATGTATAAATTTCGCAAGGTATGAAATCTTCTTGTGATGTAAAAATTTCTGCGAGGGATGAAATCTTCTCGCGATGCATAAATTTCGCAAGGTATGAAATCTTCTTGCGATGTATAAACTTTTGCGAGGGATGAAATCTTCTCGCGATGCATAAATTTTCTCGTGATGTATAAAATTTGCGAGGGATGAAATCTTCTCGCGATGCATAAATCTTCTCGTGATGTATGAAATCTTCTTGTGATGTAAAAATTTCTGCGAGGGATGAAATCTTCTCGCGATGCATAAATTCCGCAAGGTATGAAATCTTCTTGCGATGTATAAACTTTTGCGAGGGATGAAATCTTCTCGCGATGCATAAATATTCTCGTGATGTATAAAATTTGCGAGGGATTAAATCTTCTCGTGATGCATAAATCTTCTCGTGATGTATAAAATTTGCGAGGGATGAAATCTTCTCGCGATGCAAAAATTTCGCAAGGTATAAATCTTCTTGCGATGCTTGAATATTAACTCGCGATGCATGATCTTCCGCGATGCATGAATATTGACTCGCGATGCATGTTCTTCCGCGATGCATGAATATTAACTCGCGATGCATGATCTTCCGCGATGCATGAATATTGACTCGCGATGCATGTTCTTCCGCGATGCATGAATATTGACTCGCGATGCATGAACATTGACACGCGATGCATGTTCTTCCGCGATGCATGGATATTGACTCGCGATGCATGTTCTTCCGCGATGCATGAATATTGACTCGTGATGCATGATCTTCCGGATAGTATACCGTCTTGATCTGCAATAATATAAATGACCCCTCCGGGTAATGTATAATATCATATCTGACATTATGATGCAAATGATGTCCTTTACGGAAACCGTAAACTCTTCCTCGCTTGATTCACCTTCGAATATGGCTGGACGTTCTTTATAGACTTCATGTTGTTGAAAATTGACTGAAATAAACAAATCATATTCCCAAGTCCCTGATATAAGCAATAAAATAATTCTTGCGTCTACAGGAACACTGTTAATTTGGGAGAGATTTCTCCTCCCTCGACTTCTCCATATTCATCTATCGAAGGAATTTGCTGATTTCAGAGAAAAGCTATAAACCTGCGTCCATAGAAAAATTGTTAGTTTTTTTTAATTTTAAAATGAACTGATCTGTGTCGATTTTTTCAATTGTCTGCTCATTGTCCTGCCATCTCCGGTTGATATCCTGATCTCCCGACTCTTGATAGATAAGACCAAATATTTCACCGAAACAGATGAAATGCAAAATATAGAATTTTAAGGAAAAATAAATTTTGAAAAGTAGTATTTTGAAAAGTCACTGCCAAGTGTCATGTCATGTCAGCTTTAGCGAACTTCTCTGAGCCTGATGCTTGGAAGTATATCGGATTATTTGCTGGGGAGTATTCCAAGCCACTCTAGACTGTCGATAAATCCATATTGAAATTTTGAGGCCGACCTCAAAATTTCTGTCCCAGTTAACTGTATCGGCTTATCTTTCAACTGTCGCTGAGCAAATCGCAGAATTTTTGAGATCCCCTCAAAAATTCTGTCCCAGTTGCAAATCTTGAAATATCTTCAGTCTTGGCTTGTTGAGGAAAAATCTTCTTCTAGAGAATTTTTGAGTCCTTCTCAAAAATTCCGTCCCAGTTTCTATTGTAAAGAGGAATAGAAATCTTATAGAAACATGACCGAACCCTTGTGGCGCCTACGTATCCCGTTGAGGTAGGAATCAGGTCAAACGTAGTTCCCCTCAAAGCTGGCGAAGATAAGAAAATTATAAAGAAAAACCCGACCGAGGCCGACATAGGCCGCCTACGTATCTCATTCTTGAGAATTCAGGTCGAACGTAGTTCAAATACAAAGAAAATATTTAAAGGGGATAAAGGGGTGACCGAAGCCGACATAGGCCGCCTACGTATCTCATTCTTGAGAATTTAGGTCAGACGTAGTTCATTACAAAAGGGATAAATTTTAAACCAAGCAAATACAAGCAAATAGAACAATTACAAGTGAATGACAAAAACACAAACTGAAACTTTACACGTAATATCTCTTGACAACATCTGAGTTGATCGGCTTCGGCCAAGCGGTGCCATCCATCTCCGACAGGACCAAAGCACCCCCAGATAATACTTTGCGAACCATGTAGGGCCCTTGCCAATTTGGTGCGAATTTTCCTTTGTACTCTTCTTGATGAGGAAAAATGCGTTTAAGTACTAACTGCCCAATTTCAAAAATTCTGGCTCTGACTCTCTTGTGGAAAGCTCGAATCATTCTCTGTCGATATAGTTGACCATGACAAACGGCAACCATTCTCCTTTCGTCAATCAAAGTTAATTGATCGATTCTCTTGCTAACCCATTCAGCATTACTCAACTCAGCTTCTTGGATGACTCTCAAAGACGGTATCTCAACTTCAGCAGGTATGACTGCTTCTGTTCCATATACCAACAAGTATGGAGTAGCTCCAGTCGACGTTCTGACAGTCGTTGGATAACCCAATAAAGCATATGGCAACATCTCATGCCAACCTCGGTGATTGTCAATCATTTTCCTCAGGATCTTCTTGATATTCTTATTGGCGGCTTCTACAGCTCCATTCATTTGAGGACGATAAGCGGTCGAGTTTCGGTGAGTAATCTTAAATTGCTCACATATCTCTCTCATCAAGTGACTATTGAGATTTGCACCGTTATCAGTAATGATGGATTCTGGTACTCCAAACCTGCATATCAGATTGTTGCGAACAAAATCAGCTACAACTTTCTTGGTTATCGACTTATAAGAAGTTGCTTCCACCCACTTGGTGAAGTAATCAATGGCGACCAAAATGAATATGTGTCCATTAGAAGCGGCTGGCTCTATCGGACCGATGACATCCATGCCCCAAGCTACAAACGGCCAAGGTGAACTCATAACATTAAGTTCGTGAGGCGGCACTCGGATCAAATCACCGTGCACTTGACATTTATGACACTTCTTATTTGTAATTTGTTCAGTACCGTGTAAAATGAAAAATAATTAATTAATATAAGACAAACGAATATTGATTCCCGTACTAGCACGGGATCCTGTATCTAATATATATATAAGAGGTAGTCTGCACAAAGCAAACTCCTCTCCGTCAACATGTCTGCTTGGCAAGGGGAGGTATTTTCAATTAACTTGTTCAAGAGTCAAGATCATATTATTTTGTGATGCTAAATGTGTACTATATTTTAATTTGACAAAACAACTACAAGGATATTATTTTGTCCATATGTTTTACTTTTACAATGTGGGGCCTATCCACGTGCTAGGTATTACTTCAATCTATTCTTCCAAAGTAAAGTAGAAAAAAACAATTACTCTACCAATTGATTTATAGCATATTTAACTTATATAATTGTATATATAATATAATATAAGGCCAATTTACATTTATTTTAGTACTAAGATTACTTCAATTTATTCTTCCAAAGTAAAGAAGAAGAAAACAATTAATCCACCAATTCATTAATAGCATATTTAATTAATAACTGTATACAATATAATATAAGGTCAATTTACATTATTTTAGTACTAATTACATGTAACCTTAATAATATATGGCTTCCAGCCAGGGGCATTTATAATATTTTCAGTTTTTCAAGCTTGAAAAAGAATTGTACTTAGACTGGTTTTTCAATTGTACCTTCTTTTGAGTGGACATTTGATACGTGTGGGCTATACATAGGAAACTTACACCAATATGCCATATTAAAAATCATTTTTATTTATAGCAATAACTATATTTTTTAATTTAATTATTTTTAATTTATTTATAATATAATTTTAATACATACTATAAAGAGTAATTTATTATTTATATATATACAAATTTTATTGATAGATGATACAATTATCATATATTTTAATATATTTATAATACAATGTATCAATTTCTTACCAAACAAACATAATATATTTTTAAAAACAGTTATAATACATATATATTGCATATATAATTCACTTTTAATACATCTTGCAGAGTTAATATAATATTGCTATGTATTGCTATAAATGGTAATAAATTAAAAGTATCACTAAGATCGACAATTATTTATTAAAAGGTATCAATCCAAGTCATTTTTTTGTATCATATATTATTTGAAAAATGACATAAAAAATATTATAAATTACGATATATTAACAACTTAAATATCTTTTTAAATAACACTAACAGAAAATTTATTCGGCTCTCTAAATTTTATCTATATCATATAAATTAAAATAAAAAAAAGCATATGCACCTTATCTAGTATCTATCTACTAGTACTATATATAAGAGTCTACAAGCAGACATGTCTTCGTCAACATGACTGCTTTTATAACAAGGGTATTTTTGATATTTTTATGTTTTATTCTTCAAACAATTTGTATTTTGCTTCTTGATATTTGTACCTTTCCCTTGTTAGACAAAAAAAAACACAACCAACATTAATATGTCCATAGAAGATTTGTAACTTTGAAGCTTGTGAGGCCAACTGCCTTTTCAATATCGGCTGAGAGAGATGCCATTCATACATAATTTGTACCATATTTCTTCAATAGCACAACATTTTAAAAATATTTATCTCATTAAGCTATTCTTAATATTTAATATTTTATTTTTAATTGTCTATTTTTTTTTTTTATAATATATTAAGATTATAAAGAAGATACTACTTAAAATATCATAAATTACAATAATTAATAATTTAAATTGTCTTATCTTTATTTTATTGATATATTAATGTTATATAAAAAAATTATTTAATAAATTAGTAAATTACACATAAAGTACTATATTTGAATCGTGCACTGCAGAAGTCCATTTGAGAATGATACTCTTAATTATATTTTCTTTTTATTCAGACAAATAAATTTTCATATAATATATCAAATACTATCGTAAATCTGTCACATCGATTCAATTATAAATACTTATTTTACCAATATCTTGTAGATGGTCAAAATATTTTAGGATGGATACCTATTTTCAACCATTTCCACTTCATTGGATTCTTATTTTGAGGGGGGCACCAAAGTCAGCAATTTTTTTAATTGTCTAAAAGAACGTTAGTTATTAAGAATAATTTAGTTAAGTAACTAAAAATTTCAGGAACGTCCTATTTAATTTAATTTAATCTCCCATTAACTTATACTTAAAACTTTTAAAAAATAATTTATCAATATCGAGTATCATAACTTTTGATAAAAGGTTGCTCCACTTCTTCTCTTCCTCCTCTTCTCCTCGTAGGTGTTTGGACATGAATTTGAACAGACTCATATACATATATAGGTTGATTTGAAGTTGATATTTAGTTTGAGTAAATAATTTGAATTTTAAAAGTTGTATCTTTCTCATAAACATAAAAATTTCATCAATTTGTGAAAAGACGGAATGGTCTGATGGACCCTTATACTTATGTGCGTTTGTATTGTGAACCCTTCTACTTAATTATTTGTCAACTAAACCCTTGAACTTAATCAAAATAAGTATTTTAAATCCCTCCAACCATGTGTGTAGCTCTTCTTTAATTCAATGAGATGTCAAATACACATCAGATATATTAATGTCATGTCATATACACATCAGATATGACAATGCCATGTCATAATTATTTTAAAAATTGTTAATCAAAATTGTTTAATAAAAGGTAAGATAATAAAAAAATTAATTAAATTATTTAAAGTAGGTTGCCTTTAAATACAACTCTTTACAGATTCTCCATTCCCAGCCGAAACCACCGCCGTTGTCGCCATTGTTGCCGACGAAACCACTAATATTCCTTCCTTTACCTTCCTTTACCTTCCTTCATCTCCGCAACACGTCACAACCATTTTTCTTTCCTTCTCCAACCTCACAAAATCAACAATCTAAGCCACCACATCAGATCTAGCCAAACACCATCACCATTTGCACCTTATCTCCGCTGCACACCATCACCAGTTTTGCCTCCATGATTAGATCCTCGCATCCTCACCCACATCGTTTTCTGCTCTGCTGACCAGCCAGGTCTCTCTCTCACTCCACTGCGTCTCTAAGGTTGTTCGGCGACCTCACAGCCAGCGCCACACTCTTCCTCCATCGGCAAATTAGTTGATTGAATGAGGTGCCCAAGATAATTTAAATAAATAATAATAGATTGTGATTAAAAAGAAAAAAAATTGAGCAGAGGGAGGTGTAATGCTTGAAGAAAGAGAATGAGTGAAGGAGAATGGGTGAAAAAGAATAAGATTTTAATTAATGATTTAAAAAAATAAGAAATTATTTTTTAAAATAATTTTAAATATTTTTTAAGCTAAAAATGTTCCTCACTCGCCTTAATAGGCGTGTAGTTACACACTTTTGCCAACTCAGACATCCAAATGCCACATAAGCTTGGCAATGGAAAGAGGGGTTTATTAAATTGTGTTTTTATTGAGTTCAAGGGTTCAGTTGACAAATGATTAAGTAGAAGGGTTCACAATACAAACGTATACAAGTATAAGGGTGCACCAAACCATTCCGTCTTTGTGAAAACTATATATCAAAACTTTTTCAATTTTTATATAATCTTATCAAATGAACAAATCATAGTTTACAAACAAAATATCGAAAGATTTTAAGATTTCACATTAATATATCACAAACTTTATGTTCCTTATATGAATAAATGCTTTTTCTCATTCAACTATTCTTAATATTTGATATTTTATTTTTAATTATCTTACTTTTATTTTATTTATTTTACAATATATTAAGACTATAAAAGAGATACTACTTTAAATATCATATATCACAATAATTAATAATTTAAATTATTTTATTTTATTATTTTATTTTATTATATATTAAGATTATATAAGAAGTATTATTTAATAAATTACATATAGGTACTATAAATCAAAATAATTAATAGCATAAAATATTTAAAAATCACATAAGCATTTGATTGACTCTACATTTCATTGTGTCATATAATGCGAGATTGAGAGAGTAACATATATTATTTAAAAATGATATAAAATATATAATTAAAAATTTAAAATATTTTTTTAAAAATGATTAAACTCTCTAGTAAGGTCCAGTGTTATTATAGGTGTCAAAGATGAGAGCTAGTTGTCACGGACCTAGAGAATCTGCTAAGAACCGTGCGGCACTTGACAACTTGCTCACGAATCTTTCACGAGTCTTGCAAGCTCAAGTAAGCCTTTTTGCCTAAGATCGCTAAGAGAAATGCTAAAGAAAGACTTAGAGAGAGATTTTGGAGGAAGAAGTCTTTACTACTTCTTTGTTGGAAGAGTTGGTTGATTGTTGGTTTACAAATGAAATGGCCCTCTATTTATACAACTCCCTAAAGGCCTAAGTGTAAATAAAAATAACTCTACAAGTCCCTAATTATTTACACTTTAGTCCATGTTCTAGAGAATTCCACATTCTCTAGAACATGCCTCCAACGGCTAGAACCTTCTAGAGTTCTCTACACAACTCTAGAACGGTCCGCTCCTCCAAACGGCCTCAAACCTTCTAGAATTCTCCGCACAATTCTAGAACGGCTGCCGCGCCTTCTAGAGAATTCTACGGAATTCTCTAGCCTTCTACGGGGCTCTAGAGCGTTCTGCCAAACCTCTAGACCCTTCCGGCCCTTATCCAGACGCAAATCAGCTGGCATTATGGCGGGACGTCTCATAGTGCCATTCACTTTCTCTGAGTGTTATTCATAGGGCCACAATTTAGTCGTCTCCTTTTGTCCATGCCCCATCGATTGTTTGACATATATTTTTCATTTTATATAATTATTTGATATTCAAGACTTACATATGAAAGAAAAAATATTATATATAAAGTCAGATAATTTCAACACTTGAAAATATTTAATATAAGATTTTAATAGTTTAATTGATTGACTATCTAAATTTTTACCTTGTCGATAAGAGTTCGATTCTCACTTTATAATCACTTTTCCACCTTATCATTTAAAGCAAAAAGGAAAAGAAAAACTAAAAAAGAAAAACCTATTCTAAATAGTATTCAAACAAAAAAAAATCTTATTTAGACGAATCAAAAAGATTTTTTTAAGCCAATGGCAATCCACAATCGTTGTCACTGTCTCTATCTTTCGAATAACCACTTTATAATAATATTTATTATAACTCATAACCCATATAAAAATTATAAATCGCACTATATATGCGTCATACAACAAGTCTACAACTACCTACCTAGAAAATTGGAAAGTAGCAAAATTGTCCATTTTAGTGACTATCTCCTAAATCATGTGCTATAATATTGGCCCCAACCGCCCACGTTTTGTTTTTATACGTTGGTCTTCATCAAACGACAATTAAATAAGATCAGCAGTGATGGCATGCAGATGAAGGGAACAAGCTCATGTTAGGGACTAGAAAATAAAATTCGCGTCCAGAAAAATAATAATTAAGATTGGAAAATTATATTTAAGGGATATTGAATTTAATCTTAATTATTTTTGAATTTTAATGCTTGAATTCTTAAATTTGGAGCTTTATAAAGGATTAAATAACGTTTGTATCACTGATTTTCTATGACTTCTTATTTAGAATTTTCTGTCCCCCTTTTATAAATTATAAGAATCCCTGTTTATAATTTTAGATTAAGAGAGTTGCGATTGAAACAGATTCCTTTTCGCTAATTAGATTTGAGTGACATGACATATGGACTTTATGGAGCGGACTTGTCATTTTTATAAGTGTCATGATTCCATTGGTTTCTTATTTGACTTGGCATGCCACATCATTTGCACACGTGGCGGGAAGATGGGTTTCTAGAATGAGATGAAATCAAGCTTAACAAATTGGGCTCATCTATTATAGCCCAAATCAATTAATTTAGACTTTTATTAAGTCCATATTTATTGAACTTAGATATTTAACTCAATTATATCAATCCACAATTTATTTGGACTAATATATTTATGAAATTAATATAATCCGAATCATTTTATAATTTTACTTTTAATAAATTTTAAATGATTACAATATAATACCGTTATAAATATTTTAATTCGATAAATTTAATTTTTAATTTTTAAAACTATTTTATCATTATCATATTATATTAACTCGGTATAACTCAGATACTTTTAAAGATTTCTTTTAATTTTGTGCGGTATGACAGATTGATGAATGATTTATTCCCCTTTTGATTTACATAAAGTGAAAATCATGATTCCAATGATTTATTCCACTTTTGATTTACATAAAGTGAAAATCATGATTCCAAAAATAATGGATTCTTTTTTTTTTTTTGAAATGCTTATCCTACTGACTTTTTTTTCCATCCTCTGTTGACGTACATTTTTATTCTTTCACTTTTCATTTTTTTCTTTCTTTAATCATAGTGGCAAAGTATAAATAAAAAAGTATACCATCAAAGATGAACAACCAATTTTAGTTTTCAACCCAAACAATTTATTTTGAGGTAACTTGCAAATTAAAAATACTTTTTTTTGTTGAATTTGAGGATTTTTTGAAATTTAGTACTATGTGGTGCTTCTATTAAGGAGTTTTTGCTATATTTAATAGGGTTTATATTTGACTAGATTTAAGAAAATATTCTTTGATTTTTTATCATATTTTTTATAAGCTAATGTTATGTTATGAATTGATATATATAAACACACAATTATGTGTGAGGAATCTATAAATAGTTATCTAGTAGTTAACGTAAAACTAGCACATCTATAAGTAATGATAATTCGTCGTTTCAAAAATATTATGAAAATTCTACAAGAATAATTCTAAATATAAGGATAATATTTTCTTGAACTGTTAAATAGTTAAGCATAGTCCGCTAGTAAATTTGTTTCTTATCGTCAAGTTAAATATAAATATGCACTTGTAGTCTATGATCAATAACAATTAAATAACATATCTGGTGGTAATTAAGTATTTTTATGGCTTTAAAATTCTAAATCAGCCATTATAAATATTGCTCTAAATATGAAAATCAAAGTTGAGCAAATTTTAATTTTAATACGAGAATTCAATATTTATCAAAATAAACCAATTCTAATCTAACAGTTTTTTTTTTTCTTTACAAAAGTTTCTAACTATGATTATAGATGACGCAATAAGTGACGTAGTCTAGTTTGTAAACAAAAAATCATTAATTTAGGATAATATTGTAAATTGAGTAAGATCCAATTATTTTGTGCTACTGCTGTGGTTGAGTTGCAATCAGCAAATACACCGAATTTTTCGTCGTTCAAGGCGCCTTTTTTGCAAATTGGCTTCACTTTCTTGGATTTTATACTATTTGGGATTGTTTGGTTTCCCACTGATAGTTTGTATTTACGTTAAAATTGATTAAATTTGAATTTGAATTGAAATGTTCATATTAGCTAGGGATAAAATGTTTTTTAATAAAGCTATTTCATAATCAAGGAGGCTCAAATTCGAGACTTCTTGCTTAAAGATGAAGTAGTACTTATCACTCCACCACAATTTTTGTTGATCATAAAATTGGAATTGTTACACCATGTTTGGATGATAATTGTTATCGCATTATTGCATTGCATTATATTATTAGTTTAAATATAATATTTATTTTGATTGTTATTTAAATTTATTGTGTTGTTGTGTAAGTCCATCGTTAGGTAACGACAAAAACAATACTCATTTTATGTAATGATCGAATTGATATGATTGTGTCATTAACTTAATTTTTTTATTTTTGTTTTGACTTTACTTTTCATTTAATAATTATATGTTATCATGATTTGTCTCATTTTTTCATACTAGCTCTATCTCATACCTTATAAATTCTTGTAGGTTTATCATATAGGTTATTGATGTATTCATTAAAATAATACATTACTATATAATACAATATGATACATTCTGAAACAATAAATAATAACCCTTCAAACAAGGTGTTTACATGAGTACTATAATTATGCATGTGTACCATAAAAGTATGGGTCTAGTGATCAATAAAGTGAAGTGAATAGAGTTTTCTAGTATTTGTTATTGATGAAAGATACCAAATATTTCATGAAATTATTTGATGTGTGCGAAAATTAAATCGAACACCATAATTATTAGAAAAAATTTATTAATATAAAGTGGTCTATGGTGAATTGAGAAGAAAATTAGTTTTGTATCCAATAAGTTAATTTTGTAAATATATTTTTTCAATCTCGGCCCCATAATTATTCCAAAACGCAATTTTTTTTTTCAATATGTAAATATATTTTTCAATCTCGGCCCCAATAAGTTTGGCAAAGTAAATTGGAATTTATAAATACTTAAAAGAAATGTTGTTGCAAGGAAAATAGAACTTGATGGCACTCTTTCCTAACCAGAAAAGATAAAATAAGTAAGCTAACCACATGCTATTATTATATGCAGAAAAGATAATATATATATATATATATATATATATATATATATATATATATATATATATATATATATATATATATATATATATTAAGAATACTAATTTTAAACCTGAATTAAAATATTAGGCCACCTGCATCTCAATTAATTCCATTTTAGTGATTTCTCTACTATTTGCTATGTATGCCTTATTTCTATATTTTAATTTTTTTTTAAAAATGTTTTGATATGCATTAATTATGTCGAGGAATCTTTTCAAAACATTTTATCTATCTTATTCGTAAGATCACAATAATATAAATTTTAATTTTAATGTGACACAGCGGACATAATTTTATTGATCTCTTAATTCTACTCTCTTAAGATTTATTCATGATTCGAGGACTGTTAGTGGCGTATTTCTAAAACTAAGATAACTTAGATTTGTTCTCTTTATGAATAATCTATCAATTTGCGGAGTATTCGCGATCTTGATCTCTTTTATAAAATTCTCGAGATGACATTTTAGAGAATTTAGTACCCTTTATATAGACATAAACTAGGGTTTAGGGTAGAGTAGCCTCCAAAAATTCTAATTTGAGTTGAACACAATTTTATGAGAATTTTATGAATTGAGCCCCATAAAATTTCAATGTCTACATGCATCTTAATAATTATCATGATTAAAGACTTTTGAAAAAAATAACACCAATTACATATCCTATGAAATGTAAAAGTAAAATTTATATAAGGTAAAATATAATAAATATCACTATTTTATAAAAATAAAAAAACTGTTCTGAAAGATTCCCAATTCAAATATATCAAGACCGAATAAAAGATAGCAAAAATATTTGAACTCTATATATTCACTCATATGTGATCAATCTCTATCACGAAATATATGTGTGGATCTAACATTAATGTGAGCTTTGGTGCTCAACCACTTACGTACGTAAAATATATACCATCTTGACTTGTCGAGCAACATATATAATGAGTTCGGAGTCTAAAAGGCCAAAAAAAAAATTAATATAAATTTTAAAAGAGTATGTCAAAACATTTTCTAATCAAAAAGATAAAATTGTTACTAATCGTTAAGCAAAATCGCTACTCAGCAGCGATATTGTACAATTTTAATTTTTATTTTGAAATTTTGAAATCGCTGCCGAGGCCGCGATTTTTGTTCTTTTTTTAAAAGTCTTTTCTTAACAAATCCTTATTTTTTAATTGTGTATTTTAAATCGTTGTATTTGTAGCGATTTTAGTGAATTTAAAAAAATTATGAATTGTAAATCACTGATTTTAGTTAATTATTTTTTTAAAATCGCTGCCTTTGCAGCGATTTCAATTTTTTTTTTAAATTGGTGTTGTAAGTCGCTGCAAAAGCAGTGATTAGAAGTTAATTTTTTTATTTTTATTTTTACAAATTTTTAGTGGATTGTTTTTAAAATTGAAACTTCTTTTTATTATTATTATTTTATTCAATTATTTTTTTAAATCATAATATGATTGACTGAAATATTTTTTTTTAAAAAATTCAATTTTTTTAAAAAGCTAAAAATTTGTAAAAAAGAAGAAGCTAAAAACAACGATTTTGCAACAGAATTAAAATAAAAGAAGAGAAAATTAAAATTCCTGCTAAAGGAGAGATTTACTTAAAAAAATAAAATTCATAATTAAAAAAAAATAAATTTCACTAAAATCGTTGCCTCGACAACGATTCTTTAAAAAAAGAACTCAAAAAAAAAATAAAAAATAACAAAATCGCTGCCAAGGCAGCAAATTCAAAATAAAAATAAAAATTGTGCAATATCGCTGTTGGAGTAGCGATTTTATTTAACGCCGTCAAAATAAATCGCTAAGTCAGTAGCAATTTTATCGTTTTAATTAAAAAATGTTTTGATATACCCTTTTGAATTTTTTATCAACTTCTTTTGTCCTTTAGGCTTCGAACTCCGTATATAATTCAATAAATGATTTCTAAGTTTTTTGGGGATGAAAGCTACTTTTTAAAAAAATTTAAACATATATGATAAATTTGTAGTCAGTCAAATAAATTATTAAGATTTTAGATTTCCTTCACATTTCCTCATTCCACTTTATTTAAAATCATTTCTTTATTGATTCGTCAAAGAAATAGGGCATTCTTTAATTTAAAAAGATAATTTTATTTTATTTTTTCATTGTATACTATAATAAAAACGTTTTGTAGTTACATAAATATTAAGACAATTTTAAATTTAAAAGTTTCAAAAGTCTTATTGTTATATATATGATTATTTTTTAAAAAAATTGTTATATATATGATTTGACATATTTGGATATCTCATTATAATCAACAGTAATTCTGAAGTTGGAAAATAAGTTAAAATCCTTCTATAATTGGACAAATATGTAAAAACTCATAATTGCATATTGCAAAGGACTGTGTTTTGATATAAAGTGAATATTTTTTAAAGAAATTATAAAATATTATAAAAAACTCATCTTAGTAAAATAGAATATTTGATAGAAAATAATATTTTAAACATTTTTACGGTAACAAGGTTATATGATTTATCATTTAAGAATTTAACATCAAGTTACATCATTAATATGACTGTTTTTTGCACTCAAAAACTTTGAAAATATAATATAATACAATTATATAGATTAATATAGATTGTTTGGGAAAATATTTATTTTATAATAGACATTTGTTATTGTTATTGATCAAATAACTAATACTTTCTTATTTTTTGAAACCGTGCTGAATATTATATCATAGGAGTGCTTATCAATTCAAATATATTGATTAATTTATAAAAATAAAAGACGTATATTAAGTTAATAAGAATAAAAAAAATTATAACGATAAGAATAAAAATATAATTAGCATTAATTAAATAAAAAACAATTTTTAATTATGATATAATTGAATTAAGATAAAAATCTTATTTTTTAGTCTGAATAATATTAGAAGTGTGTTACAGATCTATTCATTCACCTTTATATATATGAATTTTTATTGAACATATAACTTTTATCACAAAATATACTAAAATTATAATAAAATAATTAAAGTCAGTAGTGATAAAATCTTAGAATCCTAATTTGGCCTGAACATAGGCCATAATGAAAAGGCATATGAATGTTATACGGCTCTATAAACGATAAAGGACAAGAAACTTTGTTAAAGAGAGACGTGAGCACTGACGCTAGCAACACAATTGTAAAACATCACATAGTAACACAACACTAAATATATTTAAAGACTTAACATCATCGCCTCTATTGTCAACTCCCATTAGGTACTTAAATAAATCTTTCTTAAATCATAAATGCATTTATTTGGATCTCACAGCATGTCAGATTGTGTTTCTCATACTATAATATCATATAATATATAGTATAGTATAGAGAAAACCGCTCCCTGTTCTCTTGGAACCGTTCAAGTTTCCAGTTTTTTTTTTTTTTTTTTTTTGTCTTCTTTCATCTTTGTAAAACTGGTCATCTTTATTTGTGAATTGTGATCACTTTTATGTTGTAATAAAATATAATAAAGGTACATTCAGTTCCTTTTTCACCTTTTTGGCTACTCTTTTCAATTATTGATTCTGAAGTTGTGGCTTATAATAATTCTTGATTATAACTTTTTTTTTTTTAATCTTTTACAAATTAAAGTTTGAATCTTTGGTATTGGAATTTTATTTCCAGGGCTTAAAGAGATTGGTAGAAGGAGATGGAGGACATTTGGGCTGTATTTTGTGGAAAACCGTGCAGTTTTGATTGGATATCCGTGACACAACCATCATCCTGTATTAATCATGCATTCATAATTTGTTCTGATGTTGCACTTTTGTTGTTATTGATATTCACAATATCATTAAAATACACCAATGTTTCTAGTTCTTCTAGGTTCTCACGTTTGCAGTTGACTTGTGCTATTTTTAATGGTTTCTTGGGGATACTGTATGTGTCCATGTTCATTTGGATGTTTGAAGTACAATTCAAGAATATGCATAGTGCATTACCACTTCATAGGTGGTTAGTGACCTTGTTTCATGGAGTAACATGGTTATCAGTAAGTTTAACTGTAAGTCTTAAGGGAAAACATATTTCAAGAACCCCTTTAAGGCTTTTATCAATTCTTGTTTTTGTCTTTGCTGGAATTTATGCTGGTATGTCACTTGTCGCGGTGGTTCTTGATAAAGAGGTAACGATGAAGATAGGTTTAGATGTTTTGTGCTTTGTAGGAGCATGTTTAGTGTTGTTGTGCACCTATAAGGGGCTGCAGCATGATGAAGAGAGAGATAGAAATGGTCTTTATGCTCCGTTAAATGGTGGTGTCAATGGAATTAGTAAAAGTACTGATTCTGTTGGCTTAGTCACTCCTTTTGCTAAGGCTGGGGTTCTTAATATAATGTCGTTTTGGTGGATGAATCCACTGATGAAGAAGGGGAAACAGAAAACACTTGAGGACGAAGACATACCTGTATTGCGTGAGGCTGATCGTGCTGAATCATGTTATTTAATGTTTTTGGAGCTACTGAACAAACAGAAACAAGTTGATCCCTCTTCCCAACCGTCCATTTTGAAGGCAATTGTGTTGTGCCACCGGAAGGAGCTAATTGTGTCAGGACTGTTCGCGCTACTGAAAGTAACTACTCTGTCTGCTGGTCCTCTGCTACTTAATGCATTCATTAAGGTTGCTGAAGGAGATGCTGCTTTTAAAAATGAAGGATTTTTATTGGTTATTCTGCTTTTTATATCAAAGAACTTGGAATCCTTGTCACAAAGGCAATGGTATTTCAGGTGCAGACTTATCGGTCTGAAAGTAAGGTCTTTACTTACAGCAGCCATTTATAAGAAGCAAATAAGATTATCCAATGCTGCTAAGCTGATGCATTCTAGTGGTGAGATCATGAACTATGTAACTGTGGATGCATATCGAATTGGAGAGTTTCCTTTTTGGTTGCATCAGACGTGGACAACGACTGTCCAGCTCAGCTTTGCACTTATCATTCTCTTTCGTGCAGTTGGATTCGCAACTATTGCATCCTTGGTAGTGATTGTATTCACTGTGCTGTGCAATACTCCGCTCGCAAAGTTGCAACATAGGTTCCAGTCCAAGCTAATGGTTGCACAAGATGATCGGCTGAAAGCTATCTCAGAGGCTCTTGTTAATATGAAAGTACTGAAACTATATGCATGGGAAACTCATTTTAAGAGTGTCATTGAGAATATGAGGAAAGTAGAAGAGAAATGGTTATCAGCTGTTCAGTTGCGAAAGGCATATAATAGCTTCCTTTTCTGGTCATCACCTGTTTTGGTCTCTGCTGCAACATTTGGGGCTTGTTATTTTCTAGGTGTTCCACTATACGCAAGTAACGTTTTCACCTTTTTAGCAACTTTACGTCTGGTTCAGGATCCAATAAGAACCATTCCTGACGTTATTGGTGTGGTGATTCAAGCCAAGGTTTCCTTTGAAAGGATCGTCAAGTTCCTTGAGGCCCCCGAGCTGGAAAATGCAAATGTTAGGCAGAAGCATAACTTTGGATGTACAGATCATGCCATACTTATGAAATCAGCTAATCTCTCATGGGAAGAGAATCCACCTCGACCTACTCTTAGAAACATTAATTTGGAGGTTAGACCCGGTGAGAAGATTGCTATATGTGGGGAGGTGGGCTCAGGAAAGTCAACTCTTCTGGCAGCAATTCTTGGAGAGGTTCCAAGTATCGAAGGAACTGTAAGTTGTATTCATTACTTACTGTTTTCTTTGCTACGTAGGAAATGACAAGTAGGTTTTTCAAGTTTTTATCATAGGCACATTCATAATTTTACTTCACTATATGCATAGGTGTGGAAATACGTCCAAATTTTTTAACTGATTACGGATTCTGTGTTCTGCAGGTTAAAGTTTTTGGAACAGTTGCCTATGTCTCTCAGTCAGCATGGATTCAGACGGGGTCAATACGAGAAAATATTTTGTTTGGTTCTCCACTGGATAGCCAGAGATACCTGCAAACTTTGGAAAAATGTTCACTACTAAAAGACCTTGAGTTGCTACCATATGGTGATCTCACTGAAATAGGTGAAAGAGGAGTTAATCTTAGTGGTGGTCAAAAGCAGCGCATTCAACTTGCTCGTGCACTCTATCAGAATGCTGATATATATCTGTTGGATGATCCGTTCAGTGCTGTAGATGCCCATACCGCTAGTAGCCTATTTAATGTGAGAAATGTTATTCATATTATTGTGTTTCATGTCATTTCTTATTGTTTGCTAGCTCAAATCTGAAATGATCTTCTGCAGGAATACGTCATGGAAGCTCTCTCAGGGAAGACTGTCTTACTTGTGACCCACCAAGTTGATTTTCTTCCTGCTTTTGATATGGTTCTGGTTAGTTTTTCTTGACAAACTCTGTTGCCAATATGATTTCTTATCGATGTTTTATTTTTCAAAGAAGAAAAAGGAAGTAAACTCTCGAACTCTTGATATATTTTCTGTAAATGTCGCATAATTCTTTGAAGCTGAATGGTTGGCCTTGTGTGTCTACTTTTATTCACAGTTAATGTCAGATGGAGAAATTTTAAATGCAGCTCCTTATCATCAGTTATTGGCCTCAAGCAAAGAATTCCATAACTTGGTTGATGCACACAAAGAGACTGCTGGTTCAGAGAGGGTTGCAGAGGTTAATTCTTCATCAAGGCGGGAATCAAATACAAGAGAAATTCGTAAGACTGATACTAGTAAAACTTCTGTAGCCCCTGGAGGTGATCAGTTGATTAAGCAAGAGGAGAGAGAAGTCGGAGACACTGGATTTACGCCTTATGTTCAATATCTAAATCAGAACAAAGGGTACTTGTTCTTTGCCATTGCTATTCTCTCGCACGTAACATTTGTGGTTAGTCAGATAACTCAGAACTCCTGGATGGCTGCAAATGTTGATAACCCCCACGTTAGCACTCTGAGACTGATTACAGTTTACTTGGTAATTGGAACTGTTTCAACGCTGTTTTTGCTCTCTAGATCCCTATCAACTGTTTTCTTAGGTTTGCAATCATCAAAGTCCTTGTTCTCAGAGCTATTAAATTCTCTTTTTCGTGCTCCTATGTCATTTTATGACTCTACACCTTTGGGGAGGATATAAGCCGGGTAAATATCTCAAACATGAACCTCTAAAAACAAGATATCATAGTGATATTATGGACCTAACCATTTTTGCTACCCAAACATGTGGATGCAGGTCTCATCAGATTTGAGTATAGTTGATCTTGATATTCCATTTAACTTGGTTTTCACTTTTGGAGCTACCACAAACTTCTATTCAAATCTTATGGTGCTAGCTGTTGTGACTTGGCAAGTTCTGGCTATCTCCATCCCAATGGTTTATCTAGCCATTCGGTTGCAGGTTAGAGTTGGCTATTTTATTTTGCAGCACTATTCTCTTATGTGACAGCAGTAACTGATAAACGGGACTTCAAACTTTTTCTCTTACCCTTGCCAGAAATACTACTATGCATCAGCCAAAGAGTTGATGCGGATAAATGGTACAACCAAATCATTTGTGGCTAACCATCTTGCTGAATCTATTGCTGGAGCTGTGACTATAAGGGCATTCAAAGAGGAAGATAGATTTTTCGCAAAGACTTTTGAGCTTATTGATATAAATGCCAGTCCTTTCTTCCACAATTTTGCAGCAAACGAGTGGTTGATTCAACGACTGGAAACTATTAGTGCAACTGTTCTTGCATCTTCGGCACTCTGCATAGTTTTGCTTCCTCCTGGAACTTTCAGTCCAGGATTTATTGGGATGGCTTTGTCCTATGGTCTTTCCTTAAACATGTCTCTTGTTTTTTCCATTCAAAACCAGTGCACACTCGCAAATTACATAATTTCTGTAGAAAGGCTTAACCAGTACATGCACATCCCAAGTGAAGCACCTGAGATTGTTAAAGAGAACCGTCCACCAGTTAATTGGCCAACAAGGGGTAAAGTTGAAATTCAAGATTTGCAGATCAGATATAGGAAAGATTCCCCGCTTGTTCTTAGGGGGATCAGTTGTAGATTTGAAGGAGGCCATAAAATTGGTGTTGTTGGCCGGACTGGCAGTGGCAAGACTACACTCATTGGTGCATTATTTCGATTAGTGGAGCCAACAAGTGGAAGGATTTTGGTAGATGGAGTTGACATTTCTAAAATTGGTCTTCATGATTTAAGGTCCCGTTTTGGGATTATACCTCAAGACCCTACGCTCTTCAATGGAACAGTAAGATACAACTTGGATCCCTTATGTCAGCATACTGATGAGGAAATATGGGAGGTACTTGGAAAGTGTCAGCTAAAAGAGCCAGTTGAGGAAAAAGAGAAGAGGCTTGACTCATTGGTTGTGGAAGATGGATCTAACTGGAGCATGGGACAACGACAATTGTTCTGTTTGGGACGTGCTCTTTTGAGGAAAGCTAAGATTTTGGTGCTTGACGAAGCAACTGCTTCAATTGACAATGCTACTGATATGATATTGCAGAAAACTATCAGGACAGAATTTGCTAACAGTACTGTTATTACAGTAGCTCATAGGATACCCACAGTTATGGACTGTACAATGGTTCTGGCCATCAGTGATGGGAAACTAGTGGAGTATGATGAACCAATGAAGCTGATGAAGCAAGAACATTCACTATTCGGGCAGCTTGTAAAGGAGTATTGGTCTCACTATGACTCGGCTGAATCTCATTGATGCTAACTGTGGATTTGCAACATCTTTTTTGGCCTAACACATATTGCCCTGTGTAACTGAACTGCTTTGGATGCCTGAACAAGGGCACCATTAGGGCAGAGCTGAGCGCGATATTGACTGTTAAAGAGCTAGAGTTCCAACTTCTATTGTGCAATTTGGATAGCTCGGCAGGTAGCTAGTGTGTACTGTACCTTATGTGTCGGTCTTCTTGACTTTGTACCATTTTTCATTGGATGTATGCTTACAGATGTATATCTTTCAACAGTATAAATGAAGTTCTTACTCGAACCACACTTGTGGTGTTATTGTCAACTGATAAGCTGTAGCATTTCTCCATCGTCATTAAGGATGGAACAAGCAACTCCATAGTCCAGAGTTGCAGTTTAACAAATAATGAAAGAGAGTAAATTCATCGCGATGGAACTAGCAATAATAGGCGATGAGATAGTTTCAAGTTCTGTGCTAAAGGCTCTCTTTCTCCTCAACTGGAGGCAAATCCAACATCTTGGATTACAACCTGATCTGTACTACAACCAATATAGATTCAGTTATTTATCAACAAATTTAAATGAGTGGCAAAAATGGAAGATTGAACAAGATGCATATGATTATCTAAACTTGGTAGTAGAACTTCAGGGCAGCATCAGAAAACATACGTGCTGTATTACATCAACGACAATGGCGAATCTCTCAGCATTTCCCCAAAGAAAATGTTCTTTGGTTTTCTGTAACCATGCTGTTCACCGCAGACACAATCAGGATCACTGCCTGACTTCTCTAGATATTCCTACAGGATTTAGTGGCCAGCTACCCAAGTAATAACAAGCTATAACAAGGAAAGAACCACAGAATTCTGATAATATGAATAGTTTTCTAACAATAGTATGAAAACTAGTCTAAAACCTGTTCTTATCAATTTTTTATACTGAACGAAAAACAGCAATAGAAATGGATGAGCATCAGCCAGGTAATTTATGAAAGTAAACAATGTTCCCCATAAATCAATATGAAACATAAACTTGATCCAACCCACAATATATCTCTACATAACCCCTTCCTAAAAAGAATTCGGATCCCACTGTATGTGTATCTATATGAGTTTTTGGGAAACTTTACTCATTAGAGTTGCTTGGAATTGAGATGGAACAGTGTTATGGCTACCTAACATACACTCATAAAATGTTTGTCCTTATGGACCTCCAAGTATGGCATTTTCAATATCTTCTCTACTCAGTGCATAGCTAAATCTTCTATCTACATCTTTTTCAAGATTTCCAGGTCCTCTCTTCAGATACCTTATATGAAGTTCAGTGATATCCAGTGACAATTGAGCCTGCCAATCTGGGTTTTCGACAAACCAAAGAGCTCTATCATCTCTACTCTGATAAAACCCCAAACTCCTCAACCAGGCTTCTATACAGGGCAAACTATGAGAGTACAAAGGCTTTGTCTTATCGGGTAGTTTCTGAAGCCATTCATCCAGCGTCTGAGAAACTTCTGCTTCTTCGGAAGAATTGGTACATGCCACCGTTTTCCTTGACGAAGAGGTAAGAGGATTGGGGCATGAACGGAATTTGGGTAAAAGTAAAGGAGTTGGAAGAAAGAATCTTGAAATAGACGAAGGTGGCGGAGAAGCTATAGAGAATAATGATCTAAAAAATGTGGCCGAAATTGTCGACATTTGTATTCTGGTGTTCCAGTGCTCTGCTTTGGATTTGGTGTTTTCAAGTTTCAGACCCCAAACAACGATCCCGAAGAAGAAGATAGGATATCAACGACGTCGTAATTTTGCTTTTCACCCTCAACTCGACCATCTATTATTTTATGTTACATTTCGATACAAATTTTCAAAAAAAAAAATTGAGAACTTGCCTAACCAAATTCCAATTGCTCTTTTAACCTAGAGGTCTTGAGTTCGAAATTCTTCATTATAATTTTTGAAGTAATTTTTGTTATATTGGATTAATATTTTTTTTGTTTTATTAATATTATAAAATAAGTTAATTTAAGTCATTTAAATTATTATTTTTTGTTATTTTGAATTTTGCTATCTAGCTCAGAGAAAATTTATTTTTAAAATTTAAAATGATTTCGTGTCAGATTGAAGAAGTTAAGAATTTGAAAGTTTTTTATGTCTTCATGTGTTCTGGAAGAAAAAAGAAACAACAAAATAAATACATTTGATCAAAACTTCAATCGAAAATTGTTAAAAGTTATTTGAGGTCTTGTATTGTAAAAGTGATTTCACAATATCAAAACTAATAGATAATGACATGAACGAATCTTTTTTGAAACATCAATAGTATAAATAAGTCAAAGTTGAATGACATAAATAAATCATTTGCTTAATAGTACATTTAAATTCTTTTTTCCCTTTAATAAATATGAATAACTTACTTCAAACCGCTAGCAAACCACCTTAATAATTTAGATAAACATTGAATAAATAAATTAGACTTTAAGCGATTCAATCATTATCCTATCCAGTTTTAACGGATAGAATTACTCATTAGAGATGGCTTGGCCGTTGAATCACATGCGTATCAGCACCCATCACGTGCTTAAGATTCTTCCGGTTCATTTTAGCAATCATCTTTTTCTTTTCATTTTGAAATCAAAATATTTCCCGCTGCTTCCATTTCCCGCCACAACAGTCTCTACCAAATTCCTAAACTTCACTCAATCACTTACCGCGCATGTTGGAATACCTCTCTCTGCAATCAAAGATCCGTTAGCGCATGTTAGATTACTCTCTCTGCTATCAAAGATCCGACGGAGAGGCACCGGCGGTGGAGTCAGAACAACATTCCGGCATGTATTAAATCCACCAGATAACTAGAACTGTCGCAACCAGTCATACGCACACACACGGCGCAGGTTAGTGCTCTAGTCGTATCTGCAAGCTATGGCGGAACCTATAGACTACTCGAGAACTAAAAGGATTGTGCTCCTCATAGATCTAAATCCACTTCTCATTCTTACAAACCCTACACACTATCTCAAGTCTATTCTCGCTACCTCCACGCGCCTCCTCAATTTCCCATCTCTCTGCAACTCGCTTTTTGCTTTCAATTTTTTCTTTTCTTCGCTTTCCCCTCTCCGCTCCTCCTCCGCCATACACAGCCTCTTTCCGAACCTCTCCCCCGGTTTCAACCACCAGTCTCAAACCCTAGAATCAATTACCGAAATCTTAAGTTCCTTTTCGCTGCCAGTTGAATTGGAAGTGAATTGTTCTAAGGCTTGTCACACTGCATGTTATTTGCTTCAGCTAGTACATGATTATGTTTGGGAGTCTGAAATTGAGAGTGCTCCAGGTAAGGTGACTGGTGAGATTCCAAAGGCATCTCAGAATTTGATTGTTTTATTTTCGCCTATTTCCAGATCGTTGATTGATCTAGCTCAGTATGTACATGTGGATGTGAATTCTGAGATTTTAAAGGATTTTGAAGGTTTTAATTTCAAATTCAGTGAGATTTTTGGTACTGCGAGGAATGCTTTTGATAATAGAAATATTCATTTTAGTTGGATCGACGTGAGAGATGAAAAAAATGATGGAGGTAAGGTTGAATTTGTTGATGAAGGTGAATGGTCATCCATGTTGGAGAATGGAATTAAGCATTTTGGTTGGGGGATCAGTTCAACTGATTCCATTGTTTTAGGTTCTGCTCTGATTCCGTTTGGCTTGATATATCCTGAAATTGGGATGTCTTTTGATTTTCTGAAAAGTAATTCATTTGACAGAGGTTCTGCACAGCTCAATCTTGAGATCCTTGATGTCAATGGAAAGCCTTTGGAATGCAAGTTATGTGATCTTGAATTGCTCAATCTCACAACGTTGCCTAAGCTTAGATCTGAAGATATTCTGAATAGACTAGGACTTGGAGACAAGCAAAATGAAGGGTGTGATCGAGAAGAAACATTTTGGTCTTGTCTTGGTGAAAGCTCGTTTAATATGCATCTCAAGGCTGTACAGAAGTGCAATGTAGGAGAAAGGATTGAAGGATGCTCATCTAGTTATGTTCTAGTGCAGCAGTCTGCCAGATGCAAAACTAACTATCGTAATGATACTTGTGTTGATGGAGTCCTTGATGTACTATCTGGAGTAAAGGGTCAGCATTCCCAAGGAAATTCCACAGTGCTGTGGCAAATTCTTCTCAGTTTCTTATATGAAGAAAGCTATTGGGTTTCAGTAACTGTATCAAATAGCAATGGAAGTACAATCACATGTGTTCTCAGGCCTTTGACAGCGCAATTGGCTCTTCTTTCAAGAATAGAAAGTGGTCATAATTACGGCTCAATTTTAAAGCAGATGAATGACATGACCTGTGGCAGCTCTAATGAAATCAATGTCTCACTAGGAATGGGAAAAGAAAAAAGGACAAGAAGTGTTCGACAAAGAATCTGACTTGGAGTTCATTCCTCAAGGAAGCATTTGAGTGTAATGATTTTGAGCTGGTAGATATTTGTTTTGCCAGAAAAATTGAGAAATCAAAGAAGCTGAAGTTCTTGAAGTGCTGGATGAAACAAATCAAGAAGTCCAGCACCTGCTTGCTAACGACTGCAGATTCACATAAAAGACAGCCGCAACAGCCATTCTCTACACAGTTTCCCTCAGATTCAACCCTCATGCTGGAGGGAGATGCACATCTTGTATGCTCAGAAACTGCAGAAGCCTTCTTCAGTAATCTACCAAAGAAAATCCAGCATGGTCTACAATCTGGAAGAGACTTGCACACTTTAGCAGCACGACTAGTGAAGTCATCGATACACGCATTATCCCAAAAGTATGAGATAGATGACAATGTAGGAGGTGAATCCCAAATTCCAAAAACAAATGATTCATGTTGCAAGACTATCCTACCTGAACTTATGAAGATCCTACTAAGAAAGCCCAAAGAAATGAAAGAGAAGCTGAAGCACGATGATCCCTCTGAAGTATCTGATTTCAGTCCAACCTCAGAAAATACTGTTCGAGAGTATCCTTCCTTTAGTTTCATCCTGCTTCTGTTTGTAAATTATTACATATTGAATTCAGCTTTATGATGTAAATGAATAGATGTTGTACTTAAAGTGCATTTTTCCTTAACTTTCACAAGATTTGAAATGCAGATATTGCTTCGGATGGAAATCCTTGGATCAACCTTTTCTGAGAGTATTAAAGAGTCCTCCAAGCAGAAGCTGGTTAAAGAGATCTGCTCCTTTCTAGAGATTATCAATATCTTGTCGAAGGAGGGATTCATGGTGATCTTAGCCTATATGATTATGTTGAACGCACTATTCGATTAAGGTAAATGTTTTGCTTTGAAACTAAAGAGCTCATTCTTCCCCTATACCTATGATAATCTGATTCATGCCTTACAGCAAGTTTTTAATCCCTTTTTGGTATTTTCCCTGGCTAGTATTCAGCATGAGAAATAGGTCTTCTGTCTTCCAATCCTTCTATTTCACCAACAACAATTATTTTGTTTCCATGTTTTATCCGTCCTACTTCACTATATATTGCTGCCTCTAGCGTATCCTCCTTGCACAAGTTTCCTCATCTTCTTTCCTTGTCAAGATACACTAATTATATTCTTACTGACATAGACAAGAATAGGATAATTATCTAAGATTAGACCTACCATATCTCTATAGACCATCAAGGATTATTTGGATTTCATCATCATAGAATCCACTTCATTAGTGTTCTGTTTCATGACATTTTTCTTCTTTTAAAATTTTGGTTCTTAAAGAAACTTCATACACCTGCTTAGGGATTTTTGGCATGTATGGTTTTGAGGCCATATAATTGTCATTTTTCTACTAGATAATCATTTCATTTACTATAAAACTAAGTTCTGTTATGTTGAACTTCTCAGAGAACTCCATTAGCTTCACTACTTCTGTTAATGAATTACAAGCATACAGGTTTCATTCTCTGTGTCATCAGAGTTGAAAGCAATCACTCTGTTATTTTAAGTAGAATTGCTCTGGTTTGCTCTTCATAGATGAGAAAATTCATGCTCTACCATAGTACTGTTATCTGGGACCTAATCTGGAAATCCAACATGATTCAGGTACCATAACATTATCGAAGATGTTGTCAATAGAATTTACGCAGAAATGGATCTACTTCCATTTGGTGTTGAAGATGAAAAGCAGGCTCTTCTGTTCAATAGTGAGGACAGTAATCAGTCCTGGAGGGAGCAGCAAGAGAGGTATGAAACGGCTGAAGCCAACAACATGCGATTATCAGTCTCAGCAGAGGATGAGTTTTGCCAACCACCAGAAAACATCGATGGGAGCTCCCAAGCTATCACAGGAGAGGAACATGCCCGCAAGTTAAGTGAAGCTCGTGATCGGAGAGAGAAGGCTCGACGATTCGGATCATTCACAAGGATGCCAGACCTGCAAAGAGTTTGGGCCCCAAAGCAGCTTAAGTCTGTTAAAATGAAGTGTGAAGATCAGAAGGAACTGAAAAGAAAAGAGCGGAAAAAAGGTAGACACAGCGTGGTATATGAAACACCAATGAGTGGAAAGAAATGGTCATCCTCTCAAAGTGATGGCAATGATGATGAAAAGCTAGAACGGAGCTCTACTTCTGTTTCCAAGGCTCTCTTTCAGGATTGGTGATGACAAAGCACCATACTCACTGAAAGAATACTGTTGTAGCAATTGAAGCATGATATCTCTAATTAGAATGAAGAGTAAATCATGCTATTTTACTTTATTGATTTACTTTTTAGATATATAGAAAACTTTTCCTGCACTGACAGGTAAATGTTAATAACAGAAAATGGTTTCCACAATTAATGTAGGGATTGACCAGCGCTGGTTGTCATTACTTATCTAAATACAACTGTTAGCAGTGTCACTGTTTTCCTTTTATTGTTTACTATTTCCCCCTCTTCCATTGGCGTCCACTTTAAACAGGAATGCAATTCTATGTAGGATTCAGTGGATAAGTTATTTGAACAATCTTCAAATACTTGTAAGCTGCTGTTTCATGACACCATAGCAAGTCCTCTACTTCTTTCCTGCCAAAGTTCCACCTCCGATTCATGTGTTCAAACAGTGACAAAACCCTAGCTGAGCTACTCTTACATTCCAGTCGTATAATAGAGGAATGGACACCCAAGTATTGAAACACTGAAGAAACTTCATTCCAATATCATTTTCAATCTGGGTCTATCTGCAACACATCTCTTTCCATCAAATTGATGCTGCTTGTGGCCAAGCAATTGTTACTCCCAGCTGTTTGACAAAATACATGACAACAATGTGAATGTCATGGTCAGGAGCTATGTGAATAACAAGTTCTATCAAGATGCAAATTTCGTTTATCAAGGTAAGTGTAAACAACATGTTAGCCCTGAACACTATACATTTCCCTTTGTTCTTAAAGCTTGTTTTGGCTTCCATAATTTGAGGGGGCAGATTGATGATGCTGTTGGCAAGAAGGGTCTCGATTCTGACCTATTTATTAGAAATTGTATAGTGGGTATGTATGGGAAATGTGGGTGTTTAATAGAACATTGTGGTTGATTTGAAAGGCCTTGCTGTACGCATAAACAAGGCATGCATACAATAATGTCATCAAGCAGATGCCTATGTTAGCAGTTTGATTACACTTTCCTGGAAGAGCTAATTAGTGGGTACAGGATGGCATACGAGCAGTTGAATGGAAATTTTGGTCCTAAGATGTGATACCATCGTGTGAGATGCCTCTTTCCAGAAATAGAGTCCATTGAAGAGCTCCGCTTCCTTCAGGAGCTGTAACTTTTATCAGCGAACAAAATTAAACCTTATTGCTCCTGCGAGAAATTAAAATTATTGTCTTCAGTTTCATTTCTTATTGCTAATCAGCATGCAA
This sequence comes from Solanum lycopersicoides, assembly GCA_022817965.1. Classification (NCBI taxonomy): domain Eukaryota; kingdom Viridiplantae; phylum Streptophyta; class Magnoliopsida; order Solanales; family Solanaceae; genus Solanum; species Solanum lycopersicoides. Next base: position 68,978,688 of record CM040620.1, on the reverse strand, counting down.
CATGTTCAGTTTTTACTAGTAGGGTTCTCAGTTTACTTATTAAGATATATTAATGCCCACTAATATACTAATGAGAAGGTTTAACTTGTTGACTTTCTTTATTCTAATGCACATGGCTGATTAAATAAATAAAAAATGATACAGGTAAGAGGTAACAAAGGCACTGCTAATTAAGATAGTGTGAATTGTGTTTGCAAAGGAAATAAAGAACTTGGGGCAACAGAGCACGTGTGAACATGTTTGTACATAAAATATGTTTTCTTAATCTGTTCAACTCAATAATTAAGTAGATAGTTGGATGTGTAACAGCTGCTCTATGTCACGTCTCTATACTTTATCAATTTCTTAATGAAGACAGGATTATTAAAACAAGTTTCAACCTTTAAAAAACCATTAAAGCTTAGTTGATAAGTCTAGCAAATTCACCTTGTGACCCATTTACGTCACTACTAAAGACTTACTCGTATTTGCTGTTTTTAAGATACCATATAATATATGTATAGATCTGAGCTGGTCATGGGGTTCTTTTAAAAATAAAAAAAAAACCATTCCAATGATGAAAGATTACCTGTTTACCTGTCTTATTCCTAGCTCTGAGTTTCAAGGATGAAAGATTAATTAGTTCTTGGTTTTATGGATTATGTTGCTTTCTGTTTGTGCCATTTCCCCAGTTGTTGTCTTCTGCATTCTGCTACTCTGGTTCGACCTGTTTGGTGTCTTCAACCTTTTTTTCTTTAACTCTGGCAGTCTAGTTTTTTATCTTCACTGTTTGGTAAATGCATGCATTTTTGGATCTTTCACTGTCTAGCTTTAAGATTTTTTCTTATTTTCACAAGTCTGATCTTGTTGATACATTCTTGATACTAGAAGTTGACTTTGTCCGTTGCATGGATTGTCATTGAACACAAATTGAAGACAAAAGCTTTGGACTGGTATTTCATTTCAGGGCTTAGAAATTGGAGAAGGAGATGCAGGACATATGGGATATATTTTGTGGGGCATCAGATTGCTTGAAAGTGAATGGGAAACCTTGCAGTCCTGATTGGATATCCGTGGCACAACCTTCATCATGTATCAATCATGCATTGATCATTTGTTTTGATGTTATACTCTTCTTTTCCTTCCTATTCACTTTGTTTCCCAAAACATCCTTAAAATACACCAACATTTCTGTTTGCTTTTCTAGGTTCTCATGTTTGCAGTTGACTTCTGTTATTTTCAATGGTTTCCTGGGAGTGATGTATCTGTCCTTCTTCATTTGGGTGTTTGAAGACCAAATGAAGAAGACCCATAATGTATTACCACTGCATTGGTGGTTAATGACCTTGTTTCACGGAATTGCATGGTTATCAGTAAGTTTAACCGCAATCTTTAGGGGAAAACGTATTTCAAGAACTCCCTTAAGGCTCTTGTCAACTCTTGCTTTTGTCTTTACTGGATTTTTTGCTGGTATATCACTCATCGGGGCTATTCTTGATAAAGAGGTGACAATTAAGATAGTTCTAGACGTTTTGTCCTTTGTAGGAGCATGTTTATTGTTGGTATGCACCTACAAGGAGCTGCAACATAAAGAGAGATATAACAATGATCTTTATGCTCCCTTAAATGGTGCTGACAGTGGAATCAGTAGAAGTGATTCTGTTAGATCCGTCACTCCCTTTGCTAAGGCTGGGGTTCTTAATAAAATGTCATTTTGGTGGATGAATCCACTGATGAAGAAAGGAAAACAAAAAGCTCTTGGGGATGAAGAAATTCCCAAATTGCGTGAGTCTGATCGTGCTGAATCATGTTACTTAACGTTTTTGGATCTTCTGAACAAACAGAAACAAGTTGATCCGTCTTCCCAACCGTGGATTCTAAAGACAATTGTGTTATGTCACTGGAAGGAGCTCATTGTGTCAGGACTCTTTGCGCTGCTGAAAATAACTACTCTATCTGCTGGTCCTCTTCTTCTTAATGCATTCATTAAGATTGCTGAAGGAGATGCAGCTTTTAAAAATGAGGGGTTGTTATTGGCCATTCTGCTGTTTATATCAAAGAACCTGGAATCCTTGTCACAAAGGCAATGGTACTTCAGAAGCAGACTCATTGGCCTAAAAGTGAGGTCTTTACTTACAGCAGCCATTTGTAAGAAGCAAATGAGATTATCCAATGCTGCCAAGCTGATGCACTCCAGTGGTGAGATCATAAACTATGTAACCGTGGATGCTTATCGAGTTGGAGAGTTTCCTTTTTGGCTGCATCAGACGTGGACTACAATGATCCAGATCTGCTTTGCACTTATCATTCTCCTCCGCACGGTTGGACTGGCAACTATTGCATCCTTGGTAGTGATTATACTCACGGTCCTGTGCAATGCTCCGCTAGCAAAGTTACAACATAAATTCCAGTCCAAGCTAATGGTTGCACAAGATGATAGGCTCAAGGCTATCTCAGAGGCCATTGTAAATATGAAAGTTCTGAAATTATATGCATGGGAAGCTCATTTTATGAAGGTCATAGAAAATTTGAGGCAAGTAGAAGAAAATTGTTATTCAGCTGTTCAATTGAGTAACGGATATAATTCCTTCCTTTATGGGTCATCACCTGTTTTGGTCTCTGCTGCAACATTTGGGGCTTGTTATTTCCTAGGTATTCCACTGCATGCAAGTAACATTTTCACCTTTGTAGCAACATTACGTCTGGTTCAGAGTCCTGTAAGCGACATTTCTGACCTTATTGGTGTGGTCATTAAAGCCAAGGTTTCCTTTGCGAGAATTGTCAAGTTCCTTGAGGCCCCTGAACTGGAAAATGCAAATGTAAGGCAGAAGCACAACTTTGGATCTACAGATCACGCCATACTTTTGAAATCAGCTAATCTCTCATGGGAAGAGAATCCACCTCGACCTACACTGAGAAATATTAATTTGGAGGTTAGATCCGGTCAGAAGATTGCTATATGTGGGGAGGTGGGCTCAGGAAAGTCAACACTTATTGCAGCAATTCTTGGAGAGGTTCCAAGTATCCAAGGAACTGTAAGTTGTATTCGTTACTTACTGTTTTACTTGCTAGGTAGGAAATGACAAGTTGATTCTTGAAGTTTTTATTGTAGTCACATTCGTAAATTTACTTCACTTAATGCAGATTTAGAAATATAATTACATATTCTCAACTGATCTATAGATTCTCCGTGTTCCTCAGGTTCAAGTTTACGGGAAAATTGCCTACGTCTCTCAGTCAGCATGGATTCAGACAGGGACAATACAAGAAAATATTTTGTTCGGTTCTTCACTGGATAGCCAGAGATACCAGCAAACTTTAGAAAAATGTTCACTGTTAAAAGACCTTGAGTTGCTACCTTATGGTGATCTCACTGAAATAGGTGAAAGAGGAGTTAATCTTAGTGGTGGTCAAAAGCAGCGCATTCAACTTGCTCGTGCACTGTATCAGAATGCTGATATATATCTCTTAGATGATCCATTCAGTGCCGTAGATGTACATACTGCTAGTAGCTTATTCAATGTAAGAAAAATGTTGATAGTTTTGTGCTTCATATCACTTCTTCTGATCTGGAAGCTCAGGTCAGGACTTGTCTTTTGCAGGAATATGTCATGGGTGCTCTCTCAGGGAAAACCGTCTTTCTTGTGACTCACCAAGTTGATTTTCTTCCTGCTTTTGATATGGTTCTGGTTAGTAACATCTCTTCCAATACGATTTCTCTGTCTTTTCTTTAAAGAAGAAAAGAGAAGTGAACTCTTGAACTCCTGATATGTTTTCTGTAAAATCACAGTCAATTTTGAAGCTGAATGGTTATATGCACAAGAAATGGCCTTACATATGTCTACTTTTATTCACAGTTGCTGTCAGAAGGAGAAATTTCACATGCAGCTCCGTATCATCAGTTATTGGCCTCGACCAAAGTGTTTCAGGACTTGGTTGATGCACACAAGGAGACTGCTGGTTCAGAAAAGGTTATAGAGATTACTTCATTGAGGCGAGAATCTCATACAAGAGAACTTCGTAAGACTGATACTGGGAAAATTTCTATTGCTCCGGGAGGTGATCAGTTGATTAAGCTAGAAGAGAGGGAAGTCGGGGACACTGGATTCAAGCCTTATGTTCAGTATCTAAATCAGAACAAAGGTTACTTCTTCTTTGCTATGGCTGTACTCTCGCACATAACATTTGCGGTTGGTCAGGTAACACAAAACTTCTGGATGGCTGCAAATGTTGATAATCCACAAGTTGGCACTTTGAGACTGATTGGAGTTTACTTGCTAATTGGAGTTGTATCAATGCTGTTTTTGCTGTCTCGCTCTCTATCAACAGTTTTTATGGGCTTGCAATCATCCAAGTCCCTGTTCTCACAATTATTACATTCTCTATTCCGTGCTCCTATGGCATTTTATGACTCTACCCCTTTGGGAAGGATATTAAGCCGGGTAAATATCTCAAACATGAACATTGAGAAACAAGCTACGACATTGATATTAAGATATCTATGTACCTAACCTTTTCTGCTACCTACATCAATCCGTGTATGCAGGTCTCATCGGATTTAAGTATAGTTGATCTTGATATTCCTTTCAACTTGATTTTTACTTTTGGATCTACCACAAACTTCTATTCAAATCTTACAGTGGTAGCAATTGTCACTTGGCCAGTTCTGGTTATCTCCATCCCAATGCTTTATTTGGCCATTCAGTTGCAGGTAAGAGTTGGCTATTTTATTTTGCAGAACTATTCTCCCAGTGCCAACAGTAACTGATAAAGAGACTTCAACCTTTTTCTCTTACTCTTGGCAGAAATACTACTATGCATCAGCAAAAGAGTTGATGCGGATAAATGGTACTACCAAATCATTTGTGGCCAACCATCTTGCTGAATCTATTGCTGGAGCTGTGACTATAAGGGCATTCAAAGAGGAAGACAGATTTTTTATGAAGACTTTGAAGCTAATTGATATAAATGCCAGCCCGTTCTTCCACAATTTTGCAGCAAATGAGTGGTTGATTCAACGACTGGAAACTATTACTGCTATTGTTCTTGCGTCCTCAACACTTTGCATGGTTTTGCTTCCTCCTGGTACTTTAAGTTCAGGTATGCGATGAAATAATATTATTCTTGGGACTAGATAAAGAATTTTGCAGTATTGTTCCTTGACTTTTCGCCAATGTTAAGCAGAGCAGGTTTTCTAATAACAAGCTATTATGCTTTTGCAGGATTCATTGGGATGGCTTTGTCCTATGGTCTTTCCTTAAACACATCTCTTGTTTTTTCCATTCAAAACCAGTGCAGGCTAACAAATTACATCATTTCGGTGGAAAGACTCAACCAGTATATGCACATTCCAAGTGAAGCACCTGAGATTGTTGAAGAGAACCGTCCACCAGTTAATTGGCCAACAAGGGGTAAAGTTGAAATTCAACATCTGCTGGTAAATTATAACTAATCTTTCAATTTATTTTATTTAGAATGTTCAAAATACTGATCAGTGTAATCCAAAGCAGGTAAGATATAGGGAAGATACCCCAGTTGTGCTTAGGGGGATCAGTTGTACAATTGAAGGAGGTCAGAAAATCGGTATAGTTGGCCGGACTGGGAGTGGCAAGACAACACTCATCGGTGCACTATTTCGATTATTGGAGCCAACAGGTGGAAGGATTATAGTTGATGGAATTGACATTTCTAAAATCGGTCTTCATGATCTAAGGTCTCGATTTGGGATTATACCTCAGGACCCTACACTCGTCAATGGAACAGTAAGATACAACTTGGACCCCTTAAGTCAGCATACTGATGAGGAAATATGGGAGGTAATATGCATCAACTTATTATGTGTGGTCATTATTCTTGCCATTAGATGGAGAATATGCATTGTAGCAAAGGCGATTTTCTGATTTATTGCTTTCATTCTCATCTTCAATGGAAAAGGTGCTGGGGAAATGTCAGCTAAAAGAAGCAGTAGAAGAAAAAGAAAAGGGGCTTGACTCACTGGGTAAGTCTTCTAAATGCAATTCTGATTATTTTATCTGTGGATTTCAGTTTGACCATTGTAGAGTCATTTCAGTTGTGGAAGATGGATCAAACTGGAGCATGGGACAGCGACAATTGTTCTGTTTGGGACGTGCTCTTTTGAGGAAAAGTAAGATTTTGGTGCTGGACGAAGCCACTGCATCGATTGACAATGTCACTGACATGATATTGCAGAAAACCATCAGGACAGAATTTGCTAACAGTACTGTAATTACAGTTGCCCATAGGATACCCACAGTAATGGATTGTACTATGGTTCTGGCCATTAGTGATGGTAATACCTGTTTGTTTACTTTTAGACACGATTATGATATGACTCAGACATGTTAATCCCAGAATGTTTAACGTTGGTTGTGAATACAGGGAAACTAGTTGAGTATGACGAACCAATGAAGCTGATGAAGCAAGAAAGTTCGCTATTCGGACAACTAGTTAAGGAGTATTGGTCTCATTACCACTTAGCAGAATCTCATTGAAACTAACTGCATGTTTGCATTATCTTCTTTGGCCTGGCATAGATTGCCTTTGTATTTGCTACAGCTATATATTCCTCAACAAACCACAACTAGGGCAGCGAGCTCAACGTCAATCTATATTTCATGAGCATATGAAGTTAATCAAGATGAGAAATTCCGGAATATCATAAAGCAAAGTGGGGCATTTGCATGAGCAATAGAAGTAAAGAAGCTAGTGGTCTTGCAGGCCCTGCAGTTAGTGAGCTTGAATTAACTGTATCTTATATCAATCTTATTGATTTTGCACACATTTGTCATTAGTTATATGTTCACAGATCTATATTTTCTAATAGTGTTTTTGCCAACGAGATTGATATAATCTACAATAGTTATTAATTGTCAAAAGACTGGTGGTTAGTTGTTAAGCCCTTAAGAATTTCTTTCCAACTATGTTTTGCACTTCAAAAGATCATTTTTTCCCCTCAAAATGATGATACATTCTGAATTGTCACATCCGCTCACACAGTTTTTATATGTGTTTTGACTTTTGACGATAAGTTTTAAATATCTCATACTCTCTCTGTCTCTTTTATTTGTCCATTTTTGAATTGACACATCTATCAAGAAAATAATTAATAACTTAGTGAGTTTATCATTTTATCCATATTAATTATGAAGTGAATGAGAAGTTCTACATTGAGGATATAATAGATAAAAAGAAAACTTTGTAATTTGTCAAAATGGACAAGTAATTAAGAACAACTAACAAAAAAAAAAAGTAACAAGTTATTAGGGACGGACACTTTGAATGATTTCATTTAGAAAGTTACTCAAAAAACTCTATGGTATATAACCCAAAAATCATAATTCATTTAGAAAGTGCAATTCAATGTAGGAATCATGGACTTCCATGAACAAATTATTTGAACAATCTTCAACAAATTTGTAAGCTGCTGTTTCATGACATTCATTTCAAGCTCCTTGCGTCTTTGCCGCTATAGTTCCACAGCCAATTCATATATACAGACAGTGAGAAAACCCCAGCTGAGCTACTCTTTCCATGTAGACGAAGTTTCTTCCAGTCGTATATTAGACGGACTCCCAGATATCAAAACATTGAAGAAACTTCATTCCAAGATCATCTTCGATCCGGGTTTATGTAACAACTCTTCTCTTGCCATCAAATTGATGCGTGCTTATGCTGCTTGTGGCCAACCTAATGTTACCCGCCAACTGTTCGATAAAATACCTGACAGAAATGCGGCGGTTTATAATGTCATGATCAGGAGCTATGTGAATAACAAGTACTATAGAGATGCGATTTTTATTTATATAGATATGTGTAAACGAGGTGTTAACCCTGATAACTATACGTTTCCGTGTGTTCTTAAAGCTTGTTTTGGTTCTAATAAGTTGAGGGTGGGGCTGCAGATTCACTGTGCTGTTGGCAAGAGGGGTCTTGATTCTGACTTATTTATTGGTAATTGTCTGGTGGCTATGTATGGGAAATGTGGGTGTTTAGTGGAGGCTCGCCAGGTTCTTAGTGAAATGCCCAAACGGGACGTTGTTTCTTGGAATTCAATGGTGGTTGGATATGCTCAAAATGGAAGGTTTGATGATGCGTTAGAGGTTTGTAAAGAAATGAACGTGTTAGGTTATAAGCCAAATGCAGGAACCATGGCTAGCCTATTACCTGCTGTAAGCAATACTAGCATTGAGAATGTCTTGTTCGTCAAAGATATTTTCATGGGTTTGGATAAAAAGGATTTGGTTCCATGGAACGTGATGATAGCTGTATATGTCAAGAATTATATGCCTAATGAGGCGGTTGAACTCTATCTCCAAATGGAAACTTGTGGGATAGAACCTGATGCTATAACTTTTGCTAGCATTCTTCCTGCTTGTGGGGATCTTTCAGCTGCATCATTGGGAAGGAGGATTCATGAATTCATTGAGACAAAAGGTCTTCGTCCAAATTTATCTCTTGAGAACGCATTAGTTGATATGTATGCCAGGTGTGGGTGTTTGACAGAGGCAAGAAAAATGTTTGAGGGGATGAAGTTTCGAGATGTTGTGTCATGGACTTCCCTAATATCTGCTTATGGTAAGAGCGGCCAAGGTCGGGATGGAGTTGTGTTGTTTTCACAAATGTTGGAGTCTGGTCTTCAACCTGATTCTATTGCTTTTGTTTCCATTCTTTCTGCTTGTAGCCATGCAGGATTGCTACTTGAAGGAGAACACTATTACAAGCTAATGACAGACAAGTACAAGATTGTTCCTAGGTTAGAACATTATGCCTGCATGGTTGATTTAAAAGGACGAGCTGGACACATAAACGAGGCCTTCAATTTCATCAAGCATATGCCTATAGAGGCTAATGAGAGAATTTGGGGTGCTCTTTTGGGTGCCTGTCGGGTGTACAATGATATGGACATTGGGCTTGTAGCTGCAGACAATCTTTTTGAATTGGCCCCAAAGCAGTCTGGTTATTATGTCTTGCTATCAAATATTTATGCAAAGGCTGGAAGATGGAAAGATGTAACGACTGTTAGGTCAGTCATGAAGGGAAAAGGGATTAAGAAAATGCCTGGTGTCAGCAATGTAGAGCTAAATAACATGGTGCACACCTTTCTTGCTGGTGACACATCTCACCCACAATCAAAGGAGATCTATGAAGAGTTAGACATATTAATAGGTAAGATGAAAGAGGAAGGATATGTCCCAGAAACAGATTCTGCCCTTCACGACGTGGAGGAGGAAGACAAAGAAAATCATCTAGTAGTTCATAGTGAGAAGCTGGCTATTGTCTTTGCAATTATGAACACCAGTCATGGTACACCCATTAAAATTACTAAAAATTTACGCGTGTGTGGAGATTGCCACATTGCTGCCAAACTTATCTCCAAGATCACCCAACGTATGATTGTAGTTAGGGATACAAATCGTTATCATCACTTTCAAAATGGAGTTTGCTCATGTAGTGACTATTGGTGACTCTGCCAGGAGTTACATAGTTGTGCTCATATTTCAGTTGCTCATGTAAGTAGGCTGCAAAGTTCTTATACTCATTTTGCTTAGCACATCACCCTTTTCGGGCTTCAATCAACAATCCTTTGATTGCCTGATCACACTGTTGGCCTTCTAGCAAGGTTTGCAGGAAGATTCAGTGGGCACAGATGACACAGACAACACAAGCAATTGAATGGAAAATTTTGGACCTAAGTTGCTCACACTGTGGAGAGGCCTCTTACCATAATCTTATTTGTTACACATTAGCCTTAAATCTTGTTTTTATTAACTTCGACGTTAGGTAAATAGTTAAAGAGCTCAATTGAGCCACTTAAGAAGCTGTAACTTCTTTTATCAGAGAAAAGAAGCCAATTTGTATGAGAAAATATATTGTCTTCAGTTCATGCTCTTATTGTTGATTGGCATAACATACCCAATAATTGTACTAGTTTGCATAATCTGCACGCTTTCTTGATCTGATCCAACTGTTTGGACTAAATATATATTTTATTTTATTTTTTTAAAAGAAATTATTTTAGTAGACATCAAGAATAATAGCAGACCTATGAAAGAAATAATGTAAAGATATTGCACTCGAGACTAAATCAATCCTAAAAACTAACTCACGAGGGGATGAACTTGACTTTAATATCATGTAAAGTTACAACATCGAAGCCTAATTCAACCTTCTAAACTAGCTCACTATGGATCATATCTGTAGATCACCCGTCCACTTTTCAATCAATATAAGATTTTGATACACTATAACAGATTCACTTTGCTAAGATATATTAATGTGCTTAAAAAAAAGATGTAACATGTGTGTTGTTATTAAATTAATGAATGACAATGACCTACTATGACGAGTTCAATTATTGCCGTTTGTTATTCACACCTCACCTAACTTTAGATCTTTCAAACTTGGGTAGGAAAGAGAATGGAAGTGTTACTCGATACGTTAAAAAAAATACTTAAAGGATATCAAATAATTAAGGTTAAGTTAAGGTTAAGTTATGTGTGCGCTGCCATTATATTATAAAAGAATTGTAAAAAGGTATAGCTGGTTGCTACTTTTGCGTCAACTCCATATTTGATACTCAGAAATAGAATTTGAGAGAGAAGAATTTAGACGGCAAAAATGGCTACAGCTTCTTCTTCTTCTTCAATGGAACGGATCATGTCACTTCCGCATTCCTCCATGACCATGAGGTTGCGCCATTCCAATGTCCCTTCTTTGCTTCGTCTTTCTCCTCAAGCTGCTCGTTCATCGTCTTTTAGGTCACCCACAGGTATTACATCGTCTTCTTCTTCTTTTTTCTCAGGTTCCTAGATAGTTGTAGTTTTTGCTGTATCTGCTCTGTTTTTTTTTGTGAAGTATAAAACTGTTAATTTGAGATATGAAAACGAACTTTTGACTTCGCCTAAATGTATGAGTCTCAATCGGCTTTACCTGTAAAGTCCCCCGTTCGACCTATCAGAGGTCTATGATACATGAAGGCGAGACATCACTCTTGTGAACTTTTGCTTGGAGCACATTTCAAACAAATTAGGATTAGGGTTTCTCGCAGGACATATAAGCATGGCTTTATTTTAGTGTATTTGTATAAAGATTGAGAAATATATAATATGAGTTGGTTGGTCAATGACCGTGTGTTTTCTTTCCGTCTAGGGTTTTCACTAAGATTGTGTGTTCTTTCTTTTCGTTATTATTGCTTTCATTAGTGTTGTCTCGTATTAAGACCATCAGAGTCTAACTTTTCAAGGAAAAATAGTAGAAATGTATGAATATACCAGCTATCCATCATTATGGAAATACAAACATTGATCATATAGAGTACAAACTTAACACAAATTGCAAAATTGACACACGAGGGTTGGATTATATACAAGTAAATTTAGCAGGGCTTTATTGGTCCCAACTCTTTGTTATGCTCCAAGTGAATGCATTTGTGTTCTGCATAAACGAAGAAGTTTTTTTACAGTTCCAAATTGGAAAGGAAAAAGAATTTACTTCCTGACTTTTTAGTTCTAGGATATTATTCGGTCTTGCATCAAGCCAGAGTTTTTTAGTCTAAGGTGTAAACTTTTTCAGGCTTTCGACGTTGCATAGATTCCAAGAGATCTCCTATCTTCAAGATCAGGGCGTCCTTTTCTGAAGAGGAGACGTCTGAACCTGCTGATCGCATCAGAAAGGTATTTTCCAATGTAAAAGACACGGTAAGGCTCTCTTACATTTCATAGTTCAGTTGTTATGCCTCAAATCTTCTTTTGCTGATGCTGAGATCCAACTATGTGTGAAATCTTTGTAATAGTGGGACGGACTTGAAAAGAAACCCACAATCTTTCTTTATGGAGGTTCTGCAATCCTTGGTCTTTGGTTGTCTTCAATCATTGCTGATGCATTAGACTCCATACCACTGGTAAGTGGTCTTATTGCATTAGTCCTTTCCAGTGTTTAATCAACACATAGGGTGCCACATGCCAATGTCTACACTACATTTACTAGTTTAGTTAGACTTGTCTGTATGGGGCTATCATAATTTCTTTTCTCTCCTTTCTTGTGATTATTGAACCTAAGCGAATGACTCTGACAGTTTAAACTTTTTCCTTAACCAGTTACCCAAGTTTTTGGAGTTGGTTGGGCTTGGATATTTTGGATGGTTCGTCTACAGATATCTTCTCTTTAAGGTACAGTCTTAGTATGAATGAGATACAGATCTTTCCTAGCATCTATTATACAGTTTGATATAAACATTACGCTAAAATAGCATGAGGTTTTTACTTGGAAACTTCAGGTCTATCGGATATGAATAACATTATCAAACCACCAAGTTAAGATTACTCTAGTCATAATGCAAATGTAGTATTATTCATTCATTTCTTTCCTACTACTGTCACCTCAGTTACATATAGGCCAATCATGCATCTTTTTCAACGTCAACTGATGCAAATTAAAGACGAGTTGAGTTTTCACATGTTTTAGTTAACATTAGTTGCATGATTCTCCATGCATTAGAGACCCTCAACATGCCAAACAACTTAGGAGATCATGTTACAATTAAGTTAGATGATCTACATCTCTACTACAAGAGCGTATATGTTTGGGATTTAGTTAACATGCTGAATATGGTATTTTATTGCTAGTAGTATCATTTTTCTGTCGGTGTACGTTCACAGTTGAGGGTAAATACTAGATAGTGCATATATAATGAAAGGGGTTTTCTGTTCTCAGAGTGGAAGGGATGAACTGGGAAGTGATATTCAAGCTCTTAAGAAAAAAATTACTGGTGATGAAGAGGAATAGCAGAAACCAGCTTCTGCATTGCTGTTTTCTTACAATCTAGAGTAGCTGAAAGAACATCTGAACAAATAAAGCTTTGGCTGGAAGCTTTCTTCTCTATTGTTCAATTTATATTGTACACTCTGTTGTATGAAGACATTTGTACATTACAAACTAGTCAATTTCTAAACGCCCCCCACCCCCCACCACACACACACACCCCAACAAATTTAAAAACAAGGACTCTGTAAATGTTGAAAGACCACTTGGTTTTACAAGAGATCAGCTTCCAATGCAGAATCCGTGCACTCGCAGTTGGTAGTGGTGTTAATGGTGGAAATTATATTCGTCAACTCACATATTTCCAGTTTTCCACTGCATTCATTCACATGACAGGAATAGATCAGCAAATTTTGACTACAATAGCACTTTTAACTACCAGTGCACATCAATTTGGGCATTAGTTTGATGAACTGGAATTCTGAACCACATAAAGATTTAATTGCACAAGTGATAACAGGAGTAAATAATATTCTGAAGTAACCTACAAATACTGCACTTTTCATGCTAGCGGACCATTTTTGTTCAACTTAAGGTTACTATAATTTCTGAGAAGTTGAATAGTGTATTGTTTGCTACACGATTCGATGAGGAATTTAGAATTTAGAAGTAGTGAGTTCAAAAATCATATCTAAAACTTCTTGAAAAGTTCGTGCAGACTGCAAAGAAGATAAGGAGATAAGGTAGACCTTTGAATGTATTTTTGCATAAAATATGTGTTCATTGGTCAACTCAATAGTTAAGTGGTTTGAAGTATAACAGCTAGACATATGGTGCATTATTTTGCATAAAATATGTGTTCCTTGGTCAACTCAATAGTTAAGTGGTTTGAAGTATAACAGCTAGACATATGGTGCATTATCAATAGCACGTCTTTCCTTGATCCACACTCATCAACTTCTTATATAGGATATGATTGTTTATCCCATATGATGTTTACTCAATTCATTATTTCATAATGTAATAGAAAAAATACATGTAGAAACGGCTCATATGATTTGAGAGGAGACACATTGGCCAATAGATGATTAATAAGTGAAACTCCATTTTTTATGTATATATTTATTGATTGTTGAATTCTATTAACACAAGGAGAACTTTTAACATAGTGATAAAAGAGGATCAAACAAAATTTTAGGTCATAAGTTTGACTCACACAGTTGTAGCATTTGTTTAAAATCCCTTCATCTCCCATGTCCCATCATGTCTCTGCCTCTGGGTTTACTTTTGCTTCTTGAACCACCACTAGGGAAGGCTCCTCTTGCATTTGTGAGGCTTCATGTGGGATGATTGTGTATTTAACCTATTTAAATTGATGCAAAAAGCCAAGAAAAACCGCATATTATGGAACCAGTATGTTGACTTTGATTTTAATTTTTATTCTATTTATAATCATGTTGTTCATATAACTCAATTAGTTCTATGAAATACTTATTACCTCTGCCTGCCGATTATTTGATTCTTGTTTGTTCCTTGATTCTATTTGAATTACCTGCTAGGTCTCGACTTTTAATCACATTGGAATTTTTTTAAAAAGTGGGTCGCGGATTTAAAAATGGATTAACGTTTCAATTATAAATTGGGTCAAAATTTAGTGGGTAGCCTAGTAGGCATGCTTATATGGTGGAATTAGTGTTATATGACGAGACACATCACTGTTGTTAACTCTTGACTATATTTATGGTTTCCTACGATAACGTCGGGAGCATTTTTTATTCCAAATATAAGGATATAAGTGATTTATTTCGCTTAGTTTTCAATGTTGACCATTTATCCTATTTTTAATACATCTAATCAATACCATATAAAAATAATCTAAATATAATTAATATAAATATAACTAATACAAATATTATTAATATCAGTATTACTATAGCTCAATTTACTATAGCAATTTTACCTTTAGAAATCCATACTTCACTCTTATATCTTTTCTAGCACCCATAGGCCATATGCACCCATTTTTTCACCTAAAGAACTTGAAAAGAGAAAGAAAATAAACAAAAATTCACCAACAGAAAATGGCTATTCTGGAGATGACATGACCAAAAAATATACTCTTTTCATCCCTAATTATATTCATTTTGACATATGAAGAAAGAATATTTTTTTTACCTATTATATCCTCAATTAAATAATTAATTACATTGAAAATATAAATTTTTTCATCCAATTCATAATTAATAAGGATAAATTGCTAAACTCAATATGTCATTATTATTTTCTTAATAAGTGTATTAATTTAAAAGTGAACAAGTAAAAAGGTACCGACGGAGTACCTTGGATGTTTGACTTCCTCCTTCCCATATTTCATTCTTTAGCTGTGTTTTGATATAAAATATTCCAAAGAATTCCCATAATGCAACAGAGTGATACTAATTTTATGGAAAGAAAATATCCTCTCCCTTTTGTTCCTCCCAATCTCCTCTTATATAAAAACCAATCTCTTTTAATTTAACTCCAATCATACCCCAATATTCAATCTAAAATGGTCTTCAATCTTCTCTTTTCCTCTATTTTATTCTTAGCTATTGTCAAGAACTCAATTGCTGGTGGCATAGCTATTTACTGGGGCCAAAACGGCAACGAAGCAACTTTAAACGACACCTGTAATTCTGGGCGATATGCCTATGTCAACTTAGCCTTTCTTAACAAATTCGGAAACGGCCAAACCCCTGAAATCAATCTCGCTGGTCACTGCAACCCTGCCGTCAATGGATGCACAATCGTCGGCCCGGAAATCGAACACTGCCAAAAATTAGGCGTCAAAGTAATGTTGTCTATTGGCGGTGGTGTTGGAAATTACTCATTAGCTTCGAAAAAAGACGCTAAGGACGTTGCAAAGTACCTATGGAACAATTTCTTAGGTGGCCGTTCCTCTTTTAGGCCTTTGGGAAATGCTATTCTCGATGGAATTGACTTTGATATTGAGCTTGGATCGCCTCTTCACTACGAAGATCTAGCTAAATATTTGAAAAATTATAGCAAGCGTGGAAGAAAAATGTACCTTACAGCAGCTCCACAGTGTCCATTTCCCGATAGATTGCTTGGTACTGCCTTGAATTCAAAGCTTTTTGATAATGTTTGGATTCAATTTTACAATAATCCTCCGTGCCAGTTCACTCCTAATAATACCGATAATCTGAAAAATTCTTGGATCCGGTGGACGACGTCGGTGAAAGCGAAAAGGATATTTTTGGGGCTTCCGGCTGCACCGCAGGCTGCCGGAAGTGGATTTATTCCGGCGGATGTGTTGACGGAGGAAATTCTTCCGGTGATTAAGAAATCACGCAAGTATGGAGGTGTTATGTTGTGGTCGAAATTTTGGGATGAGCAGAGCGGATATAGTGCCTCTATTGTGAAGAGTGTATGAAAATTGTTTTTTTTTTTGTAAGAAATTTGGAAATAATTGAAGCTGAAAGACTATGAATTAAGGATTTGTCAATGAAAATAGTTTTCGATTTTTTCAACTTTACTATGTACATAGTATAATGTAAACAAAATTGGTGTGGTAATATAATTGTCATTGCAATTAAAGTAAAAAGATAAAAATAAGTGTCACTTGATAAGGGAAAAAAAGTGAAAGCAAAAGAGGGAAGTCTTAGAAATGTATGCACCCATGGACCAGGTCTTCAACGCAGTTATATTAGTACAGAATAAAGTAAGTGCTGAAGTAAAGATTGTGCACACAACTTTACGTGAAAATTTTCTTACTCAAGGAAGTAAAATCATAATCTGTCTCAACAGGATTTTTCAATATGCGTTTACTAATCTTCTTCAAGCAAAAGTAAAATCAGTTTACAAAATGCGATTAGTCTGCTAATCTCTACACTAAGCAAACACATTATCACTTAGATAAGACAGAGTAGATACAACACTGCTCCCTACACAAACCCTAACTAATCAGTATAGACTTCAAAATGCAAGACCCTAAGTTACCCTTAACCTAGATCTTACAATGATTCAAACAAGTTTGAAATGTTTCTTTCACAAGTGAAACGATTTTTATAATATTAGTACAAGTACAAGTAATCAAGACAACAACTGGTACAGAAAGCTCTCGAAACACTCGATCGGGTCCCTTGTTGTTTTGAAGCTTGAAAGTCTCTCTTTTTGAATGAATGATCAATATTGTTGTTTGTTGTTTGATATATACCATGAAAAATTATTACCCATCATACAAACAACCTCGTCGCTTCTGGTTGGTGCAGTACACTGCAGCTTCACCAACTTCCTGACGCATACAACTTCTACAGCTGGACAACATTGTTACCGCTGGACGAGTATTTCATACTCTGCAGAGGACCAGGTCCCTGCACGTGTAAGGAGATCATCAAAACATCTAAGAGCATAAGCACTATCAGAAAGAGTCTGAAAAATACTTCAATTTTAGTCAAAATTACTGTTACGTTATCAAATATTATGGAGAACCTTTTAACCCCTATACTTTTTAAAAGTATATTTTAAAGGTATATATGTGCCCACGTGGACAAATTACTATTTAAAATGATGTAATATTTATGATGTCCACGTGGACACATATATACTTTTAAAATACACTATTACGTAGTGCAGTTGGGGTAAAAGATCCTTCAAACAGTTTCATATCATAAAACAATTTCGATCAAAGTTCGAATGTATTTCAGATATTTTTCCAAAGCAAAATGATCTTACAAATTATATAAAAGGTCACTTATGAATTAAGTATAAGAAAATAATCTTTCTTCATTTTTATTTTTACTTGTAAAATAATCCACTTAAATTATTCGAAGAAACATGATTATAAATAGTTTAGGGAGAACGACGAGGCCATCATGGTATACACAAAAAACCTTAGTAAGAAATTGGGAATGATACAAGATCAAACATCTGAAAGAAGCTTCACCCAAAGAAAACCACCTTACTGTTGCATGTTCACCTACTTCAATCAATGTTAATTAAAACGTCAGAACATAAAAAACATACAACCGATCAGAAAAAAAGTTCAACAACATATGCTATTCTTTTATTCTTCTCCTTTTAGGTTTTTATACTAAGGAAACCAAGAAAGTCTTCTTTTACTTGTATTATCCCTCAGGGGCGGCTCAACATAATTCGAGGCCTAAAGCGAAATTTTAATTAGAGGCCTAAAATTTAAATACATATTATTGTATTTATTTATTTTTTAAATTTTTAGATGTAAATTATTACTTAATATCTTTTTTATAAATGATTTTTTCAAATACTTTTTTAGTTATTATTTTAAAGCAAGATTTTATCAATTTACCATTGAAAACATCATGTTATTGAGACAATTATTATATGAATCGATAATATAGTTCTATAAGTAATAAGTTGATAAATTTTAAATAAAGATAAGAGTTAGAATATATAATCTGATTAAAAAATTGATGACTTGGTATATCCTTACTTTAATATGAAAAGTTACAAAAAAAATAAAAGAATATTTATTCATATTTTTGACAAAATATTACTCTAATTATTAAAGATTTGAAGAAATAGAGTGCATAAAGAGGTTAAAAGATAAATATTGTGAATGTTAGCAATAAAATATTATATATATATATATATATGTGTGTGTGTATACATACTTTTTATTATAAATAATTATTATTTTTTCATGAAAAAATTAAACATGATTTTTTATTTATAGAAATTTGAGGCTCCAAAAAATGGGGGCCTAAGGCTTTGGCCTAAAATTTCTAAGGCAAGAGCCGACACTGGTTAATCTCCTTTTACTTTGAAATCATATTTTGATACGAAATACGATTTAAAGGTTTAACTTAGAGGGAAAGGACCTGATTGATCTTTATTTAATTGTGATTTCTTTTTAAAGTAATAATATTATCAAATAGCATATACATGATAAATTCAAAGAATTTAAATAAGTATTTACTAATTGATGTTATAATCATCCAAATATCAATAACATTAGTGAGTCTTCTTGTTTAGGAAGAAGGATAGAGATAAATTTATAAGATAATATTTTTTATTTATAATTTTTGACGAGCATGCAAAATGAGAAATACGACAAGTAATAACCTATTCCCTTTAATTTCAATTTTTAATTTTATTTTATTTAAAATAACAAAATCAAAAGAAATTGCATATATCTTACATTATAACTTTTCTTTGCTTAAAATTCATATCAAACCAAAATAGATTAAAAAAAACAGTTATAATTGTTGTAAAGAAAGCTCAGAATGTAATATAATAATAATAATAGGAAGAAGACGAAGTATAATATTGAGGAGATAACTTTTCTTATTCAAGTGTGTCTTTCCAATGGAGAGTAGATATCTATCATCTTATATGGTGTTGAGATATCACTCCCAAAAGTCATCTAATTAATAGATACATAGTTATCTTGGAAGTTCATATCATGTTGGAAAACAACAATACATGAATCCAATTTGTTTGGATAGATATAATGGATAATCCACATGTATAATACAATAAATTTTTAACACTCCCCCTTGGATATCCATAGATAATGTGCCTCGTTAAAACCTTACTAGGAAAAACCCAGTGGGAAAAAGCCTAGTGAAGGAAAAAGAGTACACACGTCTCATAATACGCTTTGAATGTTGCCTCGTTAAAAGCCTTACCAGGAAAACCCTATTTGGGACAAAACCATCGTTAAGGAAAATAGTACAACGCGTATTTCACTCCCCCTGATGAAAACTTCACTTGATATCTCGGAGACGGCGCATTCCAATCTTGTATCTCAACTTCTCAAACGTCGATGTTGGCAATGCCTTAGTGAATAAATCAGCAAGATTATCACTTGAACAAATTTGTTGAATTTCTATCTCACCATTTTGTTAAAGATTATGCGTGGAAAAAAAATTGGTGAAATATGCTTTGTTCGGTTTCCTTTGATGTATCCTCCTTTCAGTTGAGTTATACATGCAGCATTATCTTCGTACATTATGGTTGGTGTACTCTTTTTCAAAGAAAAATCACACATTTCCTGAATATGGTGGGTCATTGATCTCAACCAGACGCACTCTCTACTTGTTTCATGGATGACTATTATTTCTGCATGATTGAAGAAGTGGCTACCAACGTTTGCTTCATTGATCGCCAAGATATTGCCGTGTCTCCACATGTAAACAAATAGCCTATTTGTGACCGAGCTTTATGTGGATCAGATAAATACCCTGCATCTGCGTAACCAATCAGTTCTGACTTGGATTCATTGGAATAGAATAAACCCATGATCATTGTCTCCCGAATATATCAAAGTATGTGTTTAGCACCATTACAATGTCTTTTTATTGGGGAGGAACTGAATCTTGCCAGTAGACTTACTGCAAAACATATATCTGGTCGAGTATTGTTAGCAAGGTACATTAGTGCCCCGACTACATTAAGGTAAGGAGTTTCATCACCAAGAATCTCTTCATCCTTCTCTTGAGGTCGTAATGGATCTGTATTGATATCAAGTGATCTTACCACTATTGGGGGTACTCAATGGATGTGAGTTATCCATGTAAAATCGCTTCAATATCTTTTCTATGTACGTTGATTGATGAACAAGTATTCCATTTGACAAATTCTCAATCTGTAAGCCAAGATAAAATTTTGTCTTGGCGATATCTTTCATTTCAAATTCTCTTTTCAGACACTCAATAGCTTCTAAAAGCTCTTTAGGAGTGCCAATGATGTTCAAATCATCAACATACATGGCTATTATAATAAATTCAGACTCCGACCATTTAATGAAAATGCAGGGACAAATCAGATCATTTTTTGTACCCTTTCTTTAACAAATATTTTACTCAGACGATTGTACAACATCCTTCGTGACTGTTTCAATCCATACAACAATTTCTGAAGCTTTATTGAACAAGTCTCTCTTGAATCTTTGTATGATTCAGTCATTTTGAATGCTTCAGGAATTTTCATGAAAAAATCGTGGTCCAATGAGCCATATAGATAGGCTGTCACAACGTCTATTAGACTATTTAAGCTTTTCATGAACTGCCAGATTTATGATATATCTGAAGGTGATTGCATCTACCACAAAATAATATGTCTCCATGTAATCAATGCTAGGTCTTTGGAAAAAACCTTGAGCAACAAGTCGGGCTTTATATCTCACGACTTTATCTTTCTCATTCTTTTTCGTACAAAAACCCATTTGTACCCAACTGGCTTGATACCTTCAGGTGTTTGAATTATTGGTCCGAAAACTTCACATTTTTCTAGTGAAGCCAATTTGCTTGAATTGTACCTTTCATTTTGGCCAATCATTTATCTGTCTACATTCGTGAACATATTTTGGCTCAAAATCTTCATCTTGTTGCATTATGTCAATAGCAATATTATAGGCAAATATATTATCAACAACAACATTATTTCGGTTCCACCTCTTTCTCGTCGAGACATAATTCATTGAAATTTCATTGTTTTCAGAAGTTTGAACCTCCTCAGATATTTCATCATGTGATATAATTTCTTTCAACTCATGATCATCTTGATCATTTATTCCTTTTCTCTTTCGAGGATTTTTATCCTTAGAACCAATTGGTCTACCACGCTTCAAATATGGTCTAGATCATTTGCCTTAACAATTTGTTTCGTCGGGACATCAACTCGAATTGGAGCATTAGCAGCTGGAATATGCGATTTAGTAATCCTTGGAAGATTAGTAAAAGAATCTGGTAGTTAATTTGCAATATTTTATAAATAAATTATTCTTAAACTCTTGCTCACATTGATTTGTTCGAGGATCCAGATGAGATAGAGAGATAAATTTCAATCTATCTCTTTTTCCCAACTGTTTATGTTCTCTCCCTAATGTTGGGTATACTGATCAAATACAATCAACAAATCTTGCCTTAAATAAATCTCCAGTCATAGGCTCTAAATATTT
>CM040620.1:68829488-68954488 GCA_022817965.1 Solanum lycopersicoides | reverse complement strand
TTTTCTCTCAATTTATTAAGATTTAATCTGTTAAAATCTTTTAAATTAAGTTTTCTTAATTTCTTTAAAAAATTAAGTGGCGACTCTTTTCTAAGTATTTTTCTCAAATTGTTTTATACTTAGAACATTTCAAAAAAGTGATTTTTCTAAATATAGGTAAAATTACGGCATAACAGAAATGGCGACTCCGCTGGGGATTTAATAGGTTCTAACCATAATAGACTTAGGTTAATTATTAATGTTTTAGCATATGCTTATTTGTTTGCTTATATTGCATGCCTAATGCCTTATTTTTTTTTTATGATTATGTGATATAAACTGTTTATCTGTTATTATTTTTTATAAATTGTATATTTGTTATTGCTTTATAAACTGTCATTCCGTTCATATTTCTCCACTTATTGGAAATTCACACTATCACACGTACACGCGAGGTGTGCTTTGTGCACCCGCAAACTTCTTTCAAAATTCTCAAAGTTAGGAGAGTTGGCATATGCGCGGGGTGTCCGGATCTTTTTCCGTGTAACCGCGTAGCCTTCTCACTCGAGTTGTCCACTCGGGAACCTTGTGTTTAGAAAGCCAAATCTTAGAAAACATAAGATAGAGCTAAACCACCCCTCAGTTTAAGTCATGCATGCATGTGCCTTAGGTGGATCGATCATGGGTATCGATTCGACATTTAAGAAGTCCACCCTTATGTCAACGGGTTTCACGACCCAACGACTGACGAGCATGTTTTGTGCAAAGTGACAATGATAGACGGACCCAAGCCTAATTTTGACATAGTGAGTTCGAACTCGAGTTGTCACAAATTAATGGCTCAGATCAATCTATCATAATCACATTCTTCAAATCGGTAGGCCTACCCTTGGCATAAAGCAGACGGACCCTACCCTTTGAGTTGTTTTCCCTCTCAGGCTTTTGAACTGATCTGTGTTGATTAAGCTGGCAGATCATCCTTACTTCACCAGATCGAAGGGTCTCGCGGATTCCTTCCTAAGGCAAAATTTTGATAAAGAAAAGACGATTATGGGAGACAATAACGAAGAGGTGGGTCTCACTGATGTTGTGGTGGCTCAACCCATCGTGGCAGATCAGAACGAGTTGATTTTGCAGTTGATGCAACAGATTGCAGAGATGAGGGTAGAGATGCAGAGAAGGCAGGATTTGCCTCTGTCAGGATATAATGTTAATGCTGTAGGTGGAAGGCCTCCTACATACTTCCCTTCCTCCAACATGGATCCAGCTCAAGGCGTGCCGCTCACTCAGAATTCCCCTGTTATAGACTCAACTACCCAGAATCCGCAATATGCTTCAGCCTCTTATCAAACTCCACCACCTCCTCAGAATAACCACCCCCAAATGTCCTCTCATCTTCAAAATACCCAAACTCAATCCACTCCACCACCGCAAAACCAAAGTCAAAATCTAAATCAAAACGCTCTTAATCCCCAAACATCCCACCACCACTTAAATCAAAATACTAATCCTCAGACTTATCCCCAAAATTACCAAGTTGGTCAAAACGCCCAGAGTCCTTCCATAGCTCCACCCTTGCCTAAAAGAACCACTTTCCAAGTCCCTGTCCATGCTGAGCATGACGTGCATGGTTCTGAGCTGGACCACTATGAGGAACAGGTGGAGGGCAAAGGAAGAGGCAAAAGTAGACATAAAAGAGGAGATCAAGAAGGCTATGAAAGAGCTTCAATGCGTCCCCGATGCTACCGGACTTAACTATGAAGATTTGTGCATTCACCCGAGTCTGGACCTCCCAGAAGGGTTCAAAATCCCGAAATTTGATACTTTTGGAGGAGTGGGGAACCCTATGGCTCATCTGAGAGCCTACTGCGACCAACTTGTTGGAGTTGGTAGGGATGAAGCTCTGTTGATGCGGCTTTTCAGCCGAAGCCTGTGCGGAGAAGCTCTTGAATGGTTCACCTCGCATGAAACCCGGCAATGGCCCAGCTGGAATGCTCTGGCAAAGGACTTCATCGAGCGATTCGCTTACAATGTAGAAATCGTTCCTGATCGTTACTCTCTGGAGAAAATAAAGCAGAAATCAATCGAAAGCTATAGAGAATTTGCTTACAGGTGGAGAAAAGAAGCGGCTAGGGTGAGGCCACCCATGTCTGAAAAAGAAATCGTCGAGGTGTTCGTACGGGTGCAAGAACCTGAGTATTATGACAGAATTATGCTGCTCGTTGGGGCAAAGTTTGCCGAGATAGTCAAGATTGGTGAGACTATTGAGGACGGTTTAAAATCAGGGAAGATAGCCCGTGTAGCCGCATCACTCGGATCTTCAGGGTTGTTGAAAAAGAAGAAAGAAGATGTGGCTGTTGTTTCATATGAGGGCGAGAAAAATCCAAGGAGATCTTCGTACTCCCATTTCCAAGGTCGTTCTCGACCTTCTCAAAACTCTTACCAAACTGGTCACAAAAATAATCCTCCTCCAGTATACCAAAATCTTCCTCTAGTCTACCAAAGTTCACCTCCAATTTACCAAAATCCATCTCCCACATACCAAAGCCATCCTCCACTTTACCAAGTTCTATCTCCTCACTGTCAAGGCATTGCTCCCAACTGTGCCAACGTGCAGTCGAGCTACCAAGCACCCCCTCCTGCATATCAAGTCCAAGCTCCACCATATCAAAATCCCCACCCGAATTGCCAAGCTCCATTGCCAAACTGCCAAGCCAACTCATATCCCAGAGGTCAATCTCCACGTCCAAACAACCGAGGTTATCAACAGATGCCTCCCCCACAAGGAAGCTATGATCCACCTCGACCTCGGTTCGAGAAGAAACCTGTAAGAAATTTCACCGCGCTCGCGGAAAGTCGAACAAAGTTGTACGAGCGACTAGCTGCGGCCGGATATATCCATCCTGTGGGGCCTAAGCCCGTGGATATCAATTCGAAATTCTATAGGCCAGATCAGAGATGTGCTTATCATTCCAACAACGTTGGGCATGATACTGAGGACTGTATCAACCTCAAGCACAAAATTCAGGATCTAATCGACCAAGAGGTGGTCTCTCTACAACCAGCTGCACCTAATGTGAACACCAATCCTTTGCCAAATCACGGAGGCGGCAATGTGAATATGATAGAGACAGACGACGATTGGTGTGTGACAAAGATGATAACTCCAATCGTCCCTAACGACGTTGGGGAAGGAATCTGCGGCCTTTTCGAGGAGATCGATGTTGTTATTGAGGAAGAGGTCGAGCTAACTGGTATCCGTGATGCTGAACCAGGAGAGATGCTGCAGAATTGGACCTCCACGCCAATCATGATTCCCCTAACTCCTTGGTAGAAGGGCATCATTTAATGCATATTTAAATCGATGGTAGTCCGGAAGAAGCCCGAGACCCATCATTTTGCATTTTCTTAATTGCGTGCATTTTAAATTTCCCTCGTGATATTTGAAAAAGGCAACATGGCCCTTTGCCATAGCCAAAGTTTGCATTATTTTCCTTTTTGAATGAAAGCCTCTTTACTTAAATTTTGGTTTATTTACTTATTTGCTATATTTTTAATTGTCTAATTTGGTCTATTTATGGGTTCAGTAATATAAGTTTTAAACCTACCAATGTCATGTCATGTCACGAGCTGAAGTGAGGCAGGTGACGACGAGGTGGATGATTACGAAGAGGAAAAGGAGGTACCAGAATATGTTGCTGAAGAATTTCTGCAGTTTGAAATCAGCATAAACCGAATTTAGAGGAAACTGAAATTGTAAATCTGGGAGACCAAGAGTGCGTTAAAGAGGCCAAAATCAGCGTTCACTTGAATGAAATTCAGAAGAAGGATCTAATACACTTACTCACCGAATACATTGATGTGTTCATCTGGGAAGTCGGCAACATACAAGGGTTGAGTACCAATGTTGTATCTCATAAACTACCGATTAATCCATGGTTCGATCCGGTGAAGCAAAAGTTTGGAAGTTCAAGCCCGAGTTGAGTCTAAAGATTAAAGAGGAGATTACCAAATAGATTAAGTCTCGATAAGTGGAGGTGACGCAATCCCCGACTTGGTTGGCAAATCTTGTTCCAGCCATCCCTTAAACCCTTTAAATATTTCTTTGTAATGAACTACGTTCGACCTGAATTCTCAAGAATGAGATACGTAGGCGGCCTATGTCGGCCTCGGTCGGTTTCTTTGTAATTTTATTTTCTTAGTCAGCCTTTGAGGGGGAACTACGTTTGACCTGATTCCTGCCTCAACGGGATACGTAGGCGCCACAAGGGTTCGGTCATATCTCCCATAAGATTTCTATTCCTCTTATAATAGAAACTGGGACAGAATTTTTGAGAGGGACTCAAAAATTCTCGAGAATAAGATGTTTCCTCAACAAGTCAAGACTAAAGATATTCCGAGACTTGCAACTGGGACAGAATTTTTGAGAGGGTCTCAAAAATTCCGCAATTTACTCAACGACAGTCGAAGATAAGCCAAGACAATTAACTGGGACAGAAATTTTGAGGATGGCCTCAAAATTTCAAACATGGGTTTATCGACAAGTCCAGAGTGACTTTGAATACTCCCCAGCGAATAATCAGATATACTTCCAGTCATCAGACTCGAATAAGTTCACTAAGCCCGACATGACATGACACTTGGCAGTGACCTTTTTCAAAATTACTTTTCAAAAATCTATTTTCTTAAATTTTTCCTTTTATGTCTCATTTGTTTTGGCATAAAATTTTTTATCTTATCTATCAAGAGTTGGGAGATCAGAAAGATCAATCGGAGATAGCAGGACAAGGAGCAGACAACTGAAGAAATCGGCACAGATCAGTTTGTTTTAAAACTAACAAATTTTCTATGGATGCAGGTTTATAGTTTTGCTTTAATATTAGCAAATTATTCCAATCGATGAATACGAAGAAGTCAAGGAAGGAGAAAGTTCTCCCAAAATTTAACGGAATTTTCTGTAGACGCAGGAATTATTTTATACTACTCATATCAGAGAATTAGGAATATGAATGGTTTATTTCAGTCAACTTCCAACAACATGAAGTCTATAAAGAACGTACAGCTAGATTCGAGGTTGAATCAAGCGTAAATCTCAAGAAAGAATTTACGGTTTCCGCAAAGGACGTCATTTGCATCATAATACCAGATATGATATTATACACTATCCGGAGGGGTCATTTATTTAATTGTCGATCAAGACAATACACTAGCCGGAGGGGTCATTTATTTTATTGTTGATCAGGAAAATAAACTACCCGGAGGGGTCATTTATTTTATTATCGATCAAGACAATACACTACCGGAGGGGTCATTTATTTTATTGTCGATCAAGACAATACACTACCCGGAGGGGTCATTTATTTTATTGTCGATCAAGACAATACACTATCCGGAGGGATCATTTATTTTATTGTCGATCAAGACAATACACTATCCGAGGGGATCATTTATTTTATTGTCGATCAAGACAATACACTATCCGGAGGGATCATTTATTTTATTGTCGATCAAGACAATACACTATCCGGATGGGTCATTTATTTATTTGTCGATCAAACAATACATTATCTGAAGAATTATTTTCAATTGAGACGATATGATTATCCAGAAGATCACTATGTTGCTCGACTTAAGCACTATTTTCATTTGGCACCAATGATGACATCAAGAGTCAATATTCATGCATCGCGAGTCAATATTCATGCATCGCGGAAGATCATGCATCGAGAGTCAATATTCATGCATCGCGGAAGATCATGCATCGCGAGTCAATATTCATGCATCGCGAGTTAATATTCATACATCGCAAGAAGATTTTATACCTTGCGGAATTTATATATCGCGGGAAGATATTTATGCCCCGCTGAAGATCATGCATCGCGAGTCAATATTCATGCATTGCGAAAGATCATGTATCGCGAGTCAATATTCATGCATCGCGAAAGATCATGCATTGCGAGTTAATATTCATACATCGCAACCTTGCGGAATTTATGCATTGCGGGAAGATATTCATGCCCCGCAGAAGATCATGCATCGCGAGTTAATATTCATACATCGCAAAAAGATTTTATACCTTGCGGAATTTATATATCGCGGGAAGATATTCGTGCCCCGCAGAAGATCATGCATCGAGAGTCAATATTCATGCATAGCGAGTCAATATTCATTCATTGCGGAAGATCATGCATCGCGAGTCAATATTCATGCATCGCGGAAGATCATGCATCGCGAGTTAATATTCATACATTGCAAGAAGATTTTATACCTTGTGGAATTTATGCATTGCGGGAAGATATTCATGCCCCGCAGAAGATCATGCATCGAGAGTCAATATTCATGCATCGCGAGTTAATATTTATGCATCACAAGTTAATCGCGAGAAGATTTCATACCTCGATGAAATTTATGCATCGCAAGAAGATTTCATACCTTGCGAAATTTATGCATTGCGGGAAGATATTCATGCCCCGCAGAAGATCATGCATCGTGAGTTAATATTCATACATTGCAGAAAGTCATGCATCGCGAGTTAATATTCATACATCGCGGGAAGATCCACATGA
The DNA here is from genome assembly GCA_022817965.1 of Solanum lycopersicoides. NCBI lineage: Eukaryota > Viridiplantae > Streptophyta > Magnoliopsida > Solanales > Solanaceae > Solanum > Solanum lycopersicoides. The sequence continues at coordinate 68,947,943 of CM040620.1, read as the reverse complement.
TCCGTAAGAAATCATGCACTGCCAGAAAGGGAATCGTGCATCTGAAGAAAATATTCACTCATCGGTATCAACTGCATTATTTTATTAAACATCAAGAAGAACATCAAAGACGACATCAAGATAAATATCAGCACTGCATTTGTTTTTATTTATTTCAACATCAAATGAAAAACACATTGAAGATTGCATTACATACATAAGACATAAGCTTTATTTGTTTTACGTCAAACTGATTGAGTTGACGTCAAAAGTCGAGGAGAACAATTAAGTGTCGACATGGTAAAAAACATTGTCTCCCTTTTTAATAGAGTTTTTATGCTGACGATTTTTATCCCAGTCTTTGTCGAGAGCATCCGAAAGGATGAATTCTCCAAAAACAAACCACAGGTGCGGACGACATCAAAAAGGATGCAGCACATCGTGGAACTTTTTCTTAGCAGCGAACTGGATATAGTCCAAAGAGGAGTGTCAAACTCTTAGGGCGCGAGTAGAGGACGACTTCCACCACAATCAAACCACACCCCTATCAGAAGGCATGTGGGTTTTTCTTTAGGTTTTGTCAGTTTTGGTCTCGCATCCGGAAATTTTGATCTACCGGAAGCAAGTTTCCAATCTGAGTGACAATGCGCCGAGAGCTTTGGAAATTATGTCCATGTGAGTTCTTAATTATGGGTGTGAAGTGCACCACATTCATGGCTAAGAGGTTACAAGTCTCCTTTTCATGCTCATTTAATTTTGTCACTTGTCCAGAACCAAAGGTTATCTAACATAATAGATTCCCTTTTCAATCGATTGAGTCAAACTACAAACAGCCTGATTCCTATGGTTTAAGGATATGTAGGCGGGCTCGATGTTGAAAACTCGGCTGTATTCTAACATTCCCTCTTAAATCTTATTGCAAAGTATCCCGATTTCTTCATAACTCGGTATCGAGATGTATTTTGATTACTTCTAAAATCGTGCGTTAAATCTAGCGTATCGAACTACAAGTGGCCTGAATTCTCATATAGCCTGAGATATGTAGGAAACACATTTTCAAGGCTCGGCCATAATTTCTAAAGTCCGTACCAGATCCCTTTTCTTAAAAGATGAATATGTGGTCGGTCAAAATTGGCTTAGTCAATTTCATTTTCCTCAAATTTCTTGCATCAATCCAAGTAAAATGAGGGACAGCTGTTGACACCCAATTTGACCCTCTCCGGTAGAAATTAATTCATGAGCTTCTTAAGTTCTCAAACAATTTAAAATAATTTGTTTTATAAATCTAGGGGAAAAAATAAAGTTTGCGTTATTTTGAATAATTTTTGCCGTTTCTTAAAGTTTTTAGATAATATCTATATTTTACATAATTATGTATATAATTAGTATATTTTATGATTATTCAAAAATCATGTCAAAATATTTTAAATTTAGTAAGTAGTCTTTTAAATTAGTTTAGTTTAAATCATAGTTATATTTTTTGAATCACTAAGTTTACGATTAAATTAATTATTTTATTTTTTTTGTTAAGATTAAGAAACTCGCTAAATTAATTTATGTAAATTCATCCTATTAATCAATTACTTTAAACCATTCAAATAGACAAATTTTGGACTTTTTGCATTTGTCCCACATTGCTTCCCACATCTATTTTGAACCAAAAATTGGTCCTATATAAGCCCCTCCTCATTGCACCAAGGAAAAATATAGAGAGGAGACCAAAGAGTACCCAGAAATTTTCGGGAATTCTTGGTTCCATAGTTTAATATTTATAAAATATTTTTTTGCGGCTGTTTGAGTTTGGAGAGGTGGTGGAATCGTCTCCGTCAAACTCGTAGTCTCGGTTCGCTGCCCAGAATCAGGTAATTTCTTATTTTTTATTTATTTTTTATTTATTTATTTATTTATTTATTTATTATTTTTTATTTATTTATTTATTTATTTATTTTTTATTTATTTTTTAATATATGCATATATGTATACATATATATAATTTGTCAATTACCCAATTTGCTAACTATTTGGATCTTGAGTTTAATTAGTATTAACATTTAGTTGTTATTATTGTCATACTTTATGTGTGTATTAATCTGCCATAGCCAATTGGATTCATTTCATATCATGTTTAAGATGTGCCTTAGTTCATCACTTTATGGCTAATTCATTCCTATTTTATTGCATGTGAAACTCTAATCGAGTCCTCATGGACTTTAATCCATCTCGTTGTGCTTTCTCATCGAGCCATAAAGGCTCCAAAATATATTCCTCGAGTCGTCCAGCCCCTCCAATTGGTGTACAGGTCGAAAGCAGTAAAGTCATTGCTTGAAATTAATTTTCCAGCCCCCTCAAAGTTGAAGAACAGGTCGATATACCGGCTGTATACACTGATATACAGTCATGAAATACAATATACAGGTGCAAAAAATAGAAAAATGCAGGAAGGAAATACAGGGGGTAAGTTTCAGCGAAAATACAGAATTGGCAGGCCCAAAAATGAATCGTATACAGTCGATACACTGATATACAACAAGTGTATACAAAAAACGGGAATTTGGTTAAAACCCAAATTTTCAGCAAATCAGGCCCAAAAAGGGCCCAAATCCTCTCTCTCCCTTACTATTAAATTATTTGATTATGATTATTTATTGATTATTTATTTATTAACTCTAACTTTGAAATTATTAAATAACTTAATTACATCCCCAAGAGATGAACTATATTCTTTATGTTAGTATGTTAAAATAAATTTCATTTTGTTAACACTTGATTTTGTTTATTTGAAATTTTTACTTGACCTTCAATTAACTTAAAATAATCTCTATGCTTTAATTAACCAATTTTGTTTAAAACATTATTTTAAAAAATGCGTCAAATAAGTTTTAACAAATCTAGTCTTGTTAAAATTCTAATCACTTGCATTATATTCAAATGTTTCAATTAAGATTCCATTTTCTAAAAAAATAAAAAAATAAAATAAAAATTGTTCTCTTAATTATTTTTTCAAGTTATTCGAGTGTTGTAAATTAATAATATTATTTCTATATTAAATATTTTTTTTAAAAAATAATCAAAATAATTAACCTAAGTCGTAGGATAACCGCGTGTTAGCGGATGCTTCAAATGCCTTAAAAACCTTCTTGAAGCGTAAATAAGAACCTCTTACCCATTTTCTCTCAATTTATTAAGATTTAATCTGTTAAAATCTTTTAAATTAAGTTTTCTTAATTTCTTTAAAAAATTAAGTGGCGACTCTTTTCTAAGTATTTTTCTCAAATTGTTTTATACTTAGAAACATTTCAAAAAAGTGATTTTTCTAAACATAGGTAAAATTACGGCATAACAAGCACACATGTGAGCATCTTGTAGAAGCATCTATCAAGACCATAAAATATTTGAAAGGTCCACATGCAGGTTGAATTTGTCCACATATATCACTCTGTATACGTTCCAAAAATGCAGGGGATTCAATTCCAACATTAACTGTTGATGGTTTAATGATCAACTTTCCTTGAGAACAAATCAGCACAAGAGAACTCATTTGATTGAAGGATATTTGGGCTCTTTAAGGTGTGCCCATGTGAATTCTCAATTATTTTGCGCATCAAATTGAATCTGGAATGGCCCAACCGATCATGCCAAATGATAAAATTATTAGTAAACATTTTATTTACTACGACATGTGATTTTACTGTACTTATACTTGTATAGTACAACCCAGAAGAAAGTGCAGGTAATTTTTCATGCACAATTTTCTTCTCTACATTAATTGTAGTAATGTAAAGATATTCAACCTTTCCTTCATTAGTCGTCTCAACATGACAGCCATTTTGGCAAATAACTTTGAAACTTAATAAGTTTCTTTGAGACTTACTACAATATAAGGCATTATCAATGGTCAATATTGTCCCTCAAGGTAGTAATAAAGTTGTTCTTTCAGAGCCCTCAATTAATTTTGTACTACCTGATGTTGTGTTGACATATGTCATTTTCATAACCAAATTAGAAAAATATTTCTTTTCTTTTAATATTGTATGCGTTGTAGTACTATCAAGAAGGCACACATCTTCATTACTCATCTTGATTTCAATTGATAACTGGGGATTTCAATTAATTTTCATTAAAATAAAAATACATCAAAAAAAGTACGAAACAAAACTAACAACGGAAATTTAAATACTTCAACATGAAGAACATGATAACTAAAAATACATAAGTAAAATATTAACAGACTTCATTCATTAACTAAAAGAAAAAGTATCAGTTTCGATCTTCAAAGAAGTCATCAACTTCCATATGAGTAATGTTACCAAGGCCATAAAAAACATCATCTTTTAAAGCCAAATTTGCTTCAACATCCTTATCATATTTCTGAGATGTTCTCGGCTTATCATCATCTTTAAGAGTCATATGTGACTCAGCTCGAGCATTGGAAGAAGAAGCACCACTTTTGTTTCCTTTCCTTTTAAAGGAATTTTGGTAGAGCCTTACAAAATGCTCATGTGTGCGACATTCATTCTTCCAATGGCCTTTCATGCCATAACGACGACAATTACATTTTTAGGGGTTATTTTGAGAACTCATGTTGTTTTCCCTTTTATTACGACCACCACCTCGACGATTGATGTATCGTCTCTTATCTTTGTCACGTCCTCGTGCATTATTATAGCCCCGATGATCATCTCTTTTTACTTCAGATTGATCACGTGCTTCCACCATATTTGCTTCCGGTAATGTAGCAGCTCCAGTGGAACGAGCTTCATGATTTTTCATTAAAAGAGCATTATGTTGCTCAGCCACCAAAAGACATGATATCAGTTCAGAATATTTCTGAAAAATCCTTTTCACGATATTGCTGCTGCAATATCACATTTGAGGCATGGAAAGTAGTAAGTGTCTTTTCCAACATGTCCTTATCTTTTATAGTCGCTCCACATAATTTCAACTGGAGGTTATCATAAATACAACAGAGTTGTATTCAATTACGGTCTTAAAATCTTGCAACCGTAAATGCATCCACTCATAACGAGCTTTTGGCAACACTGTTGCCTTTAGGTGGTCATCTCCCCTTTAAATCAGTCCACAATTCAAGTGGATCTTTTACCGTCAGATATTCAATCTTCATGCCCTCATCAAGATGATGACGAAGGAAAATCATAGCCTTCACTTTATCTTGACTCGATGCTTCATTTCCCTGAGTAATGGGGCATCAAGACCTTTAGCAGCTAAGTGAATCTCAGCATCGAGTACCCATGAAAGATAATTCTTTCTAGAAATATCTAATGCCACAAACTCAAGTTTGGATAAATTCGACATAATGAAATTATGAGAGAATATGTGAATTAAATAAACATATTTATATAATATCTTTGCAAGTAGCAACTTCGTGCTGATAACGTATTGTAAAGAAAACTCAGAATGTAATATAATAATAAGAAGAAGAAGACAAGAAGTATAATATGGAGGAGAGAACTTTTCTTATTCAAGTGTGTCTTCCAAATGGAGAGTGATATCTCTATTTATAGTGTTGAGATATCACTCCCAAAAGTCATCTAATTAATAGACACATAGTTATCTTGGAAGTTATTATCATGTTGAAAAACAATAATACATGAATCCAATTTATTTGGATAGATCTAATGAATAATCCACGTATATAATACAATGAATTTATAACAATAATGAAAAATACATTTAATTTTAAATTTGACATTTTAACGCTGACAAAAACAGGTTCGAATTTCAGGATCACGTGCTGTAACAAAAACAAGGACACGTCAGACAAAAAAAACGACGTCGATTTGATCCAATTTTGTTGGCAAAATCTCAAAACGATAGTGCTTTTAGATAAAGACTAAAGTTTTGTTTATTTCTTCCCTAAAACCCAACAGTACCGTAACGCAGTTGAACAAACCTCCTGCTTCGATATTCACGAGGCAAGGCCCCTCCCTCTCTCTCTTTGTCATCTCCGCCAACCATAGAGGCGATTTCTTCAAAGTCCCAACACTCTCAGCTTTCGCTTTTTATTACTCTCTCGCTCCTCATTTCCTCACACATTTTTCTCGCTCTATAACTCTCCGTCCATTACCGGAAAATGGCTCAAGTGGTGGCTACTCGTTCGATTCAATCCTCATTCTCCAGCCCTAGCCATGGATCTCTGCAGAGTCAAGTTGAGAAGCTTAAGCCTCCAAGCTTTGCCTCAAAAGTGCTAGGAAGGAATGAACGCAGCAATAGTTGTAGAGCTATTCGTGTTAATATGCCGCAGATCATTGCTAGGAGATCTACGCGTGCCGAGCCACAAGTTCTCCCTGTTTCTCCTGAAGATGTTCCAAAGGTCCTTCACTTTTTCGTTTCCTGCAAATTATTTATTTTTTGTTTTTATCATTTCAGAGTCCTGCTATGCTTCTGTACATCTAGAAATGTAAGTTGTAGCCAATCTCAACTCTATTTGTGAATTGCCACTTCATAAGTAAGCATTTTTTGAGCTATATGAACTTTAAAATGTTACTGTTCGTTTTAGTTTGTTGGTATGGTTTTGAGTTTTGACCTGGCATGGATTTTAAAAACGTATGAAATTTTTTGAATCTTGTGTTCATAAACTAAAGTTATGTTGAATGTAACAAAATGTTCTTTAGTCTTAAACATGACACGTGGAAACTAAAAATTAAGGAGTTGCCAAAAAAGGAGGGAGACATTATTTTTGAATAGGTATAAAAAGGATATTAAGACATAAATTGAAATGAAGGAGTATTATAAATTCACATCTATGGATTTTTTTGACTCTATAGACAAATGAAGGCTTATTGTTAGTAGTTGTTAATGTTACAGAGTGAGGAGCAAGAGCAGTATCTTCAGGCAATTCAGCAACTTGGTGACACTTCAGTGGGCATGTGGTCTAAACCTACTGTAAGACGTAAGACCAAGATAGTATGCACAATCGGTCCCTCTACAAACACAAGAGAAATGATATGGAAACTGGCTGAAGCTGGAATGAATGTTGCCCGGATGAATATGTCTCATGGAGACCATGCATCCCACCAGAAAGTCATTGATTTGGTTAAGGAGTATAATGCACAGTCTAAGGACAATGTCATCGCCATCATGCTTGACACAAAGGTAAAATTTTCTTCATTTTTACGTGGGCACTAGTTTTCTGGTAGCAAAGAGGAAATTGTTTTTTATAAAGTGAACAGTTCTCCACCAGATTTGATTCTAATATCATGTAGCCAAAGTGTTGATCTATGACCACAAAAGAGGTATTTGTTCAAAATTGAATTGACTATATTCCTATTAAACAACTCGGAGATTTGTGTGAATGACAGTTACTGCACTGGTTAGAAAATCTAGATTGATTGAAATTTGAAGCTAGGTTGGAATGGGCAATTTGTTAAAATGAGAATTAGTTTTTTTTTTTTTTTGAACTATTTTGTGTATTATGTTTTCTTCTACAGAGCTGTTAAATGACAGTTGGGGTGTAGCTTTTTTGACCAGTTGGGGTTTTTCATGATTCATTTTGATTTTTTTTTTCATGGACCCAACTATGTCTGTGTACCAACCCTATAAACCGAATCAATAAGCATAAATCAGCTTTGTTGGGTACACTGTATTTAGGTACTCTTTTTTCTTTGATGTTTTTGCGTTTGTTCCTGTCACATGAAATTCTACAAACCAGTTTACTTTTCCTGCGTTGAATGTTTAAAATCAAACTATCATTTCTGAAGCTAACCACATCCACAACTGTGACGGGATATAAAGGGCTCCAAAAGACTTCAGTCTGAGAAGAAATGTTTCACATCTCTGTTTGTCTCGTGCATAAAAAGGAAACAACAGTGAAGACTGCAGTTAGGATCAATTGAATCAGTAACAAAAATGACAGCTCTGCTAAAACTCACCTTAGATGAATATGCCAATATCCACTGGGAGAAAAAGATAGAAGCATCCTTCCTACATGTATCAAGGGTCATTTACAGGAGCCATGTTTAATTAAAGAGGGGCCAGCTATCCAGTTTAACCCTGCATTTAAATCTAAAGCTTCATGAAGAAGTGATAATTGTTTAGTAAAAGTAGTTGAAAACTGCATATGAATGAGAAGGGCAAAAATATTGCCTCATAGTTTTACAACATTCACACGCATGCAATATATATGTTGCCGGTTGATTTGGTTTAGACTCTCATTTTTACCTTACATTAAAAACCAAATCAAACTATGTATTATCTGTTTTCTTTTTTATAATTTAAAACCAATTATACCGGATCAAACTACATATTTTTGTTAGTTTATTCATTCTTTGGTCCTATTTGGTTTTCTAGTTTATTTTGAGCACCTCCAAATTTTCTGTATTCATCCCTTTCAACTGAGGACTAGGAAGAAAGCAAACATTGTCCCCTTCAACTTATATACAACTTCAGATAATTCCTATGTCACTGTTAATTAATTGTTTGATCATTGCATATTAGTGAAATTGCTCTCATGTAATATCTATCATCAAAGATAACTTTCACCTCTCATTATCACCTGATTACTATTTAGCTAGATGTGATCTTTCTTTCTGGTCAGTTCTCATTTTATAGCCTCTTATTGCTTTCAAGTTGGGACTTGAAGAAAGAAATATTGTTCCCTTTCAGGCTTCAACTCATATACAACTTCAGATAATTCCTGTATCACTGTTAATCAATTGTTTGTTCATTTCTTATTAGTGAAATTGCTCCATCAATGATAACTTCCTCCTCTCATTACACCTGATAATTATTTAGCTAGATGTGATCTTATTTTTTGTCAAGTTTAATTTTTAGCCTCTTATTGCTTTGTTGTTTTGGTGCTAACAGGGTCCTGAGGTTAGAAGTGGTGACTTGCCCCAGCCAATCATGTTGAAACCTGGACAGGAATTCACTTTCACAATTCAGAGAGGGGTTGGCACAGCCGACTGTGTCAGTGTCAACTATGATGACTTTGTAAATGATGTTGAAGTAGGAGACATGCTTCTCGTTGATGGTACGTTAAGTGGTTTCTTTTCTGTCCTTAAACTTTGTCCGATAACATCTTATGTTGCTTTGTCATTGGCTTCTTGAACTTCTTGTTTTTGACTCAGCATGAAATATTGTACACCTATCAGTAGGGAAAAAGTTTCCTGCAGGTTATGTTGTTGCCATTTCATTATTATTCTCACCACTTGGATTGCGATATCTTAACCTTGTACATCTCCATGAATCAGAGGGGTGCAGGGCGTGAGTGACACAAATTGTGTTTCATAAGACTACAAACATGAACTAAATAGTAAAATCAAAGCCTCTCTATAATCAAATATTGCCTTAAAGGTCCAGAGATTGAGTCAGCATGGCGATATGAGGCCTAGCCGGTGACTGCCCTCGGAGAAGTCTTTGCTGTGACATTATTATGTGAAGCAGTGAACTTTATCTCATCAAGAGGCAGACATCTCATTTTCCCAAAACCAGAAAAAAGGAAAAGAGACATCCATCTTTTTTATTGAGAAAGGTAACATTCGTATGTATTGACAAAAACCAGTACATGGGTTGTACTGAAACCATAATTACAACTTATCAACAAAACAGGATATCTGAATCTAGATGCTAAATAGAGCCAAGGATCTCAATAATTGACTTAGTATCCTCTAAGTACATCTGTTTACACCAGAAACAAAAAAGTTTGATACAGTTCAATTTGATCTTCTGAAGATCACAACTTTTGCTCTCAAAACATATAGCATTTCTCTGTCTCCAGACTGTCCACCACAGGCTGGGACAATCTTCCATCTATCTCTGTCTGAAGCTCCCCCACCTACCTCTTCCCAACTGTAGAGAAGGTGGGTGATTCTGTTAGGCTTAGTCCAAACAACACCCCTGAGAATGATAAAAATCCTCCAAAGTTGGGTTGTTATCCTGCAGTGTAAAAATAGATGGCCAACTGTCTCAACCTCCTCTCCACACAAATAGCATCTTGAGCACATAGAGAACTTCTTCTTGAGATTTTCTTGTGTCAGGACTGCTTCTCTTGCCAGTAACCAAGTAAAACATGCCACCTTGAAAGGGGTTTTTGTTTTCCAGATCTGTTTCCATGGCCAATTTGATGGTTGTTGGCCACCTTTGTTCAAAAACTTGTATGTTGAGTTCACCTTATACATGCCTTTGCTGTCTTTGCTCCACCATAATCTATCAACCTCATTCTTTGCCCCTTTGAACTCTGCCAGAGTTCACAAAACCAGAAAAAAGAGAGTCAGCCATCTCATTTTCACTAAAAACCAGAAGAAAGAGGGGCATCCTTCTCGCCTAGTAGTAGTTCAGATTTTTTTCTTCTGCTGTTGCTCTATAAATGATTTGCACTATTTTAGCTGATTCCTTTTGTTGTCCGATGTAGGGGAATGCCTTTTCTTGTATTTTGTGCTCATGAGACATGTCCTAATTGACTTGGAACTATTAGACATTTATCATTCTGGATCTTTGGATGGCCTGTCTGTGCTGATATTTAATATTCAGCTGCTAGTGTCATGGCTCATCTCCCTCTTGCACATGCAATAGACATCTTGTATAAGTGTCTGTACTAACATGCTCAAAAACATTAAACCATTGAGAGACCTAAATACTACAAGTTAGACACCACATTTTGATCTTTATTGGTGGGTGATAGTACTTTGAAGGGAAGGGAAGATGCCATATTACAGTCATGCATAAAGTAATACTTTGTTGTTCTGCTTGTGTGTATTTTTCTTGGTAGATATACCTGAAACTTTTGCAGAGTTTAGCTAAATGTAATATCTTTTTCCTGCTATAGGTGGCATGATGTCTTTACAGGTGAAATCCAAGACAGAAGAATCTGTGAAGTGTGAAGTTATTGATGGAGGGGAGCTTAAGTCGAGGAGACATCTAAATGTTCGAGGCAAAAGTGCCACACTTCCCTCTATTACTGGTCAGACTACTTTCTTTTTCCCCCTATAAATTCAGGTCTTATCTGCATGTGAAAGTATGAGACAGTCACTCTGTCAGAAGAATGCTTGCCTTGCTGATACAGTAATCCACATTGTGCAACAGAAAAGGACTGGGATGATATCAAGTTTGGAGTAGACAATAACATTGACTTTTATGCTGTTTCCTTCGTCAAAGATGCAGCAGTGGTTCATGAGCTGAAGAATTATTTGAAGAGTAATTCCACTGGGTCCATTTCTTTTTAGTGAGCACTGAAAGTGCTAATGAGTGCTTATCTTTTTTGTTTCAACACTTTTTGACTAGCCATTTTCTTTTTTGTATGACAGGTTGTGGTGCAGATATTCATGTTATTGTGAAAATTGAGAGTGCAGACTCCATCCCAAATTTGCATTCAATAATTACTGCATCAGATGGGGTATTTCTCTAGGCCTTTATTTTTCTGGTTCAGCCTCTCTATCTCTACGAGGTAGGGTGGTCTGCGTACACTCTACCCTCCCCATTCCACACTTGGGACTACACTGGGTATGTTGTTGTATTGTTTAGGAAAGATTCAGTGTCTGGCAGATCAAATATATTGCTGGTAGTATTTTCTTTCTTCTTGATTGCTGAATTGGCATACACTGTTTAAACAACATTTGGAAATTACAGATTGTACTTGAATAGTTAAGAGCTTGTTCTTCCTTTTCTCTCTATTAAAGATTAGAGGATTTTAAGAGTTAAAGCTCACAAGATCAATCAATCAACTACCCCCAATCCCAAACCAGTTGAGGTCGGCTCTATCTTCTATATATATTCCTCTCAAATCAGGCTCTATGCAAAGGGTACTTCAGTGTCATACTTATGCTTGATGTTTACCCGTAGCAACACTCATCCCACCTATGTTTTGCTCACAGCCACAAGAGATTATATTGAAATCTGTTTTACCATTTCCTAGACTTTAGTGGAGTTCCTACTTATGTGGAAACCTTTATCACTTTTTGTGTAATTACTACTTGCATGTTTGTCCTGGATCATAGCTTGAGTCTTCTATCTTTTTCCTTGTTAGACATTTAATAACCCAAATAAATGGTTTTTAACTGTTTTACTCAGGCGATGGTTGCAAGAGGAGATCTTGGGGCAGAGCTGCCTATCGAGGAGGTTCCTTTGTTGCAGGTAAAGGTCGACAATACTGTAGTTGTAGATTTTACTACAAGGATGCAAAACTGGATGCAATTTCTTACCATTTCATAAGAGATCTTGACCATGTATTTTCTATTTCTCCTTTGATGGAAATATCTTTATATGCAGGAAGAAATCATCAATATTTGCCGAAGTATGGGAAAAGCTGTCATCGTTGCCACCAATGCTGGAAAGCATGATTGTCCATCCCACCCCAACTCGAGCAGAAGTATCAGATATTGCGATTGCTGTTAGAGAGGGTGCTGATGCTGTTATGCTTTCTGGAGAAACAGCTCACGGAAAGTAAGTTACTACTCAAGGCGCTTTTAGTATTCTCTCTTTAAACTTGGGGCCTTACATAGAATTTGGGTTTGTGTTGAAGTGTGTACTGTGTAGTAAGTTTTCCAGTCGTTCCACATTAATTTCAAACTGGGGGTTACAAAATTACAACAAGGAAGTGGTATTAATTAACGGGTCTTTAATCTTGGCAAACCGTAAATGGCATCCACTCTATACAAGCTTTTGGCAACACTGTTGTCCTTTAGGTGGTCATCTCCCCTTTATATCAGTCCACAATTCAAGTGGATCTTTACCGTCAATATTCAATCTTCATGCCCTCATCAAGATGATGACGAAGGAAAACTCATAGCCTTCACTTTATCTTGACTCGAGCGTTTCATTTCCATGAGTAATGGGGCATCAACCTTTAAGCAACTAAGTGGAATCTCAGCATCGATACCATGAAAGATAATCTTTCTAGAAATATCTAATGCACAAAACTCAATTTTGGATAAATTCGACATAATGAAATTAGAGAGAATATGTGAATTAAATAACATATTTATATAATATCTTTGCAAGTAGCAACTTCGTGCTGATAACGTCATTGTAAAGAAAACCAGAATGTAATGATATAATAAGAAGAAGAAGACAAGAAGTATAATATGGGGAGGAGAACTTTCTTCTTCAAGTGTGTCTTTCAAATGGAGAGTGATATCTCTATTTATAGTGTTGAGATATCACTCCCAAAAAGTGCATCTAATTATAGACACATAGTTATCTTGGAAGCGTTATTTCATGTGAAAACATAATACATGAATCCAATTTATTTGGATAGATCTAATGAATAATCCACGTATATAATACAATTTGAATTTTATAACAATAATGAAAAATACATTTAAATTTTAAATTTGACATTTTAACGCGACACAAACAGGTTCGAATTTCAAGGATCACGTGCTGCTAACAAAAACAAGGAACACCGTCAGACAAAAAAAACGACGTCGATTTGATCCAATTTTGTTGGCAAAAATCTCAAACGATAGTGCTTTAGATAAAGACTAAAGTTTTGTTTATTTCTTCCCTAAACCCACAGTACCGTAACGCAGTTGAACAAACCTCCTGATTCAGATATCCAGCGAGGCAAGGCGCCTCCCTCTCTCTCTTGTGTCATCTCGCCAACCCATAGAGGCGATTTCTTCAAAATAGTCCCAACACTCTCAGTTCGCTTTTTATTACTCTCTCGCTCCTCATTTCCTCACACATTTTTCTCGCTCTATAACTCTCGTCCATTACCGGAAAATGGCTCAGTGGTGCGCTACTCGTCGATTCAATCCTCATTCTCCAGCCCTAGCATTGGATCTCTGGCAGAGTCAAGTTGAGAAGCTTAAGCCTCCAAGCTTTGCCTCAAAAGTTGCTAGAAGGAATGAACGCAGCAATAGTTGTAGAGCTATTCGTGTTAATTAATGCCGCAGATCATTGCTAGGAGATCTACGCGTGCCGAGCACAAATTCTCCCTGTTTCTCCTGAAGATTTCAAAAGGTCCTTCATTTTTCTTTCTGCAAATTATTTATTTTTTTGTTTTTATCATTTCAGGAGTCCTGCTATGCTTCTGTACAATCTAGAAATGTTAAGTTGTAGCCAATCTCAACTCTATTTGTGAATTGCCACTTCATAAGTAAGCAATTTTTTGAGCTATATGAACTTTCAATGTTACTGTCGTCTTTTAGTTTGTTGTATGGTTTGGCAGTTTTGACCTGGCATGGATTTAAAAACGTATGAAATTTTTGTAATCTTGTGTTCAATAAACTAAAGTTATGTTGAATGTAACAAATTAACTTTAGTTAAACATGACAAGCGTGGAAACTAAAAATTAGGAGTTGCCAAAAAGAGAGGAGGAGACATTATTTTTGAATACGTGAATAAAAAGGATATTAAGACATAAATGTGAAATGAGAAGAGTATTATAAATTCACATCTATGGATTTTTTTGAGCTATAGGACAAATGAAGCTTATTGTAGTAGTTGTTAATGTTACAGAGTGAGGACGCAAGAGCAGTATCTCAGCGCAATTCAGCACTTGGTGACACTTCAGTGGGCATGTGTCTAAACCTATGTAAGACGTAGACCAAGATAGTATGCCACAATCGGTCCCTCTACAAACACAAGAGAAATGCATATGGACTGGCTGAAGCTTCGAATGAATGTTGCCCGGATGAATATGTCTTCATGGAGACCATGCTCCCCACCAGAAGTCATGTTTGGTTAAGGAGTATAATGCAACAGTCTAAGGACAATGTCACGCATCATGCTCGACACAAAGGTAAAATTTTCTTCATTTTTACGTGGGCACAGTTTCTGGTAGCAAAGAGGAAATTGATTTTTTATAAAGTGAACAGTTCTCCACCAGATTTGATTTCTAATATCATGTGCCAAAGTGTGATTCTATGACCACAAAAGAGGTATTTGTCAAAATTGAATTGACTAATTCCTATTAAAAACTCGAGATTTGCTGTGAATACAGTTACTGCAGCTGGTTAGAAAATCTAGATTGATTGAAATTTGAAGCTAGTTGGAATGGGCAATTTGTTAAAATGAGAATTAGTTTTAATTTTTTATGAACTATTTTGTGATTATGTTTTCTTTTCTACAGAGCTGTTAAATGACAGTTGGGTGTAGCTTTTTTGACCGTTGGGGTTGTTCAGATCATTTTGATTTTTTTCATGGACCCAACTATGTCCTGTGTACCAACCTATAAACGAATCAATAAGCATTAAATCAGCTTTGTTGGGTACACTGTTTTAGGTACTCTTTTTCTTGATGTTTTTGCCGGTTGTTCCTTCACATGAAATTCTACAAAACCAGTTTACTTTTCCTGCGTGATGTTTAAAATCAAACTATTCATTTCTGAACGCTAACCACATCACAACTGTACGGGATATAAAAGGGCTCCAAAAGACTTCAGTCCTGAGAAGAAATGTTTCACATCTCTGTGTTTGTTCGTGCCATAAAAAGGAAACAACAGTGAAGACTGCAGTTAGGCATCAATTGAACAGTAACAAAAATGACAGCTCTGCAAAACCTCACCTTAGATGAATATGCCAATATCCACTGGGAGAAAAAGATAGAAGCATCCTCCTACATGTATCAAGGGTCCTTTACAGAGCCATGTTAATTAAAGAGGGGCCAGCTTATCCTTTAAACCCTGCATTTAATCTAAAGCTCTGAAGAAGTGATAATTGTTAGTAAAAGTTAGTTAAACTGCATATGAAATGAAGAAGGCAAAAATATTGGCCTCATAGTTTTACAACATTCACACGCTGCAATATAAATGTTGCAGTTTAATTTGTTTAGACTCTCATTTTTTACCTTACATTAAAACCAATCAAAACTATGTATTATCTGTTTTCTTTTTATAATTTAAACCAACTATACCGGATCAAAACTACATATTTTGTTAGTTTATTCTTCTTTGTCCTATTTGGTTTCTAGTTTATTTTGAGCACCTCCAAATTTCTGTATTCATCCCTTTCAACTGAGACTAGAGAAAGCAAACATGGTCCCTTCACTTATATACAACTTCACGATATTCCTATGTCACTGTTAATTATTGTTTGATCATTGCATTATTAGTGAAATTGCTCTCATGTAATATCTATACATCACAGATAACTTTCACCTCTCATTCACCTGATTACTATTTAGCTATGATGTGATCTTTCTTTCTTGGTCAGTTCTCATTTTAATAGGCCTCTTATTGCTTTCAGTTGGACTTGAAGAAGAAATATTGTTCCCCCCCTTTTCAGGCTTCAACTCATCATACAACTTCAGATAAATTCCTGTATCACTGTTGAATCAATTGTTTGTTCATTTCTTATTAGTGAAATTGCTCCATCAATGATAATTCCTCCTCTCATTACACTGATAATTATATTAGCTAGATGTGATCTTATTTTTTGTCAAGTTTAATTTTTAGCCTCTTTGGCTTTGTTGTTTTTGGGTGCTAACAGGGTCCTGGGTTAGAAGTTGGTGACTTGCCCCGCCAATCATGTTGAACTGGACAGGAATGTCACTTTACAATTCAGAGCAGCGTTGCACACGCCGACTGATGTCAAGTGTCAACTTGACTGCTTTGTAAATGATGTTGAAGTAGGCAGACTGCTTCTCGTTGATGGTACGTTAAGTGTTTCTTTCTGTCCTTAAACTTGTCCGATAACATCTTTGTTGCTTTGTCATGTGCCTTCTTGAACTTTCTTGTTTTTGACCTCAGCATGAAATATTGTACACCTATTCAGTAGGGAAAAAGTTTTCTGCAGGTTATGTGTTGCCATTTCATATCTTATTCTCACCACTTGGATCTGCGTATCTTAAACCTTGACATCTCCATGAATCAGAGGGTGCAGGGCGTGGAGTGACACAGATTTGTGTTTCATAAGACTACAAACATGAACTAATAGTTAAAATCAAAGCCTCTTCTATATCACAATATTGCCTTAAGGTCCAGAGATTGAGTCAGCATGGCGATATGAGGCCTAAAGCGCGGTGACTGCCTCGGAAGAATCTTTCTGTGACATTTATTTTGTTGAAGCAGTTGACTTATCTCATAAGAGGCAGACATCTCATTTCCAAACCAGAAAAAAGGAAAAGAGATCCATCTTTTTTATTGAGAAAAGGTAACATTCATATGTATTGACAAAACCAGCTACATGTTGTACTGAAACCATAATTACAAACTTATCAACAAAACAGGAATATCTGAATCTAGATGCTAAATAGAGCAAAGGATCTCAATAATTGCTTAGTATCTCTTAAGTACATCTGTTTACATCCAGAAACAAAAGTTTGATACATTGTTCAATTTGATCTTCTGAAGATCACAACTTTTGCTCTCAAAACATATTAGCATATTCTCTGTCTCCAGACTGTCCCCAGTCAGCGCTCTTGGGACAATCTTCCATCTATCTTCTGTCTGAAGCTCCCCCCTACCTCTTCCCAACTGTACGAGAAGGTGGGTGATTCTGTTAGGCTTAGTCCAAACAACACCCCTGGAGAATGATAAAAATCCTTCCAAAGTTCGGGTTGTTATCCTGCAGTGGTAAAATAGATGGCCAACTGTCTCAACCTGCCTCTCCACACAATGCATCTTGAGCACATAGAGAACTTCGTTCTTGAGATTTTTGTGTCAGGACTGCTTCTCTACAGGTGCAAAAAATAGAAAAATGCAGGAAGGAAATACAGGGGGTAAGTTCAGCGAAAATACAGAATTGGCAGGCCCAAAAATGAATCGTATACAGTCGATACACTGATATACAACAAGTGTATACAAAAAACGGGAATTTGGTTAAAACCCAAATTTCAGCAAATCAGGCCCAAAAAGGGCCCAAATCCTCTCTCTCCCTTACTATTAAATTATTTGATTATGATTATTTATTGATTATTTATTTATTAACTCTAACTTTGAAATTATTAAATAACTTAATTACATCCCCAAGAGATGAACTATATTCTTTATGTTAGTATGTTAAAATAAATTTCATTTTGTTAACACTTGATTTTGTTTATTTGAAATTTTTACTTGACCTTCAATTAACTTAAAATAATCTCTATGCTTTAATTAACCAATTTTGTTTAAAACATTATTTTAAAAAATGCGTCAAATAAGTTTTAACAAATCTAGTCTTGTTAAAATTCTAATCACTTGCATTATATTCAAATGTTTCAATTAAGATTCCATTTTCTAAAAAATAAAAAAATAAAATAAAAATTGTTCTCTTAATTATTTTTTCAAGTTATTCGAGTGTTGTAAATTAATAATATTATTTCTATATTAAATATTTTTTTAAAAAAATAATCAAAATAATTAACCTAAGTCGTAGGATAACCGCGTGTTAGCGGACGCTTCAAATGCCTTAAAAACCTTCTTGAAGCGTAAATAAGAACCTCTTACCCATTTTCTCTCAATTTATTAAGATTTAATCTGTTAAAATCTTTTAAATTAAGTTTTCTTAATTTCTTTAAAACATTAAGTGGCGACTCTTTTCTAAGTATTTTTCCCAAATTGTTTTATACTTAGAAACATTTCAAAAAAGTGATTTTTCTAAAAATAGGTAAAATTACGGCATAACAAGCACACATGTGAGCATCTTGTAGAAGCATCTATCAAGACCATAAAATATTTGAAAGGTCCACATGCAGGTTGAATTTGTCCACATATATCACTCTGTATACGTTCCAAAAATGCAGGGGATTCAATTCCAACATTAACTGTTGATGGTTTAATGATCAACTTTCCTTGAGAACAAATCAGCATAAGAGAACTCATTTGATTGAAGGATATTTGGGCTCTTTAAGGTGTGCCCATGTGAATTCTCAATTATTTTGCGCATCAAATTGAATCTGGAATGGCCCAACCGATCATGCCAAATGATAAAATTATTAGTAAACATTTTATTTACTACGACATGTGATTTTACTGTACTTATACTTGTATAGTACAACCCAGAAGAAAGTGCAGGTAATTTTTCATGCACAATTTTCTTCTCTACATTAATTGTAGTAATGTAAAGATATTCAACCTTTCCTTCATTAGTCGTCTCAACATGACAGCCATTTTGGCAAATAACTTTGAAACTTAATAAGTTTCTTTGAGACTTACTACAATAGAAGGCATTATCAATGGTCAATATTGTCTAGTAATAAAGTTGTTCTTTCAGAGCCCTCAATTAATTTTGTACTACCTGATGTTGTGTTGACATATGTCATTTTCATAACCAAATTAGAAAAATATTTCTTTTCTTTTAATATTGTATGCGTTGTAGTACTATCAAGAAGGCACACATCTTCATTACTCATCTTGATTTCAATTGATAACTGGGGATTTCAATTAATTTTCATTAAAATAAAAATACATCAAAAAAAGTACGAAACAAAACTAACAACGGAAATTTAAATACTTCAACATGAAGAACATGATAACTAAAAATACATAAGTAAAATATTAACAGACTTCATTCCCTAACTAAAAGAAAAAATATCAGTTTCGATCTTCAAAGAAGTCATCAACTTCCATATGAGTAATGTCACCAAGGCCATAAAAAACATCATATTTTAAAGCCAAATTTGCTTCAACATCCTTATCATATTTCTGAGATGTTCTCGGCTTATCATCATCTTTAAGAGTCATATGTGACTAAGCTCGAGCATTGGAAGAAGAAGCACCACTTTTATTTCCTTTCCTTTTAAAGGAATTATGGTAGAGCCTTACAAAATGCTCATGTGTGCGACATTCATTCTTCCAATGGCCTTTCATGCCATAACGACGACAATTACATTTTTAGGGGTTATTTTGAGAACTCATGTTGTTTTCCCTTTTATTACGACCACCACCTCGACGATTGGTGTATCGTCTCTTATCTTTGTCACGTCCCCGTGCATTATTATAGCCCCGATGATCATCTCTTTTTACTTCAGATTGATCACGTGCTTCCACCACATTTGCTTCCGGTAATGTAGCAGCTCCAGTGGAACGAGCTTCATGATTTTTCATTAAAAGAGCATTATGTTGCTCAGCCACCAAAAGACATGATATCAGTTCAAAATATTTCTTAAAAATCCTTTTCACGATATTGCTGCTGCAATATCACATTTGAGGCATGGAAAGTAGTAAGTGTCTTTTCCAACATGTCCTTATCTTTTATAGTCGTTCCACATAATTTCAACTGGAGGTTATCATAAATACAACAGAGTTGTATTCAATTACGGTCTTAAAATCTTGCAACCGTAAATGCATCCACTCATAACGAGCTTTTGGCAACACTGTTGCCTTTAGGTGGTCATCTCCCCTTTAAATCAGTCCACAATTCAAGTGGATCTTTTACCGTCAGATATTCAATCTTCATGCCCTCATCAAGATGATGACGAAGGAAAATCATAGCCTTCACTTTATCTTGACTCGATGCTTCATTTCCCTGAGTAATGGGGCATCAAGACCTTTAGCAACTAAGTGAATCTCAGCATCGAGTACCCATGAAAGATAATTCTTTCTAGAAATATCTAATGCCACAAACTCAAGTTTGGATAAATTCGACATAATGAAATTATGAGAGAATATGTGAATTAAATAAACATATTTATATAATATCTTTGCAAGTAGCAACTTCGTGCTGATAACGTATTGTAAAGAAAACTCAGAATGTAATATAATAATAAGAAGAAGAAGACAAGAAGTATAATATGGAGGAGAGAACTTTTCTTATTCAAGTGTGTCTTTCAAATGGAGAGTGATATCTCTATTTATAGTGTTGAGATATCACTCCCAAAAGTCATCTAATTAATAGACACATAGTTATCTTGGAAGTTATTATCATATTGAAAAACAATAATACATGAATCCAATTTATTTGGATAGATCTAATGAATAATCCACGTATATAATACAATGAATTTATAACAATAATGAAAAATACATTTAATTTTAAATTTGACATTTTAACGCTGACAAAAACAGGTTCGAATTTCAGGATCACGTGCTGTAACAAAAACAAGGACACGTCAGACAAAAAAAACGACGTCGATTTGATCCAATTTTGTTGGCAAAATCTCAAAACGATAGTGCTTTTAGATAAAGACTAAAGTTTTGTTTATTTCTTCCCTAAAACCCAACAGTACCGTAACGCAGTTGAACAAACCTCCTGCTTCGATATTCACGAGGCAAGGCCCCTCCCTCTCTCTCTTTGTCATCTCCGCCAACCATAGAGGCGATTTCTTCAAAGTCCCAACACTCTCAGCTTTCGCTTTTTATTACTCTCTCGCTCCTCATTTCCTCACACATTTTTCTCGCTCTATAACTCTCCGTCCATTACCGGAAAATGGCTCAAGTGGTGGCTACTCGTTCGATTCAATCCTCATTCTCCAGCCCTAGCCATGGATCTCTGCAGAGTCAAGTTGAGAAGCTTAAGCCTCCAAGCTTTGCCTCAAAAGTGCTAGGAAGGAATGAACGCAGCAATAGTTGTAGAGCTATTCGTGTTAATATGCCGCAGATCATTGCTAGGAGATCTACGCGTGCCGAGCCACAAGTTCTCCCTGTTTCTCCTGAAGATGTTCCAAAGGTCCTTCACTTTTTCGTTTCCTGCAAATTATTTATTTTTTGTTTTTATCATTTCAGAGTCCTGCTATGCTTCTGTACATCTAGAAATGTAAGTTGTAGCCAATCTCAACTCTATTTGTGAATTGCCACTTCATAAGTAAGCATTTTTTGAGCTATATGAACTTTAAAATGTTACTGTTCGTTTTAGTTTGTTGGTATGGTTTTGAGTTTTGACCTGGCATGGATTTTAAAAACGTATGAAATTTTTTTAATCTTGTGTTCATAAACTAAAGTTATGTTGAATGTAACAAAATGTACTTTAGTCTTAAACATGACACGTGGAAACTAAAAATTAAGGAGTTGCCAAAAAAGGAGGGAGACATTATTTTTGAATAGGAATAAAAAGGATATTAAGGCATAAATTGAAATGAAGGAGTATTATAAATTCACATCTATGGATTTTTTTGACTCTATAGACAAATGAAGGCTTATTGATAGTAGTTGTTAATGTTACAGAGTGAGGAGCAAGAGCAGTATCTTCAGGCAATTCAGCAACTTGGTGACACTTCAGTGGGCATGTGGTCTAAACCTACTGTAAGACGTAAGACCAAGATAGTATGCACAATCGGTCCCTCTACAAACACAAGAGAAATGATATGGAAACTGGCTGAAGCTGGAATGAATGTTGCCCGGATGAATATGTCTCATGGAGACCATGCATCCCACCAGAAAGTCATTGATTTGGTTAAGGAGTATAATGCACAGTCTAAGGACAATGTCATCGCCATCATGCTTGACACAAAGGTAAAATTTTCTTCATTTTTACGTGGGCACTAGTTTTCTGGTAGCAAAGAGGAAATTGTTTTTTATAAAGTGAACAGTTCTCCACCAGATTTGATTCTAATATCATGTAGCCAAAGTGTTGATCTATGACCACAAAAGAGGTATTTGTTCAAAATTGAATTGACTATATTCCTATTAAACAACTCGGAGATTTGTGTGAATGACAGTTACTGCACTGGTTAGAAAATCTAGATTGATTGAAATTTGAAGCTAGGTTGGAATGGGCAATTTGTTAAAATGAGAATTAGTTTATTTTTTTTATTGAACTATTTTGTGTATTATGTTTTCTTCTACAGAGCTGTTAAATGACAGTTGGGGTGTAGCTTTTTTGACCAGTTGGGGTTGTTCATGATTCATTTTGATTTTTTTTTTCATGGACCCAACTATGTCTGTGTACCAACCCTATAAACCGAATCAATAAGCATAAATCAGCTTTGTTGGGTACACTGTATTTAGGTACTCTTTTTTCTTTGATGTTTTTGCGTTTGTTCCTGTCACATGAAATTCTACAAACCAGTTTACTTTTCCTGCGTTGAATGTTTAAAATCAAACTATCATTTCTGAAGCTAACCACATCCACAACTGTGACGGGATATAAAGGGCTCCAAAAGACTTCAGTCTGAGAAGAAATGTTTCACATCTCTGTTTGTCTCGTGCATAAAAAGGAAACAACAGTGAAGACTGCAGTTAGGATCAATTGAATCAGTAACAAAAATGACAGCTCTGCTAAAACTCACCTTAGATGAATATGCCAATATCCACTGGGAGAAAAAGATAGAAGCATCCTTCCTACATGTATCAAGGGTCATTTACAGGAGCCATGTTTAATTAAAGAGGGGCCAGCTATCCAGTTTAACCCTGCATTTAAATCTAAAGCTTCATGAAGAAGTGATAATTGTTTAGTAAAAGTAGTTGAAAACTGCATATGAATGAGAAGGGCAAAAATATTGCCTCATAGTTTTACAACATTCACACGCATGCAATATATATGTTGCCGGTTGATTTGGTTTAGACTCTCATTTTTACCTTACATTAAAAACCAAATCAAACTATGTATTATCTGTTTTCTTTTTTATAATTTAAAACCAAATTATACCGGATCAAACTACATATTTTTGTTAGTTTATTCATTCTTTGGTCCTATTTGGTTTTCTAGTTTATTTTGAGCACCTCCAAATTTTCTGTATTCATCCCTTTCAACTGAGGACTAGGAAGAAAGCAAACATTGTCCCCTTCAACTTATATACAACTTCAGATAATTCCTATGTCACTGTTAATTAATTGTTTGATCATTGCATATTAGTGAAATTGCTCTCATGTAATATCTATCATCAAAGATAACTTTCACCTCTCATTATCACCTGATTACTATTTAGCTAGATGTGATCTTTCTTTCTGGTCAGTTCTCATTTTATAGCCTCTTATTGCTTTCAAGTTGGGACTTGAAGAAAGAAATATTGTTCCCTTTCAGGCTTCAACTCATATACAACTTCAGATAATTCCTGTATCACTGTTAATCAATTGTTTGTTCATTTCTTATTAGTGAAATTGCTCCATCAATGATAACTTCCTCCTCTCATTACACCTGATAATTATTTAGCTAGATGTGATCTTATTTTTTGTCAAGTTTAATTTTTAGCCTCTTATTGCTTTGTTGTTTTGGTGCTAACAGGGTCCTGAGGTTAGAAGTGGTGACTTGCCCCAGCCAATCATGTTGAAACCTGGACAGGAATTCACTTTCACAATTCAGAGAGGGGTTGGCACAGCCGACTGTGTCAGTGTCAACTATGATGACTTTGTAAATGATGTTGAAGTAGGAGACATGCTTCTCGTTGATGGTACGTTAAGTGGTTTCTTTTCTGTCCTTAAACTTTGTCCGATAACATCTTATGTTGCTTTGTCATTGGCTTCTTGAACTTCTTGTTTTTGACTCAGCATGAAATATTGTACACCTATCAGTAGGGAAAAAGTTTCCTGCAGGTTATGTTGTTGCCATTTCATTCTTATTCTCACCACTTGGATTGCGATATCTTAACCTTGTACATCTCCATGAATCAGAGGGGTGCAGGGCGTGAGTGACACAAATTGTGTTTCATAAGACTACAAACATGAACTAAATAGTAAAATCAAAGCCTCTCTATAATCAAATATTGCCTTAAAGGTCCAGAGATTGAGTCAGCATGGCGATATGAGGCCTAGCCGGTGACTGCCCTCGGAGAAGTCTTTGCTGTGACATTATTATGTGAAGCAGTGAACTTTATCTCATCAAGAGGCAGACATCTCATTTTCCCAAAACCAGAAAAAAGGAAAAGAGACATCCATCTTTTTTATTGAGAAAGGTAACATTCATATGTATTGACAATAACCAGTACATGGGTTGTACTGAAACCATAATTACAACTTATCAACAAAACAGGATATCTGAATCTAGATGCTAAATAGAGCCAAGGATCTCAATAATTGACTTAGTATCCTCTAAGTACATCTGTTTACACCAGAAACAAAAAAGTTTGATACAGTTCAATTTGATCTTCTGAAGATCACAACTTTTGCTCTCAAAACATATAGCATTTCTCTGTCTCCAGACTGTCCACCAGATACAGGCTGGGACAATCTTCCATCTATCTCTGTCTGAAGCTCCCCCACCTACCTCTTCCCAACTGTAGAGAAGGTGGGTGATTCTGTTAGGCTTAGTCCAAACAACACCCCTGAGAATGATAAAAATCCTCCAAAGTTGGGTTGTTATCCTGCAGTGTAAAAATAGATGGCCAACTGTCTCAACCTCCTCTCCACACAAATAGCATCTTGAGCACATAGAGAACTTCTTCTTGAGATTTTCTTGTGTCAGGACTGCTTCTCTTGCCAGTAACCAAGTAAAACATGCCACCTTGAAAGGGGTTTTTGTTTTCCAGATCTGTTTCCATGGCCAATTTGATGGTTGTTGGCCACCTTTGTTCAAAAACTTGTATGTTGAGTTCACCTTATACATGCCTTTGCTGTCTTTGCTCCACCATAATCTATCAACCTCATTCTTTGCCCCTTTGAACTCTGCCAGAGTTCACAAAACCAGAAAAAAGAGAGTCAGCCATCTCATTTTCACTAAAAACCAGAAGAAAGAGGGGCATCCTTCTCGCCTAGTAGTAGTTCAGATTTTTTTCTTCTGCTGTTGCTCTATAAATGATTTGCACTATTTTAGCTGATTCCTTTTGTTGTCCGATGTAGGGGAATGCCTTTTCTTGTATTTTGTGCTCATGAGACATGTCCTAATTGACTTGGAACTATTAGACATTTATCATTCTGGATCTTTGGATGGCCTGTCTGTGCTGATATTTAATATTCAGCTGCTAGTGTCATGGCTCATCTCCCTCTTGCACATGCAATAGACATCTTGTAGGAGTGTCTGTACTAACATGCTCAAAAACATTAAACCATTGAGAGACCTAAATACTACAAGTTAGACACCACATTTTGATCTTTATTGGTGGGTGATAGTACTTTGAAGGGAAGGGAAGATGCCATATTACAGTCATGCATAAAGTAATTCTTTGTTGTTCTGCTTGTGTGTATTTTTCTTGGTAGATATACCTGAAACTTTTGCAGAGTTTAGCTAAATGTAATATCTTTTTCCTGCTATAGGTGGCATGATGTCTTTACAGGTGAAATCCAAGACAGAAGAATCTGTGAAGTGTGAAGTTATTGATGGAGGGGAGCTTAAGTCGAGGAGACATCTAAATGTTCGAGGCAAAAGTGCCACACTTCCCTCTATTACTGGTCAGACTACTTTCTTTTTCCCCCCTATAAATTCAGGTCTTATCTGCATGTGAAAGTATGAGACAGTCACTCTGTCAGAAGAATGCTTGCCTTGCTGATACAGTAATCCACATTGTGCAACAGAAAAGGACTGGGATGATATCAAGTTTGGAGTAGACAATAACATTGACTTTTATGCTGTTTCCTTCGTCAAAGATGCAGCAGTGGTTCATGAGCTGAAGAATTATTTGAAGAGTAATTCCACTGGGTCCATTTCTTTTTAGTGAGCACTGAAAGTGCTAATGAGTGCTTATCTTTTTTGTTTCAACACTTTTTGACTAGCCATTTTCTTTTTTGTATGACAGGTTGTGGTGCAGATATTCATGTTATTGTGAAAATTGAGAGTGCAGACTCCATCCCAAATTTGCATTCAATAATTACTGCATCAGATGGGGTATTTCTCTAGGCCTTTATTTTTCTGGTTCAGCCTCTCTATCTCTACGAGGTAGGGTGGTCTGCGTACACTCTACCCTCCCCATTCCACACTTGGGACTACACTGGGTATGTTGTTGTATTGTTTAGGAAAGATTCAGTGTCTGGCAGATCAAATATATTGCTGGTAGTATTTTCTTTCTTCTTGATTGCTGAATTGGCATACACTGTTTAAACAACATTTGGAAATTACAGATTGTACTTGAATAGTTAAGAGCTTGTTCTTCCTTTTCTCTCTATTAAAGATAGAGGATTTTAAGAGTTAAAGCTCACAAGATCAATCAATCAACTACCCCCAATCCCAAACCAGTTGAGGTCGGCTCTATCTTCTATATCTATTCCTCTCAAATCAGGCTCTATGCAAAGGGTACTTCAGTGTCATACTTATGCTTGATGTTTACCCGTAGCAACACTCATCCCACCTATGTTTTGCTCACAGCCACAAGAGATTATATTGAAATCTGTTTTACCATTTCCTAGACTTTAGTGGAGTTCCTACTTATGTGGAAACCTTTATCACTTTTTGTGTAATTACTACTTGCATGTTTGTCCTGGATCATAGCTTGAGTCTTCTATCTTTTTCCTTGTTAGACATTTAATAACCCAAATAAATGGTTTTTAACTGTTTTACTCAGGCGATGGTTGCAAGAGGAGATCTTGGGGCAGAGCTGCCTATCGAGGAGGTTCCTTTGTTGCAGGTAAAGGTCGACAATACTGTAGTTGTAGATTTTACTACAAGGATGCAAAACTGGATGCAATTTCTTACCATTTCATAAGAGATCTTGACCATGTATTTTCTATTTCTCCTTTGATGGAAATATCTTTATATGCAGGAAGAAATCATCAATATTTGCCGAAGTATGGGAAAAGCTGTCATCGTTGCCACCAACATGCTGGAAAGCATGATTGTCCATCCCACCCCAACTCGAGCAGAAGTATCAGATATTGCGATTGCTGTTAGAGAGGGTGCTGATGCTGTTATGCTTTCTGGAGAAACAGCTCACGGAAAGTAAGTTACTACTCAAGGCGCTTTTAGTATTCTCTCTTTAAACTTGGGGCCTTACATAGAATTTGGGTTTGTGTTGAAGTGTGTACTGTGTAGTAAGTTTTCCTGCAGTACCCACTCCCATGTCACTCCTGTTCGACACGAGTAATTCATGCGAATGAAAGATCCATGTAAAATAGCTGAGGGTCACTCTTTGGGAGATCTTGGTTTTGGAACCAATTAACTGTGTCTAGGTTCTCCATGAGTGATAAGTGTTTCTGCTGGTATCCTATTTTATAATTCTAATAGCTTTGGGGCACCAAAGTTCAGAAGTTAAGATTTCTTACAATAAATTGTCTTATAACCTATCCGCATTTCTCACAATTTGGATTCATTTGGTTACAGGTTTCCCTTGAAAGCTGTCAAAGTTATGCATACCGTGTCACTACGAACTGAGGCTACTATTGTTGGTGGTGAAACCCCTGCAAATCTAGGCCAAGCCTTCAAGGTTTTTAGTTTCATCTGTAGATCACATATTTACCTCATCTTTTTCTTGAAATATATTGTCTGAAGGAGCTAATACTTGCCAAAACTTTTTATGTTTTGCAGAACCATATGAGCGAGATGTTCGCTTTCCATGCAACCATGATGTCCAACACTCTTGGAACCTCAATTGTTGTCTTCACTAGAACTGGTTTCATGGCAATCTTATTGAGCCATTATCGTCCTTCTGGCACTATATTTGCTTTTACAAATGAGTGAGTATTTACTCTATGGTCTAACTTTGATGTCAATGTTTGAAGACAAAATTCTTCAGCTGAACTGGTTTCATTAATACCATTACAGTGAGCCAGCCATTTATTGTCCTTCTGGCACTGTATTACTTTTTTTACAGTTGAATGAACACACCACACGCACTATTGGTTAGACCTTGATATCAGTAATTGATATGTAGAAGATGAATGTGTTAAATGCATTCTAAAGACACCTAAGGAAACGTAGATAGTGTTCTCTTGATGGTATAAAGTTCCTTTTCTGTAAGGAACTTGAGATTACTTAGTTACTGCCTTTGGGTATGTTTATGTCTTGAGGTAAGTTATGAATGATTTCTACCAATTGGGTGAATTTTAATCATTTGTTTATGTTTGGGCTTGCAGTAAGAAAATTCAACAGAGACTGGCTTCGTACCAAGGCGTATGCCCAATATATATGGAGTTCTTAGATTGCGCAGAGGAGACTTTCACTAGTGCATTGTCCTTATTGAAAGTGAGGTTCACCTTCATCATATCATTTACAGTTGTTGCTTAATAGACAGTATATGCATTGATGAATGCTAATAATGAATGCTTGAAAATGCTCCTTTCATGGCCATAGATGAACGAATGATTTGTCATGTGACATATAGCCTGCTATTATCTGCCCTTTATAGTTAAAAGTGAAATCTTGATATGATTATTCAGACAATCAATTCCATTAACTAGTTATACTCCTCTCTTCATCCATGATATTCTCCTAAATGTTTATGTTGCCAGAGTGTTATTACAATAATTTTAGACGACAGTTGTGTTCCTCTTATAATCTTTACCCTTTATCAATCTACAGAAGCAAGGGATGGTAAAGGAAGGGGAGCAAGTAGCTCTTGTTCAGAGTGGCAGGCAGCCAATCTGGCGGCTCCAATCCACTCACAATATCCAGGTCAGGAAAGTTTAGACAGATGAAAAAACTGGAACCAGCTTAAGATCCACTCCTTTGTAGTTGGGAGTTATTATTAGTGTTGGGCACTTGACGCTTCAGCCATCAAATAGGAATAGATCTCATTCGGCAGTGTTACCGAGAGTTTTTCTTGCAGGATTGCTAGGGTGTTATATTTATTGTTATTTGCTACGTGCTTCTGTATGTTTTGACCTAGGATATGTTCTTCTCTTAGAAGCCGGCACTTGAATGTGTTGTTGTGTGAGAAGATTATTGGATTGAATCGTTGTTCTTCCGGAACAAATGTAATGAAGAAGTACTATATTTATTGTGTGAGGTTTAAGATCAAAGTCTTATACGTGAATATTTTAGATGTTTTAAGCTTAAAAGTTTAAAAATCTATCTTTTTAAAAATTTATGTACAAATTTAAACTACTACCTTAAAGTAGAAAAGGAGGTGGTATAGTACTAAAAGTTTCCACCTAGTATATCAGTGTACCACAATTGGGTTTATGCTCAAGAAATTCTTTTTTAACGGCAGCACCTCCCAGCTTCTCTAATCTTTCATTGACTTGCATTGCTTCTTTAACTTCTACGGTTCTATCAGTTTCATAGTTCACTAGTAAATCATCAATGTTTAAACACCAAACTTTATAATATAATCATTTGAAAATTCAATTTCATCCTACTAAAACTATCATTTTCTGTCAACTCCTGACCTTGCGATGGCAAAAGGAATTTTCAAAATAACACTAGCAAATTATTTCAGATATAGAAATGTTAAAATTTGTGAAATTCAAAAAACTCTAAAAAAATTATTTTCACAATTTTCACTCACAAAATCCCAAAACAACTCCAAATTGTATTCACGTCTAAACACAACTTCAATTTCTAAACATCATTTTCAACTTGATAAGCATATAAAAATTTTACTAGTCTAGTTACACAAAATGAACTTTGTCGAGGATAAGCATATACAAATTTTACTCCTATCTTGAAAAATAAAAAAATGTTTTTGATAGACCCTTATTCAAGAAAACTTGAAAACAAATAGTACTAGTACTTTTTTTTCTTTCAAGCTTCAAGCGTCTCTAACAAATTATCCATTTCTTCAACTCATTGTTCTTCACTTAGCTTCTGATGAAGAAAATGAGATTATGGAGAGAATAGGTAAGGTAATAGGGCATTGAGTTAATTGATACCGGGTTATCTTATAGGGGCCGGGGGTCATCGGTTAAAATTTAGGAATATGTTTTTTTTTTAAAAAATTGGATAATTGGGTCCATCTGGGTCGATTTTGTGTAATGAGGGGTAATTTTGGTAAAATTAGTAATTGGAGGGGATAAATTTAAGTTCATTTTAACGGCAAGGATAAAGTCCAACAATAAACCAAAGTTGAGGGATATTTTTAACCTTTTTCCCTAAAAAGAATATATGAAAGAGAAATAATAAGTTTAGTTGAGTTTATTTCTCAAAACAAGATTTATTTTAAATTTAGAGCATTTTCCCTTTTGCCATCAGTAGAGCCGTCAAAATGGGCTGGCCCTACCAAATCCTAACGGGTTAGAGAGTTAAATTTGTTGGAGCGGATGACCCTTTTAATTAAAGGGCCTATAAAATAGCAGCCCAATCCAGACCTAAGCGGGTCACGGGTTGGGACGGGTTGGCCCTTCAACCAAATAATAAATAATATTACTCTCTTAGAAAAAGTATCGAACGTTGACTTCTATGAACACGACATCAATTCATACAAAAATACATTTATAAATCACACGCTTCGGAGAATACTTACAAAAATACAATTATGAATAACACACTTTGGTGATACTTACAAAAATACATAATAGCCAGTAAAATTTAGCGGATAAATATTGATCATTCCACCATTTCTCTCACAAAAAAACTAGCTGGTTTAAACGATTTATAGCAACACAAGGCAGCCCATATGCTTAACAAATCTAAATTGCAAAATATTACATGACCCACTAATTAGAGTTTTACGAATCCGCTTCCGCTTCCACCATAAATCACATTTAAATCAACATGTGATATTGTTTCCTTAAAAAATACATCTTCATCTACAATTCACCATACAAAATAATATTGCAAAAGATTTGATTTTTTATTTTTTAAAATATTTATTGATAAAACACTATTAAAAATATATATAAAAATATTTTAAAAAATTAATAGCCCACGGGCTGGGCCTATGAGGCCAACGGGTCAAATAGGACGAGCTAAAAAGCCTCGTTCCTAAATGGACCAAAAAATAAAGTCCAATCCCACTTATTTCAAAGATTGAATTGGGCTGGCCCGCGGGCTAAGCCCATATTGACGACTCTAATATAAAAAACAAAAAATAAAACAACAAAAAATAAAAGAAAAAATGGGCTTTCTCCATGTTAAAAAATGACGGTCTGCCACATCATGGGGTACTGGAGTTCTTCAGTGGTCCTTGGTAACACCGTATCATTTCCAAAGCGCGGGAAATAATTTCAGATACCCGTTTGGCGCCATCAAAACCCTAACACTTACTCATCAGTTCGTAAAAAAGATCCAAAAATTTCTTTCAGAATTACCATACAAGCTTCACCCAGATCTCATTTGATATCAGTTGTACCTGAATCCAGAGGAAAAATTACTTCAAACACTTCATAATCAATGGAAGGGTTGTCAATAATATGCGCGGGCCTTGGGATCATTGAGGAGGACGATGATGGAAATCGAATCGGCTATACCAAAGGAAATTACTGTCTAGGTTTGTCATTACCGAAAAAGTTAGAAATAACCTTTAGTTCAAGCCAAATGGCTGTTTGTTCGTTCAATTCCTTTATTTTTTTAAAAAAAATATTGGAATACAGTGGGCCGAGTAGAGTGATTTGATTGCTTGATGAAAAGTTTTCATCTTTAAGCTAGTTTCTAGCTTCGTATTAGTTTCTGTTAGTGTAGGGATGTTAAGTTTGTAACTGGATGTTAAATTTGAGCTGTCACGATGGTTTTATTTAATTTGGTTTTTAGTAATCCTGGTTCATTGGCAGATAATTTGAAGGATTTGTTGAGGTTCCTAAGGCGAGATGACCCTCAAACAAGAGAAGTTTTCAAGCAAGTATGTAAATGGAATATTGTGGGCAAAGATTTGATTCCTATTATTGAATATTGTCAAGATGATCGAAATTTGCTGTTGAATGCAGGTATCTGTCTTATTTTGTCCATTTCCATTCATTTTATATCAGGAAACGTGAAATTTGTTGTTTTTATTAAATTTGTTTGCCTTTTGCTATTCGTCTTATTGTACAGTAAAAGTTATGGTGTTTCTAACGATGCCTATTGAGCCTACATCAAATGACATACCGCAACAGATAGAGCTTCTCTGGGGAATAAAATCATCAATTACCTTTAGTGAAGCTGTGCCAGTGATAATGTCTCTCTTGGAAAGCCCATTGGAAAATTTGGCTTGGTAATTGCAATCATCTTATGACTTCATATTTTTGTTTGTATATCCTACCTTCCCTAGACTCCACTTGTTGGATTACATTGGATATGTTGTTGTACATACTCATGTCAAATTGGTAACTTGGATCATGTTTGGCTGCTAGAATGTGTTCCTTATAGTGATGTAAAAATTTGGTCTGACCCATGTAGTATAGGTATAGGACATTCATGTTTTAATTGCATTTAGAAATGGTTTTTGGAGATAGAAATTAAGAATATGTTTATTGAAAATTGCTTAGCAGGATTGTTTTTCTAAAACCTATGGATTTATTTCCGTGAAGGCAAGTGACATAATGGTCAAATTGGCAAGTGCATTTGCCACAGAAGATTAGAGGTTACTGTTTGAATAGTTATCATACTCTAAAATTAACACATGCAACAAGCTAATCCAATCTTGTAACCCAGTCCTATTCTTTAGCTGAATCATTTTGAAGTAGTGACATATTTGTGTCATTCTCCACTTTACAAAGTCGGCACTGCTTTACATGGATGCAGACTCAACTAGGGTATCAGATACGTGCATGTATCCATATGATATATTTAACCTTTTTCAAGTTTGGAGTGCATTTGTAAAGATCCATGCCAAAATACCAATACTCATATTGCCTTTACCACATATTTTTATTAGGCTAACTTTGAAGAAATGCTATTTATATTTTCTTTCTGGAGTTTCATTAACGTTTTGTTATAGAGGCTATTTATCACTCACACTCACATGTCAATAGTCCTCTGTTGTCTTCTCTGTACTTAACTCTAAGAATGTTAAGCTTACATAAGATAGACTACTGCGTCATCATGGATTCATACAACTTATTTTCGGTACAAACTTATCTCACCATGTCAACAGCGAGGCATTCACAGAAGATGATTGGAAAATGGTGCAGCTGGTGCTTACTTTATTTCGTAATGTTTTGGCTATCCAAGACATATCAACCCAGCAGAAATCTGGTGGTTCTATGATAGAATTTGTATTTCTCAGAGACAGGTTTCTGGAGCTCTTGTTTAAAGAGAACATAATGGAAGTCATCTTAGTTCTTTCACAACAAGTTGGTGGCTCTTGTAGCTATCTTCGTCATGATAATTTGCTCTTGTTGGAGACGTTCTATTATATATTTATGGGTCAGCTTCCAGAGTTGATTGCTAAAGCACATTTCAAGGATCCAAAGGTTAGTTTTTTTGCAATATCGTGGCCACAAATTGAGTCCACTTTTTTCTAGTGTTTTCTCTTTTTGTTTTGTTTCCTTCCTTTTCTCCTTTTTGCCATTTCTGATGAAATTATAATTTTGATTAGAGAAAACACTAGTACACTGGGCTGATCTTGTTATGAACAGAATGCTATATGCAAGCTGGGATAGGTTAGCAAGTTTAGTTGACAACACTTAATTTCCTTGGTAAAAATTGAATGAGAAGAGAGATGCATTTTTCTTTCTGCAAACATGCCACATATACCAGGTGCACCTTTTAATGCTGGTTTACACAATTCATTGACCACTGGTTGTGTTTGACATCCAATAAAACTGGTAGGTACATTTAAAGATAGAGATATTTTTCAATTTAGTACTCAGAGAAGATAAAATGGAGCACTCACTTAAGACTTTTTTGTACATAAATCTTAATATCTTATTGAAGTATTAGGAGAATGGTTTGATAGATAAAGATGTTACATATAGAATCAGAGTAGGATGGTTGAAATGGGAAAGTTCTGCTGGAGTGATATGCTACAAGGGGAAACCTTTCAAAAATCTAGTTCTTCAAAATGTTAGTTACTTTTTAAATTGAGATCGATTGATGCTTTGAATCAAAGAGTGATCAGGAATATCCAGGTATATTGTCCCCCATTTGACCAAAATAACTATATCATCAATTCAAAGGAGAGAAATGAGTTAAAAAACAAGTCTTATACACATGTTATGTATCAAAATGGATATCTAGGGAATGTGAATGTGAAGATATGTGATCATACAATTTAGACTAGATCAGAAATATTCACTTTCGGTAGAAAGTGCAAGTAGCACATATAGTGGATTAAATGAGAAAAGGTTGCTTAAGATAGTCTCGTCTTGTTCTATGTCAACCTCTAGACATACTACTTCATATGTGTGAAATCACAGTGGTAAAATGTGTTAAAACAGGATGGCTGTTATCACGTGGATTGTCTTAAAAGACCTACAATCTCTAGGAATTCATGCAGACTCCGCACAAATTAGTGTACAATGGAAGAAAGTGATCCAATAAATGATACAATTTTTTTTTTTGGTGAAGTAATCAAATCGTATTAGAAGTCTATGTCTCGTTAGAGATTTCTATTTTAGTAGAAAATGTGGAGAACCTAAAATGCCAGAGAATCCAAATATTGGATTGCTATGGATCTAAATAGAGCTACATGCTCCTTTTTTTTAAAATTTTTTATGTGTCTTACTTTCTTTTAAGTCCTTTTCTGAAAGATTTCTCTTTCTATATTTAGGATTTTAATTCCAACATTCCTATTTACCCTTAATGATACATCATTATAAGAATGAGATGGCATCTTTAAGACCACAAGACTCAAAATGTAGATTTGGTTAATTCACACCTTTAGTTCAGGCCAGAAAATTCAAAAGTCTAACTTATACTCGAAATGTAGATTCGGGGTGGCCCAGTGGTTTGAGCTTGGGACTTCCATGATGGAGGTCTCAAGTTCGAAACCCCTTGCCAGCGAAAACAAGGAGATTGCCTTCTGGGTCGAGCTCCTGGTGCGGGTTACCTCTCCTATGTGGTTTGCGAGCTATTGCATAGGAGCGGGGTTTTTTACCCTGTGCGCACCCAAAGGGTAGCGGCTGCGGGTTTTCCTTGTCATAAAAAAAATAAAACATATATTCTTAAATTTCGTGCCGAATCAAACTAGGACACATGAAATTAAACGGAATTAATTAGTCAGAATCATGTAGCCAAGACTGACTAGGTTGGGATTTGGGCGTAGTTGTACCAATAGAAGATGAAAGATCTCTTAATGTGTTGTCATTTTTATTTAAGTTTTAAACAGAATTGCCCCTGTGCATGAGTAAGGTGAAGAGACCCCGGCTCAATAACTTTTTAGGAGAATAAGGAACTATTGCTTTGCCTTGTGAGTTTTATGCTCATTGGCCTGTCTTTTCCTTTAATCATGAGGACTAAAAAGTTTTGTGCATCCCAAAGATCAGCCTTGCAGTAAGAAAATTCCTCCTTTGTTAGCAATTGCCTTAATGTTATGAAGTTTTGGAGGAAGGCATCATCAAGTAGAGCAAATATGTTTTTCTGCATGCATTTGTGACACTTTCTGGGTTAGACTAGTTCATATGGTGAAGAAGCTTTTTCATGGCAGTTGGTCCCCCTCGGTGGTTTCTGATTCATCAATGGATTTTGTTCATCAGGTAGATGAAGATAATGATACTTCAATTAACTCCCTCAAAGATATAATGGAGGAGGAACGTCAAAAGAGAAAAGTTATCAGACAACGAAACCTGGGTTGCTATACTCAGTTCAGCGGAACTTTTACACGGTTTTCCCTGGTAATTTATCCTCCTGAATAAAGAAATGGGATTTTACACATTAGAACCGATGGTATAATAATGGTACTATAAAGAACCGATGGTATAATAATGGTACTATAAAGAACCGATGGTTTGTACTAGTACTAATGTTAACTTGTTTATTTAACAGGATGGTTCGAAAACTTTAATCAAGGGAAATCCTTGTTCTGTTTCTAATGATCCCCTGATAATAGCTCACACGAAGCATCGAGGTCCGGCAAAAAGGACTGTGTGGGACCAAGGAAGAGTACCAGCAACCAACAATAAGATTCTAAATTTGCTTTATGATTTTATTAACCAGTTCCTAGGAGGGGGATACAACGGTAAGATATGTGGTTAAATGATGCATCTGCTTTCACTTCATTCGCTTCTTATGTCACTACTTTTTTTTACATTCTGATTTAACTTGTTACAGTCCTGATGCAGTCCGTTCGTGATGACATTGAAAAAGAACATCATGCTATTCAGAATAGCGATATTGTTATTTTCTTTCAGGTTGCTCAGTTTGTTACTTCTTTTCAGTACAACAAGTTTTTGAATCAGGTAAAGCAAAGTTTTACACAACTGTTGTTGTATGGTTAGTGTGTATCTGAATTATCTGTAAACATGCACAATACTGTTCTTATTACCGTCTCTTATTAGTAACTTCAGTTTCTATAAACTGATAGATATAATGAAGTTGGGGGTTATTTACTAACAGGAATATTTATCTTTTGAAACATTTGATCTGCTTTCTATAATCTCAGTCATGCCTGACTGTTAATACAGCTGTTGCATAGAGCTTCCAACAAGCCAACAAGTGAGGAAACACTAGTGTTACTGGACATTGAATATCCATCTAACAGAGCTAATTTAGGCGCGGGATATGCATTATTGTGTAGCGGTTACAATGAATTCAGACATTTATAAAGTAGATCCTGAGTCCATTTACGTCATGATCAGATTTGATTAGTTAGTGGCTTTTATTGATTCATTTAATCAGTAATCAGTGTAAAGTTTAAATTAGTAAAAACATTATGCTGTCAAACTTTTGCATTGGGAAGTTTGACTGACTAGTCAACAACTGAATGTTAGCTATTCAGAGAATGCGTACACATTTACCAGTTAAATAACATTTATAGACCCCTCTTTCATTTGTACCAAGCTTCATGATTCATGATCATCATTTCCAGATGATATTGGTATTCCTGATCTATGTACGAATCTGAAGCCATCTAGAATATGGAGAACTAAATTTTGTCATACTCAGAACATTGAGGATCTAATCTAAACCACTTATTTCTGGTGTCTGATCATTAGAGTTGAGACACTAAAAGGAGAAGTACCAAGATGTAATAATAAATGATACAGGCTCTTGTGAAAATTCTTTTTTGCATAATTCTGTGCTTCTCTTTTGTTGGA
Organism: Solanum lycopersicoides; assembly: GCA_022817965.1. NCBI lineage: Eukaryota > Viridiplantae > Streptophyta > Magnoliopsida > Solanales > Solanaceae > Solanum > Solanum lycopersicoides. Next base: position 68,910,301 of record CM040620.1, on the reverse strand, counting down.
ATTTCATTAAGTAGCTTCCATTTACCTTGTTTTGTCCTTGTGATCCCATATCTCAATCTTCTCTTGACTCTTAATCAGCCCCACGAAGAAGTTGATGCCCAAGAACCGATGGATTCTAGAGCTGGCAGCACACTGTTCAGAGGATGTATATGTGGTCCTATTGCCGAGTCCTTAAATATATCAATGTTCCAGTTGGTTCTTTTGAGATGGCGTTTTTCGCTCGAGACCTTGAAGGAACAAATGACTGCAAGTTTCTCTATGTGGCAGGATCTCTTATTAAAACTATGGTGATCACTTTTCTCACAGTTTGGGTCTTTCCTCTTATTTTAATTTAGTGTCTAGTGTTGATGAAAGGAATGGGATGCAAGTACCTTTTGACATGCCTCTGCATGGCTAAGTAGGTACAACATGCATATTCTAGGAGATAGATTCATAGAACAGAAGAAAATGAGATTTTTTACACCTTTAGTAGTATGCAGCATTTCCCAGCCCAAAGGCTGTTGCTCGATACTTGCTTCAATATCTGCTTCAGCTTAAGGATTGGTTAAATGTTGGGTATTATGACTGAATCAAACTTTGGGATCCTTCTCTGACTATACTCATATTGGTTGACAGCTTCTTATGCTGGAATTGGTGCTTAAGCAGTCTCCAGAAGATTCCAAGGAGCATCGAACATCCCGAATTCTTCTTTACAAGTTATTCTATGATCAAACTGAAGAAGGGATGACCCAGTTTCTCTTGAACCAGATCAAATCATTTGATACCCATAAGCAAGCGAAAAGGTCTCCCTTCTGACACACATTTTTTTTAAAAAAAAAGAACTATACTATTCCTAAAAATTGGAGAAAAGTTGAGTAAGAATGCAGTAAATGTGGTCCTCTACCAAGTCTCATGACTCCAATATTGAATTATGAATAAGGAGAAAATCAATTTGTAGTTGATTAGTTTATTGGAGATCTTAATAGGTGTTATGCACTGCACTCTTATTCTGTATTGATGTAATTCAACTGCCTCAGTAAAGCTATCTCTATGGATAAAATTATTTGCATGCTTGCTGGAATCTGCTCAAAAACTTGCTTTCAGTTTCAACCTTCAGGTGGAGCTGTTTTGTAGGCTCAGTTCACAATAGTGCAACTTTGAAGTATATTTTCTTGTTGATAACTATCAATTTCTTTGTCCATGTCAGAAAAGCTTTTCTAGAATTTTCTTAGCTACAGGAAACTTTATTTAGAAAGTACAAACCATGTCTAGACAAAGGATCTATGAGCTAAGTTTGTTATGTTGGCTTCTAAATTCCACTGCACTAATCATGAAACCATGTCAGCATGAATCAAAATGTGCTATTTATTAAAAAAAAACAGTGGTATTTGTTGTTTTTTGACTGCATGCAGTTTACCAGGTTAATGCAATGTTGTCTGTTTGGAGAAAAGTATATCTAACCTAAAGCATGTATAATCTTCTACTAATATTTTAAATCTGTTATTGCCAGTTACCTTGCTGATTTGGTAGAAATTATCAATACAGTAATAAAGCTGATGGAGAACCTTCAAGCACGTGGTTCATTAAGGGTATTCCCTGATAACTTTTGTATTTTTTTTTAAAATTTTAATAAGCAAATACTTTCTTTTTTTGATGACAAGGGAAACCCGCAGAATACTTTTGTACTTAATATTGGTTTTCTAGGGGCTTTTTTCATAATCTTGAATGATTCAGTCACTTGTAATCAAACTTCAAATGCTCATATTCGCCTGCAAATACTTGCTAAGTAGATGTGTTTCTATGAAGTGGAGAACCTTGTTAGAGAAAAAATAACCTTGCTTGGATTGAGGAGAGATAGTATGAATGCTCATTTAGTCCAGATCTAAATTCTGTAATAAAGATATAATGGAGAAGTGAACCACAACAAGATAGCAGCAACTTTGATCCGTGTTCCATATCTTAAGCAAAGCCATCCTTTTATCTTTATATGGTAGTGCTGTAGTTGGGTTTTGGGGGGGGGGGATTCCTCAGCACTAAGGACATGCTGGACACCATCAAAAGTGTAAAATAATAAAAACAAATAGAATAGAAGATACTTACAGAGATCTTAATAAATCTACTAACTGATCTATATCCTCTAAACCTACTTCTTTACACCAAAAGTCAAAAGATATTATACAATTCCATTTAATTTTTTGGATGGAATTGGATCTATCTTCATAACATCTCCATTTCTCTCTCCAAACTGTCCACCAGATGCATTGTGGGATGATCCTCCACCACTTCTTTTGACTTTTGCTGCCTCCTCTTTTTATCCAGCAGCTAAGCAAAGCTGCAGTATGCTCCGGCATCGTCCAAGTTCCAGCTTGTCTTTGTTATGTTGATAAATAGAGACCAAAAGTTGTTTGGTAAAAGTACAGTGTCAAAATAGATGACTGTTTGTTTCATTTGTCTCATTGCATAAGAAGCACCTGGAAACTATGATGGCCACTTTTTTCTTCAAAACTTCTTGTGTCAGGCATGCTCTTTTAACCACCAACCAAGTAAAGCATTTTACCTTGGTTGGGATGGACTATTCCATAAGTTTCTCCATATTTTTGGTTTCCCTCTATACTGTACCCTTTCTTCCATTTTATAAACCCTTTTAACAGAGAATTGCCCATCAATATTGTGTTTCGATCTTAATGTATCTGGTTCAGCAGTTGTGCTATTGAAGTCATCAACCCTATTTAGCAGATCGGCTACTCTATCAATCTCCCAATCATTTAGCAATCTCCTGAAGAATAAGTTCCATCCCTGTGCACTCCACATATCATAGATGATGCCATCTGGGTTGTTGCTTTGAACTAAATTATATATGGTGATGAGGTAGGATAGCTATATTGGTGTTGGGTGGCACTTCTCTGGCCAACTCTTCCACACTATTCTTTTTTAAAAGGTAAAAAATAAAAATTGGGTTGCGCTATATATATGATTATACAATAATGATGTATTTGACAAATCAAATACCATGGTCTATTAATCAACCATTTTGGAGTTGCAGTCTTGTGTATGTAAGAGGGCTATGCATATTATGAAGTAACAGTTCCTATAATGAGTCATGTGGTATACTATATGAGTTAGTACACTCTTATGTATGAGGGCCTGCCCCATCTCTTTCTTTATCGGGTGTCTCAACATAAAGATATATGCCATAGCAGGATCTATATCTCATTACCGCCTTGAGTTCCATAGATGCTAAATATAGTTTATTTCATGGATTATTTTTTGCTTCAGCATCTGATACTTATTGACGAAAAAGGATCTATTTTTGTGTAGATTTCAAAAAAGTTGAGGAAGAAACGACCGAAGACTGCAGTTACAGATGACAAGAAGGAAAATGATGATGAAATGATTAGAGATTCAGCCTCCGTTGGGCTACCTGTTGGTGGCTCTAGTCATGAATTTAGAGATACTGGATTAGCTCACAATGGAGAAGATGCCATAGACTCCAACAAGATTGATGAACACATAGGATGTACCACGGTGAACGAAGATCAAATGGTGGTTGAGAGTACTGATACAACTCACAATAATGCTGCAGGCTCTGGAAGTGAAAAGTCAAATAATCTTCATGTAGTTGGAAAGGGAGATGAAGATATAACAATCCTAGATCAGGTTAATCAACATGTTCCTCTAGAAGCTCAGTCAGGAAGACACCAGAACACTCAGCCAGAGACACAACAAAAACTTTCTGATGATGTTAATGCCGAGTATGATCACGGCGGGGATTATTCTTCTGGTGATGAAAATGTGTTGACTACAGAAGATGATCTCAAAATATCTGCTTTGGTCTCTACTCTTGCAAACAACGCCACCATTCATAATCTTTGTTGGTTACTAAAGTACTACAAAAGCAACTCCATTATTACAAATAATTCTGTGATACACACATTACAGAAAATATGTGATGATCTGGAACTTTCTCCCATGCTATACCAGGTAATTTGTTGAAACTTTGTTTGCTTTTAATTGTTGAAAAGCAATCAAACTTTCTGTTTGAGATAAGATTAATGTAAAGATTCAGTAACATATCTCATTTTAATTTTTTCTGCTTGATATACAGCTATCTCTCCTCACCATATTCTATGACATTCTGGAGGAGCAAAAGTCTAGGCCTTGCAGAGAATATGAGAGCATTGTTTTCTTTTTGACTAACTTAGTTAGGAGAATGCTGCGCAAAATGAAGAGTAATCCCCTGCTTTTCATAGAGGTTCTCTTTTGGAAGTCACGTCGAGAGTGTCATTATCTCACTTGCGATTCCATGCTAAAGGATCTATCTCAATTTAAGAATGGTAAAAATAGTTCTGGTGAAATTGGCTCATCTGAAGCAAATGGATGGACTCGCCGAAGTCTAGCTGATGCCCTTGGTGATGATGAAGCTGATTTTCCATTAGATTTTTCAGACACTGTCAGGTAGGATGTTTGCACTAATACCACAAGAGTGCTTTTGTTGATTGTTAAATGCTATTGTGCTTGAATCAAAGAAAACAAGAGTTTCATATGTTGAATTATGGATTACTTCGACTGTGAATTTATTTTTGTGACAGACTTGATAAACTTGGGAAAAAAATTACTTTTTACTTTGAAGTTCTCTTTTTCTAAATTTTGATCATTTCCTATTAGAAAAAAGATAAAATAGCATTTGACAAAGTTGTAGGTCTTTCATTCATAAGAGAAACAGCCAAGTCAACTTTTTTCCTCCAACAGAATCTTATAATTCAGTGATTTTCGCAGAAACAAGGCAGAGGTCACAAATAGGAGTAGCCAAAGTTTGGGAGAGAGAGCGGAAAGCCCAGCATCAATTTCAAATGATGAAAATGATGCAATGAATGAGAAACAACATTCGAAAAAGTATGAATCCTCATTCTTGGTTTTTTGCTCTTCTTGATTTCTCAGTTTAGCCATCTTCTTTATTTTGTTTTTTTATTGCAGACAGAAGCAGTCAGTTGAACAAGAGTCTCAGAGAGAACCTAAAAGACGAAAACTACAAGCTCTTAATGATGAATCACGACAGAAAGCTGAGCAACTATTTGAGAGGTACATATATATAGTTTCATTATTTGTATGTTTGAAACCCTCCTCTTAATCCTACCAATGATGAAGTAGAAGTGTGCACATACCTCGACTCCTCGAGTGTACCCTATTAGCTCCCACGTTTACATTGCCCCATAGTAGTTGAGTCTCTTTGCTAAGTGTTTGTGATATGTTAAATTAGGCTGTAGAATTGGGAGCTATGGAGTAATAATTCATGTTTGAACTTTGAGGGTGACACATGTTAGTTGTGAAAAAAAGTTCAACAAAATATCTAAATTCGTAAATTGTTGTATTCTACTATCTGTTCATATTGTTTTCACAAATGATGATCCCTTTCTTGTATGATTTCCAGGTATAAAGATAGTCAAAATTGTTGTGATCTTATTGCGGAAGCCCTTGATCCAGATGGAAAGATTTCACCTCTCCAAGTTACCAGGGCACTCAAACAGTTGGGATACAAAATCCCACGGAAGAAAAATACATTAAAGGCTAGTGCTCCCGACAAACGTAGGAGTGAAGAAAAGGTTCTAGAAAGTGATCTCAGACTTCAAAATTCAGATATACTAGAAGAGGGTACTTCACAGAGAAAGCATCTGTAAGTGTGTTTGAAGCAGTGTAGTTATATGTTTCATGAACTTGATTTTAAATATTCTTGCTGGTCATTCTCAGGCACACTAGAAAGAGAGTGCAGGCATTTAGTCAGGAGCAGGAGCAAAAGATCAAAGATTTGTTCGAGCAGTGAGTTCTATTGCCCATTATTTACTCGAGATTTTCCACTTAAATTTCTTCTAAACATAAATATATAAGAAAGCAACTTCTTTTTTGAGACCCTGGCTTTCATATATCCATACCTTATATGGACTAATAATATGATATGATTTTACTATGAAAGGTTTAAAGATCACAAGAGGTGCAGCCACATGATTGCCAATGCACTTGATTCTGAGGGCACTTTATCTGCTGCTAAGATTTCACGAAAACTTAAGCAACTTGGCCTGTATGTCCCCAAAAAGAGAAGCTTAGAAACCAACTTGCAATTGATGGATGAAGCAAGTGATGCTTCTACTAAAGATTCAGACAACTCTGATGATGAGACTTTGTTATCAATGAGAAGGTACTGTTAAATTCTTTGATGCGCACAAAGCTTAAATATTTGGGTTATCTTGAGAAGTGGATTGCTCTTCCTTATTTCCAGAGTAATTTAGTCCAGTGCACTGTGTTAACTGATGGGCGACCATATCCTTTCCCCTTGAGTTCCCACCTATGATTTTCTACACTATTAGTCTTCGGTAGCACAGTAGGAAATTCAAAGCTAGGAGTTGCTGTTCTAATAAACTTCCTAACCTCTCCTTTTTCATCATGTGTTCTAGCTTCATGCTTTTCTTTACATGTTCAGAAACTAGTTTCTGCTGTTTGTCTTTATCTGCATAGTGACTCCAAATACCGTATTGAGAACCATCAGTCATGGTAATTCTTTTGTATTTAGTGTCAGCACAATGAAGAGATTTTCCTAAAAAAATTTCGGATTTGCATCCATCTTCCAACTAAAGTTTTGGTGGAAATAGGCTTCCTCTATTTGTTGTTGATGTAATCTACTAGTATATCTGGAATATGCAAAGTAAAAATATACCATTCACGTCGCAGATGATATTGCCTGCACTCTCTATTCTTCCTCAGAGTGTTTGGATTGACTTTTTTTAAGTGACTTATAAGTTAAAAGCTAAAAATCATAAGTTGGGGAAAGTTACCAAGTTCAAAAAAAAAAGTCATAAGTTGGGGACACCCAACTTTTGCCTTTTTCTTAAAAAAAACTTTTTCAGCCTAAAAAAATATCTGCTTAAATGCATTTTTTGTGTTTCCCAAACAATTCCAAAATTAAAAAAAAAGAAGAGCTTAAAAGCCAAAAGCCACTTAAAATAAGTCAATCCAAACACCCACTAAGTTTTGAAAAATTGTGGAAGAAGAGATTCTAATGATACTGATCTCCTGCTTCCTTCTCATCCTGAGTTGGGTTGTGATGTTACTTAATGGCATGTAAGCTAGAAGTTAAAAGGCACTGTACTCATAGCAAGCAGTTGCATTATCATCTATCTTGCTGGGAGTACTGTTTTGGATGAATGGTGAACACAATTATTACTATGCTCCCACCAAATATATGATAAGGGCTTTCATTGTTTTATGGAGTTTCAGGAGCACACATCAGGGGAAAGGAAGCAATTCTGAAGGAAGAGAGAACCAGAATACAAGGAAGAAATCATCAAAAGATGCGTCTGATGACGAATTGCTGACTTCACTATTGGTGTATGCTTTCTTTTGTCTGTTTTTCCTCTGCTTTACATAATCTTTACATGACTTTGAACATGTTATTTGTTTTCTGAGAATCAATGAGAAGTCGTCGTGGGCATCTGTCTCCCTTTTGTCCTGCTTATGGTAGATTTATTCTGATTTATGTTTGTGTATTTAGCTTATAAATATGACATTAGTTATTAAGTGAAGATAGGAGTGGGTCAAGCCTCACCATTACTTGATAGAAATATCTCAATTTGTTTGGTACAACCAAAGTTGCACAAATATATGCTGATTGGTCAGTTCATTTACAATCTGAAAAAGGTGAAAATGTCAAGTATAGATGTGCATTGCATTGATTGTTGGAGCACCATATGCTCAAACGCCATATAATATACAAGGGAAGTGTTTAGTGTTTACTGTGTAATTAATAGTTGGAGTTCTGTCAATAGTTTCTCTATGTCTGGGCTCAGATTCATGTTTCTTCAAATCATGATCTTCACCAATCACCAAGTCTTATTATTCTGTCAACGCATCAATTACCTATTTGAGTTGTCCTATTCATTGACTTGTAAAGTTTAGACATGGTCTCCACATCCTTCTAGTTTTCAGGGCAGGAAGGAGCTATTTTTGTTGGTCAAGTTTAGGTTCTTTTGGTCATGCTCCAACAAGTTTCTAGTTCTTTTAGCTGGTGATAAACTGATAGGGGTAGAAGGATGAGATCACCTTTCAGATTTGAGAACATGTGACTACTAGGCACTAGCAACATAATTTGGAGATAGAGTAGTTGGGTGGTGGGCTATATATGCTATAGGGGAGATAATCTTTCAGACTTGCAAAAAATTTAATGATGCTTAAGTGCCCGTTTGGATTGACTTATTTTAGGTGCTTTTAAGCCAAAATAGCTTTTAAGCATTTTTCCCCCCCGCTTTTAAGCAGTTTTGAAGTGTTTGGTAAAGTTAAAAAGTGTTCATAAGCACTTAGAAATCCTAACTTATGGCTTTTGGCTTATAAGTCATAAGCCAAAAGCCAATCCAAACAGGCCCAAAGAAAGACGTAAGAGTGTGGAAAAAGGTTGTGTTTGGGAGGATAGAGGTGAAAATGAGGGAGTATCAACGAAATAATTTGCTGATAAAAAAAATGTTTCACAGGAAGGTGGTAGTTTCATTAGTTAACTTGGGTTTCTTTATGGTAACTGACTGTCATTGAATTATAATCTTGAGTAGACTGTAGACTTTTTCCGTGTTGGCTTATGAGGGAGCACAACATATATTGTGGTAATGCTTTCAGTTAGTAAAATTACTACCTTCTGCAGGACACTTGTAGTTATTACAATGAATTATAATCTTATTTGATGCAGAAAAACTCAAAAAGCTGTTCCACAGAGCGAGGATGGGAAGCTAAATATAAATTCAATGAAGACCAGCAGCGAAAGTGACATTGAAGACAAAGATGCTTATGACTCAAAGAGGTACACTACAGCTGTGTTTTTATTGATTCACCTTTTCTTGAACCACGGTGGATACTGCATATATCCTCAATTTTTATGAGCCTCTTATATAGTTGCCCACTTTATCTTATTTGCTATTTGGGATCTTCCTCTAATTGCTTAGGAACTTAACAAAATTACTATGCCAGTGGTCTCTTCATTGGGTATGAACCCCTCATATCATCACTCACCTCATCCCAATTTCTTTTCAGAATCCTCTATTTTGTGAAGGAACTTTAGAACTACTATACCAGCTTTCTAAGGCTTCTGAGTTCTTTTGGCCATCCTCTTCTGCTTTCCTAAATTTGATACCCTTGCTTACTTCCTCTTATGTTTGTTAAACCAAGTTTTGGCATCTATATACATTCACATCCACGGCATATATAATGTACAATCTAGTAACCATTAATGTCTGATAGTGACTTTATATATTTGCCATAGGTTAGCTCAGATGGATTGTAGCATGCATCAGCGTTTACATATGATGTTAATTCCCTCTAAATAATTTTCTCGTGCTTTTTCACAATTGGACTTATTTACCTCAAAAGAGCATGTCATGATTTTAGATCCATTGGCATTGGTCCATTGACCTACTTACTAACATGATCTTAACCTCTCTGGAATTTTAAGGGGAGAGCTTGATCAAGCTACTGCAATGGAGGTTACAGGATTTAATAATACTGCCTCAGATGTTGACGGTGATGTTGATGCTGGTAACCTAGCAACTGACCTTAGCAGTGAGCAAGATGTTCCTCCTGGCAATCAGGGTGATCAGCAATTACAGGACAAATTCCATTCTGAATTGTCTGATTTTGAGGATGGTGATGCTTCACTTGAAGCCCCTATTATTACTGTATCAAGAAGGCGACTGAGGATGGTCATTGATGTGGAGGAAGATGACTGAATCAAGGGTAAGTCAGCCCATCTCGAGACTTGTGGTCGACAGAAATGTAAATTTATGATTAAAGTATCTAATGATGCGCAACTGTGTAGATGAATGTAAAGCATCGTCACTGTTTACTTGTTCTAAAGCTGGAGAAACATCACAAATTTTCTTAGCTAGTGATGAATCAACCTGCAGAAATATAATAGCAGTGACGAAGCTTATTCTCTTTTGGTTGCTATTTAACTCACTATAATCTAAAGCCTTTTATATCTCATCACTCTACTTCTAACTGGATAAATATCGACCTGTTTTTGTGTTATTCAACTGTTATCACAAGTTTACATAACATCTTATCTAAACGATCTATTAAAATCCTGAAAATATGATTCAGAACACTAACCTGGCTTTTTCAATATAGATAGAGATATCACATGGGATATATGTTAGTGGTTCAAATATGAAAAAATAAAACAAAAAAACCTCTGCCAATTACAAAATTTGGGAAGGCATAGACTCCTACTTGAGCATATCTATTAACGTTTTATAGTTCAGTCGTCATATTTGATTATCTTAACACAACATTATGTTGTGTACCCCATCAAAAATCTGGGATAGGACTTGATAATTACTGCTGGGCTAAAAAGTATCTATATTTACACCAGCCCAATGAATATATTATGTGTTTTTCTATACACTATCATCACCAAATAATTGTAAATTAATATGGTTTGATGTCAAACATTTGAACCTTAACAACTGTTAACCAACTTTTCAGTGCACCGAATACTCAAAAAATTGTTAGAAAATGCACTCATAACTGATCATGTAAACCTCTTTTGGATGCTTCTACATACGCATATTTTATTTGAAGTACACAATTTAATGTTTCAATCCTAGTTGAGATACGGCAAAAAGGAAGAGAATACACCATGCTAATCCAATTTTGCTGGCTCTTGAATGTTATTTGAAGCATCAATGGGTTTACAGCTGCATAAAACTTCCTACTGAATCATTCCACTTTTTAACTATCTAGGTGATATAGTGGAGTAACTGCATGTAGCATTAGATGATGGCTGAGTAGTCATAGTGAAGGAACTGAACTGATTGAGCTCCCTTTTCATAGACTTGTATACATGATCTAAGCCTTCTTCTATTAACTCTAAAACAGTTTGTGGCATTGGTGGCATATCAATGTCGACTGATCCTTCCAACATCTTCATCACTTCTCCCATTGTAGGCCTGGTTGAAACCTCATCCTGGATACACCAAAAGGCAACCATCAAAGCTCTTATTAGCTCTTCTTTTTCGATTGCTCCTTCGAGTCTTCTATCTACGACTTTTTCTGGTGTTCCTTCTGTCATTTCCTGAAAAAACAACAAAAAAGAAGCATATGCACCTTCAATACTTTAGTGCTAGGCACACAGTCTGACGAAGGGCCGGACCACATAGAGTCTATTGAATGCAACATTATTTTGCATTTCTGCAATAGGTTATTTAAACGGGTTGAACCTGTGACTCTTGATCAAGAAATGGAAATGAGCTACAAAAGTTGATCAATTGAGTACCTTGTAAGCCCATCCAGGGTAAAAGAAGTCCACAGCATCACAAGTCATATCAAGATTTCTCCGGCCACCTATGATTTCTAGTAACAACATTCCATAACTGTAAACATCAGCTTTTACAGTTATGGGTCTATTGCTGACCCACTCGGGGGCTAAATAACCTCTTGTTCCTCGGACCATAGTAACAACGTGGGAGTGTTCTCTCCCCATCAATTTAGCTAGTCCAAAATCAGAAACTTTAGGACAAAAATCCTCATCCAAAAGTATGTTCTCCGGCTTGATGTCACAGTGTATGATCCTGTTCCTGCATTGCTCATGAAAATAGGCTATCCCTTGTGCAGTACCAATGGCTATGCGAAAGCGTGTAGGCCAAATTAGCAGTCTATCTCTGTTACTATACGAATGGAATATCCACTTGTCCAATGAACCATTTTTCATAAACTCATACACTAGTAGCCTGGTGGAAGAAAAACACTGTGCTATTAAATAGTGTAAATAATATGACATGTTTAAATACTTAAACACAATTCAGCCATCAAATTACAACGAAATCAGTTACTTACCTTTGTGTTCCCTCAGAACAGTATCCACACAGACGAACCAAGTTCATATGATGCATAGAGCCAATCGTATTGACCTCTGTTATAAATTCCCTCTCTCCATGAGGTAAAACTTTGTCAAGCTTCTTTACTGCTATCAATGTTCCGTCTCCTAGGCTTCCCTTGTATACACTTCCAAATCCACCTGTTAACGCAACATTGTTACGATGATCAGATCTTGTTCAGTTGTCTTAGTTTGGATTCCTGTGGTTTTGAGTAATACTGGATAAGAAATGAAATAATACTTGATTCTTTACCTGATCCAAGTAACTCAGAAAAACTGTTTGTCCGGTGTTGCAAGTCACGATAGCTGAAACTAATTGGAGCTCCTGATAAGATCAAAGAGCCATCAAGGGCTCTCTTCAAGGATCTTTTCCTATGAATATTTATATACAACAGACAGCCGAGCAGCACGATCAGAACAGTCATGCTTAGGACTATAGGAAGTATCAATACCTTGTCGTGTTTACTCTGTGAATGGTCTGATGAATCCCCATTTTGTTTGTCACCAACGGCAAATGAGCCATTTGCATCAACCTTGATGAATAAAGTTGAGCCAGGATCCTCAAATCCACCAAATTCCAAGCTTCTTAGGACCCAACAGTAAGGCTTTTCCTCATTGAGACCGTAAACAGAAGCAACACAGTTACAATTTGATAAGCAAGCATTCCCACATTTGGACACTGAATTTATATCACTATAATTTGCTATTACGGATGATTCTGAGAAATAGTAAGTCGTCTGTTGAACTGTAGAAATCTTGAACTGTGAAGTTAAGTTTTCATGATGAGGTCCACATTTTCCTGTCAACGAAGAATTTCCAGAACACGAAACATCATTTCCCACCTTAGACGTGCCGGCAAACACGTACAAGAAGCATTTGTTTTACTTCTGTCTAAATTACATATCCCATTGCCACAAATTCCAGCAATGTCACATGGATTGGACACAGCTGCCCACTCTGCAACCCATTGTCTTGATCCATTCACATCATTGTCCCATCGATACAAACGTAGATTTCCATTAGCCTCGAGAATCAACCGTCTTAAAACAGATGGTCTTTTCCAATTAGATTGATTCAAAGCCGAGAATAGCCCTCCATAATCACCATCATTTTTGTACACGTAAACTGCTCCATCCGAAGACGAACCATAAACAATACCAAAGCTTCCAGCTTGATCCAAGACTGCAACAACATCTCCTGTCACGTTCGATATATCAGGTCCTGACCAATAAGAATAATTGCTGTAAAGTTCAGGTGACATATCAAAGGACACAGGCACATTGTAAGTCAATCCCAGGTTAAGTGATGTAGGCTGCTGCAACATTTTTAACGTGTAATAGCCTCCAAGGGAAGGCGATTTCAATGATACTAATTCTAGTGACGCTGTTAAAGGTTGGCCAGGTAATAAAGTATCTGATGGATGTGAAAAGCTCTGCCAAACAACGCTTAGTTTGTCGGTGTATAGAACAAAGTTGCCATTTTCAGACATGACAGCCGTCTCAACGCCAGCTTCTGAGGTGTTTGATGCCCATATGGTGGTGCCTCTGTCCGTCAACAAGAGATTTCCAGTGTTGTCGAACTCCAAGACCGCGTCTTTGGTGACTGGAGAGTTTCTATTCAGATGATGGACACAAAATGAAAGGGTTGGCCAATAAGAAATATATACCTGCAAAAGCTTTTGTAAAACTAGAACCTGTAATTCAAACTTATGTCTACATGTTTTAAGCATTTTTGAAGAAATTCTAGTTTCACATGAACTCAAATTGAACTTATGTCTACATGTTTTAAGCATTTTGGAGAAATTCTAGTTTCACATTAACATTCACAGCTTCTTGCCCTTATTTTGAAGAAAAAGAAATCCATACTAGTTCACATTGGAAAGAAATAGCGAGTTTAACTTCTATACACTAAGGATAACTGCAGGTAAACGTCCATAAAAACGAAATCAGTAACATAGAGAATAAGGCATGACTTGTACTCCCTCTGTTTCGATTTGTTTGTCTTAGTCTTACTATAGACATGAAGTTCAAGAAAGTAAACATAACTTTTTAATCTCGTGGAGTCATGGTCTTAAACTAAAGATATGCTTACTATACTGAAATGCTCTTTAATTTATGACCTTAAACATGCCGTGCAAGATGTAGGATGCATTCTTCTCTAAACAAATTAAAAAGGAAAGTAAGATAAACAAATTGAAACTGACGGACGGAGTAACATTATAATGTTACAAGCCTTACAAGAAAATTAGTACTTAATATGGTAAGTTGTTACACTTACATGTTAGGTGACCAAACCAATGTAGTATCCCCTGGAATTTGTGCAAACCAAATAGACAATTGATATTGATCATGTGATTCTGTTGTTGGAGTGAAGCCAAATGCAAATGTTTTATTATCAGAAAACCATGCTTTGTTCTCTTTAGCTAATAATTTTGAACCCAAAACAACCCCACTAACTGACTCAATGTAGCAACAAAACTCTGCTACAAACAACAAAAGCACTAAGGCCAAAGCAGAGTACTGAAAATTTGAAGCCATTTGAACCATTCAGCATTAAGTTGGTTTTAGTGAAAATTCTTTGTTTCAAGAAATTGAACTTCAATTAGAGTCCTTATAAATAAAGAAGAAAACTTTCATAATTTGGAGTTAAAAAGATATCAACACGATAAATAATGGTGGTTGAGCTACAAAGTTGAAAAAAAAGACCAAAATTCTTGGATGTTTTTTTGGTCGGTTATGTTATTTGATGGCACGTGTTTACTTAAAATCATTTTTTGATTTTCATTTCAACTATAAATAGACCAAATTGCCAAACTTTAAAAGCTGGAGCGCAGTTATTCTTTGTTTTCACATTTTCTCATAGACCTCAGCAACATATAAGGAACTACCAAAGAACATGACACTACTACTAGCTTTGACACATATGCCTTTTTCAGTGTAGGTATTTAATGGCGAAATCATGATTTAGGGTCCTTAAATTTAATGGGGATGTGATTTTATTATATGTAGGAGAGATAATAGTTAGAAATATCAATGAATGATCATTTTATTTTTTGGGATAAGTTTCACTATTCAACTATCAACTAATAGCTTTTTGCGAGTTTCACTCTCTAACTATTAGTTGTTCTCTTTCCATATCTGAATCATCACCATCTACTCAACTAGATATGTTTTAATACATAGATAATGATAGTTTAGAGAAAAATTAATAGTTAAGGTATAAAATTCATTAAAAATAAATATTTCATGTGTTTTTGATAATTAACTTCTATTCATGTGTGTGAAAATATGATTCTTCTGCTAAACTCAACCCTAAAAGCTGACGAATTACTCCACCCTAAAAGCTAACGAATTACTCATTTTCTCAGCCAATATGTAAGACTTAATCTCCATAACTAATCTTGAATGTGGATTAAGGGCCCCAATGCATCAAGAAGGGGCAATGGGTCTACTTTTGATACCATTTACTAGAAATCGGAGAAAAATAATTGTGTATTTTATTTCACTAGATAAGCAATGTATAAATACAATACATTTGATACTAATAACTAAGGAAATAAATAAAGAAGCAATCTTACGAATATACTATGTATACAATATTACTAGGAAATTAAGAGGTCAATATACTTTCTAAACAATACACATACAATTTAAGTTATTATTTTTGTATAATTCGGGCTAAAGTAACACGTTTAATTTGTATTCAAATAATCAATCGACTCTAAAGCAGCCTCCAAACACACAAAAATAATCAAATTGTGGGTATTTTAAACTTATCGTCTGTCGACTATGTTGTACCAATAATTAACACTGAAAACGATGGCAACCGAGCTATTAAGCTTTTTGTCAACACCTAACAATAAAACAGGTTGTTTATCTGGACAAGTAACTTCAGATTTGATCTTGGTCTAAAATATTATATTTGAGGTTAATTTTCTGCTATTTTCTGTTTAGTTATCAAGGTTACGTGATCCTTGCTCAAACGGAAATTAGTGGAAAATTATATATGATATACCCTACGTATACACGTTATATACACGATAAGCCTAATTTAGCAATAAGTAATAATTATATAGACACATGTTAATTTCTCTTAAATATATATATAGTCAGTCATATAAAACGAAGCAAACATAAATGTCAAATTGCGAGGGTATGGATATACTAATAATTAGCTAGGTCGAAGAAGAAGAAGAAAATAGGAAATAGGAATTAACACGTAATATATTCCCATTATCATATATTATTATAAGTGGGAAGAGTTTAATCCAAAAACTTAAATTACAATTTTATCCCTACAATATTATTTAAATATTAATTTATTAAAAAAAATTGCTGATAATCTCAGCTCTAATTTAATTCTAGAAACATCTGTTCAGCGTCCCTTGATCATTGTAGCAACGTTTCTGTTCAGCGTCCCTCTAACAGCCTTTTTCACACACTCCTCAACTTCCATTGATTTAATCATCAGCTGGTTCAAAACTTTTTCAGATTCTTGACTCATCTATATAAATATCTCCAGCAACATGTCATTGTTGATTGTTCATTAATTTGCTTCTCTTTTCTGTTCCTTACATCAGGTAAACAAAAATTTCTCCACTTTTTTTATGTAGCTTATTTCGTTTCGTTTTCTTTATCGCATATCTTCTTGATATTGTTATTTCTGTGATATTGTTATTCAATGTACTGGCTGGCTTGTGATCGTAGTTCTTGTAGCTAGGCATGCATATCTGAAATTCACTTGGTAAGACATGTGAATGTTTAGTCTCCTAAGCAGATTAAGACGAATACATTTCATTCCTTATGTGGTGGATCCCTTGGAAATGATGTTCTACTATCCTACTAGAAAATTATCATTTTGTGGTTGAGGAAAAAGCATGGGGATGCTGCTGTAGTGCACTCTGTATGTGTACAAAATATGCATTTAGATGTTTTGTTGGTGTTTGGATTATAATTGAGTTATGTGGTGTCGTTTTTATCATTGCCAGGTAAAAAAAATAATTCTCCTCATTTAATTTATCAAAAGCTGCTCTGTTTTCCCTGTTGACTGTGTGTATCTTTATGTATCTTATTTTGTTTCATTTATTTTTTTAACAAGTTGGAATCATGTACTGCTATGGTTATGTGATAAGACATTATCAGTTTGTTGCTGGCCGAAACCATTGTTGTATGTTTATGTTGGGTTTTATTTGCCCTGATTTCTTACCATAAATAGGTTTTCCTTTTAGGAAAATGTTTTGGATTGGCTAGTCCTTTTTCTGGTAGGAAAAGGTTTAGGACTCTATAAATAGAGGCATGTTCCTTCTAACTTAATCAGCATTCACAATGTAGTCTTAAGGGCTTTGAGAGTTTTGGTTAGGGGGAGAATTTATGGGTCACAAGCTTGATACGTTATCACTTGTGTGAACCTCCCATGTATTCCGAGTGAATTGATTGAGGTTGTTTCTCTCTGTATTGTACTCTCATATTTATAGTTGATTGCTCATCTCCTTTGTGGACGTAGGTCGATTGACCGAACCACGTTAAATCTTTGTGTCTTTTGGTATATTTCTCGTTTGTCTTCTTACTCGTGGTCTTTCGAGGTTTGCATTGCTAGCTTCCGCGTTTACACCTGCTTATTTTCTGATCCTAACAAGTGATATCAGAGCCAGATTCAATGATGGAGTCAGGTTCAGTGGTTCGATAAACGATGATTGAACCAGGTTAGAAAGAGGTGTTCATCTTGGCGGGTGTAGTTCTAGCAGCAACCTTTTTTGACAGTAATGAAGATTATGTTGGAGAAATTGTTTCAGAGAGGTTCTCTGTGTTGAGACATAAATTTTGCAAAGGAGATTATGGAGAGGAGAAGCAAGTTGTTGAAGATTAAGTGAAGAAGGTGGACAAATTTATTTTGTCAGAAATTCAGGCCAAGGGGGAGATTTGTTGGGTTTTATTTGCCCTGATTTCTTACCATAAATAGGTTTTCCTTTTAGGAAAATGTTTTGGATTGGCTAGTCCTTTTTCTGGTAGGAAAAGGTTTAGGACTCTATAAATAGAGGCATGTTCCTTCTAACTTAATCACCATTCACAATGTAGTCTTAAGGGCTTTGAGAGTTTTGTACGTTATCACTTGTGTGAACCTCCCATGTATTCCGAGTGAATTGGTTGAGGTTGTTTCTCTCTGTATTGTACTCTCATATTTATAGTGGATTGCTCATCTCCTTTGTGGACGTAGGTCGATTGACCGAACCACGTTAAATCTTTGTGTCTTTTGGTATATTTCTCGTTTGTCTTCTTACTCGTGGTCTTTCGAGGTTTGCATTGCTAGCTTCCGCGTTTACACCTGCTTATTTTCTGATCCTAACAGTTTATGCATGTTCGAACAAGTAAATTCATTTTGCTTTTCTGGAACGTTATGCATGGACAAGCAGCCCAACACATATGGCATTAGTTTGGAAGGCCCGTGGGAATTAGAAGCCGAACATGTGCTATCAGACACATGTTGCATGAATGGTGGAATCAGAAGCCTAAAAACACGATACATGGTTTGGTTTTACAATCTGCCCCAATATTAATTTGTTTGTTGAGAAATATGGAAGGAAAGTTGCGGTTGTAAATATGGTGGCAAGAGAAGTTTAAACAAAAATATGATGACTCAACACATTCTTTGGAATATCCAAGTGCTATGAATAAGGCCTTTTCAAACACAACCTTGACATTACCTTGGATCACATTTTGTGAAAATCTTCTCAAACTAGAACCAATTGTGGAATGTGTAACCATTTGCTGGCAATTTCCTTAAATGGAGCGTTGAAAATGAATACATATGCGAGATTTTGCACACTATATGGAAGAGCGGGCATGGGAGGTATCTTAAGAGATGATAAGGGTGATTTTATTATGGCTTTCTCCTCCTCCTTGGAGTGTGGCAGCAGCTTAGACGCAGAGGCATTGGCAGCCCTCAACTCTCAAGAGGTTGGATTTATACGTGCAGAGAAATTTCAGCCATTTGTTCTTGGAAATTGACTCAATTATAGTCTTCCAAATGATTGAAGGAAAAGACAACCCAATTACAAGCTCAATCTCACCATAGAGAATATTCGACATATGATCATTCAAGCTAATGTTTACAGTTACACATTGCCTAAGAGAGGCCAATAAGGTTGTGGATTTACTTGGCTAAGATGGCAAACACCAACCATTACAGCCATGTTTTTGTCTCCTTTTAGCAGATCCTTAATGGTGCAAAAGGCCCTTATCAATTGGACAAAAGATCCATTAGACTCAAATACAACAAGGCGAATTTTTTTGTTTAGCTAATTTACTTTCTTATATGTGTGTAGATAGTCATCTCCTAACCCTCCTTTTGAAAGGAAAAAGTTTATCCTTTGTGTTGTATGTTGAGGTAAGGTCAAACCCTCCTCTTGTACTTATTCTCATGATATATAACACTCCTGCTAACTAGTGGAAATTTAATTAAAAAATAATCTCAACTAACTGAATTTTGTATCAGTTGAAGCTTATACATGTTACATGTGATCTAGACTTTAGATATACTCCTTTTTGTTTGTGACTTTGTTCTTTCTCTTTGTTTGATAATTTTCTGGTGATGGCGTGAAGGTGTGAGGTTATTAATTGGTGGCTTCATAAATGATCCATAGATGAAAATGTACATCAATTGAAAATTCTTAGAGAACTGTTTATTTCTTTGCTCAGAAGTTCTTTTTTTTGTGTGTGATAATAAGTACTTCTTGATGTAGTCAAGCGGCTAGGTTGTGTGAACTTTTTTTAACAAGTCGTTTGAATGCGTATGTGAATTTATGGGAATTGCTTTTTTGGCCCAGGGCACCATTATTTCATTCTCATTTTCTGACTATCTGTATTTACTCATTCCACTTGCAGTTCAATAGTGCCTTGAATATTAGTAAGCACTTATATCTTGTTATGGTAACGTCACTTAATCTTGGCAGAGTTAGTTGTAGTTCACCTAAAGATTTAAAAGTAATGTATTCACACAATGAACTGATTCAGGAAATAGTAGTCTTCAAAGGAAACAGAAATCCAATATAAATTAATTTGATCATCTGTTAGACACTATTAAATTCCTGACAATTAGACTTGTAGGCCATTGTCTTTTGTGTGCCTCATTCTTTCTCTGCTATGTAGTGTTACTTCTCCTCTTATCCAATTTTATGGGTTGTAGTAGGACTAACTACTAAAAGATGTCATTTTACTAATTATAACTCTTAAGCAGTGTGGCCAGTAGCACATAATGATTGAGGCAGCAACAAGTATGATACAACTTAACATGGCTCACACGTGCAGCGCACGTATTCATGACTAGTAATTATTAATAAAAACGATGTTAGACATAGTTATATTGTTTATGGTAATTCATTTTTTTCAGATACGGATGAAATTAGGGAGCGCGGATGGATGAAGGTGGGAAGGGAGGGCAGCAGCTGTTGATGCAGCACTCGCTGTAGTTAGGCTCCCCATTACACATATCGCAGGAGTAACCGCTGCACAGATCAGAGCAAGAGTCGCCATCCGCTGCGTAACTTGGTGAAATTGTCAACATTATAGTTATCATCATCAACATTGTTATTGTAGATTGCAACTTCATGGAAGCCATCACTTTTTTTTCTTCTCACTTTGCTATATTAATATCTTTAGATGTGTGCTCTGTATGTTGTGAAGGTCATGCAAATTTATAGAGGGACTGTATGTAGGGAAATGTGTTTGGTTCGAATTAATGAATACCTTTTTAATAAATAATTATTGATTTTAACGATACTTTTTATTTATTACTCTTTTCGTTTTAAAAAGAAGGATATTCTTTCCTTTTTAGTCTATTTAAAAAATAATCACCTTATTTTTTTTTTGTAACATTTTAAGTCCAACTTTCAACGTGGCATGTTTAAAGTCACAAGATTAAAGGACAATTTTATACATTTGACATAACTTTAATTTAGAACCACAAGATCAAAAGTTTTCTTTATTTTCTTAAACTCCGTGTCAAGTCAAACTAGGTCATTCTTTGTGAAACAGAGGGAGTATCATTTATAGTAATACTATGTTAAATTTGCAATATGTATTAAAAGTGAATAATGCATGTATTATAACTATTTTTAGAAAAAATATATTACGCTTTAATAAATTGATCTCGGTAATATGTATTAAAACTATATTATAAATGTATTAAAAATAATCAAAGTAAAAAAATGTTACTGATTTAAATGGTAATATTTTTTTAATATAGTATATTTATGTAAGTTTTTTTTTTTTAAAAAAAAAATTAAGTGATTTTCTTGTTTTTTCATTAATAGAAAATTAATATGAATTATGAAAGATACGACAAAACTAGTTTCTTTGTTAGTTAAACTTTTTGTTTTGAATTTTCAGTTTTAGGAAATAACAATTTATGTCACAGTGTAATATTTTCTTAATTTGTTCAGAGGTCAGTTTTAGCCCCCGGTTTGTATTATTCTCAACTGATTGTATATACTCAGGTACATGCATGGTCTAAAATAAAATAAAATAAAATAAAAGAGTATTTATATTTTTTTCGTTCATTTTTATTTGTCATGTTGTTTTTATCGAAAGTTAATTTGATTAATTTTCAAAGTAAAATTAGATTACATTAATTCAATATTTTAAACAAAAAAAATAGATATTCAAAAGCTATATGAAATGTACTATAAATTACAATGTTTTGCATAACAATATGATGAAAAAATACTTCTTAAAATGTTAGTCAAAATTCTTGTAATTTGACTCTTAAAATAATAACTATAACAATTAAAAGTGAACAGATGAAATATATTATTTAGACTTTTATAGAAATTGACATTGGGTAAGTCAATATCAAAATTTAGCTCATAAGAGAAATATTTTCCAAAATCATATAATAAATGTCTATTTTTTAAAGGGAAAATGCACAAGTAATCCCCTAGATTATGATAGAAATTTCAGAGACGCATTTAACTATACTAAGGTCATATTACCCCCTCAACTTAATTTTTTTGTAATTTTGTGCACATTTTGTCTTATGTGGCACACTCCGTGACTCCACGCAATTGAGATGCGTGTTGTGAGATATTTAGATGTCACGTAAGCAAAAAAGGTGCACAAAATTATTTTTAAAAAAAAGTTCAGGAGGATAATAAACCTTAGTTTAGTTAAAATGTGTCTTTAGAATTTTGGTCATAATCTAGAGGGTACTTGTGCATTTTCCCTTTTTTAAAACATAGTATATTAGAGTAGGATCCATCAAAATTCTTTATTTTTTAATATTGACCCCATATTATATTTTTCATTCTCCAGATTCTAATTCTAGACCTGCGATGAGGTCTCACATCGGTTATTAAGGTATGATTGATCTATATTTATTGACAATCCTCCCTAAAAAAAGTATAACCTTTCGATCGTTTGGCCAAATAGGCTCGCAAGTTCAATATATCGAAGAAACTTCTTTCTTTTAAATTTCAAATCAGATCATATTAATTGTATTAGTTTTTCAACCTCGAATTTTTCGATAAATTTTTTAAGTAAACATGTGATTGATAATTTTTGGTTCAAATATTTCTTTAGTACTACTAAAGTACAACTATTTAAGGTATTTTTTTTATTTTTTTTTTAAAAAGATAACACAAAATATGACGTGAGTGATGTTCAATAAAAAAATAACAAAATTATATATTAATAAGTCATAATGAAAATGAAATCTTAAAATATCATGTCAAGCTAAAATAAATACGATTAATAAGTATTAACTACGTGTACATAAAAGAAAATTTTCTAAATTAATTAAAAACTAAAAACTAAATATCTCACATCATTATCTTTTTAGTATTGAACTGAAATTCTTTTCATTAGCATTAGTTGATTTGATTTTTGATTTGAGCTTTATTTGAGTTACATGGGCTATAAAATGTATTGGATCATTTAAAATTTTAAATCCAAGCTTAACATAATATATTTAACAATAGAAACTACAAAAAGAAGAAGAAATACGTACAATATATTATTTAAAAAGGGGACTTTCACATACAGTCACTTAAAAATAGCCTAATTACCCTCTATAGCTATGATTTGATAATTACAATTCATAGGTAGATGTTATATAGAGGAGAGAGGCAAGAGAGAGAAGGAAAAAAGTGGGAGAAAGGTGAATTGTATATGTATATCGGTTAGATAATTGTATATCATACATATGTATTTGTATATATGACAAGCGAGATAGGGAGAGGGAGGAGAGAGGCGAGCGAGACTGGGAGAGGGAGGAGAGAGGCGAGCGAGATTGGGAGAGGGAGGCGAGCAAGAGCGGACAAAGAGTGGGAGAGAGGTGAATTGTATATGTATATTATACATGTGCATTTGCATATTTGGCAAGCGAAATTGGGAGAGGGAGGAGATAAACGAGCAAGAGAGTGCAGAGAGTGGGAGAGAGGTGAAGTGTATATGTATATCGGTTAGATAATTGTATATTATGCATATGTATTTGTATATTTTGGAGAATTATATACATATACAAACGTGACTAATTATATAAACTCACAGTCAACCCAAGTAATTAATGTATAATGTTAGTTGCGAGTGGTAATTATAGCAAACTATAACTATGACGAGTAATTAAATAGCATAAATTTGCTTAACCACGTAATAATCCGTATTTAAAATTATATACATGCATGTAATGTCGGATTTTAGTTTGATTTGAAATTTTAAAAATAAACCAAATTAATTAAGCTCAATATCAGACCAAATCAAACAAAATCACCGATCATTTTATTTTCGATACAACTCATCAATTTGATATGATTTTTCAATTTTCTTTATATAGTACTATCTTATCACAAAATATTTGACCGTAATTAGATATTAAAAATTGAAAATTTAATTTGCTCCGCACCAAACACGCCCTTAACGCTCAAAGGAAGAAGGGAGAAAAGATTATTTGGGCAATAATTGAGCTTAATTACTACATATAGACCCACATGAAATAACCAAACAGTTACACGCATCTTTCAATTCTGAAATGGAATAACAGAAAAAGGTTGCCTAACTTCAATTAATTGTGTTTTTATATTTTTTGACCTACACTATTGAGTACTAACGATATCAAAATACGCACCTTATTAATTTAATTATTATTTTGGACATTATTTGAAATTAAAATAATTTGATATGTAATTTGAATTATTAAGTTGAAATTTTTACGTATAACTATAATAAAATCTATAATTTATGAAAAGTGAATAACTATCCAAATTTATCCAAATTCTTATACAATTTTATCAAATGAGTAAATTATAGTTCATAAATAAAGTATCGAAATATATTAAGACACAAAATTAATCAATCACATATCTTCACGCATTACTAAAAATCGAGTTCTATCCCACCATAATTATGTGAGAAATTTGTGCTATAATTTCTCCATTCGATTCCCACCGAATTAGCTCACTGAAAAAACATATGATAGAAAAATAAATTTTCATTGAAATTATGTGAATATAGCCACTGAACATTTTTCTTCACTAAATCATCAAAATACATGTGAAAAATAGCCACTACATAATTTTCAATGGAAAAATAGTTTGGTTTTTTAGTAGCGATGTTCCTTCTATAAGTAACAAATATTTAGGTTTACATGTTAGTATAAACTTTTAATACATAGAATTTTCTAAAGATTCTGATAAAATAAATCAATATAGTAATTAACCATTCTTTGATAAAATACTTCTGCAACATGGTACAAAATCTCTTCATGTTGATCATAAGTCTTTTTTGCAATCTTCAAACTTATACGTCTTTTTTCTCTTTCTAAAATATACCTTGTAAGTCAAGTTTTATATTTTTTAAAAGATTAAAGTCACAATTTGAAATTTTATATTCTACATTTTAGAGAATTTAGGATTTGAAATCTTGATTTGAATTGAAGTTGATTTTTTTTATTATAAATTCCATTAAAAATGTTAATTTGAATAGGGCTCTCAAGTCCTATGTCCAAACATCTATTCAAAGTGTGATCTTTTTCATATAATTTAAATTTTAACACTGTTAAGATGAATTTTTGAACTTAAGATGTTGCAATAACCAAAATAATTGTAAATTTAATCCTACAAAAAAATGTTGGTCCTTTCTTAGCTTTCTCTATGACCTTTTTTTTTGGTGTACTGTCATAATTTTGTTCTATATGATTAGCATGAGGAAAATGTCAAATTTTCACTTCCAATCAATTTAAAAGTAATTGAAAGTTAGACATAAATTAGCTGGTGAAAATGACTAGGAATATTATTTTACAAAATATTATGAGTATTTGATCATATTTACATTATGGACAAAATATTATGAGTGCATTGACCATTGATTTAAGAATTATCTTTAATTTATTAGATCTCAATCTTTGATTTAAATCTACGACATGTGTCTATCATTCAAATAATTATTTGAAACAAATGAAGAGAAGCCAAATCTTATTACTTTGTAGTAGCTAGATTTCTTCTATTTCAATTTATGTGTTTTAATTAGAGGAACTTTCATATATACCCACTCCAATTCTCCATTGCTATAGTTTGATAATTATAATTCATAGCTACATTTATAGGGAGGAGAGAGGCATGCGAGACTGGGAGAGAGTGAAGAGAAGTTAAAGAGTGGGAGAGAGGTGAATTGTATATGTCTATCGGTTAGATAATTGTATATTATACATATATATTTGTATATATGGCAAACGAGATTAGGAGAGGGAGGAGAGAGGGAACGAGATTGGTAGATGGAGGAGAGAGGCAAGCGAGATTGGGAGAGAGAGGAGAGAGGCGAGCGAGAGAGGGCAAAGAGTGGGAGAAAGGTGTATTATATATGTATGTCAGTTAGATTATTGTATATTATACATATGCATTTGTATATATGGAAAACGAGACCGGGAAAGGGAGGAGAGAGGCGAGCAAGATTGGGAGAGGGAGGAGAGAGGCGAGCGAGAGATGGAAGAGAGTAGGAAGAGGTGAATTGTATATGTATATCATTTAGATAATTGTATATTATGCATATGTGTTTGTATATTCTGGCGAATTATACAAACTTAAAGTCAGCCAACGTAATTAACGTATAATGTTAGGCGCGAGTGGTAATCATACCAAACTATAGTTGTGTTTGCTTAACCGCGTAATTTTCCCTTTTAATTATTATTGAAGAGTCAACTACTAAATTTCTTTGATAAAATATTTTTAAAAACTTTCTAAATATTTTAAATGGTTAATTATCATGTTTAATAGTACTTTTATGTAGTTTTTAAAAAAGGATAATTGTATATAATAGCATACTAATAACCTAAAATAAATGGAGTAGCTAGGGTTTGATT
This sequence comes from Solanum lycopersicoides, assembly GCA_022817965.1. Lineage (NCBI taxonomy): Eukaryota > Viridiplantae > Streptophyta > Magnoliopsida > Solanales > Solanaceae > Solanum > Solanum lycopersicoides. Next base: position 68,884,077 of record CM040620.1, on the reverse strand, counting down.
TAATTGTGCTCCATAGCAAACGTTTGCAAAAAATTGCCAGGCGCCTCTCTCCCAAATATCTCGCTCGCCACTCTCCTCCAATCTCTCGCTCGCTTCCTCACTTTTTATACAAACACAAGTGTATAAAAATTGTTTCTAATTGTATAAAGCAGAGGAAATTGTATAAATACATATATTTTTGTTCCCCTCTTCCAGATCTCGCTCGCCACTCTCCCAAATCTCTCTCGCCACCCTCGCCTTTCTCACTTATACAAACATAAGCGAAATGTATAAATTGCGTTTCTGTTTGTATAAAGCGTGAGAAAATTGTATATACACATGCAAGTACATATATTTTCGTCCTATACACTTATAATTATACAATAAAAATACTCCCCTGCCCAATTTCTTTTGTCTTTCTCTCTTTCTCGTTTTATACAAATTTCAAATTGTATCTAATTTCTCTCTTTCTCGTTTTATACAATTCGATTCAATTGTATATTCCCTGCCAAGTCTCTTTTGTCTTTCTCTCTTTCTCATTTTATACAAATTCAAATTATATATAATCGTTCTATACACTTATAATCATACAATTCGTTTTATACACTTCGTTTTTATACAAGTCTCTGCCCAAGTGTCTTTCTCTTTCTCGTTTTATACAATTCGCTTCAACCGTATATGTATAGCGAATTATACAGTTTCTATGTTTGCTATGGAGCGCAATTATATAAACTTTGCTATAGCATAAAAATATGAATTTTTTATTTGCTAGATGTGAAAGTTGCCCTTTTAAAAATTAATATTTAAATTTTATTTTAAAAATAATAAATATTTTATGCCCAAATTTTCACTAAACATTAGCTAGTTTGATTCTCACACTCCGAATCAAGCCATATGACCCGAAAGAAAGTGAGTAATCCAAATTTTATTAACGTCTACTTATTCATGAGCACTATCAAAAGTAAGAGTTTATAGTGTCAATCAAGGAATGGTTAATTAAAGAATTATGTGATTATTCTCTTATGTTTTGTCTTTAATTTGGGTCACATCGAAGTAATTTTTAGAAAGTTGGCAGGGTAATTATGTCAAAATTGATTCCAAGAAATTAGACACCCATACCAATATCAAACACTAAAGTTTCGAACTTCTACAACAGATCAAGACCACTAAAATTGCAATAATTATATTAAAATTGTAATGATTATATTAAGGTAGATGTAAAATTAAATATTACACGTACTTAAAAAATATATTGATAAAAAGTCAAATTCAATAATCATAAAAATTAAAGCGACAATGAGCGTTGCACTGAATAACAAAGAGGATGAAGAAGAAAGCAGATGAAGACTTAGATTGTTACATATAGTTAACTTATACATAGATGAATGTTTTCACAAAGTAATTAGTTGTGGCGGTTCTTATGTTATTTTTTATTATGTTGCTAAGACTTTTTTAAAATGAAGTCACATTTTTGTTGAATCATTTGAAAAAAACACTGCTTTGGAACGATTTGACGACTAATACATGATTCACATTCAAAGTTGAAGTACATGCTCAAAAATCAACATAAGCACATGAATAAATACAAATTAATAACAATCTTAAAAGAGATAAATTTAGAAACATATAGATATAAACTTCTCATTTAACTTTAATGGAACTTCTTATAGAGACACAAATATTATAACAATCATAAGTTTCAAAAGTTGTATATAACAAAGAAAAAGAGACTTAACTTACTTGAATATGTTTACATGGATTATTGATGTCACTTTTAACTCTACAGAGTAACTAAAGCTTGATTATCCAAAGTCCTCGGCAACATCATAAAGTATAATATTTATTCATTGAATAGAAAATTCTTTTAGTGAATTATTCATTCGATGTAAATTTGAATTTGTTAAATTTTTGTATGAGTATTAAATACGTAATGAAAATTTTAAAATAATATTTATTCATTAAATTATACTTTGTTATTTATTAATAATATTTATTTTCATATATCATATTTGATCTCAATGAAAATTCAGAAATAAGATATTCAAATCAAAATTAACAAAGCATTACAACTTAATACAAGAATCCAAGCTCTAGCATACACATACAAATACAACACAAGACCGATTATATAGATGCAATTTTCAATTGACATTCTTCTTCATTTTTTTTATCATTAATGAATAATTATTAATATTAATTAATATCAAGTACATTTTTGGGGGTTTTCTTAATATTTCATTTTAATATAGTGGTTAAATAAGGCATCATGATGATGTTTATTATTCGAAAGAAACTAATACTAAGAAGAACAAAATTTTAAATTATATTTAATTTAAATAGATTTAAAGAATGATTAAGGAAAGTTGTAGAAAATATAGTAATCCTAACTTCGTTAGAATTTATTATTTGATATAGTTTTCCTAGTTTATATTGGAATAGGTTATTTGGTAATTTTTTTTAGTGTAATCTTATAAATAGAGTTCTCCTGCAACGTATTTTCATGTGTCTCTTCTTTAGAAATTTCTTCAATATAATCATAGTTTACCAATGGCTTCAAAGCTTCCTAGAGCGACACGGGTGAAGAACAAAACCCCAGCCCCAATCCAAATCACGGCAGAGCAGATCCTCCGGGAAGCTAGAGAACGTCAACAGCCGGAAATCAGACCACCCAAACAGAAAATCACTGACCAAACAGAAGTAGATGATTACCGCCTTTGCAAGCGAAAGGAATTTGAATCCTTAATTAGCCGTGTAGGTTGGAACAAGAGTGTGTGGGTCAAATATGCTGAATGGGAAGAATCACAAAAGACTTGAAGCGTGCTCGTTCTATCTGGGAACGTGCGCTTGGAATTGATGCACTCAACCGTGACCATACCATCTGGTTGAAGTATGTCCATATGGAGATGAAGAATAAGTTTGTTAATCATGCTCGTAATCTATGGGATCGAGCTGTATCCGTTTGCCTAGGGTTGATCAGTTGTGGTACAAGTATATTCATATGGAAGAGATGCTCGGCAATGTTGACGGTGCAAGAGGTATTTTTGAGAGGTGGATGGAGTGGATGCCGGACCAACAAGGGTGGTTCTCTTACATTAAGTTTGAGTTGAGGTATAATGAAATAGAGAGGGCAAGAGAAATTTTCGAGAGATTCGTGCAGTGTCATCCCAAAGTTGGTGCTTGGATTAGGTTTGCAAAATTTGAGATGAAGAATGGGGAGATTGGGAGGGCAAGGAATTGTTATGAGAGGGCTGTGGATAAGTTTGCAGATGATGACGAGGAAGCTGAGCAGTTGTTTGTGGCATTTGCAGAGTTTGAGGACAAGTGTAAGGAGACGGACAGAACAAGGTGCATATATAAATTTGCACTTGATCACATACCGAAAGGGCGAGCTGAGGATTTGTACAGAAAGTTTCTGGCATTTGAAAAGCAGTATGGTGATAGGGAAGGTATTGAGGATGTTATAGTTGGAAAAAGGAGGTTTCAATATGAGGATCAAGTAAAGAAGAATCCACGTAACTATGATACGTGGTTTGATTATATTCGTCTAGAAGAGAGCGTTGGAAATAAAGAGAGGATTAGAGAGGTTTATGAGAGAGCCATTGCTAATGTTCCTCCTGCTGAAGAGAAGCGGTATTGGCAGCGATACATTTACTTATGGATTAATTATGCATTATATGAAGAGCTTGATGCACAAGACATGGAAAGGACCAGACACGTCTACAGGGAGTGTCTTAAGCTGATTCCGCATCACAAGTTCTCATTTGCAAAGATTTGGTGGTTGGCTGCCCAGTTTGAGATTCGGCAGTTAAGACTCAAGGAGGCGCGGCTATTACTTGGAGAAGCAATTGGAAGGGCTCCTAAAGACAAGATATTTAAGAAGTACATTGAAATAGAGCTGCATTTGGGGAATATAGACCGTTGCAGAAAGCTTTATGAGAAGTACTTAGAATGGTCACCTGAAAACTGCTATGCTTGGAGCAAATTCGCTGAGTTAGAGAGCTCCTTGAATGAAACGGAGAGAGCCAGAGCTGTTTTCGAGCTTGCAATTGATCAACCTGCACTGGATATTCCAGAGTTACTATGGAAGGCTTACATCGACTTTGAGATCTCTGAGGGTGAATTTGAAAAAACAAGAGCACTATATGAAAGACTTCTTCACCGCACGAAACATATAAAGGTGTGGATAAGTTATGCGAAGTTTGAGGCTTCAGCTATGCGTTCAGATATCAAACAGAAAAAGAAGTGCTTGCAACATGCCAGAGATGTCTTCGAGAGGGCCATTTCTTACCTGATAAATTCAGCACCTGAACTGAAGGAAGAAAGAGTAATACTTCTTGAAGAATGGATATATATGGAAAACAGTTTTGGTGAACTTGGTGATGCCAATATAGTCCGTGCCAAACTACCAAAGAAACTGAAGAAGAGAAGACAAATAGAGACGGAGGATGGTCCAGCAGCGTACGAGGAGTATATAGACTGTCTTTTTCCTGAACAGACTACTAATAATATGAAACTCTTGGACTCTGCTTATAAATGGAAGAAGCAGCGAGTTGCATCCAAGGATTAGCCAGATTCTGTGTTTGCTTTCATTGTATATAGATTTTTTTACTGTTTTCTGTTAGCCCCCACAACTATAGTTTTTACCTTTTCTTGGCAGTTTGTAACAAATAATATAATTGAGTAAAGGGCAGATTTACAATTTTTAGTAAAAAAGATGACTGATTACAAAAACCTCGTGATTGTTATTGGACCCTTCAGTTTGTGATTTTGGATAAACTAGCTCTCCAATATTCACTACTTGACCTTTTGACCTCAAGAATGCTACCAATTCCATCACTTTTTTCTCCCTCCGACAAGCTTGAGACTCCAATACATTGCCAGCGAAAAGCTCGGTTCTGCATAAAGTCCTCAAGTGTCTCCATCCACTGTTACATCCAGATTTCCAGCCCAATGATGTCTTGTCAAGATCTAATCCTTTTGATGGAGCAATATTTGTAATTGTATTATTGTGAACTGAAAGTGAGTGATTCTAGATTAGGGTTATATAGGGGAAAATATGTAAGGTGTCAATTTTCTCTCTGTTTGTCATGAAACAGAAATCTTACTAACAACTATAGTAGGTCATTTGGAGCATTTCCTTTTTTATATAGGTGAACTTTCAATCTTTATTTCTTTTCTGAGTTTTTTTTTCAAAAAATTAACAGGTTCAACTCTTGTACAATAAATAGACTATCATTATCTAGGTTTTGTGATGCTCATGACATCCTTCTAGCTATTACATGTTCTGCCTAAAATGTTATGCCACAACTTTAGCACATCCATCTTAGCATCCGTATCTTTGCGATACTCATCTTGTGAATACTGTTCCATTGTCATCAAGGGTAAGGAGAGTGGAATTGATGCACTTAACGGTGACCACATCATCTGGTTGAAGTATGTTCATATGGAGATGAAAAATAAATTTATTAATCATGCTCATAATCTATGGGATCGAGCTATTAGCCGTTTTCCTAGGGTTGATCAGTTGTGGTACAAGTATATTCATATGGAAGAGATGTTCGGCAATGTAGCCGGTGCAAGACAGATTTTTGAGAGGTGGATGCCGGACCAGCAAGGGTGGTTCTCTTACATTAAGTTTGAGTTGAGGTATAATGAAATAGAGAGGGCAAGAGAAATTTTCCACAGATTCGTGCAGTGTCATCCGAAAGTTAGTGCTTGGATTAGGTTTGCAAAATTTGAGATGAACGGGGAGACCGAGAGGGTAAGGAATTGTTATGAGAGGGCTGTGGATAAGTTGGAAGATGACGATGAGGAAGCCGAACAGTTGTTTGTGGCATTTGCAGAGTTTGAGGACAAGTGTAGGGAGACAGACAAAGCAAGGTGCATATATAAATTTACACTTGATCACATACCAAAAGGGCGAGCTGAGGATTTGTACAGCAAGTTTGTTGCATTTGAAAAGCAGTATGGTGATAGGGAAGGTATTGAGGATTTTATAGTTGGAAAAAGGAGGTTTCAATATGAGGATCAAGTAAAAGAGAATCCACGTAACTATGATACGTGGTTTGATTATATTCTTCTAGAAGAGAGCGTTGAAAATAAAGAGAGGATTAGTGAGGTTTATGAGAGAGCCATTGCTAATGTTCCTCCTGCTGAAGAGAAGCGGTATTGGCAGCGATACATTTACTTATGGACTAATTATGCATTATATGAAGAGCTTGATGCAAGACATGAAAAGGACCTGACATGTTTACAGGGAGTGTCTTAAGCTGATTCCGCATCACAAGTTCTCATTTGCAAAGATTTGGTTGTTGGCTGCCCAGTTTGAGATTCGGCAGTTAAGACTCAAGGAGGCACGGCTTTTACTTGGAGAAGCTATTGGTAGGGCTCCTAAAGACAAGATATTTAAGAAGTACATTGAAATAGAGCTGCATTTGGGAATATAGATCGTTGCAGAAAGCTTTATGAAAGTACTTAGAATGGTCACCTGGGAAGTGCTATGTTTGGAGCAAATTCGCTGAGTTAGAGAGGTCCTTGTATGAAACGGAGAGAGCCAGAGATGTTTTTGAGCTTGCAATTGACAAACCTACATTGGAAAACAATTTTGGTGAGTTTGGGGATCTAGTCCATGCCAAACTACCAAAGAAAATGAAGAAGAGAAGGCAAACAGCGTACGAGTACATAGACTATCTTTTGCCTGAGGAAATGCAAACCACGTGTCTTAAGATCTTGAAAACTGCTTATAAATGGAAGAAAACAACGGGTTGCATCCTAGCTAGGAGGATTAGCCAGACTAGATTCTCTGTTAGCTTCCATTGTATACGGTGATTGCATTGGGGGAGGTACTAATAATGTTGTAACTGGAAATAAGTTAACAATACTAATGTAGTATACAATTGTTCTTACCCTTTTCAACTGCATAGCACTGTTGAATTGAATTGGCCAGAAGGATATTTATCATAAAACTTAATTATATCATGTTTAGATGTGACATTTTCTGCAGCTTCTTTAGTGTTCCTACTACTCTTCACCACTACAGCCATATGTCTGTATCTTTTCTTTAACTTGTTCAGAGATCATATAATGGTAAAGAATCTGAACTCAGCAGGAGATTAAAAATGATAATAAGTCAACTTTCCCTTTCACTTTTATTTCAACTATTATCGGGTTGAATTCTCAAATGGTCATAGTTAAATGTGTTAAAAGTCACATTTCATTGTTGATTCCAATTTTATTCAACAAAGAAAGTGATTTCCGAAATAATAACACTATCAGTTGAGTGGCCATATGCTAAATCAACTAAACTATTTTCTTAAAATGTCATGTCTAAGCAAAATCAACACCTATAATTTGGAACAAATGGAATACTCTAATTTCCTGAAAAGAATATATCAAATGCAAGTAGTTGATAGTATTATACTTTGGTACTCGATCTTTGATAGGCCCTCATCATCAGGTTGAAATTTTATCAAATTCTTCATCTGGGAGGGTTGTATGACTGGTAAAGAAATTGAAGAAAAGTTAATTGAGTTAATAACTTTGATGGTCACTTAACTATCCAATTATTTTTCAGAGAATCACTCAACTTTCATTTTCAACTCAAAAGTCACTCAATTATACAAATATAAATATTTGAACTTGATACGACATTGATCATACAGATGATAACAATTAATTATACAAATACAAATAGTGAATTGATGCACATTATATTCGTTAATACAATTGTATTCATTGATACATATGTACATACTAATTACATAATATACGCAAATACAATCACTGATACATATACATACTAGTTACTGTACATAATTATGCAGCATATTATACAAATACAATTCGTCTCTTCCCTCTCTGCCTCTCTCACTCGACTCTCTCCGTCTTCTCTGAATCTCGCTCGCCTCTCTCCTCTTCTAACATATAGCTACTTGTCGTAATTAAGCAAACTATAGGTGTTTTGCCTCATTATGTTTCAAGTCTTTGTTATTTTTGTTAATTTTGATAATTGCTATATTCAACCAAAGGGACAAACTTAACTAATAGATTCGGCTAGGTAAGACTCAAGGAGGCATGGCTTCTACTTGGAGAAGTGATTGGAAGGGCTCCTAAAGAAAAGATATTTAAGAAGTGCATTGAGATAGAGCTTCATTTTGGGAACATATATAGAACGTTGCTGAAAGCTTTATGAGAAGTACATAGAATGGTCATCAGAAAATTGTTACGCTTGGGAGCAAATTCGCTGAGTTAGAGAGGTTCTTGTACGAAACAGAGAAAGCCAGGGCTGTTTTTGAGTTTGTAATTCATGACCAACCTGTACTGGATTTGCCAGAGTTAGTATGGAAGGCTTATGTTGACTTTGAGATGTCTGAGTGTGAATTTGAAAGAACAAGAGCACTATATGAAAGACTTAATAACCGCACGAAACACTTGAAAATGACTTCCTGAGATATAACTATTAGTCGAGTGACCATCTATGAAATCAACTAAACTATTTTCTTAAAAGTCGTGTCTAAGCAAAATCAACGCCAAAAATTTGGAACTAATGGAGTAGTTTAATTTCATGAAAAGAATATATTAAATGCAAGGCTAAAAGTAACAATAACGTTTTATGTAATTGAGATGTTATTGCCTACCGCCTATCATCAAATACGGGATTCTAAGCTAGCCTAGTCTTAGAAGTTAGCCTGATCATATTAGAGGATATAGTCTCCATGCAGGAAGTAAAGCATCCAGAGAGCATGTTTCATGCAAAAATTAAACATATATATCAGCTCGAAAAGTGACGAGGACAGTGGTACATCACTCAAAATCATTGATGAACTCAAAATTTGTTATTTGTAGTTTTGATGATTTGACAAACCAAGGGGACCTCGTAAAGGGACCTGAATCTTGTGCAAATATACACACAACTGCCAGGCTGTAAAAAGTACATGGTTGGTGAACAGTCTCCAACTGTGGCAGAAACCTCGGTCAATGGCATGGCCTCGAAGGTTGCGACTATTCTTCATAAAGATTATGTCCAATAGTCACAACCTTAGTTTTGCAACTTGAAAACTATCAAGAACTCTTGCAAAGGCTAACACTCAAGAGAAAGATTCATCCTCAAGAACAACATGATCCTGATAGAGCTGGAAGTTGTCTAGTTGTCTTAGGATTATAACTTCAGTACTTACATTGTAAAACTGTTCCTAATCTATAAAGGATTCAGATTTTAAGTTGTCTAGTGGTGATAGCTTAGTGGGCAGTGTGGTATTTGCTTAGGCTCAGTAAGTATTAGAGTTATTACTTAGCTATGAGATTAATAACTTCTTCTCACTTTGGTTGTACTTTGGTTGTAACTGTGTTTCACTTTTGCTTGAAGAGATTAGCGAAAACAGTTGAAAATCTTGTTAGACAGGTCTAGATTTTACTGCCTTGAGCAAGGACGTTTCCACATAAACTGATTGTGTTGTGTTCTCTTTATTGTTTACTCTTCATTACTGTTCTTATTGAGTCAATGGACCTGGTTCGTTGACTGATAGTGGACACACGCATTCTATCAAAATTTAAACGTTGTTGGGTCTTAATTAACCCAATGTTTAAGCATTTTGAGGTTTGTATTGAAAAGTAGGTTCTGAAATGTGTACATATCTAGTGTTGGTATCTTGGAGTTGATTAGAGAATGGATCATTTTTGTAATAGTTTTCAGTTACTTAATAGATTTAAGATAGAGGATATGAATGCTATGTTAACATACTCTGGAAATTTCAGATTATTCTTTTCCTTCTTGCTTCAGGCATCTAATTACCCTGCTTTTGTGAATTAGATGGATTCTGATTTAGTGATAATTCGCATAAAGGCACTTTTCCAGTTAATATTTACTCCCTCTGTCCCAAAATAAGTGTTGTTTTAGTTCATCTATTGATATGGAGTAATGATGAGAATGAAAATTCAGTAATGGTTATTATTGGCTAATGTGTTTCATTGCTCAATTACATCATTGTTTCTTTGTGACGACATCTAAAATTTATCCATGTGCTATTGAATAATATGTCACACCCTTTTCAATCAGGAAAAATGGTTGGAACCCATAAGTAGTTGGACAATCACTTTCATGTTTATTAGTTGCATTATGGAAATGTTAATGGAACATCAAAACTCAAAAGTTTAATGATTGAAATTCAGAATCTCCGTGCTACAACTAAAGTGATTCTTCAAATAGTATCTTTCTGGTCCACAAGGTCTTGAATAATTCCATCCTTAGACCTGACGCATCAAGGATGAGTTATCGACTCACGTTGCACAAGGTTTTCCTGCTATAGTGTGTTCATCAATCAATCCATATGATAGGTACATGTATAGCACAAGTGTTGTTCACGTAGGCTTGGTTAACTATTGTTTCACAGGCTTGAGTAACTATTGTTTCACATGGTCGACTTGCTCTCACACATAGTCCCTTAAAACCAAAATTGGTGGTAATTTCCCTTTATGTTGTGATTGTTGACTCCATTTGTAAGGTATAAGCATGTATGATGCTCACTCAGTGTTGGCGAGTTCGATTGGATTGCCTTTGGCACTATCATAGAACTTATTACTGTGTGTGATGTTACACATACTTTGTACTTCTACAAAACATCTTTCTTGTTTGAATCTCTTATTTGATTATGCTGTTTTATACAAGTTGAGTAATACTCTATCTTTATGAATATTTGGTTTTGTAATTTTCTTATCAACATTTCATGCTTCTTTAACATTATTGAACAGAATATTTCTCCAAGTTCTGTTTATGGGAATCCTATGTATTATGTAGTCATTCAACAGTTGATTCACTACATCAACAGAAACATGACATGATAGGTAACTGGCTAGTTTTTGTTGTCTGATGCCAACCCTAAATCCGAATGTTTTGGATTTCAGATTTCACTTTTAAAATTTACAGATTTCGGATTGAATTGCATATCCGAAAATCCAAAAAAAAACTGTACATTATCTTATTCCTCTATGAAACTTCTACTAAAAGTAGGGTGGGCAGGATGACCTCAATCCTTGTTAGAAAGTTGTACATTCTATGGTTGCATATCATTAATAAGTGAATTGAGGTTGTTAATTGTTATGGACGGTCTTAAAGGCTCAAAAGTCAAAATTCGAAATATCTAAACAGATTAATCCAAAACCGAACATTAAAATATCCAACCCAATACGAGTTTACTTAGATTGTAATTTCTTCTATCTGAAAACCGAAATTTTCATATTCAATCTAAAAGACATACCCCTAGCTAGATTCAAGACTTGACCACATACATTGTATTCATGTTTACAGAGAGGACTGTTTTTAGACTTTTCAATTGTCCTCTGCTCATTGGAAATCAAATAACTCTTTAGAGTAGAAAAGTAATTGATTTTGATGAGAGTCTCAATTCAATTGTACTTAAATCTTTAATTCTTTTTTGAGGTTATTATTTGTGGTGATAAAGTGTTTTGCAATGGTCCACATTAGAAGACAACTCAATTGTTTGAGAATATTTGTATACTTTTCTATTTGCTTTTAACTCTATAGGAGACATATGAGGGGACCATTTGGTTTTAGGTCACTTTCAAATTACTTGTTTTGCTCCCTCAAGGCTTCCTTAATGTCTATCTCTTTCTCCAACACTAATGGGGACCTCTGGTCTGGTATTTTTGTTTCTCTCTTCTCTTTGTTAATTATTACAAACTTTTTGAAAAATTGCTACCACTCAGGTTATTGGTGGATGTAAAAGTCTAACATTTCTTTACCAAGAGAAGTAGTATGATATTTCTTTCAATTCTTTGGATTTTCCACATACATCCACCAAAGAATGATACAAAAATTCATACTTATAGTATGTAATATCAAGATATATATATATGCTTTCATATTTCTATTGAAATGATTGTTGTATTTGCTGTCATGAAAAGGATAAGGGAATATTAGTAGTAAGTAACAAATCAATAATAACCAAAGATCTTTGTATTTTTTTTTAAAACAAAATATCATATTCTTTTTATATTATTTTATAACTTAACCATAACATGTTACTTCCCTAGACCCTAGCTATGAGCCTATGACTACCAAAAAAATAAAAGTCCCCAGAGGCCAGAACATTAGTGTTTACCACAACAAGCACTAATGATTTTGACAACAGAATTGGAAACAGAGGAAATATTCAGTAACTTTTAAGTTATATATGAGCAGAGTCGGATCCACTGTAGAAAAAACATGTAGGTTCACGAGAATCAATATCTTTTGTCTAGAATTTGTATATATATTAAAACATCTATTAAATATTTAACTGTGAATTTATTTTTAGAATATCAATTTAAGACCGTTATAGAAATTCATAAATTTCAAATTTTGGATCCGCCTCTTTACAGAGAACTTGGCTAAAGTTCAACAAAGTTCTCAATTTGATGATGAAAAGCTGTTTGTACTTTGCTTTGTAGACAATGTAATGCATGGTTATGATTGGTAGTATAATGAGAATATTATTTAGCAAATTAATATATCAAAAATCCAATGTGACATAAAGTATAAACTAGTACTACTAGTACAAAGTAATAATAGAAAATATTTTTTTGCATTGCTTTATGAGTAGAATTAATTCTTCAAGAATAAAACTTTTAGTCATCAACTTGTATGTGAAGCTTACTTGTTGTATACTTACTGTTAAATTGTATGCAAAAATTATTAAAATGTTATATAATAGTACTAATATTAAGGTAACGTTGCAACATCCGTGAGTGTATATATATGGGGTTTGTCTTTCAAATTTTTTTCACTCTTTCTTCATTTCATTTTCAGTTATTAATTGAATTTGTCTGTAGTAGACCACCCCATATGTTATTGTTAGAAAAAGGATAGTACAATATTCAATCAATACTCGTTTATTTATTTTATTATATATATATACATATACAGTATTTATTCCTCATATGAATGAAAGCTAGAGTTCATTCATTCTTTGAATTCATAAAATCTTTTCTCTTTTTTTTTCTTTAATTTGATATGGAAACTTCGCAGTCTCTCTCGATTGAGAGTTTTTCGTATAGTTGGTTAGTAGATTTGGGGGATTCTTTTAGAGCTTCAATGGATGATTCTGGAGATGATTATGAAACTGCTTTTATTGAGATGGATCCTGCACTACCTCCATCAAAGAGGTTTTTTAATGTGAATCCTCAGGATTTGAATTTTAACTTTCCTACATCAGATTCCCCTTTAACTCTTGTTCATGCTGATGAACTCATTTCAAACGGCTTTTTGATGCCTCTGTTCATCAAGAAGCCGATGAAGATGGAGTCGGATTACGATGTAATTGAATCTGACTCCATCGCGAATTCTCCGGCATCTTCTGCTGCTGCGCAGCAGGAGGACGAATCGCGTTCGTCCAGGGTGAATCGTTGTGTGTCGTTGAGGAGATGCCGGAGTTTGTCGAGGAGGATTTTGGTGAAGTATTTTGATTTTCTTAGGCCATTTTGCCAGAAAATAAGAAGGTGTAGTAGAATTGGTAGGTGCAGATCAAGTAGTGGAAAGGAAGTGATGAAGAAATGGGAATATTGTTCAGCAGCAACATCTCCAAGGACAAGTGTAGCTTATTCTGTTGATAATTGGCGCAGATCTTGTGATTCTGAAAGCTCTATTTATGAAGCTGTTCTACATTGCAAAAGAAACCATTAATGGTATGTTACTGTACTTCTTTTCACTTTCTCTCTCTTCTACTTTTTTTTCAATGGACAAATTCAGAATCTAGTGTCAAAAAATTCGAAATAAGTTAGTAAATGTTTCACATAGTATATATATAGTTCGAGTTAAAGATAATAATTACGGTTCATAAAACTCGTAGAACTTATTGTTGAGTTTACCCCATATGGATTATGAGATTCATATGTTCGTTTCTTTTATGATCTTAAGATAATATTTTTAGGTTAATTTACGTTGAAGATCCATTTATTATCATAGTTAGAGTCGAGACACATTTTGAGTTCTTGATTTATTTAATATTGGAGCCTCATATTATTTTGTCCATGCTACAGTTGTCAGGTCTGGACGTGTGAGATATGTTGAGGTTGTCCCACATTAGAATTTCATCTTTTTTGAATAAGTAAACTTTTGAATTGAATTAGGGTCGAAATTCATATGTCTTTATTGGTTTTTCTAGAAAAATCGATTGTTACTCAGATTATATTATAATATTATTTTTTTTGGTTTAAATTTCAGGTAAATAGAGAAAATGAGAAGCAAGTAATATGGGATGAGAGGTCTAAAGAAGTTCACACATGTGACTGAATACATAAATTGTCACTTGCTATTTCTCTTATCTTCAAGAATGGGATTGTGAATTTTTTGTCTTCTTGAAGGAAGTGGAAAAAGCTTGTAAGGAAGGGACTGTGTCAGCCATGAGAAAAATATTCTTTGGAATTTTTGAAGATATGATATATCTTCATCATCACTCATATTATTTTATTTTTTTGTCTTTTTTTTCTGCACAATTTCATCTAGGAAATTGTCTTGCTTATGTGATTTGTATAAAGCTTTTATGGGAATAATAATAATATTTCAGAATTGATATATATATTGTATGTCATCACTTACGTACTTCATGTTGGGTATGTTACAAGAATTGATGGAAAATATACAGAGAAAGAGAAGAATTTGAAAAGTTGAGAACTTGAAGAGTTGGAAACTTGAAAAGTCCTCTTATGCTTTAATGAAAAGGCATTTGTCCCTCATCGGTGGTGGAAAGAAAAATAAGAGAGTTTAAATATAGAAACACTCCTATTAATTGTTAAAAGGGTTGGAAAGAGGGACCCCCCTCGCGCCGTCGTCGTCGCTTGGCTTCGAAAGTTTGTTTTAATTATTTAATTATTTATTTAATTAAATGCCAAAAATATTTTCAATTAATTAGTTGACATTTTAAGTTTATTTAGTTGAAATTAACAGAAACGTTTCAATTTTTTAGTTGATTAACCCGACCCGACTCGAATCCGCGCGCGACCCATTTTATTTGAACTTTCTCGTTTTTATTTAAATTTTCCCGCCATGACTTTCAGGAACAGTCGTTATCATTTGAAAGATTGCAAACTTTCATCAATGGTCGTGTGGATTCTGAAAGGATTGCAACATTTCTGAACCTGTTCTTCTTGCCTATAAATACCATTCATTCTTCAGATTATCGACTTACGAATTTTCTGATTTTCTTCTTCTTCTTCTGCAAAAACTTTTCTTCGTGTACTTTTCTGCTGTTGATTGATTCGCTGACACCAGAGTTCTTGGTATCTATACTCTGGTGATTTAGATCATTTTACCCTGGGAGGTCATATTCCAAATCAAACCTCGGATACTAGAGGGGAATAGTTTCCTTAAGGGACACTGTGAGTTCAGTGGACTTGATCTTTTTCCTTTTCAAATTATTCCAGATTCTGGTACGTTACAGATTTTAAGGTTCTTAATTAATTAATTTATGTTCATCTTTTGTACTGATTCTGAAAACTTTGGTTACTTCGTATTTCTGCAAAGTTTAATCAGAATCAGTAATTCTATTTTTCAACACAAATTGGCAACACTTCCCATATTGCATTTACCCTTTTGATCTAGCTAATTATTATAATAAGCATATATTATAATGATAATAATTATATTCCTGTGAAGAAAGTACTAGTAATTAAACATTAATTAAACTCAAAGAGTTTAGTACTACTACAAGTACTAGTTTTATATTATATTCGAAAGGAAATTCATATCTTTTCTGCATGCCTTGTATCTGCCATTAATGGCACCTTAAATGGTCGACAAACATAAATTTGTTAAGTGTATGGCCATTTTGTGAAATGATGGTGATATTTAGGCTGTGTTTGGTATGAAGGAAAATGTTTTTAGTGGAATTTTTTTTCCTAGAAAACAAATAGATTTTGGATTTATTTTCTCATGTTTGGTTGGTGAGTAGAAAATATTTTTCAGAAAATATTTTTCAGAAATGATTTTTAGTGTTTGATTTATGAATGAAAAATGTTTTTTTGAGAAACATCTTTTATTTTTACCAGAGTAGAAAATAATTTATGAAATTGAAAATATTTTTTAGAAACAATTTTTTTTTGGGGTGGGGGTGGGCTGGGGGCTGTCGGGGGGTGGGGTTAGGTGAAAAAATAAAACTTTGAAGTTGAAAATATTTTTTAAAATAAAATTATTTTTGTGGTGGGGGGTAGGGTGTGGGTAGGAGGGGCTGCCGGGGAAGGGAAGGAGGTAGGAGTTTTAAAATAAAAATATTTTTAAAAACGAACTCAAATTTTTTTGGGAGGGGGTGGGGGTGGGGGCTAGCCGATGGTGGGTGGGTGGAGGTGGGGCTCAGAGATCGGGTAAAAAATAAAATTTTGAAATTGAAAATATTTTAAAAATTATCTGCCAAAAAAAATGTAATTTGAAGTTGGAGGAGAGTTTTGGAAAATATTTTCCTTAAGTTTTTTGAAGGAAAGTCATTTTTCTTAATTTTGAGGAAAATGAGTTGATTTAGAAAATATTTTCCACGACTTTTATTTCAACCAAATATGAGAAAATTGGAAAATGTTTTCCTTTGTACCAAACACACCCTTAAATGGTCGACAAGTATAAATTTGCCCCACTCGAAAGTGATACACTTATTTAAGAAAAAAATTAAATTGGTCAAATTTAATTGCTTGTCTATTTTAAACTCTTTACTTTGAAAGCTTATAATTTAGACAATAATCTATCCATTCATTTTATCTATCCATATTACGTTCTTACTTTTACTTATAATTTAGACAATGATATATCCGTTCTTACTTTTACTTATCACGTATCGTTTATTAAGAAAAAATATTTTATATTCTTAATGTTAATTACATATTTTCCATATTCATTTTCCAACATAAATAAAACATCGATTAATATAAATTTGTGGTAAAATAATTATATCAATAAGGGGATATTTCTTAAGATCAAGACTCCAAAGTTCAAAATAGACGAATAAAAATTCATAAAGAAACTTTTTAATCATAATATTAATAAAATAATAAGTCTCGAATAATTTGTACCTTATATTACCAACATTTCAATACCATTTGTCTTAGTGATATACTTTGTTGAAATGAAAATTTTATAATGTTTTATTAATATAATATTCAATTTCACTTGCACATTCAGAAATTGAAAACAAACAACATTAATTATTTAGTGTTCAGATTTAGAGATCACATCTTAATATTCAAATGTGTATTCAAATCAAAATACTCATACCTTAATTCAAATCTTAATATTTATGTGTATTCAAATTCAGACATCTTAATCTTAATGAAAATAAATGATCCCTAATGCATAATCATCCTAATGAGATAACGAATTTCTACTAATTAACATGAACAAAATATATAAATCAGAGAAAATTAAAAATTCTATAATCCACATAAATAATGAGGTTAAAAGCCTCCACGTCAGTCAGCTAAGTGCATGTACCTCGAAAGTTCGAAGAGTTATGAATTATGATTATTTGATAGGGGCCTTAGCTGAAATGACTAATTAATGTACGTACTACAAATAATCTGATCACTTTGTCACCAAAATTATTTACTTCTTCAATTTACATGTTTTAGTTAATTGAATATGAAATTTTAGAGAGAGAAAATTAAGAAAGGATTTTAATTTTTTTTTATTTTAAATTTAGAAGAAAAAAAAGCATAATGTATTATTTAATTTTGTAAAATTAAATGTCATACTAAATGTTAAAATTAAAGAGTTGTCAATTATTATTTTTAAAAAAACATATTAAAAAAAGAAAATAATATACTAGGACACATACCAAAATTACGATTAAATTCTTTAATTTTATGGAAATTGTAATAATACTACTGATTAATTAATGTGTATTTTTCTACATCTTAAAGTGCCGATAATGTATGAATTGAAATAGAAGGAACTAATAATAATAAGGGAAAAGGGTCTGATATACCCCTCAACTTTGTCATTTGGAGCTAATATACCCTTCGTTATGAAAGTGACTCATATATGCCCTTACCGTTATACAAACGGCTCTCATATACCCCTGCCGTTATAAAATGGCTCACATATATCCTTCATTTAACGAAAGTTAAATTACTTTTAATTTTTTTTAAAAATTATTTAGGGGTATATATGATTCTTCTATCAAAGTTCAAGGTATATTTTAATTTTTTTCATACATAAATTATTTTTTGACTTCTTTTATTATAATTATTTGAGTTTCTTATTCTTATTCTTATTTTTTTTCTTTCATTCATTAGTTTAAAGAAAAAAATTTAAACTATTTTTTTTTGTCTATATTATAATTTGATTTTTATATTCGAAGAAAAAAATTTGGTCATCTACAATAAGTTTTACAAGAATATTAGTGAAACATAAATAAATTTGATTATCAAAATAATAATTATAAATTAGTCATTGAAACAAAAAAAGTCAAAAAAAATATGTTTGACGAGGATTAAATTTACTCATATGGAATTATATTTTTTAGAAAAAAAATAATAAAAAGTTAGATTAAAATTATATTTTTTTTATTTTCGTTAGAGGATAAGGGTATATGTGAGCCATTTATTTATAAGTAGAGGTATATATGAGTCACTTTCATAATAAGGGGTATATCAGCTCTAAATGAAAAAGTTGAGGGGTATATCAGATCCTTTTCCCTAATAATAATACAAGTTATATAATTAAATCAAACGTTACGTAGATAAAATTACCCTAATATATCCACAAATTAAAGTACGTTGAGACCATACTTTTTCTGAAATCCCTGGTAAGGCTAATGGCAACGTGAGACTATACTATAATCTTTTTAATTTCTATCTTATATGGTCTATTTTAACTTTTTCATTTTTTTCACAAAATATAAGCTTAGTTTACTAGTCATTATATTGTCTTTTATTCCATCTCCGATTTATTGGCAATCATTACTAGTATTATTTTTATATTAAATAATCATTATTTTCGTGATCTAAACTACAAAGTTTTGATGGGGGCTCTAAGAATATAATAATTCAAACTTTTTCTTGGCCCCTTCTCATTGACATGACCATTTTATGTTGCTCCGATTAATAGGAGTCCGGAGCTTAAAGGGTATAAAATATTAACAAAAATTTTAAAACGGTATATAAAATTTTATATTAACCAAAATGGCAAAATCGCTGCATCAGCAGCGATTTACTCCACCGGAAAAAGCAAAATCGCTGCCTGTGCAGCGATTTTGCAAAATATTTTTTTTTTTTAAAATCGCTGCCTAGGCAGCGATTTATATAAAAAAAATTAATTTTTTTTTAAATAAGGAAAATCGCTGCCAAGGCAGCGATTTTCAAAAAAAGAAAATTTTTTTTTTACAAAATCGCTGCCTAGGCAGCGATTTCAAAAAAAAGGCAGCAATTTAACATTTTTTTTTTTTTTTTGGTAAATCGCTGCCAAGGCAGCGATTTAACATTTTTTTTTTAAAAAAAAAGGCAGCGATTTTCCTTATTTAAAAAAAAAAAAATTTAAACAAATTTTATATAAATAACTGCCTAGGCAGCGATTTTAAAAAAAAAAACATTTTGCAAAATCGCTGCACAGGCAGCGATTTTGCTTTTTCCGGTGGAGTAAATCGCTGCTGATGCAGCGATTTTGCCGTTTTGGTTAATATAAAATTTTATATACCGTTTTGGAATTTTTGTTAATATTTTGTACCTTTAGGCTCCGGACTCCGATTAATAGCCTAAAACAATTAATTTAAATATTTCAAAAAAAAAAAAGTTGTATACGGTTTACATCTTGTTGGGATGGTTGTTATCTGGTCGTATTATATTACATTGTTAGTTTAATTACAATGTTTGTTTTGATTATTACTTAGATTTTATTGTATTGTAGTATTTAAATTCATTGTTAAGTAATGATGAAAAAGACTCATTTTATGGAACGATCGATTTGGTGTAGTCACGTTGTTACCTTAATATGTTCTTCTCATTTTATCTTTATTTATTATTGAATGAATGTATTTCATCTTTTACCTTACTTTTTCGTAGTATATCTACCATGTACCTCTACTTTGCTTGTAGGTTTATCATTCAAATCATGGACGTATGACATTATGTAACGACACATAACGATACAACTTATCCAAAACACTGCATTTATTAAAATAATACAATACAACACAACACAATACGATTTATTATGAAATAACATGTAACAACCATCTAAGCAAAGTGTTAATTGCCTAGAATTTTATTATTTTTTTTTAAAAAAAATACTAAAATTTTATGCTCAGGCATACACCAATTACCTTTTTTTAAAAAAAAGTAGCTCTAATTTGGGGAAGAATAATTGCACTTTTATTACTCAATTATAGATAAATTCTGATTTTGGTCCATTTAATATTTTTTAAGCACTTTTAATCTCAATTAACTAAAATATGTTTTTTTTTCGTCACAATAAAAATTAACATAACACATCAATAATTGAATAACTTAGCATTTAATAATTTGTTAATTTTGTGAAGATTTATAATCCGAGATATAAAAAATGTAAGTATCAAATATCAATTAATTAAAGTTGATATATGCTTAATTAAAAAAATATAGGACTGAAATTATAATTTATGGATATCTAAGTAACTAAAAGTGCTAATTTTCCTTAAAAAAAATTCTCTTTCTTAGACTTGTTAATCCTTTTCTTTCAAATAAGCATAATCAAACTTTCTTATAATAATACATCATTTATTTTGATAAAGCTATAGCAAAATATTACTATATAAACATATAATTTTACGAAAATATAATTATTATAGTGAAATATATATTGTAATAAAAGAGGTTTAATTGTACATAATTGTGCCACTTACTTAACAAGGAAACCTTAGTTTATAATTTTATATGGAATGTGATAGAGTGACCCACCATGTGGAAAGTCAATAGCATAAGAATCGTTATCCCCTTGGCTTTGTATGTTCAACTTTAGACATTGCTTATGGTTTATAGTTTTTTGCCCATTCCACCATGTTTTTAGGAAACCTCAATTCTTGACAACATAATTATAAATCAATGCCAATCCCACCACTACTTTTCCTTCATAATTGTCCAATTATATATTCCATAGTTTTATTAAAAAATAATATATTTCCCAAAAACACATATTCAAATGCAACTTTGGTTCAAAATTGGTATAAAAAAACTCCAATTGGTTCTAGATTATTTAGGTTCAAACTCAACATCTTTTTATCGTTTATAATTATGGTGATTTTTTTTTGAAATTCAGCGAACATTACCAAATAAAAAAACTCAAATCGATAGAGTTATTTACGAAGTTGAGCATAATATTCATGTGGATCAATAAAGTATGTCATATATTTAATTGAAGTCTCGCACATGTTTTAATACATGCTTCACCTCATAATTTCGTAAAATAAGGGATAATTTATTCAAAAATTCGAGTAAAGGGTTATTGGAGGTCAAAGAGGTAAAAAGAAAAGAATCTTGTTTTTTTTAAATCAAGAGGTGAAAATAGAGGAAATGTAAATCATTTTTTCTAATATATGAGAGACATTATATTGTTGATCGTTTTTCAAATAAAGAGAGATGTTGATTCAAATTCAACATAAACGTTTCACTTTCTGAAGAATATATATTTGGTAAGCTTGTTAAATTTTATTCATTTTGAAAAGCATTTTTTTTTTTAAAAGTTTATTTTACAGATCAAGAATATTTTATGTTCAACTAAATTATTTAAGATTTTGTGCTAGGCCAATATTTTTAAAAGTATTTTTACGTATCAAATTACAGACAAATATATGCAGGTGAGTTAAATAGAGTTCCGAGCCTAAAGGGTAAAAAATATTGACAAAAATTTCAAAAGGGTAAATGAAAAAACTTTTAAATCAAAACGGTAAAATCGCTGGTGATGTAGCGATTTAGGTGGTGGCGTTAAGGTAAATCGCTGCATAAGTAAATGATTTTCTTTTTAAATTGTAAATCACTTCCTGTGCAGCGATTTTACTTAAAAAGAAATTTTTTATTATTTTTTGAAGTAAATCGCTGCCTTGGCAGCGATTTCACTTAATTTTTTTTATTTTTTATTTTGAAGTAAATCGCTGCCTTGGCAGCGATTTCACTTAATTTTTTAATTTTTTTTATAATTTTGAAGTAAATTAACATGTCAAATTTGTACCCAAAAAAATTCACATGCATGTTAATATTTATGTCTGGATGTGAAATGTGAATTTGAAAGTTTGACGATGTGAATTCTTTTTGGCTAATTATAATTTATTTACGACAAAAAATTTTTTTAAAAAATAAATAGGTGAAATCGCTGTCACAGGAAGCGATTTACTTCAAAATTAAAAAAAATAAGTAAAATCGCTGCACAGGCAGCGATTTACAATTTTTTTGAAAAAATTCATTTACAAAATCGCTGCCTTGGCAGCGATTTGTTAAAAAAATAAATTTTACAAATCGCTGCTACTGCAGCGATTTTCCTTAACGCCACCCATCTATTTTACTGTTTTGGTTTAAAAGATTTTTTCATATATCCTTTTGAAATTTTTGTTAATATTTTTTACCTTTTAGACTAGGGACTCGAGTTAACTATCTATCAAGGTACCTCACTATATTGGGTAAGCCCTTCTTTTAATTAAAATATAAACGTGGTATTTAATAAGATATAAACATCATTTAAAAGACTACTATTATTAAGAATATATAATGAGCCTATATTTATGATTTATAATTTGTAACTTCGTTGAAATAACTCTTAAATTTAACCTTTTAATGGAGTATAGTTACCAAAAATTGTCCTTGCGGTTGAGGGTATGCCTACTTAACTACTTTTATCTTTTAAATAATACCCATGAGCAGTTTTAATCTCTTTAAGTATGCTAAAGTAAATTACTTTTGTAACTAATAAAATGAAATAGCTCTTCGTTAAAAACTAACGGTTGTTGAAAGTTGATCATGCATGAACATTTTACGTGTTAGAAAGAAAAATCAAGTTTACCATTAGTTGTCGATCGTCACCATTTTAGATTTTACGTTCTTTAAGAAATTAGAGAAATTTACCATTATACCCTTATTTAGAGTTATCTTGAAGTCAAGTTTTCAAATTGTGTTATTTGGGGTTTGAATCCAAAACTTCTCCATTCAAATGGACATCCATTACCATTGTGTCAAAGAGAAGGGTGTCCAACTTTCAAATATATATCTTTTGAATGCAGAATTTGACAATATATACAACATAATTTTCTAAGGGAAAATTACATGGGATGACAAACATCCCTAAGTAATTATTTAATAAGGGTATAGTTTAATTTATTTACTTTCTATAATTATAGTTTTTTTTTTGCCATAATTAATGGGACCCATCATCTCTTTTTATACCAACCGTTTTTTTTATTTTGTATATAATTTTATACAAATTAATTTTATCTCTCTTATTCCTATTCCACCTCTTCCTCCTATAATCACTCATTCCCTCCGATTTTAAAATTCAAATTGGCAAAAAATTCACTTTCTCCCTCTGGTATTGATTTCAGCTTTCGCAGGTAAACGTCAAAGTCTAGCCGTGAATCAATCTTTTTTTTTATTTTTTCCTTCTTCAACAATTGTATATGTATTATGCTTCTTAGTTTTTTCATATTTTTTTGGTTAAAATAATCGTTCTTTCTTATTAGATTATAAGTTCTTCAAAATCAGAATGGATGAATCATCTTCATCTATGAGGACTACCAGAGGTATGCCATTGCATGTCAATTTTGTTGACAAATTACCTCATTTTCAATGGGTTTAACTCAAGATTTTGGGGTCTATGACAAAATCCAAACAAGTTCAAGATGAGCAATCAATGGAAGAATTGAGATCTAAGAAAAAAAATGACTCAATGGCAGTTTAAAAAGTTATTAACAACGTCATAGCTAGCGGCATGCAAATTGTCGAAGGAGGAACAAAGATGAAAGCAATAACCAGTGATTCAGAGGAGAGTGAATCTAAAATTAACGGATACGTAAAACACATTTTTAATCAATCAAGAAATCTAGTGATTCTAATGGTAATCAATCAAGAACATGTGACAAGGTTGTGTCTGATTCATCGAATTTTCTTGATTGCATAAAATAATTTTACATATAGCGATTTGTATATTTTGATAGTTATATATAAAATTGTTTGAGGTATATGTATATTTATGAATATATAGGTACTATATTCATATACATATAATCATATACATATAGAGTTTATATTTTGACAGTTATATACAAAAAAGTTTGGTATAATATGTATATTTTTGTATGTTTAGGTACTATATTCATGTACATATAATTATATACATATAGAGTTTATAGTTATATACAAACATAAATAGTTCTTATCTATACAAATATTAACATATATTTTTTATCATTTTTATAGGAAGTTATTTTCATTTGCAAACAACCACCAAAACAGGCCCCCACATGCAGTGGTATACATATACAATTCATACATACAAATTGTATCATTCAATTTTTCTAACCAACAAATAAAATATGATTGTTAATATACAATTTGTTTATATTTGTATAAACAAAAATACATACTTGCGATTTTGAAAATTTTAATTATATACTATACAAATCAATCTTATTCTTTTTCGCCGTTTAAAACATGAAGTTTCCTTGAAAGAAGAATATACAAGAATATTGATGAACCAGAAATTTTTCATTTAATATTTGCTTCAGTGATATGAGGATACAGGTTGTTATGATGTTTGTATTGTTATAGAACTCTTTTTGGAAAAATGTTTGATTAAAAGGATTAGCTTGAATCCTGGAATTATGTAAGTTTTTTCTTACCTTATTTAGCGCTCTTGTATCCATTTATTAAGAAGAATATTTTTATAAATTATAAACAAAAAAAGCTTAATATACAAATTAAATGCTCCATAACAAACTAAAGTATACCCATAAAATATAATTATATAAACTTTACCCATATAGCGTCATTTCATTAAATATGTTTGTCATATATGAAACTTTCCCAAAGAATGAAGGGTATCCAACAGCTGACAACATACAAATAGAAATGAAGGGAATATGACAATATCTCATTAAATGCTTCAAGCCGACCTATTTTCTTGTCTAACTTGAAGATCCAAATACCATCATCATCAACGTCTAAGTCAAGCATCAAATAATTTGAAAACCATTTTCATGCTTCAAGCCCATGGTGGACAGAACTAATCCGTTTCTTTACCCAAAATAAATGAATCATGGGCCTCGCTCAGGGTTGGACCCATAATTTGGCTCTCACCCAACTCTCTTGATATGTTTCGTTCACTTTTACTTATCAATTTTAATAATATATTTTCACTTTTAGTGTATAAAGAAAAAATAATCAATTAATATGGATACAGTGACAAAATACAGAACAAATAAAAGTGAATGGGAGAACTTTCTCGAGAGCAAATTAGGTACTAATAACATGTGAAATGGAATAAAAAGGAAACATAGACAAAAGATAGTCTGTGTTTTCTTTCTTTTTGAACATGTCTTCTTCCTTAGTAATACCCTTTGCGGGGTTGGAGCTACCTGTATTTAAGAGGTTCAATTGAATTTTTTCTTTTAATCACTCGTGCAAACATAATAAAGCTAATACAATTTTTTTTCCATGTATAATCAGTTATATTCCCCTTACACAACGAAAGTTATAGTATAGTACCAAAAATAACTCAATTTATTTTCTGTTGCAATTTTGTATCGAAATGTAGCATGTTTTAAATTTCGTTAGAGCCAAAAGAAGCGCAACCAAATAAAATAATGTCATCTTTAAATAATATAGTTTTTTCCTATGTCTAGTATAAATGGTGAGGGGGATGGGAGGGGGACCAGAACTCATCATATATGTGTAGCTACCCATGCTAGTCAATTTTGTGATTGATACTTTGATTGCTGTAGCTACTATTATCAGCAACACCAAGTAAGTTGAGTCACCATTGTGCTGATTTACTTGTCACACGACACTACATGTACTATTAGCAACATGTTTATATGTCAACAGTGACATCTTCAACCTATTGGCTACAAATGAAAGTAGATCAATTTCCAAGTTTTGGAATTTATCAAGTTGCTATTTTATGACATTTCAATTTTCATTTAAATGGAATCGTCTAATATATAGATTCTTAATATTAGAGCTTATTATAAGCTTTTGCAATTTTTTGCTTCGACATAATAAAAGAGACAACACAAATCTTGTCGAGTGATTCATATCAATGACAAACAAAATTTTGAAATGAATTCATGTGACCAAACACTCATTGTGAACATATTGGAAAGGTAGGTTATCAATGAGTTGTCCTGCTATTTTGCTTCTCAGAAGGCATGTTAACGCTGTTTCCCTTTTAAAAAGTTGGTAAACAACAACTACAAAATACCCAATATAGTCCCCCACCAAGTGGGGTCCGAGGAGAGTAGAGTGAATGCAGAAGTAACATAAGTACAAGAAATAGCAGATAGTAACAAATGATAACCACAACAACATAATATGATAGTCACAGAATAAGACAACAAATAATAACAAAAATCAAAGGACCAGAAACTACAAGAGCAATACTACAACTATCAGTATACGTAGAATAGACTTAGTAGAAAATCGGATAGTAATGTCAATAGTCGAGTGAGTTTAGTAGTTTCTCATATATAATAATTATTGGCTCTACAGATATAGTATCATGGAGCAGAAGACAATTGTTCGAGCATCTGAAAGCTTTGCCGCGATGACTGATGAGGATGGCCTTTTTCTCTTCCTTTTCAGCTAGTAATCACTTCGATTTTGTAAGATATTTAAATGATATAGATGATAAACATCTTCTCTTTGGCTTCAAATACTTGAGACTTGTTACTTTATTCTCCTAGGTGAAATGCTTAAAAGTCTCGGTCCTTCTGTATAAAACACAACAAAAAGACAGCAATCCTCAGAGGTGAAAAAAGATACTAAGGACCCTTTTATTATAGATACTCATCTCAAACACTTTATACAAAAAGGAAAACTTTAAACTTGGAACGACACTCGTCCTCCTCTTGCATCATTCTTTAAATTTTACAAGACCTTTCATGTGCCTTCTCCTATATCAAGTTCACAGGATCACCAAACTCTTGGTGTTCCTCACTTGTTTAAAAGCTTAAGGCTTTACAAGCGATGCAAGCTATTTTAATGCAGGATCCTCAAACAGAACGACTCAATCTTGACTAACTTCTTTTGGAGCAGAGGTGCTTATTAACTCTACGCTGCCAGAGAGAGCTGCTTCGATATCTTTTGCTTCAGCAGAATCAGCATACTTAAGGAATTGATCAATATCTGCGCTTCCAGCTCGTCTATGATGATACCATCGTCTATGTGTTTTAGGTTTTCTTTCACTAATTGCAATAGAAATGTCATTTGGAAAGAGGTCTCTTAGAACAAAGGCATGAATGATGGTAGTCACAAGCAGTCCTGTCACTGTGAATGTAGAAAGGGTGCAAAGTATAACAACCAGGCACTTTGTCACAACCGTGTTAACCATGATTGAGTATTTGATCGTGGCAATAGCAGCTCCGGTCATTGGAAAAGTGTAAGCCCACCAAGCCAATGAGAACCTGAAGCCTCGGAAGAAATTAATCCGAACAGCCTGTAAATGAATAAGAAAAACACAAAGGAAATGGATCAGCTTGCTGTCATGACATAACACAAGAAGAGGCTCCAAAATTTTTGTAAAGGGAGTAACATTTACCAGTGAGAAGTAAAGGAACAAGGCAATAAAGTACGCGATCCGTGCACCAAAATCAAAGGACCCTTGGATATTTGCCCATGCCATAGAAGCTACACTAGGGGCAGCAACAAATAGAAAGAACACAGGATGTAGCTCCTTTGGAAGTGTCTCATTTGTTGGAAGTCTTTGGTAGAGAGTTACAAACAGAACAGTGTAATGAGCCAATCCAACAGCAAAGAAGAAAATCGGTCCTTCTTTTAATCCCATGGATGCACCAAGCAAGGAACCAACAAAATTTCCCACAACTGAGAGATGATTCGATGGATTGGCTACCTTTGAGAGCCTTCGTTGACCACCAGACATCCATTGTCCGTAAATCTTGAGCTCCAAACATAAGAATGGAGTCATGAGGACATACCATAAAGCATGAGGAAGGTTTTGATAGACTGAAGGTGGAAGTCCAAGTGCTAAGAATAGAAGTGCTATCCATGGAGCAAAGAAGAAGTTAACACGTATCGGGTGGTAGTACTCCCTACGAACTGCTTCAAAGTAGAAAATGATTTTCAGCGCGTAAGTGAAAGTAACAATCGCCATCAGAACAACAGAGATCCACCAAAGCACAAGGTTTACATCCATGCTTATGTGGAGGAATTTGGTGGAGGCAGAAGTGGCCAAGGCTTTCCACATTATAGCTTGGCTGCTAACGCCAAGAATGATACCAAACGATGAAATAGGATAACGGAGTAGAAATGGCCATGTCTTGTCCTCTGGAAGGATACTTTCCTCTGAAGCCTGTATAGGAAAGAAATAAAACATCCAATTCACTATCTTGATTCACACAAATAATTACTAAAAAGTCAATCTATTACCCAAAACAGTGAACCAAAATCAATCGATAAAAGCAGGAAAAACATACCCTTAGCTTATCAAGTTCTGGTCCCTCCAAGGCATCAAAAAATCGATCGACAGGAATATTAACCGGAGTGTTTTGGTTCAGCAATCTCTTGTATCCTTCAACTTGCTAATCCTAGGATGCCTAGGAAGTTCGCAGCTCGCATGAGCTCCAGCTGAAGATGCAGTAGTAGTGTTAGCTCTTGGCATAGGCTGAGAATAAAACTTAGTTTTCCTATCTTTTGATGTAGCAGCAGCAGAATCAGGAGCTTCTATTGACTCAGCGAAACCAACTTTTTTTGGAGTGGGTGGCATGCTAATGGAAACTGCATGAATTCTTTCGCTCTCTCGCTCAGCAGCAGCAGCTTCAGATATCTATAGAAAGATCATAGATAGTATATATTCAGGCCAATGAAGTGTTACATATATATCAAGGTTGAAATAAGGTCAATTATACCTCCTACTTTGTTACATGATCAACAACAAACAGAGGAAAATCTACTTTCTTTCGATAAATTCAAATATATGATGAACATCTATGTCAACGATAACATCAACATTATACATCAAGCTAGCTAATAGTACTACATATCCTTTATCAGCAAAAGATGCAGAGTCAGATAAAATTGAATAATAACCACTAATTAAGCAGGCTGATTGTAATTACTAGTAGTATTAATTAAGATTTTAAAGAAAAAAAGATTTACCATAATTGCTGAGTTTGAAGAGTTAGAATCTGGTGCAAGCGCAGACTGATTATTAATATGGTCATTCACTATGGCATCAAAATCATGATCCATTTCAGAACTGATGAATCTGATAAGTGATGGAAGTCCTTCTGGAGTAGCTTCGTTTGCAGGATGAATAATTTGTTGATCACTAGTTCCCATCCTTATTTAATAAGCCTGTAACAATACTATTAATTATTCGCACTACTAAAAAAGAAAAATGTTCAATCATTATTTTCACAGATATTTAGAGAAGAAAAAAGTCTTTTTCAAAGGAAAAAAAAGAATATTAACAAGCTTCTCAGTATTACAATAAAAATCTATTCCCCGCCATGTGTTTTTTACTGAACTGGTTCGGTGAAAATGACAATGATAAAATCATGTTTTATAACACAAATTTCTAATTAATTTGAAATGTAGGAAGTGTTTATTTCTAATAGTGTGATCGATACTTTTGAGTTTTTCTATATATAGACTTACGTACTAATACAATCAACTCACTCATTATAAAGTAATTACAAGTTCATCACATTATCGTGTATCTTAACTAAAATTAAAAAAATTATGTTCAACCATATGAAGAAAGAAACTTCAGCACGCATATATTAGACAACTTTTCAACAGCACAAACCAAAAGGAGTATCATTTATATACTTGTTCAAGCAAGAAACACGGATTACGGACTATATTATCTTCGTTTTGATTTATTTATTTGATTATATTTCTAGTCTGTTTAAGAAAAAAAACACTTTTTTCCCTTCTTACCACTCTTGAAAATCAATTTTTCAATACAAGATGTTTAAAGTCAAAATCAAACAAGTAAATTGAAAACTAACATTTTCAAAACAAGTATGCCATTAAAGAAAAAAAAATAAAAAGCTAAGATTGATTCAAGTTCTCTTTAATCAATAGTTTCTGGAGAGCAGGTGAACTCTCTAGAATTTGAACATTTTTTGTTTGCAGACATAATACTTTTTTTTCAAAAAAAATAAAATAGACCAAAAAAATCACTACTTTACCTTTCTAAACAGTTGTGTTGCTTAAATGCAGACAATGCAATAGAGTCCAATAAGAGTATGAGATTTTTATGTCAATTGCAAACAATTTTGAAGAGTCCAGCTACAATATTTATATAAATTGTGGCACTCAAAAAATCTGATTTTTTTTTTCTTTTAAGAGAAGATGAAACAGGAAATATATATATATAGGAATATAAAATTTTGGAAGGACCAAAATTTGTTGAGAAAAAAACTACGACTCTGCTAGCCAAAGCAAGGAGTATAAATATAATTAAATTAGTCATGCAATGTTCTTGGAAGCAGACATCAGTCACATCATGTATTATTACAATTTGCAGCTGTCATTTTATTATTTTTAAAAATAATAACAATCCGTTCAACAAAACATTAAACCCCATATGCGACAAGAAAGTCACAAAATTGTTTTTTAACTTTTTGTGTACGTGTTTCCGTCTCAATTTATGTTAGAGTATCTGATTAAAGTTTAAGAAAACATAGACATTTTTTAGGTTTGTGTTATGAAATATATTATAGAATTTTAAATTGTTGTATAACATTTTATTAAAATTAATATAGGAAGTTTGATTAAATCGTTGTTCAATACAAAAAGATATCGTTCGATTTAATACGGACTAAGAAAGAATATTGTGCCATTATAAATTAGGTATAAGGTAATCTCATAAATATAATAAAATTATGAGTATTAAAACGATTGTTTTTTTTTTCAATTTGGGTTAGAGGAGTATAAATAAAATGATACTCTCGCGAATAGGTGAAAGTCTAAATAGCCAACTAATTTAATTATTACTATTCCCTAAAAATATATTTATCTTATCGGTGTATGTATATTAAATTATTTAAATATAATGGTTAGGTGAATATAACAAGTACAAGTTGAATATTTGTCCTCCATTGACTGGAGAATGGGTTTGACTTCAAATATTTGCCAACTAGTAATGAATAAGCGGAGCAACGTATATAATTAGTAAAGCATAGAGTTGGACAAAAATGTTTAGGAATTTTCAACATTAATAGCAATATTTCTAACAAATTGGTACTATTAAATTAAGGAACAATCATGCCACCTTTTGAAAGATTAATTACTACAAGATAGAGACAAAGAAACAACAACTATGATTCTAGAGGTGAAATTTGAATTTATGGATTTTAAGTATTTTTTAAAAAAAATTACATATATATAACTAAACATATTAGATTCTAAATAAATTATTCATATATTTTTTGCGAATTGTTCAAAACAAATCAAAGTCTTGACTAAAATTATTGAATTTGACGAAAATTATAGATAAAAATTTTAACTTCGTAAACACTAAGGTCATGTACACAGATAAATCACGAACTATTTGTTCCAATTGCGACTTGTCTACGTGAATCATTTCAACCCAATCCTAAAATACTAGATAAAAATTAGCTAGTCTAAAATTTGGCTAAAAAGATAACGATTAATGAGAAAAACAAAATTGAAGAAAGAGACGGCTCAAAAAATTAATACTGTATTACGACTGTTTTAATTATTTATAATTTATTATAAAATAAGTAGTACTATTTTATTTTGGCAAGTAAACTCATTAAGCATGCAGGTCTAGTAATTACATCATTTTTTTTGTACTTGTTAGAACATGAGACATCGGAGGTTCTTGACAAAAAAAAAATATATATTCCATAGCTCTCCAAATAAACTAGCTTACTATTAACGTCACATAATCATCAAAGATTTAAAATAATAAATATAATATAGATCAACGGACTCAATAGGTGACAATAAAAACAACCTGTGACAAATTAATATTACAAGATATTTTCCCTTCCATGAAAAATATTATAGGTCTATATCAATGCTCAATTAATGTAACAAATTTGTCAACCTGCATTGATTGAAGACTATAGAGTAAGAGAAAAAATCAAATTTAAATTGAAGAAAATTTTTCATTACCTCAAGAAAAATAGACTAGCCCACAGGTAGATTTTAACATAAAAGGAGTATCTTACCGTGAATTGAGGAGAAGCTTAGAAACTTATACACGGAAATTTAAAGAATTAATGGACAACTCATGAGTTGATGGGTCAAACATGTTATGCACAAAGAAATTTTATACACACACACAGAGTCCCCACTGTACAGCAAATAAGAGTACTATTCATTTATTTTTCAAAAAATATATTGAAGTTGATCACCCACCAAGTAATGGTCCCTACCAACGAGGGCAGTGGTGAAGTGATAAAACGCTCATTTATTTTTAATCATAAGTCTCAGGTTCAGTCTCTAGGTATGGAGTCATTTTTGTTAGAGATCATTTTACCTCTCATCTGGAATTTTTAATCATAAGTCTCAGGTTCAAAACGGAGGGAGTATTTCAATCTTATAGTCTCTTAAATATATCAAGTATATATGATATTGTAATTAATTCTTCTTAAAATAGATTTTTTATTTTATTTTTAAAAAAAAATAAACCATAAATAAAACCATGATCTCTAGTGAGAAATCAGCCTCTTCTCATCACACTTTAATCCATTTTAATTAAGGTACTTTACAATTCTCCTCTCTTTTTTTTCAACACGAACTAAGCATGTTGTTGGCATCAATTTGCTTGAAACAACGTACGAACGTACGTTAAGAAAATTATATGGACTTGTCTAATATTGTTAAGAATGAAGCGTTCACATTATTTCACATGAAAGAAAAGACGCCGTACAAACTAAGCATAAAAAACAGGAATATATTAGGTTCTCATGTCTCAGTTGATGTGATACATTTTGTTTTTTAGAGTCAAACAATTTAAGTTTAACAAAAAATATAAGCATGTAATCTTCAATTTTTTAAAAAATAAAATTTATATATTTGTAAACTACGTAAAAAGTACTATATATCAAAATTCTTGATAATTCAAAATATTTAAAAGATATATAAAAAAATTACGATCAAATTAATAAAAAACTTATTAAAATCTCGAAATCTAAAATATGTCATAATATATTCCAAAGTGAATCCAATAGAAGGTGTTTAATTTGTCGAAACCTAGGAAACGCACTTGAGTGCAATTTGTTTACGTACGACATAATAAAGCGTGTTCATAACGGGTGCATGCCTATAGAGAGAGAGCAAGTGGAATAAAAGGTCGACGTACATTGAGTAGGTTTAGTGGAAATCATAGTGGAAACTACAAATAAAGTGGTGATATTCCATATTTATATCGACGATATATATATAGCATAATATAGAATAATATAATCAACTCTCGTTATGATTATAATATTTGTCTAAAATTTCATGATTGTTATATATGTATACCACATTTTATGTTTGGTTTTGATTGAGTTGTTATAACAAAATACACAAAAAATATAACTTTATAATTTTGTGTATATCAAGAAGAAGGAAATGTACTTATATTTTACCAATTTAACCAAATAAATAAATAAAAATAGTATGATGAATGTAAAAAAGGTAAATATTTTGGTAGTCTTTCCTCCTAATGTGAACATAAATGATTGACATTATCTAAATATAAGTTTTTTCTTTTAGATATTTGTCTTTGAAATTTATCATGTGTTTGATATCAATGATTATGATTGTCATAAGTATTTCAATATTTTATTTTATACATAATATTTTTCTCGATATAACATAAAAATGAATTCTAGATAAAATCATATTTTCATAACTATATTTGAACAAGTTTATTATAGAAGAGTAATTTTACGAAGAGTGTACTACTATAATTATTCTCACTGCTATTATAAGTAGAATATAATTATAAATTTTAAAAAGTAAAATATAACATAAAAAATTAATTCTAAAATAAATTATATTATCATAATAATATCATATTACTATAAAGAATGGATACTATAACAATATCTGACGGTAGAATTGAATAAATATGCATGCTACCACAATATCAAAAATGATTTTTTTATTTAAAAAGACAGAGTACATCTAACACCTTAAAACTGTCTTATATGAATTCATAATTTATTTTAACAATACTCATCGAATACTCATCAAAATGTTGGATGATTACATAGTATATATTAGTATTATTTTAGGTAGACAAAACTTTGGTAAAATTTGCAATTTATATCATTATTAAACACTGTCGCTCAAATCTAGATTGGATTCTACTTTGTTTTGAGCACCATGTAACGTAATTAAACAACTCGATAACCTAATAGTATTACGTGGGAAACACTAATTATAGAGGATCAAAGGCGAATTTATGTATTTACAAGAACTCAATAAGATTTTGTGTAGTATTTTTTAGTTTTTATATGTATAAAAAACATCATCAAATATATATAAAAATATATGACTCTGAATCCAATTATTATCATATATTAATTCAAATTTATCGTATGATATCATAAATTTTAAATCTTAAATTCGTCTCTAAAATCCGAGCAGAGGATATTGCTTCTAGTGACAGCAGAAAAAGTAGCCATTGTCTACGAATTGAAATAAAGGGAACAACACATATTTCCAAAGTGGAAAGTGAACTCCACTATACTTTATATATTATGACGAATTACAAGTTGTTCATTGCAATGAGTTGGTTGTAGTCTTGTAGACATATATAGCAGAAAAACTGGAGATTCAATTCAAATAAATCCACCATTTTTTACTCACACAAATAGGTCTTTTTTAAATAAATCAAAATAAACTTATGTGGATACTTGTAATAAGTGGAATTCTGACTCTGAATATGCCCACCACATAGGAATTGGTCCAATCTTTTTTCAGAATTTGGTGCCTAATTTTTGTGTTTCTTTGTTTGGAACTTTTGGTGTCTCATGTATTTCGGATACGTGTAATTAAAATTAAATATAATTTATTTAAAGATACAATTAATTCAAATAGATTTGCATATATATGAAATATGACATATATATGTATTTAATGTAATTCATATGTATTAGGAATACATACAAATTTCACTAGTCTTTCTTCTTATTTTTGTATATTTGATAGTAAAAATATATATATTTAAATATATTTTCTTTAATATATAATAAGAAATTCTTAATTAGTAAAAAGATACATAATATTTTAAAAGTACAGATAATAATAATATTATGATAGTAAAATGTATCTAATTACCTAGATTATTTTTTTTGATTTTTTTTAGTTAAATTTTGGGTGTGGGGTGACCGGAAAATACCTAAAATTAAAGCTGGTCACAACACATGCAGTTGACAAAATTTTGCTCTCGTCTACCAAAGACAAATAAAATCCACTTTATCCATTTGTCTTTTATCTTCATTTTCTAAGATTATCTTTTTAGTGCTTAAAGATCTGATGTAAATTATTTTATTGGTGAAATAAAAAAATCATCCTTTTTAGTAAGTTTATCTTTAAACTAAATTTTCCCCGAAAAGGTTATAATCGAACAAGTGGGATCGAGAAAATGACTTTATATCATTTAAGTATCACAAGTCATTTTTAAAGTAATTGATTTGTGAAAAAATATTTCTATAAAATAGCTATATATTAATTTGGCTAAACTTTTAAAAGAGTATTGCGAGAAGCTCATTTTTCAGCCTTTGGAAAAAAAAATTATGATTATGCTTGAAAATACTTTTAAAATTATCGTGATTGTCACCTTAATGAATAATACTCCCAAATTTTAAAAAAAATAATTAAGAACTTAGATAACAAACTACGTACTATAAAATTATCATATACATATATACTCCCAAGCTAGACAACAAACGTTTAGAAAAGGAAGAAGGTAACAAAGTAGTACACGTTACAATTATATAGCGGAAATGATATAATTATTGTTATATTAAATTAAGTGATAATGATAATTATGAAAATTTATAACAAGTATTCTATGTAAATGTTGTTTATTGATTTTAGCGACTCAAAATGCAATAACATTAACATAATTGTTGATAAAAAAATTTACAACAATAAATATTACCTGTAAAAAAAAAATCTTAGCCACTAAATATCTTCTTTTAAAAAAAAAAGATATAACATTATTTTTTTTAGATAAAACATTTTTCAAATTCTCCTATTTTATGAAATTACTTTTATGTCATATTCAACTCAAACAGGCAAGCGAAAAGGTTTTAGGTAAGCTATTTTATTGATACATAAATTGAATACTAAGAGGACAAAGGAGGCGTCTCTTCTTTCTTTTTTTCCTCGTATATATTATTTTTTATTTGGTATTAGATATTTATTTTTAAAATAAAATGCTTCTATCGAAAATGACTGCATACTCAATATTGAGATCCCAAATTTGGATTAAGAACTTAATGTAGTAATTAGATCACAACTTTAATGTAGTAATTAGATGACGTTTGTTTATTCTATAAAAGCATGCATATATATATATATATATATAAAAAAAAAAAAAAAATCACCCCTTTTGAGAAAATTTTATTTTTTGTATTCAAATCCACAATTTTAGGATTAGAGGTGGGATAGTATTTACTATCAGTAACAAAAGCAAAATTTTCACCAAAAAAGTTTATCAGGGAAAATCATATACACGATCTCCCAGTTTTGCTTTAAAATTCTCACTCCTTGTCAATTTTTGTATATAAACAGCTCTTGTTTATACTAATTACTTTTTAAAAATATCTATTTTGCCTTTACAATATCACTTTTTGTCTACTATAAATACAATTTAAGAACATAATAAATTAACTTTCAATATATATATTTATAATTTATATATTTATAATTTATACTCAAACGTCATTTTAAGTCAATTCATAGATGTCAAATCAACTCACTAATATCTAATATTTATTAGCTTTATTCTTTCCGTATTTTTTGTGTCTATCTAATTTCCTATTAAAAATGTTATATATATATATATATATATATATATATATATATATATATATATATATTCAAATAATATACGTAATTTGTGTGTCATGATTATTTATACTCCCTTTATTCGGTATTGTTTATCATATTATATTTTTTAAAAGTCAACTTAACTAATTTTTAAAGTTAAATTAGATTACATTTGATATTTTAAATAAAAAATTAGATATTCTAAAAAAGTACTATACAATTTTTTGTATATTATTATAATAAAAAAATATATCTTAAAATGTTAGTCAAAATATTTATAGTTTAACTTTAAAAATAAAAAATATGATAAATAATACCGAATGGAGAGAGTAACAATTTAAAGGTACTGCCGTTATTATATAGATCCCTATTCTAAGATATGTTATACCCTTTCAAAGATTGGACCACATATAATTTGTATAGTATTGAGTATATATTTTTGGTTTACATCACATTCAATTTTAAGCCAATTATATATAAAGTTGGCATAGGAAAAAAAAAAGAAAAAGGAAGAGCAATTGTCTCATTAATAAATGGGGACCTAATTGAGACAAGAGATATGTGGACTTGAATATAATTGTGATATTTTTGTAACTGAGTATAGGAATAGGACTAAACACTTACTCATGAATATGTATCGTTCGATCAAATTTATTATAAAAATTATGTATGTTACACTAAAATATACAAATATATACATTTATTGGCTCACTAGATCAGTCAAAGATATTAGACTTTTGTAATTTTCTCAACTATACATCATCAATAATCCATCCTTATAGTCTTGGTGAAGTATGATTGTTTTTTCTTTTTATGTATGTCAAAAAAATTTAAGAAAATTAACAGAGTACTATTATTTGGTTCTACCAAAAGCTTATGTTAGGTAGCTCCATTTGTCCTAATATAATTGTGTCATCTACTTTTACCTAACAACATAACATACATAGCACTTTTCACAACATCTCAAAACACTAGATACCCATAGGTTGTTTTAATTATGGAGCACTAGTTATCATTAAAGAACTTTTTTTTTTCTTTTATAGCTAAGAGTTTGTTAAGTTTGGCATAATTAAACTCTTGTCCTCTATTACTTTACTTATCCATTCACATTAGTTTAGTAATCTATAATAAAATTATAGGACAATGTTATATTCACTCCATTTTACTATTAATTAGCTTTTTATGACTTTCATTGAGCTTTTTAGCAAAAGCCATCCAAAATATTGCTTTCCTCAGCTTTCAGTTTGTATAATCCTCATGTGTATATCTAATTCAATATAAAAAATAATCTTTGACCTTTAAATTTTTCAAAGTAAACAAAAGCATCTCTTAACTAACTTTTTCATCCAACTCTACCAAAGAAAAGTGATAGTGTCCATTCATAGGCCCAAAATCTATCTCATATCATAGTATTATTAGAATTAGATCTATCTCAATTTTTAGTTCGCACGATTTTAAGTCTCATACTATATTATTTATGGTCTAGATGTCAGTCCTAGCGAGGTGTGTGATGGTGTAATTCGAAGTCCCACAGACTGATTATATGAAAAAATCCTCGACAATATGATATTTACATTCATTGTCTTTTTTTCCAACGAAACTAAACACTTTTTCCGATAATAAATTGGCTTTACCTCACTTATGGGTGCAACTTTTTAACTATCTTAAGTTTTGTCTTGCATATAATAATGAACATGATTTAGTTCTAGAATTACTTTAGGCGTTATTTATATTAAAAAGAGCGGAATAAGTTATATGTGTATATACCTAATATACGTTTTATCTCGTGACGTTTTGTAGATTGATTTCAACTGTGAATTTTGACTCAAACCAGTCTTCCTAAAAATAATTATATAGCTTCGCACAGATGTTTCAATGAATTTCTGGCAGGCTGGCTCATCCAAGAAATTCACGCGTGATATACATCATATATACACGTGATATATTATCGCGGTGATGTTTTCCGAGCGATTTTAACTCTGAATACTCACTCCAAATCACGGCCAATCTTCTACAGAATTTATAATTTACTGAGGGGTGGTTAAAGAAGAAAACTTGGGTTTGTTGGGAAAAAAATGTGAAGAAAGAAACATATTGAAGTTATAGGAATTACATGTTGCTAAATAATGTGGGTACAAATTTGAACTTGGTCTGGTCCATTACATGAGCTATTGAGGCTAACCTTCTTTTCAAGTTCTTCGATTATCATGAGCTTATTTGTTTCATGCAAAGCA
The DNA here is from genome assembly GCA_022817965.1 of Solanum lycopersicoides. Lineage (NCBI taxonomy): Eukaryota > Viridiplantae > Streptophyta > Magnoliopsida > Solanales > Solanaceae > Solanum > Solanum lycopersicoides. The sequence goes on along the minus strand of CM040620.1, from coordinate 68,844,670 downwards.
AAACAAAATCAATTCAAATCCGGAATCAATTCATAGAGAAAAATTAGATAATTTAAAGTTGGTATTAAATTCAGTGTTTTAAAAGGGAGGGGCGCGAGACGTTTTAAGCAATATTGAGTGAGACGTAAATCTCGAGATATGGAGCGTAAGTCTTTTGATCTAGGAGACGTAGTTTTATGTATATTCAATTTTAGAATTTCATTACTAAGAAAATAAGCAAAAGTAAATATTCTAATCATTTTATAATTTTTTATTATTAAATAACCTATAATATGATTTTTATTTGAGAAATGTATTAATAACCAATAATGGAGAAAAAAAGTAATACAATTACTATTTGAGAAAAATCATCACATCAATAACAAAAAACATGATTTAAGGCAAATAAACGTTCAAAAATTTAAAAGACGTATGTTTTTACGTTTGAAGCTTACGTCCCAAATTCTAGGACTTACACCCTATAGATCTATATCTTCGATTTGCATCCTGGAGCGTTTTAATATACCCCACACCAAGACTCACCCGGAACTCACCCCAAACGTTTTCAAAAACACTGGACTACTAGCTAAAATAGTTTTTACAAATGAATACAAGTTAAATAACGGTGTCCAGATAGGACACGCCGTGAAATTCTTACAAATAAAATAGGATCTTCATAGAGGCCCAGATTCGTAAGAAGATCCAAGTTAAGGAAATTGAGCTTTTCTGCAGGCCCAATACAAACCCACAAAGTCAAATTGAAAAGGGAAAAGGAAAAATAACGTAACTACACAATTTTACTTTTCATATTCTTTAAAATTTTCTATCATTTTAAAATATTACAAAAATTCCTATTTTCCTTTCCTCTTTGCTTTTCTAGATACACATCTCACAGTCCTCTAACCCAAAGATTTTTGTTCCTATCTGGGAGAAGAAATTTGAAATTTTTGAAGTTGTTTTGCTTTGGGAGAAATTGATTAGCAGTGACGATAAAGCAATTGCGTAATTTATGAATTTGATATTAAATTTTACGTTTTTTTTTCATTTTATGTGCAACAAAAAAGATTTGGTTCCCTTATTTAGCGCAATAGAAAGATTCTACTTGAATCAAAATTAATGTATCTGAATGATGTATTATGTATCCGGCATATACAATTTTGAATGGATTATTGTAATTAGAATAAAAGTGGGGATATGATACAATTTACTTCTTATACTATGTGATTTATGTAAGTTATACGAAGAAAAATATTTTGGGTATTGGATGGGCTAAATAGAGAGTTGACAACGATATATAACACATGGGCGGATCGGTCGACTCATCCCAAAGTCCAAACTTTTTAATTGCACTAACTCAAATACTCTATTGGAGCTAGAATTACCACGACTGTTAGCATCAGACTTGCGCTGCCCTCCAGTGGATCCTCATTAAGGGCGGAAACTGGCCTCATGTGCGCCTCGAGTCTGTTATTAGCACGAAATAAGCAGGTGTAATACGGAAATTTAGCAAAGCAAATCTCGAAAGACCATGAGTAAGAAGACAAACGAGAAATATATCAAAAGACAAATTATTAACGTGGTTCGATCAATCGATCTACATTCACAAATAAGATGTGCAATACTTTATAAATATGAGAGTACAAAATATAGAGAGAAATAACCTCAACCAATTCACACGAAATACACGGGAGGTTCACGCAAGTCATAACGTATCAAACTTGTGTCCCACAAATTTCTCCCCTAACCAAAACTCTTAGAGCCCTAAGACTACATTGTGAATGTTGATTAAGTTAGACGGAAAGAATCTTTATTTATAGCTAGAGTCCTAAACCTTTTCATACAAGAAAATGAATATTTCGCTAAAGAAACATCAACTATCATTCTTAAAGTCTGAAACATGTTCTTAAATTAACGTGCTATATAAACAATTTGTATCCATTGAAAGGAAATAAATCAACTAGTGGTTTTGTTTGTTGTTTGGGGAAAAAATCCCTATTATAATTGGTATGGTTTCATTTTAACTAAAAAATTGAAATTGAACTTAACTAGCTCGGCCTTATATATATATAATTTATATAATATATTGTAATGTAAGCTATATAATAATTCTTAAACTTTTTATAGCTTTTGTCTTTCAACAAATTATTTCAAGCTTGGACCTAAAATTTTGAATGGTCCAAAATAATTTATTGCTCATGGATACATGTTATTTACTCAAAAAAGTTCAAATCAAATCAATTGATGCTTAACAAAAGAAATAATTTAACAGTAGAAATGACAATAATATTAGGTACTCTCTTTAGCGAATGTGTTGTCTATTGTCACTGAAAAGGGTAGATGCAGCTAACTATTAGTTGCGCACTCGTCTGAATATATAGTATATTTAACGCGAAAGGTAAATTTATTTATAAAAAACTATTAAAACTGTAATATAAACAGGTGAATCGTAAAAGAGTTTAATTTTTAAAAAAAAAAATTGAATCCATAAAATTTAAATTTTGGACCCGCTCACTAAGTTGTGGGAGTGATATTTTCAAGCAAATTTCTCATTCTAGTCTTTGCCTTATATATAAGAATATAAATATAATGATTAGACATTTTTGTTTGATAGTAACTCCAAAGGAATGGGTGGTATAATTAATAGCATATATATGAGATTCGTAGTCAATAATTGGATACAAGTTGGGCAAACAAAGCATGGGTGTGGTACCCTATCAACGTAGCAATGCAACATGCTGTGGTTAATTAATAATCTAAATTAACTATTTCAATTCTGGCATTTTATATCATGACAACCTTGAAATATTGGCCTTTGGCCCAAAAAATGGCTCATTAACAAATTGAATCTTAACAATTTCTTTAATATCTCTCCCATCAATAGAAGATTTGTGGCTTTCATATGCCTTGAAAACTTTTTGAGGGGCCTGATTTGATATCTCATTTGTCCTATACCACAAAAAAACTATTTTGGTCCTAAAAGTGACTAGAATTGTTTATTACATCTATTGGCCTCACTTTTGACCTACTCGAATAGACCCCTCTCCTTTTTTGTTCATGTTTAGTGTCAAGTGTTTACATTAAAGTCTGATAAATTCGAATGAAGTCGTACATTCAAAGTAGAACTCTTGATTTTGCACATATTAGAGTTTCAATCTAAGCTATTTTGATTAGGGGTAAAGGAGTATGCATCACTTAATTTATCACAAGCTTTGTTGGTGAATGTTAGTATAATATACCATAAATATAATAAATTACAGTTAAAAATATAATAATAAAAATGTATAAATAAAACTTTAGGCTCATGCATGGATATCTCACTCTTTTAAGGAGATTCAAGCTCAGAGCGGTATAATCTACACCGATTCAACAATAAGTCTCTTGATTTGTCCCCTTCAGGTTCAAGATATAACAGCCTAACAACTTTGTATAACTCAAGCAACTCAGCATTAGTTGAAGAGTATAAAGGTCCACAAATGAACATTTTCCTTCAAAACATAAATATTCTCTTTTGTATAGTGTATATAGTTGAAGACTTTAGAATATTTTTCTATGTCCGAACTCTCTCTTTCGTTACACTAATCTCACTATAAACATTACAGTACTACTCATTTTTTTCACTTTATATTTTCTTGTATATCTTTTATTTTTTGCAACACAAAGAAAGACCACACTATTTATAGGTGAGGAATTCTTCCTTACCGTGAATAGTAAGATAATGAATAGTAAATTGGATAAATGAATCGCTCGAACATTATATAAATTATAAGTTATACTGAGGTAGAATAATAGGTGAAATTAATGGTCGGTCATAGCAATAGTAATTACGAGAGTTATACCAAAATACTGACCACACTCTTGCCAACTTGTACCCACTAATAGATACACTTGATATTTTAATTTTAATATTAAAATGGATAAACACCAACAGCAATTCGTTGCCTGGTCTAAAATTGTTACTACACATAAAGATTATGAGTGTGTTTGGTATGAAAGAAAATATTTTTTTGGAAAGTGTTTTTTAATTTTTTTATGTTTGGTTGGGACAAAAGTTTTGGAAAATGTTTTTTTAAATCAACTCATTTTTCTCAAAATTAAGGAAAATGACTTTCCTTTAAAAATTAAGGAAAATTTTCCAAAACTCTCCTCCAATTTCAAATTACATTTTTTTTTTGAAAAAACATAGATTTAAAAAAAATATTTTCAATTTTAAAATTTTATTTTTTCACCCGATCTCTGACCCACCTCCCCTCACCGGCCAGCCCCTCCACCCCAAACCCAACCCCTCCCCAAAAAATTAAATTTGCTTTTTAAAAATATTTTTAACTTCAAAATTTTATTTTTAAACTCCTACCCCCGGGCAGCCCCCCATCCCCCCACCCCCACCCCAAAAAAAAAAAATTTGTTTTTTAAAAATATTATCAACTTCAAAAATTTATTATTTCACTCCTATCCCCCACTCCCAAAAAATATTAATTTTAATTTTAAAAAATATTTTCAATTTCATATATTATTTTTTACTCTAGTAAAAATAAAAAATATCTCTCAAAATATTTTTCATTCAATAATCAAACACTAAAAATCATTTCCAAAAAATATTTTCTACTCACTAACCAAACATGAAAAAATAAGTCCAAAATTTACTTATTTTCCAAAAAAACATTCTCTATGAAAAACATTTTCCTTTATACCAAACACACCCTATATATTTGCTTTGCATCACATGGGTCGGCTCTTATGTTTGGAAAATCAAATTATAAATATCCCTTTTTACATTAAAAGAATACTTCTCTATGCTGAAATTTATTGGTCCGATTAGTTAGATAGATAAAAAAATTCTAAAATCATATAAAGAGTTAATGGAAAATTTTAGATTTTGGTAAAACCATTTTCTTATGTATTTATATTGAAAACAGTGCCGGCTCTTGCCTATAATTTTTAAGGCTACTACCTTAGGCCCCCCATTTTTTGGGGACTCAAATTTCTATAAATAAAAAAATTATATTTAATTTTTTCATGAAAAAGAACTAATTATTCATAATAAAAAGTATATATATAAATATTCTTTGCTAACGCTTACATTTTTATTTTATTTTTTTAATCCTTATGCACTCTATTTCTTTACATCTTTGATAGTTAGAGTAATATTTTGTTAAAAATATAAATTAATAGACAAAAAATGTTGAACAAAGTAAATTATTAATATACTTTAATTTTTTTTTAATTTTTTTATTAAAGTAGGATATACCAAGTTATCAACTTTTTGAATTAGATTCTATAATTCTAATTCTTGTCTTTATTTAAAATTCATCAACTTATTACTTATAGAACTATATTATCGATTCATATAATGATTTTCTCAATAAAATGATGTCTTCGATGATAAAATCTTGCTTAAAAATAATATTTTAAAAGGTATTTGAAAAAATGATTTATAAAAAAGATATTAAGTAATAATTTATATCTAAAAATTTAGAAAAATCAATAAATACAGATAAAATTTATTTAAATTTTGGGCTTTTAATTAAAATTTCGCTTTAGGCCTCGAATTATATTGAGCCGCCTGATTGAAAATTACTTCGGTTGCTACTGTTGGTTTGAATAATAAGCAGTAGAAGTTTTTGAAGTAATCTACTTCATTTATAGTATTTGAATTTCGGATAGATATTTTAGGTTTTTCAAATTTTCATTAATATTTTGAGCCCTTGAGCCCTTTTTGCGACACAATCTTTAAAAAAAATAAAAATATATATATAACTTTTTTTAAATAACGCTGGTATCTGAATCAGCTTTTATTCGACTTGATTAATTTCATAACATACGTAATACCTTGCATCCAAATAGATGCCGAGTAAATTTCACCAAGGTTTCATTAGTTATGGGAATTTTAATTGTTTCATAAGCAATAAAGCAACGTATAAGCAATAAAGCAACGTATATATTACCTTCCTTCAACAATAAGTATTAGCTAGACTCCTAATACTACAATCGAGACTGACAATGAATATTCTAGTAAATTAAATATATACAAGATTCCTACTATAATTAAGCAACTAATCATTCTAAAAATAATACTAATTAATGATAATAATAATAGATGCAACATCCGAACACTATCACTAATGACACAAGTTTTCAGATAGTTTAATTGATTGAATATCTAAATATTCACATTATTGACGAGGGTTATTTTCATATTGTAATTCCCTTCTCATTTCTCTGTTTGTTTTTTAAGGGGAAAAAAAAAAGAAGAATTTTTTGATATTTTTTTTTTACAATTGAAATTCCATTTTTCTTTTCCATGACCATGTTGGCATCCTATAACCAACATGAAACTTACACTACTACTAGTAATTAAAAACTTTGAAAGCTACGTCGTTGATTAACAAAAAGCAAGTTCCTCTCTCAGTAAGATAGCCACTTCTAGGAGAAAATAAAACTCAAGACTCTCATTTGACTTTAACGTGATTTGCTTTTAGTGTGTGTGACATGTCAACAATTAAATGGATGTGTAAGTGGGGAATAAAATAGGCTTAATATAATATTCTGTTAGTTTTTTAGTGGTCTATATCACTATCAACGTAATTTAGGAAAAGTTCTTCTTTCCCACTTACCGATGGCGATGGCCAAAAGCACTGCTGTAACAAAAATAATTTTCAGCGATAATAAATATTAATATTAATAAAATATGTTAAATTTTTTATTGTATTAGTTAAGTGTCATTAGAATTAATATCGTCAAAGGCTTTAAGGACATACACAAAGAATGTTAAATACTGCTAAAAATATATATTTAGTAATTGTCGCTAATGACCATTTTTTATGTAGTGAAGCTTCATAAATTTTTTATTTATCATTATTCATATAAATATAATGATACGTTTAAGATTATAAATTTCAAATCTTATATCTGCATAAATATTTTGTCCGTTTAAGATCATAATTTCACAAAATCTTAAAGTTTTTGTTTTGAATCAAACTATATCGTATAAATTAGAATAGAGTGGATAGTAATAATTGAGAATCGTCCAGCTATATATATGTTTCGCTCTTCCTTCTTGCTATAGTGGCAAGCTAATTATGCTGTTAGACATGGATGTATAATTTTAAATTAGTGTGAAAAGTGGCATGAACAAATTTGCTACTTTGAAGTAATATGGAAGTGAACTTAAAAAGGGACATGCAATACAAGTAATTAAAAGTTTTTCAATGTCATGTTTGTTAATTTATATGAAAAAAAAGATTTATTCAATTATGAAAATGAGTTAAGCCGAAAATTGCTTGAGAGTTAGTTACTTAATTAGTACAATGATAAAGGTGAACAAGATGTTTGAAGTCCCCTAATCAATTATCTCTCCATCTCAAAATATTTGTCATTCTTTTCTTTTTTAATAATCGAGAAATTTATTTTTGACTTAATCTTTGGATCAATCACAGACTTCTAAACTCAGTGAAAAATAGGCCCTTCTCTTTTACCCTTCTTCACTTAAATACAGACTTCTCTTTACATATTAGATTTAAACCCGTGACCTAAGCCACAAATATCTTATTATAAATATCTCAAAGTAATCAACGTTTAGATATTTAAAACAAAACTTTTTTTTCTATTTTATCCTTGATAGTAATTGATCTTGAAGATTACAAACACATTGAAAAAAATTAAGGTAGGAAAAGGAAAAATGAAGAGGGGATTACTGTGAGGAAATTATAACACAAATAAAAAAATATTCCATGAATAGATTATATTTTAAGATATAAATAATGATATTATAATCAAATATCCCTCCTAATTAATAATATTATAAATATAACTAAAAGAATATGAAAAATATTTTAAGACGGATCACTATGTACCTTGTTAAGGCAGTAGTTTAGAAGTTGACTCACATTTGACCCTTCCTAATAGTAATTGTCGGTCATCATTAACAAATATTATAACTATAACAACTCTTCTTTTCCATTGCGCATGCATTAATAGTTAAATTTGTTTTTGTGTAATAGCATATAATAAATAATATAAAAAAGAGGTAAATTACATTAATTTTCTTTAAATAATTAGTGATGGCCTTAGTGGAGATATTTATATATATATGGTCCATTCTCCTATAAGACATTCCATCAAATATTATATACAACATGAGTCTAGCTAATGTTGGCATATATGATTAACAAAATTATTAGCGCCTTCAAACCCATGTGTTAATCCTATTACTCTATTATTATTGTTAGTTTATTCTGTTGATACACTAATTACAACGTCTGGCTTATTGATACATGAAATGTTTTTTTTTCCTCCTAAATCCTAATGATGAAGTTTTCATGACTCACTAGAATATGTACAACTTGACACTATATTTATTGCTTCATTGAGTACTAATTAAAAGTGCTAATCCCTGTGTGATGTAATTGGTGACATGGTTTACAAAATGTCCTTTTCTGGGCTTCTACAATAATTTATCCATTAAAATATGAATTAGTATATGTTGGGTTGATAAAGACAAGAATAAGTGTTACTTTACCCTTCATAAAATAACTCTTTAATTAAAAAAATTGAGTAACCATCATGAAATTCAACAACTTTTTACAACGCATTAAATGGAAGTTAAAATATCAATTTCAATTAGAAACACATTTGTAATTGGTATATATAAACAACATAATTTCTTTCAATTTCTCATTTCAATATTGCCTTCTCACGATAGCAAAAAAAAACTTTTAGCACTAATAAAAATAAGGCAACTTTCATATATAGCAAATATTAAATTCATATTTGTATGCTATAACAAAGTTTGTATAATTGCGCTCCATAACAAACTTATATATGTATAATTCGCTATACATATACAATTGAAGCGAATTGTATAAAACGAGAAAGAGAGAAATTATATACAATTTGAATTGTATAAAACGAGAAAGCGAGCAAGGCAAAATTGAATTGTATAAAATGAGAAAGAGAGAAATTATATACAATTTGAATTTGTATAAAACGAGAAAGAGTGAAAGGCAAAAAGAGACTTGTGCAGGGAATATACAATTGAATCGAATTGTATAAAACGAGAAAGAGAGAAATTATATACAATTTGAATTTATATAAAACGAGAAAGGCAAATGAGACTTCGGCAGGGAAATATTTGTATTGTATAATTATAAGTGTATAGGACGAAGATATATGTATTTGCATGCGTTTATAAAATTTTCTCTCGCTTTATATAATTAGAAACACAATTTATACAATTCTATTGTATAAAGCGAGAGAGGCAAGCGACAGAAATAAGCGAGCGAGAGAGGGAGAGTGGTGTGCGAGAATATGAGGGAGAGAGGGACTGACAAACAGTTTGCTATGGAAAACAAATAAATCAAAGGGTAACTATTATATTTATTTTATATTATTAGTTTGTCATTCTATACAATTATCTCATAAAAATACATATTAACAAACACTATTAAAACGTTTACCGTAATTTATTAATTATCGATAGATCCAATATCGATTTAAAACTATTCTGAAAAATAAATGACTTAAGTCATATTAGTAGACAATAGTTAGTACCCTACCGCCGCCCCATCCACCATCCCAGGCAATATCAAACTGTTTTTGGATTTTTGCTTACAAAAAAGAAAAAACTGTTATTCGATCTGCTTTTTCGAAGACTTTCGAAAACGAGCAAGTTTCACGAACACTCAGCAAGTGAAGGACCGCTCCGTTTGCTTCTCGTCTAGTATATATATACAAATGTTTATAGAAAGGAATGATTATACCCTTAAACATATCTAAAATTAAATGTTAGATATATCTTAGTTAGAGAACTGTCCACATCTACTTCGTTCACTCGAGTGGGGACTATTGAGGATTCAAATGTCATTTTCTCCCCCAAAATAAAAATAATCTTTTTGGGGTCTCCATTTTTTTCTATGAAGAAAATAATAATAATAAAATTATATAAGATTCAATATGGAGGTGGGGGTCAAGACATGTCAAAATAGTAGGAGAGTAAGTGTAATGGGATTGGGTGTCATCCACAAATCATAAAGTTATGATTTAAATTAAAAGAAATATAAAGGTATCATGTGGAGCTGATGTGTAAAATAAATTGAATAACTTGGCTGCTGCGTAGATGCCAACATGTATCAGATCACTCTTTTCTCTCTTTTATTTCTTAATTCTCATTGCCCAGACCCTACCCTAACCCTAACCCTACTTTCTTCTTTTACCTTTTTTGTTTTCTTATTCGAATCCGTATTAGATTGTTGATTAAATTTGAATAGTACACTATAGGTTTCATTCAGGATGAACTCCCAATATGATTTCCTTCATATGCAATATTCGAACGCAAGAACTTTAATTAAGGATGAAATAGTTTCATCACTCTATAACAATCTATGTTGATATTAATAATTCATTATTCTCGTCCGTTCAATTTTATACGATCACTTTCCTACAATATTAAAATCATATTTAGTTCATTCATAATAAATGGAGTACTAGATTATTATAAGTGTAACATGCTGAATTGACTTTACAAATAACTAATACTAATTTAGATAAAATTATACAAGTTGCTGAAATGATAATAGATGATAGTTAGCATGCTTGATAAAATAAAATTGAGGCAAAATAATTAATGATCACAGTATTTCAATTTATGTAATATACTTTCCTTTAAATTTATTCAAAAAGAAATGACCATTAATAAAATGACTATGATATGAATATGATAACACTATATAGTAAAATCATTATTCAATAAATTAAAAGGGGGCATGCAAAGGTAGGTTGGGTTGATTTATAAGTAGTCCCACAGCTCAAAGATGCTTATATATATAGAAGAAGAATTTAAAGGTAGAGATTCCTAGTTACCTTCTTTATATTGTATACTTTATAACGTGCATACATATATATGATTTGCCTTTATAATTGAAGTGGCCCAATATTATTTTCTTTAATTTCATGGAAAGTTGCAATCACACGAGGCAATCCAGTCATACATACACAGATCCCACGGACCCATCAAAATCACTCAACTTGTAAGGAAAAAAAAGGCATTTTTTAAGTTGCAAAAAGTGAAAAGAGACTAATATATACTACTTTTTCAAAGGGGGAACTTTTGTAAATAATCACTGAATTAATTTTAATTAGGCTCTATAGTTATAATTTATGGTTACAATTCGTAGTTATATGTTAGAGAGAGGAGAGAGGAGAGAGGACGGACGATTTGTATTTATATATCTTTCATATATTTGTATAATTTGTATTTGTATATATATAAGCGAGGAGGGAGGCAAGAGAGGAGAGACACACGTAATTATAACTAAAATGAAGATGCGAGTGGTAATTAAGTCAAACTATAATTATATTAACTAATTAATTAGTACTATATGTTTGCTTATCCGCATAATTTCTCCTTTTCTAACTTGGAAAAAACATTTTTCAATTCTTGTGTTTGTCTAGTCAAAATATTTTTTTATAGATTTTTTGTTTACTTAAAATCAGAAAAATAACTTCTCTATCGAAATAAGAAATTTCATAATTAAATCACGATAGAGTGTAGACATTGAAATTTTGTAGGACTTTACAAAATAAGTTATATTTTAGTTAGGGTTCTTGGAGGATACTCTATCTTAGCCCTAACTTATGCTTTCCCTTGAAAAGACATTCCGAAAATTCCATAACTTCATAGGATATTCATAAAGAGATTAAGATGTGGTTTTCGACGTTTGAGAAAGAAGAATCAAGTATTAACAAGATTGTTACTGCAATATTTATTTAATTGTAATTTATTTTCTATCACTTTAAATCTGTAACAAACACATATATATCAAGTTCATTGGCCCCGGCCTTGGGCCCTTGTTCCGTAGTATTTTACTAGATTACACCTAAAATACTTTTGGGACAGTATCTGTTTTCTTACTTATTAAGTATCATAAATAAGTTAAAAAAATTATGTATTTTCTATTAAAACTATTTCTTTTCTTAAAAAGACATTCTCTATCGTCCAAACACACACACACCAACCAATTAATGGATTCTTTTTCATACTTATTGTACCTTTTTTTCTCATAGATATTGTCGGACATATATATACTAATTAAATTTATATAAGTTTAGGTTTGCTCCAATTGGAAGTATTCCAATAGCCTTGGTGCGTATAATTAACAAAAAAAATGACCTAAAACTTTCTATGCTAATTCGTTTTTTAATTAGAGATTCCAATAGTGAAACAAAAGGTCATATAATACACTTTGTAGCCACCTTCTTTTTTACCTAAACTTTAGCCTAACAAAAGTATATATACATATATAATAACTGCAACGTTAAAAAGGATATATACATAATATATAATAAAAGTCTCGATCGATCACCACAACTTCTCTCATTGGAGATAATTAAATAGACATTGATTTAATTTAATTTATGTAAGCGATTATAAGTTTCAGAGTCAATAATTTATACAAGGATAATAAAATATAGATGTACGTAATGTCACAACTATGAGATCGATGTACTAGAATTTGGTAAACTACTTGTGGAAATAAAACAAAATGAACGAATAATTAGCTATATATTTAGAAGTTCTAAAGATAAACGTTTTTCTATTTAGACGAAAATCTGAAATTGGATGTAGATTCTGCAAAGATCAGAATTAAGATAAGTAATATTAAAAGGGCAAGTTGGCCATAAAATTAGCCAGTCAAAGGATATTTAATTTTAAGTAGCAAAAGGATATATTATTTTTATGATGGTTATTACTTACTATTTAAAAATTATTATTTTTACACCAAAAATAAAAATATTTTTTTAGAATTTCAGTGAGAATCTTCTCTCATGGATGGACTTGGAGAAAACATGTTTTACAATATTCTCTTTGTCGATTTTAATTGTTATAATTTCTATTTTTAAAGTCAAATTATAAGAACTTGACTAATAATTTAAGATGTATTTTTTCAATATTGATATGTAAAACATTGCAATTTATAGTATTTTTTCATATAATTTTTGAATATTTAAATTTTTTATTTAAAATATTGAATTAATGTAATCTAATTTAATTTTGAAAATTAATTAAATTGACTATCAGAAAACGTAACATGACAAATAAAAATAGACTAAAGGAGTACTAATTTTTCATTAATTCCAATAAAAACACTATGTTTCTAGCTGTGGAAGTCAAAGAAGCTTATAACCATTGAATTAGATGGAAAATAATTTTCATCATAAAATAAAATAAAATCTATTTTTGCATCAAATTGATATCTCTGTTTAGGCGATACACAATTAGATTAACGGCATGAATTAGACAACTGTGGTGAACTAAAGTTATAATATACTCATAGGAAAAATAAAAAAATAAAAATACAACTCATTCATATATATATATTATTATTATTATTGGTTAATTAGAACATCAGATCTGAAGAGGACCAGCTCACAGTGGAACTGTCCCAGTTAATATTCTTTTTTCCGTGTCTGACATATTAGAATCGATTAAATTTGAATTTGCGTAGAAAAAATTTACAGAATAATATTTCCTAACAAATCAACTCCATAATCAAAGACTCAAATTCAAGACCTTTTAATTAAAATAAAGAAATACTACCACTCTACTACAATCCTCGTTAGTGTTCAGTTAATAGTTAAGCCACCATTTACTTGGACCATACTGCCATATGTAGAAAAAAATAAAATGGACGCCCATATTCCTCTTCTTATTGGCTAATTAATAGACATGTTTTATGTTGTGTAGTGGTAACGTACCTATCGACCATTTTTTAATTAAATTGTCATTTTCTTAGGGTTGGCTTCTTCTATTTCAACTTGTCACACTTTGCTAACCTTACTATATATATATATACTCAACAACATTGACTTTTAGTTTAATTTTCTCTTTCTTCCTATTTTTTCGTACCTTGACGCAAAATTGCTTTAATATTGATAAATTTAAGAACGAAAAGTTTGTTTTAATGTTATTTTATAAAAATAAATACATCATAGTCGATCTATTCAGCTCGAGGTATGAATGTTTTTCAAAATCACATTAGGATTATCCCCAAATGGCATCTCTTCTAATCTCACATGTAAGTGATGATCCCTATTGCTTTTCTTAATATAAAAAATGTCAGAAAAAGAACTTTGTATATAGTTTAGTTAAAAAAATATTCAAATATGAATTTTCTCTTTCTTTTTACTTGCTTCCTAAGCAAATTGCAAACCTATGTATATATATATAATAATCGTTAAAAGTGGAGTACAAATTTTCAATAATTGGGACTTGCAAGTTGTACTATGTACTAAAAGGGAAAATATACGTCTGGACCACTAAGTACTTATTAATCCGTCTATAATTAATCATTAGTCTTAATCAGAAAGGAGTATTAAAAGTTGGTACAATCACTAAAATAAGCTTATACATATAAGGCCACAAATTTACAACTCAACAATTTCTAATTCCATATTCAGCTAATTAATTAGATTGATATCGAAAGCATTTCATCATAATATGTAAAATTTAAATACCCTCTTCAAAAATACCATAGTACATAACCATTTTAAATTATTTTGTTACAAACGTCTCTATATTCCCACTAAAAATGTTTAAAGGCCATTTGCATATTTTTTTTTTAATTGAATCAGTAAAAAAAAGAAAAATAGTAATATTTCCGTACTAAAAATTCAGAGCTGTATTCAAGGGAGGGTCACCGGGTTCATGTGAACCCATGCTTTTTTTTCAAGATCATATATCGTAGTGTTATATTTTTAAAAGAATGTTGAAATATAGATGTGTGAACTCACGCTCGGAGTATCACATATGATAAGATTGGGTGCACCTCTTTACGTAATGTTAGATATTTGAATTTTATATTATCTTTTTTTTTTCTTTTACAAATTAGATAATACTTTTCTTAGTGGTAATTAGTAGCACTTTTGGCGTTTTAATTAATTCAATATATATATATATATATATATATATATATATAAAAGGATTTGTTGTGGACCTATAATATTAAATTTTTAATGATTTTGAATAGTAAAAAACTAAATATCGAACCGATCAAATTTATATTTTAGATCAATTTTTTTATAATAGTACACCCATCATTTCAAAATTTTAAATAGCTAAAATTAAGTCCACTATTTGAATGAGAATCTATCTCTTACCATATATATATATATATATATAGTAAGCTATTTCATGGAAAATAAATAAAAAT
>CM040620.1:68801779-68828488 GCA_022817965.1 Solanum lycopersicoides | reverse complement strand
GATAAAACGCTCATTTATTTTTAATCATAAGTCTCAGGTTCAGTCTCTAGGTATGGAGTCATTTTTGTTAGAGATCATTTTACCTCTCATCTGGAATTTTTAATCATAAGTCTCAGGTTCAAAACGGAGGGAGTATTTCAATCTTATAGTCTCTTAAATATATCAAGTATATATGATATTGTAATTAATTCTTCTTAAAATAGATTTTTTATTTTATTTTTAAAAAAAAATAAACCATAAATAAAACCATGATCTCTAGTGAGAAATCAGCCTCTTCTCATCACACTTTAATCCATTTTAATTAAGGTACTTTACAATTCTCCTCTCTTTTTTTTCAACACGAACTAAGCATGTTGTTGGCATCAATTTGCTTGAAACAACGTACGAACGTACGTTAAGAAAATTATATGGACTTGTCTAATATTGTTAAGAATGAAGCGTTCACATTATTTCACATGAAAGAAAAGACGCCGTACAAACTTAGCATAAAAAACAGGAATATATTAGGTTCTCATGTCTCAGTTGATGTGATACATTTTGTTTTTTAGAGTCAAACAATTTAAGTTTAACAAAAAATATAAGCATGTAATCTTTAATTTTTTTAAAAATAAAATTTATATATTTGTAAACTACGTAAAAAGTATTATATATCAAAATTCTTGATAATTCAAAATATTTAAAAGATATATAAAAAAATTACGATCAAATTAATAAAAAACTTATTAAAATTTCAAAATCTAAAATATGTCATAATATATTCCAAGTGAATCCAATAGAAGGTGTTTAATTTGTCGAAACCTAGGAAACGCACTTGAGTGCAATTTGTTTACGTACGACATAATAAAGCGTGTTCATAACGGGTGCATGCCTATAGAGAGAGAGCAAGTGGAATAAAAGGTCGACGTACATTGAGTAGGTTTAGTGGAAATCATAGTGGAAACTACAAATAAAGTGGTGATATTCCATATTTATATCGACGATATATATATAGCATAATATAGAATAATATAATCAACTCTCGTTATGATTATAATATTTGTCTAAAATTTCATGATTGTTACACTAATAATAAGGCATTGTTATATATGTATACCACATTTTATGTTTGGTTTTGATTGAGTTGTTATAACAAAATACACAAAAAATATAACTTTATAATTTTGTGTATATCAAGAAGAAGGAAATGTACTTATATTTTACCAATTTAACCAAATAAATAAATAAAAATAGTATGACGAATGTAAAAGAGGTAAATATTTTGGTAGTCTTTCCTCCTAATATGAACATAAATGATTGACATTATTTAAATATAATTTTTTTCTTTTAGATATTTTTATTTGAAATTTATCATGTGTGTGACATCAATGATTATGATTGTCATAAGTATTTCAATATTTTATTTTATACATAATATTTTTCTCGATATAATATAAAAATGAATTCTAGACAAAATCATATTATCATAACTATATTTGAACAAGTTTATTATAGAAGAGTAATTTTACGAAGAGTGTACTGCTATAATTAATCTCACTGCTATTATAAGTAGAATATAATTATAAATTTAAAAAAGTAAAATATAACATAAAAAATTAATTCTAAAATAAATTATATTATCATAATAATATCATATTACTATAAAGAATGGATACTATAACAATATCTGACGGTAGAATTGAATAAATATGCATGCTACCACAATATCAAAAATGATTTTTAAAAAAAAAGACAGAGTACATCTAACACCTTAAAACTGTCTTATATGAATTCAATCATTTGTTTTAACATACTCATCAAAATGTTGTATGATGATTACATCCTATATATTATTATTATTTTAGGTACACTAAACTTTGGTAAAATTTGCAATTTATATCATTAATAAACATTGTCGCTCAAATCTAGATTGGATTCTACTTTGTTTTGAGCACCATATAACATAATTAAACAACTCAATAACCTAATAGTATTACGTGGTAAACACTAATTATAGCGGATCAAAGGTGGAATTATGAATTTATAAGAACTCAATTAGCTTCTATATTATTATATATATAAAAAGTATCATGAAGTATATATATAAATATATGACTCTGAATCCAATTATTATCATATATTAATTCAAATTTATCGTACGATATCATAAATTTTAAATCTTAAATTCGTCTCTAAAGCTCGAACAGAGGATATTGCTTCTAGTGACAGGAGAGGAGAAAAAGTAGTCATTGTCTACGAATTGAAATAAAGGGAACAGCACATATTTCCAAAGTGGAAAGTGAACTCCACTATACTTTATATAGCATGACGAATTACAAGTTGCTCATTGCAATGAGTTGGTTGTAGACATATATAGCAGAAAAACTGGAGATTCAATTCAAATAAATCCACCATTTTTTACTCACACAATTAGTTCTTTTTTAAAATAAATCAAAATAAACTTATGTGGATACTTGTAATAAGTGGAATTCTGACTCTGAATATGCCCACCACATAGGAATTGGTCCAATCTTTTTTCAGAATTTGGTGCCTAATTTTTGTGTTTCTTTGTTTGGAACTTTTGGTGTCTCATGTATCTCGGATACGTGTGATTAAAATTAAATATAATTTATTTAAAGATACAATTGATTCAAATAGATTTGCATATATATGAAATATATAATATATATGTATCTAATGTGATTCATATCTTTAGGAATACATATGAATTTCACTCGTCTCTCTTCTTATTTTTGTATATTTGATAGTAAAAATATATGTATTTAAATATATTTTATTCAATATATAGTAAAAATTTCTTAATTAGCAAAAAGATACATAATATTTTAAGAGTACAGATAATAATAGTATTATGATAGTAAAATGTATCTAATTACCTAGATTTTTTTTATTTTTTATTTTTTTAAATTTTGGGTGTGGGGTGACCGGAAAATACCTAAAATTAAAGCTGGTCACAACACATGCAGTTGACAAAATTTTGCTCTCGTCCACCAAAGACAAATAAAATCCACTTTATCCTTTTGTCTTTTATCTTCATTTTCTAAGATTATCTTTTTAGTGCTTAAAGATCTGATGTAAATTATTTTATTGGTGAAATAAAAAAGTCATCCTTTTTAGTAAGTTTATCTTAAACTAAATTTTCCCCGAAAAAGGTAATGATCGAACAAGTGGGATCGAGAAAATGACATTATATCATTTAAGTATCACAAGTCATTTTTAAAGTAATTGATTTTTTGAAAAAAATATTTCTATAAAATAGCAATATATTAATTTGGCTAAACTTTTAAAAGAGTATTGCGAGAAGCTCATTTTTCAGCCTTTGGAAAAGAAATTTTTATGATTATGGTTGACAATACTTTTAAATTTATCGTGATCGTCACCTTAATGAATAATACTCCCAAAAAAAATTAAAAAAATTTAAGAACTTAGATAAACAAACTACGTACTACAAAATTATCATATACATATATACTCCCTAGCTAGACAACAAACGTTTAGAAATTGAAGAAGGTAACAAAGTAGTACACGTTACAATTATTTAGCGGAAATGATATAATTATTGTTATATTAAATTAAGTGATAATGATAAATATGAAAAATTATAAAAAGTATTCTATGTAAATATTGTTATAGATTTTAGCGACTCAAAGTGTAATAACATTAACGCAATTGTTGATAAATATTTTTAAGACAATAAATATTACCCGTAAAAAAAATCTTTAGCCACTAAATATCTTTTTTTTTAAAAAAAAAAAGATATAACATTATTTTTTTTAGGTAAAACATTTTTCAAATTCTCCTATTTTATGAAATTACTTTTATGTCATATTCAACTCAAACAGGCAAGCGAAAAGGTTTTAGGTAAGCTATTTTATTGATACATAAATTGAATACTAAGAGGACAAAGGAGGCGTCTCTTCTTCTTTTTTTTCCTTGTATATATTATTTTTTATTTGGTATTAGATATTTATTTTTAAAATTAAATGCTTCTATCGAAAATGACTGCATACTCAATATTGAGATCCCAAATTTGGATTAAGAACTTAATGTAGTAATTAGATCACAACTTTAATGTAGTAATTAGATGACGTTTGTTTATTCTATAAAAGCATGCATATATATATAAAAAAAATTAAAAAAAAATCACCCCTTTTGAGAAAATTTAATTTTTTCTATTCAAATCCACAATTTTAGGATTAGAGGTGGGATAGTATTTACTATCAGTAACAAAAGCAAAATTTTCACCAAAAAAGTTTATCAGGGAAAATCATATACCCGATCTCCCAGTTTTGCTTTAAAATTCTAACTCCTTGTCAATTTTTGTATATAAACAGCTCTTCTTTATACTAATTACTTTTTAAAAATATCTATTTTGCCTTTACAACATCACTTTTTGTCTACTATAAATACAATTTAAGAACATAATAAATTAACTTTCAATATATATATTTATAATTTATCGATGAAAAATATGTTAAACCTCTTCTATCTCCGCCCAAACAATTACTTGTAGTATAGTTCTATAAGGTACGTTCGAAGCTCTTTACGAGAGACGTGCTATTATTTCTCATTTCTCTCACTAATAGCATTTGATTTTATTAAAATCATAGAATTTGACATTTAAACATATTGATTTTTTCCAATAACTGAATATTTTTGTCCATAACTCAAACGTCATTTTAAGTCAATTCATAGATGTCAAATCAACTCACTAATATCTAATATTTATTAGCTTTATTCTTTCCGTATTTTTTGTGTCTATCTAATTTCCTATTAAAAATGTTATATATATATATATATATATATATATATATATATATATATTCAAATAATATACGTAATTTGTGTGTCATGATTATTTATACTCCCTTCATTCGGTATTGTTTATCATATTATATTTTTTAAAAGTCAACTTAATTAATTTTTAAAGTTAAATTAGATTACATTTGATATTTTAAATAAAAAATTAGATATTCTAAAAAAGTACTATACAATTTTTTGTATATTATTATAATGAAAAAATATATCTTAAAATATTAGTCAAAATATTTATAGTTTAACTTTAAAAATAAAAATTATGATAAATAATACCGAACGGAGAGAGTAACAATTTAAAGGTACTGCCGTTATTATATAGATCCCTATTCTGAGATATGTTATACCCTTTCAAAGATTGGACCACATATAATTTGTATAGTAAGCATATTTTTTTGGTTTACATCACATTCAATTTTAAGCCAATTATATATAAAGTTGCCATAGGAAAAGAAAAAAAAAGGAAGAGCAATTGTCTCATTAATAAATGGGGACCTAAGTGAAAAAAGACAAGAGATATGTGGACTTGAATATAATTGTGATATTTTTGGAACTTGAGTATAGGAATAGGACTAAACACCTACTCATGAATATGTATCGTTCGATCAAATTTATTATAAAAATTATGTATGTTACACTAAAATATACATATATATACATTTATTGGCTCACTAGATCAGTCAAAGATATTAGACTTTTGTAATTTTCTCAACTATACATCATCAATAATCCATCCTTATAGTCTTGGTGAAGTATGATTGTTTTTTCTTTTTATGTATGTCAAAAAAATTTAAGAAAATTAATAGAGTACTATTATTTGGTTCTACCAAAAGCCTATGTTAGGTAGCTCCTTTTGTCCTAATATAATTGTGTCATCTACTTTTACCTAACAACATAACATACATAGCACTTTTCACAACATCTCAAAACACTAGATACCCATAGGTTGTTTTAATTATGGAGCACTAGTTATCATTAAAGAACTTTTTTTTTCTTTTATAGCTAAGAGTTTGTTAAGTTTGGCATAATTAAACTCTTGTCCTCTATTACTTTACTTATCCATTCACATTAGTTTAGTAATCTATAATAAAATTGTAGGACAATGTTATATTCACTCCATTTTACTATTAATTAGCTTTTTATGACTTTCATTGAGCTTTTTAGCAAAAGCCATCCAAAATATTGCTTTCCTCAGCTTTCAGTTTGTATAATCCTCATGTGTATATCTAATTCAATATAAAAAATAATCTTTGACCTTTAAATTTTTCAAAGTAAACAAAAGCATCTCTTAACTAACTTTTTCATCCAACTCTACCAAAGAAAAGTGATAGTGTCCATTCATAGGCCCAAAATCTATCTCATATCATAGTATTATTAGAATTAGATCTATCTCAATTTTTAGTTCGCACGATTTTAAGTCTCATACTATATTATTTATGGTCTAAATGTCAGTCCTAGCGAGGTGTGTGATGGTGTAATTCGAAGTCCCACAGACTGATTATATGAAAAAATCCTCGACAATATGATATTTACATTCATTGTCTTTTTTTCCAACGAAACTAAATACTTTTTCCGATAATAAATTGGCTTTACCTCACTTATGGGTGCAACTTTTTAACTATCTTAAGTTTTGTCTTGCATATAATAATGAACATTATTTAGTTCTAGAATTACTTTATGCGTTATTTATATTAAAAAGGGCGGAATAAGTTATATGTGTATATACCTAATATACGTTTTATCTCGTGACGTTTTGTAGATTGATTTCAACTTTGAATTTTGACTCAAACCAGTCTTCCTAAAAATAATTATATAGCTTCGCACAGATTTTTTCAATGAATTTCTGGCAGGCTGGCTCATTCAAGAAATTCACGCGTGATATACATGATATATACACGTGATATATCATCGCGGTGATGTTTTCCGAGCGATTTTAACTCTGAATACTCACTCCAAATCACGGCCAATCTTCTACAGAATTTATAATTTACTGAGGGGTGGTTAAAGAAGAAAACTTGGGTTTGTTGAAAAAAAAAATTGTGAAGAAAGAAAAGATTGAAGTTATAGGAATTACATGTTGCTAAATATATTTGGGTGCCAATGTCAATTGTTTGGGCTACAAAATTGAACTTGGTCTGGTCCATTACCTGAGCTATTGAGGCTTACCTTCTTTCCAAGTTTTTCAATTATCATGAGCTTATTTGTTTCATGCAAAGCAAAACAAAAATCAATTCAAATCCGGAATCAATTCATAGAGAAAAATTAGATAATTTAAAGTTGGTATTAAATTCAGTGTTTTAAAAGGGAGGGGCGCAAGACGTTTTAAGCAATATTGAGTGAGACGTAAATCTCGAGATATGGAGCGTAAGTCTTTTGATCTAGGAGGCGTAGTTGTATGTATATTCAATTTTAGAATTTTATTACTATGAAAATAAGCAAAAGTAAATATTTTAATCATTTTATAAATAAATTTTAATAAATAACCTATAATATGATTTTTATTTGAGAAATGTATTAATAACCAATAATGGAGAAAAAAAGTAATACAATTACTATTTGAGAAAAATCATCACATCAATAACAAAAAACATGATTTAAGGCAAACAAAGGTTCAAAAATTTAAAAGACGTACGTTTTTACGTTTGAAGCTTACGTCCCAAATTCTAGGACTTACACCCTATAGATCTATGTCTTCGATTTGTATCCTGGGGCGTTTTAATATACCCCACACCGAGACTCACCCGGAGCTCACCCCAAAAATAGTTTTCAAAAACACTGGACTACTAGCTAAATAGTTTTTACAAATGAATACAAGTTAAACAACGGTGTCCAGATAGGACACGCCGTGAAATTCTTACAAATAAAATAGGATCTTCATAGAGACACAGATTCGTAAGAAGATCCAAGTTAAGGAATTGAGCTTTTCTGCAAGGCCCAATACAAAACCACAAAGTCAAATTGAAAAGGGAAAAGGAAAAATAACGTAACTACACAATTTTACTTTTCATATTCTTTAAAATTTTCTACCATTTTAAAATAGGGAAATTTTTCAAAATGTCAATATTTTAACATTTAATAGGACCTCTTAGTCACACTTTCACTATTTATTGAAAATGTTAATATTTTAGTTGGTTATGTATTTAATATTATTTTTATTTTGTTTTAATTAAAAGAATACAATTATTTAATAATAGAAAGGAAAAATTTAGGAAAGAGAATATTTTTATAAGGAGTATATCACTTAAAATACTCATCAGTTACAAATTTAATATTTTATAAAAGAAACATATCACTTAATATCTCTCATCTTTACATAAAAAATCAAATCTAAAAAAATCCAAAAAATCAAATCCTTTGTCTTCTTCATCATTTTCTCATGAATTTTGGCGCTGGTAACAATGGAGAATCCAAAGGTTAAGTTAATGTGTAGCTATGGTGGAAAAATTCAAATTCGTCCTCACGATCATCAACTATCCTATGTTGATTAAATTTGCATTTTTTTTTTACGAGAAGATTTTGGAAACGAGTATAATTTCATTGACAAACAACTATGGAGAAGGAATTTTCAACTGAAAATTCGATATAATCCGTGAAATACAATCGATCAAGTATTCGTTAATTGTTGAATCATTAATTTGTATGGGAGTTTTGACATGAACATTTTTTTTATTTTTTTGGTAATTATATATTTTTTGGATGACAAGACAGAGTTTACTAATGCATAAGTTAATACATATTTGTATTTGAGTTTTGGAGGGAAAAAAAGCAGACAAAGAAGAAAGAGAGAGTGAGAAAGAAAATTGTAAAAATTGTATTCATACAGGAATTGTATTCATATTAATTTTTGTTTGTCGATTGTTTTTCTTTTGCTCAACATTTGTATTTTTATTAAGAATATTGTATTTTTTTTTTAGTTTATAGTCATCTCAATAGGTACGCCAAATGAATTTATATTTTTTAAGTATAAATGTATCATATTTCTTTTCAGAGTTAATTTGTATTTTTTTAAATAATATTGCATTCTTCCTCAACTGATTGTATTATTTTCACTTTCTATGCTATTTTTTTAGAATTGTGTATCCTTTCTTAAATCATATTCATAAGTAATGATTGGATTATATTGAGATACAATCAATAATGTTTTTATAATACAAATAATAAAAATATATATTTGACAGACATGTAATACAATTTTGATCACTGAGATACAATTTTTTAATTTTTACTATGAAAGTAAAGTAACAATTTTAATTTTAATGGTAAAGTGAGCACATAAAATACAAAAGTTTTTGGTATACAATTATGATGAAAACATAGTTATAAAGAAATACAGACTTGTTGTCATTTAAATTGATGTTGAAATACAAAAATGAACACAATTAATACTAACTTTAATTGAAATACAAAAATGACTTTGTTAGTATATCATTATGATAAATACAAAAAAAAAAAAATACAAACTCGTCTGTATACAACGTGAGAGTTAAAATACAAATTGATCACAGTAAAATATTAACCTCAATATGATGTTCAGTTTTAATTTGAATGATAAAATGAGCACATAAAATACAAAAGATGCATACCTTCATCAAAGAGATTGTTATGAATATCTTTAGAAATATATATTATTATTTTTTTGGAAAAAAAATAACAAGAGGGAGAGTGATGTGGGAGTTTAAAAATGGAGAATAATTGGAAGAGGTAAATATGAGAGAGAAAATATTTATGTAAAAAAAATATGAGAGAGAGAGAGTTGAAAAATGTCTAATTAAGGTGAGACAAAATAGGAAGTAAATTAGGATACATAATATTTTCTAAAATAATGATATTTTGACATTTTTACTAATTTTTATGAAATATAGAGGTTTTTACTAATTATGTTAGATTTTTTGACTAATTTGCTAATTTTTACTTTAAAATATTACAAAAATTTCTATTTTCCTTTCCTTCTCTGCTTTTCTAGATACACATCTCACGGTCCTCTAACCCAAAGATTTTATGTGCAACAGAAAAGATTTGATTCCCTTATTTAGCGCAATAGAAAGATTCTACTTGTATTAGAAATAATGTATCTGAATGGTGTATTATGTATCCGGAATATACAAATTTTAATGGATTATTATAATTAGAATAAAAGTAGAGATAGGATATAATTTACTTCTTATACTATGTGATTTATGTAAGTTATACGGAGGAAAATATTTTGGGTATTGAATGGGCTAAATAGAGAGTTGACAACGATATATAACACATGGGCGGACCGGTCGACTCATCCCAAAGTCTGAACTTTTTAATTGCACTAACTCATACTATTGGAGCTAGAATTACCACGACTGTTAGCATCAGACTTGCACTGCCCTCCAGTGGATCCTCATTAAGGGCGGAAACTGGCCTCATGTGCGCCTCGAGTATGTTATTAGCACTGAAATAAGCAGGTGTAACACAGAAATTAGCAAAGCAAATCTCGAAAGAGCATGAGTAAGAAGACAAACGAGAAATATACCAAAAGATAAATTTTTAACGTGGTTCGATCAATTGATCTACATTCACAAAGGAGATGTGCAATACTTTATAAATATGAGAGTACAAAATATATAGAGAAATAACCTCAACCAATTCAGTCGAAATACACGGGAGGTTCACGCAAGTCATAACGTATCAAACTTGTGTTCCACAAATTTCTCCCCTAACCAAAACTCTCAAAGACCTAGGACTACATTGTGAATGTTGATTAAGTTAGACGGAAAGAACCTTTATTTATAGCTAGAGTCCTAAACCTTTTCCTACAAGAAAATGACTAGCCAAATATCTCGATATTTGGCTAAAGAAACAGCAACAATCATTCTTAAAGTCTGAAACATGTTCTTAAATTAACGTGCTATATAAACAATTTGTATACATTGAAAGAAAATAAATCAACTAGTGGTTTCGTTTGTTGTTTGGGAAAAAAAGTCCCTATTATAATTGGTATGGTTTCATTTTAACTAAAAAAATTCAAATTGAACATAACTAGCTCGGCTTTATATGTATATAATTTATATATTGTAATGTAAGCTATATAATAATTCTTAAATTTTTTATAGCTTTTGTCTTTTAACAAATTATTTCAAGCTTGGACCTAAAATTTTGAATGGTCCAAAATAATTTATTGCTCATGGATACATGTTATTTACTCAAAAAAGTTCAAATCAAATCAATTGATGCTAACAAAAGAAATAATTTAACAGTAGAAATGACAATAATATTAGGTACTCTCTTTAGCGAATGTGTTGTCTATTGTCACTGAAAAGGGTAGATGCAGCTAACTATTAGTTGTGCACTCGTCTGAATATATAGTATATTCAACGCGAAAGGTAAATTTATTTATAAAAAACTATTAAAACTGTAATATAAACCGGTGAATCGTAAAAGAGTTTAATTTTTCTAAAAAAAATTGAATCCATAAAATTTAAATTTTGGACCCGCTCACTAAGTTGTGGGAGTGATATTTTCAAGCAAATTTCTCATTCTAGTCTTTGCCTTATATATAAGAATATAAATATAATGATTAGACATTTTTGTTTGATAGTAACTCCAAAGGAATGGGTGGTATAATTAATAGCATATATATGAGATTCGTAGTCAATAATTGGATACAAGTTGGGCAAACAAAGCATGGGTGTGGTACCCTATCAACGTAGCAATGCAACATGCTGTGGTTAATTAATAATCTAAATTAACTATTTCAATTCTGGCATTTTATATCATGACAACCTTGAAATATTGGCCTTTGGCCCAAAAAATGGCTCATTAACAAATTGAATCTTAACAATTTCTTTAATATCTCTCCCATCAATAGAAGATTTGTGGCTTTCATATGCCTTGAAAACTTTTTGAGGGGCCTGATTTGATATCTCGTTTGTCCTATACCACAAAAAAACTATTTTGGTCCTAAAAGTGACCAGAATTGTTTATTACATCTATTGGACTCACTTTTGACCTACTCGAGTAGACCCCTCTCTTTTTTTCTTCCAGTTCGGTATCAAGTGTTCACATTAAAGTTTGATAATTAGAATGAAGTTGCACATTCAAAGTAGAACTCTTGATTTTGCACATTTGAATCTAACATATTTTGATTAGGGGTAAAGGAGTATGCATCACTTTATCACAAGCTTTGTTGGTAAATGTAGTATAATATATTATAAATATAATAAATTAGAGTTAAAAATATAATAACAAAAATGTATAAATAAATATTTAGGTTGATGCATGGATATCTCACTATTTTTAAGGAGATTCAAGCTCAAAGCGGTATAATTTAGGGTAACTTTCACATATAGCAAATAAAAAATTCATATTTGTATGCTATAGCAAAGTTTGCATAATTGCGATCCATAGCAAACATAGAAACTGTATAATTCGCTATACATATACAGTTGAAGCAAATTGTATAAAACGAAGTGTATAAAAGGAGAAAGAGAAAGACACTTGGGCAGAAAACTGTATAAAAACGAAGTGTATAAAACGAATTGTATGATTATAAGTGTATAGAACGATTATATACAATTTGAATTTGTATAAAATGAGAAAGAGAGAAAGACAAAAGATACTTGGCAGGGAATATACAATTGAATCGAATTGTATAAAACTAGAAAGAGAGAAATTAGATACAATTTAAAAATTGTATAAAACGAGAAAGAGAGAAAGACAAAAGAAACTGGGCAAGGGAGTATTTTTATTGTATAATTATAAGTGTATAAGACGAAAATATATGTACTTGCATGTGTATATACAATTTTCTCACGCTTTATACAAACAAAAACGCAACTTATACAATTCGCTTCTGTTTGTATAAGTGAGAAAGGCGAGGGTGACGAGCGAGATTTGGGAGAGTGGCGAGCGAGATCTGGAAGAGGGGAGAGAGGGGAACAAAAATATATGTATTTATACAATTTCCTCTGCTTTATACAATTCGAAATAATTTTTATACACTTGTGTTTGTATAAAAAGTGAGGAAGCGAGGGAGAGATTGGAGGAGAGTGGCGAGCGAGATATTGGGAGAGAGGCACCTGGCAATTTTTTTCAAACGTTTGCTATGGAGCACAATTAAATCAAAACCTAGCTACTCTATTTATTTTAGGTTATTAGTTTGCTATTATATACAATTATCCCTATAATTTACACCGATTCAACAGTAAGTCTCTTGATTTGTCCCCTTCAGGTTCAGGATATAACAACCTAACAACTTCGTATAACTCAGTTGAAGAGTATAAAGGTCCACAAAATGAACATTTTCCTTCAACACATAAATATTTTTTTTGTATAGTGTATATAGTTGAAGACTTCAGAATATTTTTTTTCTATGTCCGAACTCTCTCTTTCGTTACACTAATCTCACTATAAACATTATACAATACTGCTCATTTTTATTACTTTATATTTTCTTGTATATCTCTTGTTTTTTGCAACACAAAGAAAGACCACATTATTTATAGGTGAAAAATTCTTTCTTACCGATAATGAGTAGCAAATTTGATAAATAAATCGCCCAAAGATTATATAAGTTATAAGGTATAATGAAGTAAAATAATAGGTGAAATTAATGGTAGGTCATAGCTATAGTAATTACAAAAGTTACACCAAAATACTGACCATACTCTTGTCAACTTATACCCACTAATATATACACTTAATATTTTAATTTTAATATTAAAATGGATAAACACCAACCGTGAATGACCATTCTCCATATGAACATGCATGCGGGCACTAGGAAGACCAACAAATGAAAAAGTGAGCAATTCGTCTAAAATTGTTACTACACATAAAGACTATATACTTGCTTTGCATCACATGGGTCGGCTCTTATGTTTGAAAAATCAAATTATAAATATCCCTTTTTACATTAAAAAAATACTTCTCTATGGTGAAATTTATTGATCCGGTTAGTTCGATAGATAAATTTTTTCTAAAATCATATAAAGAGTTAATGAAAAATTTGAGATTAGGGTAAAACCATTTTCTTATGTATTTATATTGAAAATAGTGCCGGCTCTTGCCTATAATTATTTAGGCTACTACCTTAGGCCCCCAATTTTTTGGGGACTCAAATTTCTATAAATAAAAAAATCATGTTTAATTTTATCATGAAAAAGAATTAATTATTTATAATAGAAAGTATATATATATATATATATATATATATATATATATATATATATTCTTTGCTAACGCTTACATTTTTATTTTATTTTTTTAATCCTTATGCACTTTATTTCTTCAAATCACGGATAGTTAGATTAATTCTGTTAAAAATATAAATCAATAGCCGAAAAATGTTGAACAAAGTAAATTATAATTTTTTTTATTTTTTCATAATTTTTATATTAAAGTAGGATATACCAAGTTATCACCTTTTTGAATTAGATTCTATAATTCTCAGTCTTGTCTTTATTTAAAATTTATCAACTTATTACTTATAGAACTATATTATCGATTCATATAATGATTTTCTCAATAAAATGATGTTTTCAATGTTGAATTGATAAAATCTTGCTTAAAAATAATATTTTAGAAGGTATTTGAAAAAATCATTTATAAAAAAGACAATAAGTAATAATTTACATCTAAAAATTTAGAAAAATCAATAAATACAGATAAAATTTATTTAAATTTTAGGCTTCTAATTAAAATTTCGCTTTAGACCTCGAATTATGTTGAGCCGACTGATTAAAAATTACTTCGGTTGCTACTGTTGATTTGAATAAAGTAGAAGTTGTTGAAGTAATCTACTTCATTTATAGTATTTGAATTTCGGATAGATATTTTAGGTTTTTCAAATTTTCATTAATATTTTGAGCCCTTTTTGCGACACAATCTTTAAAAAATAAAATAATATATAACCTTTTTTAAATAACGCTAGTATCTGGATCAGTTTTTATTCGGCTTGATTAATTCATAACATACCTAATACCTTACATCAAAATAGATGCCGAGTAATGTTATTCAGGCTAAGCTAGTGTGCAACTCGACGAATTTAATGACATGGAACCACTAGCACAACTACCAAGCAGTGGCATTTAAGAAAGTTTTCACGTAGCTCAACCTAATTTTGTCAGATATATACCTTTCATTAGTACTATCGAGTAATTCTTCTGGACAAATAAAAGAAACCATTTAATATTTTTCTCTAATTAAACTTAAGAGTTATAATTCTTAGCTCACATTGTTATTTTGATATATATAGTGGCAAAAAATTGTTCAAAAATACAAAAACATGTTATTTGTATATTTTGTTGAATTATTCTTTCAAACTTTTTAATTTAGCCACTAAACAATACCTTCTCACCAGCTATAATATGGAACACTTTTAAGGCCTAATCAAAATATATAAGCATTAAAAATTTCACCAAGGTTTCATCAGTTATGGGAATTTTAATAGTTTCATAAGCAATAAAGCAACGTATATATTACTTTCCTTCAACAATAAGTATTAGCTAGACTCCTAATACTACAATCGAGACTGACAATGAATATTCTAGTAAATTAAATATATATAAGATTCCTACTATAATTAAGCAACTAATCATTCTAAAATAATACTAATTAATGATAATAATAATAATAGATGCAACATCCGAACACTATCACTAATGACACAAGTTTTCAAATAGTTTAATTGATTGAATATCTAAATATTCACATTATTGACGAGGGTTATTTTCATATTTAATCCCCATCTCATTTCTCTTTCCATTTTTGAAGAAAAAAAACAGAACTTTTTTTTAAAAAAAATTCACAATTGAAATTCCATTTTTCTTTTCCATGACCATGTTGGCATCCTATAACCAACATGAAAGTTACACTACTACTAGTAATTAAAAAACTTTGAAAGCTACGTTGATTAACAAAAAGCAAGTTCCTCTCTCAGTAAGATAGCCACTTCTAGGAGAAAATAAAATTCAAGACTCTCATTTGACTTTAACGTGATTTGCTTTTAGTGTGTGTGACATGTCAACAATTAAATGGATGTGTTAGTGGGGAATAAAATAGGATCAATATAATATTCTCTTAGTTTTTTAGTGGTCTATATCACTATTAACGTAATTTAGGAAAAGCTCTTCTTTCCCACTTTCCGATGGCCAAAAGCACTATCCCAAAAAAAAAAATTAGCGACAATAAATATACACATCAATAAAAAGTGTTAAAACTTTTACTGCATTAGTTAAGTATCATTAGAATTAATGTCACTAAAGGCTTTAGAAACATACAAAGAGTATTAATTGCTACTAAAAATATATATTTAGTAATTGACGCTAATGACCATTTTTGATGTGGTGAAGCTTTATAAAATATTGTTTATCATTATTCATATAAATATAATGATAGGTTTAAGATTATAAGTTTCAAATCTTATATCTGCATAAATGTTTTGTCAGTTTAAGATCACAATTTCACAAAATCTTAAAGTTTTTGTTTTGAATCAAACTATATCCTCTAAATTAGAATAGAGTGGATGGTAATAATTGAGAATCGTCCCGCTATATATATGTGAACTCGAAGCTACATAAAGAGCGTTTTTACCCTTTTGGTTAAGAAAAAAATTGATATACCCTTTTGAAATTTTTGAAAATATTTTTTTGCCCTTTAGGCTTCGAACTCATATATATGTTTCACTCTTCCTTCTTGTTATAGTGGCAAGCTAATTATGCTGTTAGACATGGATGCATAATTTTAAATTAGTGTGAAAAGTGCCATGAACAAATTTGCTACTTTGAAGTAATATGGAAGTGAACTTAAAAAGGAACATGCAATACAAGTAATTAAAAGTTTTTTAATGTCATGTTTGTTAATTTATATGAAAAAAAGATTTATTCAATTATGAAAATGAGTTAAGCCGAAAATTGCTTGAGAGTTAGTTACTTAATTAGTACAATGATAAAGGTGAACAAGATGTTTGAAGTCCCCTAATCAATTATTCTCTCCTATCTCAAAATATTTGTCATTTTTTTCTTTTTTAATAATCGAGAAATTCGTTTTTGACTTAACCTTTGGATCAATCACAGCCTTCTAAACTCAGAAAAATAGGCCCCTTCTCTTTTACCCTTCTTCACTTAAATACAGACTTCTCTTTACATAGTATCAGATTTAAACCCGTAACCTAAGTCACAAATATCTTATTATAAATATCTCAAAGTAATCACCGTTTAGATGTTTAAAACAAAACTTTTTTTTCTATTTTACCCTTGATAGTAATTGATCTTGAAGATTACAAACACATTGGAAAAAAATTGAGGTAGGAAAATGAAAAATGAAGAGGGGATTACTGTGAGGAAATTATAACACAAATAAAAAAATATTCCATGAATAGATTATATTTTAAGATATAAATAATGATATTATAATCAAATATCCCTCCTAATCAATAATATTATAAATATAACTAAAAGAATATGAAAAATATTTTAAGACGGATCACTATGTACCTTGTTAAGGCAGTAGTTTAGAAGTTGACTCACATTTGACCCTTCCTAATAGTAATTGTCGGTCATCATTAACAAATATTATAACTATAACAACTCTTCTTTTCCATTGCGCATGCATTAATAGTTAAATTTGTTTTTGTGTAATAGCATATAAATAATATAAAAAAGAGGTAAATTACATTAATTTTCTTTAAATAATTAGTGATGGCCTTAGTGGAGATATTTATATATATATGGTCCATTCTCCTATAAGACATTCCATCAAATATTATATACAACATGAGTCTAGCTAATGTTGGCATATATGATTAACAAAATTATTAGCGCCTTCAAACCCATGTGTTAATCCTATTACTCTATTATTATTGTTAGTTTATTCTGTTGATACACTAATTACAACGTCTGGCTTATTGATACATGAAATGTTTTTTTTTCCTCCTAAATCCTAATGATGAAGTTTTCATGACTCACTAGAATATGTACAACTTGACACTATATTTATTGCTTCATTGAGTACTAATTAAAAGTGCTAATCCCTGTGTGATGTAATTGGTGACATGGTTTACAAAATGTCCTTTTCTGGGCTTCTACAATAATTTATCCATTAAAATATGAATTAGTATATGTTGGGTTGATAAAGACAAGAATAAGTGTTACTTTACCCTTCATAAAATAACTCTTTAATTAAAAAAATTGAGTAACCATCATGAAATTCAACAACTTTTTACAACGCATTAAATGGAAGTTAAAATATCAATTTCAATTAGAAACACATTTGTAATTGGTATATATAAACAACATAATTTCTTTCAATTTCTCATTTCAATATTGCCTTCTCACGATAGCAAAAAAAACTTTTAGCACTAATAAAAATAAGGCAACTTTCATATATAGCAAATATTAAATTCATATTTGTATGCTATAACAAAGTTTGTATAATTGCGCTCCATAACAAACTTATATATGTATAATTCGCTATACATATACAATTGAAGCGAATTGTATAAAACGAGAAAGAGAGAAATTATATACAATTTGAATTGTATAAAACGAGAAAGCGAGCAAAGCAAAATTGAATTGTATAAAATGAGAAAGAGAGAAATTATATACAATTTGAATTTGTATAAAACGAGAAAGAGAGAAAGGCAAAAAGAGACTTGTGCAGGGAATATACAATTGAATCGAATTGTATAAAACGAGAAAGAGAGAAATTATATACAATTTGAATTTATATAAAACGAGAAAGGCAAAGAGACTTCGGCAGGGAAATATTTGTATTGTATAATTATAAGTGTATAGGACGAAGATATATGTATTTGCATGCGTTTATAAAATTTTCTCTCGCTTTATATAATTAGAAACACAATTTATACAATTCTATTGTATAAAGCGAGAGAGGCAAGCGACAGAAATAAGCGAGCGAGAGAGGGAGAGTGGTGTGCGAGAATATGAGGGAGAGAAGGACTGACAAACAGTTTGCTATGGAAAACAAATAAATCAAAGGATAACTACTATATTTATTTTATATTATTAATTTGTCATTCTATACAATTATCTCATAAAAATACATATTAACAAAAAATATTAAAACGTTTACCATCATTTATTAATTATCGATAGATCTACTATCGATTTAAAAATATTATGAAAAATAAATGACTTAAGTCATATTAGTAGACAATAGTTAGTACCCTACCGCCGCCCCATCCACCATCCCTGGCAATATCAAACTGTTTTTGATTTTTGCTTACAAAAAAGAAAAAACTGTTATTCGATCTGCTTTTTCGAAGACTTTCGAAAATGAGCAAGTTTCACGAACAATCAGCAAGTGAAGGATCGATCCGTTTGCTTCTCGTATAGTATATATAAAAATGTAGAAAGGAATGATTATACCCTTAAACATATCTAAAATTAAATGTTAGTATATCTTAGTTAGAGAACTGTCCACATCTTCTTCGTTCACTCGAGTGGGGACTATTGAGGATTCAAATGTCATTTTCTCCCCCAAAATAAAAATAATCTTTTTGGGGTCTCCATTTTTTTCTATGAAGAAAATAATAATAATAAAATTATATAAGATTCAATATGGAGGTGGGGGTCAAGACATGTCAAAATAGTAGGAGAGTAAGTGTAATGGGATTGGGTGTCATCCACAAATCATAAAGTTATGATTTAAATTAAAAGAAATATAAAGGTATCATGTGGAGCTGATGTGTAAAATAAATTGAATAACTTGGCTGCTGCGTAGATGCCAACATGTATCAGATCACTCTTTTCTCTCTTTTATTTCTTAATTCTCATTGCCCAGACCCTACCCTAACCCTAACCCTACTTTCTTCTTTTACCTTTTTTGTTTTCTTATTCGAATGTATTAGATTTTGATTAAATTTGAATAGTACACTATAGGTTTCATTCAGGATGAACTCCCAATATGATTTCCTTCATATGCAATATTCGAACGCAAGAACTTTAATTAAGGATGAAATAGTTTCAACTCTATAACAATCTATGTTGATATTAATAATTCATTATTCTCGTCCGTTCAATTTTATACGATCACTTTCCTACAAATTAAAAACATATTTAGTTCATCATAATAAATGGAGTACTAGATTATTATAAGTGTAACATGCTGAATTGACTTTACAAATAACTAATACTAATTTAGATAAAATTATACAAGTTGCTGAAATGATAATAGATGATATTAGCATGCTTGATAAAATAAAATTGAGGCAAAATATTAATGATCACAGTATTTCAATTTATGTAATATACTTTCCTTTAAATTTATTCAAAAAGAAATGACCATTAATAAAATGACTATGATATGAATATATAACACTATATAGTAAAATCATTATTCAATAAATTAAAAGGGGGCATGCAAAGGTAGGTTGGGTTGATTTATAAGTAGTCCCACAGCTCAAAGATGCTTATATATATAGAAGAAGAATTTAAAGGTAGAGATTCCTAGTTACCTTCTTTATATTGTATACTTTATAACGTGCATACATATATATGATTTGCCTTTATAATTGAAGTGGCCCAATATTATTTTCTTTAATTTCATGGAAAGTTGCAATCACACGAGGCAATCCAGTCATACATACACAGATCCCACGGACCCATCAAAATCACTCAACTTGTAAGGAAAAAAAAGGCATTTTTTAAGTTGCAAAAAGTGAAAAGAGACTAATATATACTACTTTTTCAAAGGGGGAACTTTTGTAAATAATCACTGAATTAATTTTAATTAGGCTCTATAGTTATAATTTATGGTTACAATTCGTAGTTATATGTTAGAGAGAGGAGAGAGGAGAGAGGACGGACGATTTGTATTTATATATCTTTCATATATTTGTATAATTTGTATTTGTATATATATAAGCGAGGAGGGAGGCAAGAGAGGAGTGACACACGTAATTATAACTAAAATGAAGCTGCGAGTGGTAATTAATTCAAACTATAATTATATTAACTAATTAATTAGTACTAAATGTTTGCTTATCCGCATAATTTCTCCTTTTCTAACTTGGAAAAAACATTTTTCAATTCTTGTGTTTGTCTAGTCAAAATATTTTTTTATAGATTTTTTGTTTACTTAAAATCAGAAAAATAACTTCTCTATCGAAATAAGAAATTTCATAATTAAATCACGATAGAGTGTAGACATTGAAATTTTGTAGGACTTTACAAAATAAGTTATATTTTAGTTAGGGTTCTTGGAGGATACTCTATCTTAGCCCTAACTTATGCTTTCCCTTGAAAAGACATTCCAAAAATTCCATAACTTCATAGGATATTCATAAAGAGATTAAGATGTGGTTTTCGACGTTTGAGAAAGAAGAATCAAGTATTAACAAGATTGTTACTGCAATATTTATTTAATTGTAATTTATTTTCTATCACTTTAAATCTGTAACAAACACATATATATCAAGTTCATTGGCCCCGGCCTTGGGCCCTTGTTCCGTAGTATTTTACTAGATTACACCTAAAATACTTTTGGGACAGTATCTGTTTTCTTACTTATTAAGTATCATAAATAAGTTAAAAAAATTATGTATTTTCTATTAAAACTATTTCTTTTCTTAAAAAGACATTCTCTATCGTCCAAACACACACACACCAACCAATTAATGGATTCTTTTTCATACTTATTGTACCTTTTTTTCTCATAGATATTGTCGGACAATCGTGGCAGTGGAGTTGTTAAAATATGTAACATTATACTATATACTAATTAAATTTATATAAGTTTAGGTTTGCTCCAATTGGAAGTATTCCAATAGCCTTGGTGCGTATAATTAACAAAAAAATGACCTAAAACTTTCTATGCTAATTCGTTTTTTAATTAGAGATTCCAATAGTGAAACAAAAGGTCATATAATATACTTTGTAGCCACCTTTTTTTTACCTAATACTTTAGCCTAACAAAAGTATATATACATATATAATAACTGCAACGTTAAAAAGGATATATACATAATATATAATAAAAGTCTCGATCGATCACCATCAACTTCTCTCATTGGAGATAATTAAATAGACATTGATTTAATTTAATTTATGTAAGCGATTATAAGTTTCAGAGTCAATAATTTATACAAGGATAATAAAATATAGATGTACGTAATGTCACAACTATGAGATCGATGTACTAGAATTTGGTAAACTACTTGAGGAAATAAAACAAAATGAACGAATTAATTAGCTATATATTTAGAAGTTCTAAAGATAAACGTTTTTCTATTTAGACGAAAATCTGAAATTGGATGTAGATTCTGCAAAGATCAGAATTAAGATAAGTAATATTAAAAGGGCAAGTTGGCCATAAAATTAGCCAGTCAAAGGATATTTAATTTTAAGTAGCAAAAGGATATATTATTTTTATGATGGTTATTACTTACTATTTAAAAATTATTATTTTTACACCAAAAAATAAAAATATTTTTTTAGAATTTCAGTGAGAATCTTCTCTCATGGATGGACTTGGAGAAAACATGTTTTACAATATTCTCTTGTCGATTTTAATTGTTATAATTTCTATTTTTAAAGTCAAATTATAAGAACATTGACTAATAATTTAAGATGTATTTTTTCAACATTGATATGTAAAACATTGCAATCAATTTGTAGTACTTTTCATATAATTTTTGAATATTTAAATTTTTTTATTTAAAATATCAAATTAATATAATTTAATTTAATTTTAAAATTAATTAAATTGACTTCAAAAATAACATGACAAATAAAAATGAACGATAGAGTACTAATTTTTCATTAATTCCAATAAAAAACTCTATGTTTTAGCTGTGGAAGTCAAAGAGGCTAAATAATTTTCATCATAAAATAAAATAAAATCTATTTTTGCATCAATTGATATCTCTATTTAGGCGATACACAATTAGATTAACTGCATGAATTAGACAACTGTGGTGAACTAAAGTTATAATAACTCGTATAAAAATAAAAAAATAAAAATACAACTCATTCATATATATATTATTATTATTATTATTGGTTAATTAGAACATCAGATCTGAAGAGGACCAGCTCACGTGGAACTGTCCCAGTTAATATTCTTTTTTCAAATGTCTGACATATTAGAGTTCGATTAAATTTAAATTTACGTCGCAAAAAATTACGGATAAAATTTTCTAACAAAGCAATTCGTAATCAAGAGGCTCAAATCTGAGACTTTTAATTAAGAATGAAAGAGTAGTACCACTCTATCACAACTCTCGTTGAGTGTTCAGTTAATAGTTAAGCCACCATTTACTTGACCATACTGCCATATGTAGAAAAAAATAAAATGGACGCCCATATTCCTCTTTTATTGGCTAATTAATAGACATGTTTTATGTTGTCTAGTGGTAACGTACCTATCGACCATTTTTTTATTAAATTGTCATTTTCTTTAGGGTTGGCTTCTTCTATTTCAACTTGTCACACTTTGCTAACCTTAATATATATATATATACTCAACAACATTGACTTTTAGTTTAATTTCTCTTTCTTCCTATTTTATTTTTTTTACCTTGACTCAAAATTGCTTTAATATTGATAAATTTAAGAACAACGAAAAGTTTATTTTTAATATTATTTTATAAAAATAAATATCATAGTCGATCTATTTAGCTCGAGGTATGAATGTTTTTCAAAATCACATTAGGATTATCCCCAAATGGCATCTCTTCTAATCTCACATGTAAGTGATGATCCCTATTGCTTTTCTTAATATAAAAAAATGTCAGAAAAAGAACTTTGTATATAGTTTAGTTAAAAAAATATTCAAATATGAATTTTCTCTTTCTTTTTACTTGCTTCCTAAGCAAATTGCAAACCTATGTATATATATAATAATAATCGTTAAAAGTGGAGTACAAATTTTCAATAATTGGGACTTGCAAGTTGTACTATGTCCTAAAAGGGAAAATATACGTCTGGACCACTAAGTACTTATTAATCCGTCTATAATTAATCATTAGTCTTAATCAGAAAGGAGTATTAAAAGTTGGTACAATCACTAAAATAAGCTTATACATATAAGGCCACAAATTTACAACTCAACAATTTCTAATTCCATATTCAGCTAATTAATTAGATTGATATCGAAAGCATTTCATCATAATGTTGGGTGGTCTTGGGCCTTCTCAACCCAAAAGCTAGCTCAAAGGTTGAAGCTTTCCCTCACACTTATAAATTGACCACCAGCCCCTTCCACTTCCGATGTGGGATAACCCAACAATCTCCCCTTCACACATCGGGCCTTGGGCTGGAGAGAGCGACAACCCAGTTTCCTCCCGGTGGGCTGAGACTTGTTGATAACCTGGGCTCTGATACCAATGTTGGGTGGTCTTGGGCCTTCTCAACCCAAAAGCTAGCTCAAAGGTTGAGGCTTTCCCTCACACTTATAAATTGACCACCAGCCCCTTCCACTTCCGATGTGGGATAACCCAACACATAATATGTAAAATTTAAATACCCTCTTCAAAAATACCATAGTACATAACCATTTTAAATTATTTTGTTACAAACGTCTCTATATTCCCACTAAAAATGTTTAAAGGCCATTTGCATATTTTTTTTTTTAATTGAATCAGTAAAAAAAAGAAAAAATAGTAATATTTCCGTACTAAAAATTCAGAGCTGTATTCAAGGGAGGGTCACCGGGTTCATGTGAACCCATGCTTTTTTTTCAAGATCATATATCGTAGTGTTATATTTTTAAAAGAATGTTGAAATATAGATGTGTGAACTCACGCTCGGAGTATCACATATGATAAGATTGGGTGCACCTCTTTACGTAATGTTAGATATTTGAATTTTATATTATCTTTTTTTTTCTTTTACAAATTAGATAATACTTTTCTTAGTGGTAATTAGTAGCACTTTTGGCGTTTTAATTAATTCAATATATATATATATATATATATATATAAAAGGATTTGTTGTGGACCTATAATATTAAATTTTTAATGATTTTGAATAGTAAAAACCTAAATATCAAACCGATCAAATTTATATTTTAGATCAATTTTTTTATAATAGTACACCCATCATTTCAAAATTTTAAATAGCTAAAATTAAGTCCACTATTTGAATGAGAATCTATCTCTTACCATATATATATATATATATAGTAAGCTATTTCATGGAAAATAAATAAAAATATAATATTTTATAACACAATTTTTTTACTGATTTACGGTGTGAAAAGTGTTAGGTTTTAGTAGTGTTACACATTTGTAGCAGTGCATGCAAATTAATTAAGTGTTGGTCATATGTGGAAAGGTCCAAAAGAAAAGGAATAAATAAAGTTATAAGAAGAAGCAATGCATGTGCCCAAATAAGCTTTTACAACCGTCCACGTAAAGTAATGACGGCTTTATAATTAATTAAACGAATGTAGTCATGAATTAAGCAATAAGTAAGATGAATTACTTATCTATATGTTGAAATTTCTAACTCTCAAAATGATAAATTTAGAATTGTCTCAATTCTTATTCATCGACATCATGTCTAATTATCATTTTTGGTATTTAGAAGTAACCCAATGTGTCTTTGGTACGGAAGATACAAGTGAATATTTAGAATTTTTTGCTAAAATCATTCTTAAATTATACCTCAAATTCAAATTATATCCTTAAAGTATCATTTTCACCAGTAGCAGAGCCAAAATTTTCACGAAGGGTATCCACATGCTAAAGTGAATCTGCTCTTCTTAAAAAGTGAAAAAATTGCTAGTAGTGAAACACGTTAAATTTTGTATCTTTACTATTTCAAGGCGGCTAAAACTACTAAGTTACATCATATTGT
The DNA here is from genome assembly GCA_022817965.1 of Solanum lycopersicoides. Classification (NCBI taxonomy): domain Eukaryota; kingdom Viridiplantae; phylum Streptophyta; class Magnoliopsida; order Solanales; family Solanaceae; genus Solanum; species Solanum lycopersicoides. The sequence continues at coordinate 68,802,887 of CM040620.1, read as the reverse complement.
TGTGTTAAGAGTGTCCAAAATATGTTATTTAACCACTTAATTTATCATTTTACATGTATATACGGTGTAATATTCCGACGAATGGTGTCCAATTGAACACCCAGACACAAGTGTGGCTACGCCACTGATTCTCATCATAAAACATCCTTCACGTATTTTAAAGTGAACAAATTTCATCCTTCTACTTGAATTTATCAGAAAATTAATCGATATATCCACAAAAGTTAAGTCGTCCCTTCCTCCTAATTATTCTTAGATATGCCAAAAATATTATCGTGATCTTTTTCGATAATTGAGTTAAGAATATGCAAAATCTTTTAATTTGATCAATTTTCATTCATTTTTCATGTAATTTTAATTAAAATTATTATTAGTTAAAAGATGTTTCTTCTCAATTGAATAAGCTAGAAGTGACATTTGTTGGAGACTTCCGCTTCTAATAATGTAGAATGAAACTCTAATTAAATACGAGACATAATCAATATTTTGGTCACTTCAATATTAGATTGATCAAAAAATCTATTGATTTAACTGGTTAAGAAAAAGGTAAAAATAATTAATCTCCAACTTCTTTCCGTTACGAAAAAGACAAATCATGTACGCTCCCACCTTCAAATCATTTTTAATTTTCATAAGCAACAGAGTCTAAGATTTTTTATATTTTTCAAGAACTTCTTGTAGCAAATAATGAAATTATGCAGAATAACTTTTGTTGATAGTCACGTTAACTACTTATGTTTTCATAAGATCCCGTAGTTTTTTCGACAATATCTAACATATGGATGAAAGTCGTTAACTTACAAATACTTAAAGGATGTTTTCTACTAAAAATGATTTTTTAGGAATGTAGTTTAAGTTTGAGGTATAGTTAAATGATGTTTTTCTGCTAAAAATGATATTTTAAGGATGTAGTTTAAGTTTGGGGTTATAATTGATGTAAACACCGACGGGAAAATTTTAGCCGTAGTTCTCCCCTTACTTTTACTTTTTGCCTTAAAAATCATATTAAGACTTTTTTATCTTTAACTTAAAAACTACTTTTTTAAGTCAATTCAAACAGACTCATAATATATCTCATCGTTTTGATCAAACAAAGTCGGAGAAAATT
>CM040620.1:68786675-68800779 GCA_022817965.1 Solanum lycopersicoides | reverse complement strand
CGCTATATATATGTGAACTCGAAGCTACATAAGAGCGTTTTTACCCTTTTGGTTAAAAAAAATTGATATACCCTTTTGAAATTTTTGAAAATATTTTTTTTGCCCTTTAGGCTTCGAACTCATATATATGTTTCACTCTTCCTTCTTGTTATATGTTCGTAAGCAAGCTAATTATGCTGTTAGACATGGATGCATAATTTTAAATTAGTGTGAAAAGTGCCATGAACAAATTTGCTACTTTGAAGTAATATGGAAGTGAACTTAAAAAGGAACATGCAATACAAGTAATTAAAAGTTTTTTAATGTCATGTTTGTTAATTTATATGAAAAAAGATTTATTCAATTATGAAAATGAGTTAAGCCGAAAATTGCTTGAGAGTTAGTTACTTAATTAGTACAATGATAAAGGTGAACAAGATGTTTGAAGTCCCCTAATCAATTATTCTCTCCTATCTCAAAATATTTGTCATTTTTTCTTTTTTAATAATCGAGAAATTCGTTTTTGACTTAACCTTTGGATCAATCACAGCCTTCTAAACTCAGAAAAATAGGCCCTTCTCTTTTACCCTTCTTCACTTAAATACAGACTTCTCTTTACATAGTATCAGATTTAAACCCGTAACCTAAGTCACAAATATCTTATTATAAATATCTCAAAGTAATCACCGTTTAGATTTTAAAACAAAACTTTTTTTTCTATTTTACCCTTGATAGTAATTGATCTTGAAGATTACAAACACATTGGAAAAAAATTGAGGTAGGAAAATGAAAAATGAAGAGGGGATTACTGTGAGGAAATTATAACACAAATAAAAAAATATTCCATGAATAGATTATATTTTAAGATATAAATAATGATATTATAATCAAATATCCCTCCTAATCAATAATATTATAAATATAACTAAAAGAATATGAAAAATATTTTAAGACGGATCACTATGTACCTTGTTAAGGCAGTAGTTTAGAAGTTGACTCACATTTGACCCTTCCTAATAGTAATTGTCGGTCATCATTAACAAATATTATAACTATAACAACTCTTCTTTTCCATTGCGCATGCATTAATAGTTAAATTTGTTTTTGTGTAATAGCATATAAATAATATAAAAAAGAGGTAAATTACATTAATTTTCTTTAAATAATTAGTGATGGCCTTAGTGGAGATATTTATATATATATGGTCCATTCTCCTATAAGACATTCCATCAAATATTATATACAACATGAGTCTAGCTAATGTTGGCATATATGATTAACAAAATTATTAGCGCCTTCAAACCCATGTGTTAATCCTATTACTCTATTATTATTGTTAGTTTATTCTGTTGATACACTAATTACAACGTCTGGCTTATTGATACATGAAATGTTTTTTTTTCCTCCTAAATCCTAATGATGAAGTTTTCATGACTCACTAGAATATGTACAACTTGACACTATATTTATTGCTTCATTGAGTACTAATTAAAAGTGCTAATCCCTGTGTGATGTAATTGGTGACATGGTTTACAAAATGTCCTTTTCTGGGCTTCTACAATAATTTATCCATTAAAATATGAATTAGTATATGTTGGGTTGATAAAGACAAGAATAAGTGTTACTTTACCCTTCATAAAATAACTCTTTAATTAAAAAAATTGAGTAACCATCATGAAATTCAACAACTTTTTACAACGCATTAAATGGAAGTTAAAATATCAATTTCAATTAGAAACACATTTGTAATTGGTATATATAAACAACATAATTTCTTTCAATTTCTCATTTCAATATTGCCTTCTCACGATAGCAAAAAAAAACTTTTAGCACTAATAAAAATAAGGCAACTTTCATATATAGCAAATATTAAATTCATATTTGTATGCTATAACAAAGTTTGTATAATTGCGCTCCATAACAAACTTATATATGTATAATTCGCTATACATATACAATTGAAGCGAATTGTATAAAACGAGAAAGAGAGAAATTATATACAATTTGAATTGTATAAAACGAGAAAGCGAGCAAAGCAAAATTGAATTGTATAAAATGAGAAAGAGAGAAATTATATACAATTTGAATTTGTATAAAACGAGAAAGAGAGAAAGGCAAAAAGAGACTTGTGCAGGGAATATACAATTGAATCGAATTGTATAAAACGAGAAAGAGAGAAATTATATACAATTTGAATTTATATAAAACGAGAAAGGCAAAAGAGACTTCGGCAGGGAAATATTTGTATTGTATAATTATAAGTGTATAGGACGAAGATATATGTATTTGCATGCGTTTATAAAATTTTCTCTCGCTTTATATAATTAGAAACACAATTTATACAATTCTATTGTATAAAGCGAGAGAGGCAAGCGACAGAAATAAGCGAGCGAGAGAGGGAGAGTGGTGTGCGAGAATATGAGGGAGAGAAGGACTGACAAACAGTTTGCTATGGAAAACAAATAAATCAAAGGATAACTACTATATTTATTTTATATTATTAATTTGTCATTCTATACAATTATCTCATAAAAATACATATTAACAAAAAATATTAAAACGTTTACCATCATTTATTAATTATCGATAGATCTACTATCGATTTAAAAATATTATGAAAAATAAATGACTTAAGTCATATTAGTAGACAATAGTTAGTACCCTACCGCCGCCCCATCCACCATCCCTGGCAATATCAAACTGTTTTTGTATTTTTGCTTACAAAAAAGAAAAAACTGTTATTCGATCTGCTTTTTCGAAGACTTTCGAAAATGAGCAAGTTTCACGAACAATCAGCAAGTGAAGGATCGATCCGTTTGCTTCTCGTATAGTATATATATAAAAATATTTGTAGAAAGGAATGATTATACCCTTAAACATATCTAAAATTAAATGTTAGGTATATCTTAGTTAGAGAACTGTCCACATCTTCTTCGTTCACTCGAGTGGGGACTATTGAGGATTCAAATGTCATTTTCTCCCCCAAAATAAAAATAATCTTTTTGGGGTCTCCATTTTTTTCTATGAAGAAAATAATAATAATAAAATTATATAAGATTCAATATGGAGGTGGGGGTCAAGACATGTCAAAATAGTAGGAGAGTAAGTGTAATGGGATTGGGTGTCATCCACAAATCATAAAGTTATGATTTAAATTAAAAGAAATATAAAGGTATCATGTGGAGCTGATGTGTAAAATAAATTGAATAACTTGGCTGCTGCGTAGATGCCAACATGTATCAGATCACTCTTTTCTCTCTTTTATTTCTTAATTCTCATTGCCCAGACCCTACCCTAACCCTAACCCTACTTTCTTCTTTTACCTTTTTTGTTTTCTTATTCGAATTTGTATTAGATTCTTGATTAAATTTGAATAGTACACTATAGGTTTCATTCAGGATGAACTCCCAATATGATTTCCTTCATATGCAATATTCGAACGCAAGAACTTTAATTAAGGATGAAATAGTTTCATAACTCTATAACAATCTATGTTGATATTAATAATTCATTATTCTCGTCCGTTCAATTTTATATTGTCAATCACTTTCCTACAGAATTAAAAACATATTTAGTTTCATCCATAATAAATGGAGTACTAGATTATTATAAGTGTAACATGCTGAATTGACTTTACAAATAACTAATTACTAATTTAGATAAAATTATACAAGTTGCTGAATTGATAATAGATGATAATTAGCATGCTTGATAAAATAAAATTGAGACAAAATATTAGTGATCACTGTATTTCAATTTATGTAATATACTTTCCTTTAAATTTATTCAAAAAGAAATGACCAGTAATAAAATGACTATGATATGAATATTATAACACTATATAGTAAAATCATTATTCTATAAATTAAAAGGGGGCATGCAAAGGTAGGTTGGGTTGATTTATAAGTAGTCCCACAGCTCAAAGATGCTTATATATATAGAAGAAGAATTTAAAGGTAGATATTCCTAGTTACCTTCTTTATATTGTATACTTTATAACGTGCATACATATATATGATTTGCCTTTATAATTGAAGTGGCCCAATATTATTTTCTTTAATTTCATGGAAAGTTGCAATCACACGAGGCAATCCAGTCATACATACACAGATCCCACGGACCCATCAAAATCACTCAACTTGTAAGGAAAAAAAAGGCATTTTTTAAGTTGCAAAAAGTGAAAAGAGACTAATATATACTACTTTTTCAAAGGGGGAACTTTCGTAAATAATCACTGAATTAATTTTAATTAGGCTCTATAGTTATAATTTACTGGTTACAATTCGTAGTTATATGTTAGAGAGAGGAGAGAGGAGAGAGGAGGGACGATTTGTATTTATATATCTTTCATATATTTGTATAATTTGTATTTGTATATATATAAGCGAGGAGGGAGGCAAGAGAGGAGAGACACACGTAATTATAACTAAAATGAAGTTGCGAGTGGTAATTAATTCAAACTATAATTATATTAACTAATTAATTAGTACTATATGTTTGCTTATCCGCATAATTTCTCCTTTTCTAACTTGGAAAAAACATTTTTCAATTCTTGTGTTTGTCTAGTCAAAATATTTTTTTATAGATTTTTTGTTTACTTAAAATCAGAAAAATAACTTCTCTATCGAAATAAGAAATTTCATAATTAAATCACGATAGAGTGTAGACATTGAAATTTTGTAGGACTTTACAAAATAAGTTATATTTTAGTTAGGGTTCTTGGAGGATACTCTATCTTAGCCCTAACTTATGCTTTCCCTTGAAAAGACATTCCAAAAATTCCATAACTTCATAGGATATTCATAAAGAGATTAAGATGTGGTTTTCGACGTTTGAGAAAGAAGAATCAAGTATTAACAAGATTGTTACTGCAATATTTATTTAATTGTAATTTATTTTCTATCACTTTAAATCTGTAACAAACACATATATATCAAGTTCATTGGCCCCGGCCTTGGGCCCTTGTTCCGTAGTATTTTACTAGATTACACCTAAAATACTTTTGGGACAGTATCTGTTTTCTTACTTATTAAGTATCATAAATAAGTAAAAAAATTTATGTATTTTCTATTAAAACTATTTCTTTTCTTAAAAAGACATTCTCTATCGTCCAAACACACACACACCAACCAATTAATGGATTCTTTTTCATACTTATTGTACCTTTTTTTCCTCATAGATATTGTCGGACAATCGTGGCAGTGGAGTTGTTAAAATATGTAACATTATACTATATACTAATTAAATTTATATAAGTTTAGGTTTGCTCCAATTGGAAGTATTCCAATAGCCTTGGTGCGTATAATTAACAAAAAAAATGACCTAAAACTTTCTATGCTAATTCGTTTTTTAATTAGAGATTCCAATAGTGAAACAAAAGGTCATATAATATACTTTGTAGCCACCTTGTTTTTTACCTAATACTTTAGCCTAACAAAAGTATATATACATATATAATAACTGCAACGTTAAAAAGGATATATACATAATATATAATAAAAGTCTCGATCGATCACCATCAACTTCTCTCATTGGAGATAATTAAATAGACATTGATTTAATTTAATTTATGTAAGCGATTATAAGTTTCAGAGTCAATAATTTATACAAGGATAATAACAATATAGATGTACGTAATGTCACAACTATGAGATCGATGTACTAGAATTTGGTAAACTACTTGAGGAAATAAAACAAAATGAACGAATTATTAGCTATATATTTAGAAGTTCTAAAGATAAACGTTTTTCTATTTAGACGAAAATCTGAAATTGGATGTAGATTCTGCAAAGATCAGAATTAAGATAAGTAATATTAAAAGCAAGTTGGCCATAAAATTAGCCAGTCAAAGGATATTTAATTTTAAGTAGCAAAAGGATATATTATTTTTATGATGGTTATTACTTACTATTTAAAAATTATTATTTTTACACCAAAAAATAAAAATATTTTTTTTAGAATTTCAGTGAGAATCTTCTCTCATGGATGGACTTGGAGAAAACATGTTTTACAATATTCTCTCTGTCGATTTATAATTGTTATAATTTCTATTTTTACAGTCAAATTATAAGAACATTGACTAATATTTTAAGATGTATTTTTTCAACATTGATATGTAAAACATTGCAATCAATTTGTAGTACTTTTCATATAATTTTTGAATATTTAATTTTTTTATTTAAAATATCAAATTAATATAATTTAATTTAATTTTTAAAATTAATTAAATTGACTTTTTAAAAATTTAACATGACAAATAAAAATGAACGATAGAAGTACTAATTTTTCATTAATTCTCAATAAAAAACTCTATGTTTTTAGCTGTGGAAGTCAAAGAGGCTAAATAATTTTCATCATAAAATAAAATAAAATCTATTTTTGCATCAAGTTGATGTCTCTATTTAGGCGATACACAATTAGATTAACTGCATGAATTAGACAACTGTGGTGAACTAAAGTTATAATAAACTCGTATAAAAATAAAAAAATAAAAATACAACTCAGTCATATATATATTTATTATTATTATTATTGGTTAATTAGAACATCAGATCTGAAGAGGACCAGCTCACGGTGGAACTGTCCCAGTTAATATTCTTTTTTCAAATGTCTGACATATTAGAGTTCGATTAAATTTAAATTTACGTCGCAAAAAATTACGGGATAAAAGTTTTTCTAACAAAGCAATTTCGTAATCAAGGAGGCTCAAATCTGAGACTTTTTAATTAAGAATGAAAGAGTAGTACCACTCTATCACAACTCTCGTTGATGTTCAGTTAATAGTTAAGCCACCATTTACTTGAACCATACTGCCATATGTAGAAAAAAATAAAATGGACGCCCATATTCCTCTTTTTATTGGCTAATTAATAGACATGTTTTATGTTGTCTAGTGGTAACGTACCTATCGACCATTTTTTTTATTAAATTGTCATTTTCTTTAGGGTTGGCTTCTTCTATTTCAACTTGTCACACTTTGCTAACCTTAATATATATATATATACTCAACAACATTGACTTTTAGTTTAATTCTCTCTTTCTTCCTATTTTATTTTTTTTACCTTGACTCAAAATTGCTTTAATATTGATAAATTTAAGAACAACGAAAAGTTTATTTTTAATATTATTTTATAAAAAATAAATATCATAGTCGATCTATTTAGCTCGAGGTATGAATGTTTTTCAAAATCACATTAGGATTATCCCCAAATGGCATCTCTTCTAATCTCACATGTAAGTGATGATCCCTATTGCTTTTCTTAATATAAAAAAATGTCAGAAAAAGAACTTTGTATATAGTTTAGTTAAAAAAATATTCAAATATGAATTTTCTCTTTCTTTTTACTTGCTTCCTAAGCAAATTGCAAACCTATGTATATATATAATAATAATCGTTAAAAGTGGAGTACAAATTTTCAATAATTGGGACTTGCAAGTTGTACTATGTACTAAAAGGGAAAATATACGTCTGGACCACTAAGTACTTATTAATCCGTCTATAATTAATCATTAGTCTTAATCAGAAAGGAGTATTAAAAGTTGGTACAATCACTAAAATAAGCTTATACATATAAGGCCACAAATTTACAACTCAACAATTTCTAATTCCATATTCAGCTAATTAATTAGATTGATATCGAAAGCATTTCATCATAATGTTGGGTGGTCTTGGGCCTTCTCAACCCAAAAGCTAGCTCAAAGGTTGAAGCTTTCCCTCACACTTATAAATTGACCACCAGCCCCTTCCACTTCCGATGTGGGATAACCCAACAATCTCCCCTTCACACATCGGGCCTTGGGCTGGAGAGAGCGACAACCCAGTTTCCTCCCGGTGGGCTGAGACTTGTTGATAACCTGGGCTCTGATACCAATGTTGGGTGGTCTTGGGCCTTCTCAACCCAAAAGCTAGCTCAAAGGTTGAGGCTTTCCCTCACACTTATAAATTGACCACCAGCCCCTTCCACTTCCGATGTGGGATAACCCAACACATAATATGTAAAATTTAAATACCCTCTTCAAAAATACCATAGTACATAACCATTTTAAATTATTTTGTTACAAACGTCTCTATATTCCCACTAAAAATGTTTAAAGGCCATTTGCATATTTTTTTTTTAATTGAATCAGTAAAAAAAAGAAAAAATAGTAATATTTCCGTACTAAAAATTCAGAGCTGTATTCAAGGGAGGGTCACCGGGTTCATGTGAACCCATGCTTTTTTTTCAAGATCATATATCGTAGTGTTATATTTTTAAAAGAATGTTGAAATATAGATGTGTGAACTCACGCTCGGAGTATCACATATGATAAGATTGGGTGCACCTCTTTACGTAATGTTAGATATTTGAATTTTATATTATCTTTTTTTTTCTTTTACAAATTAGATAATACTTTTCTTAGTGGTAATTAGTAGCACTTTTGGCGTTTTAATTAATTCAATATATATATATATATATATATATATAAAAGGATTTGTTGTGGACCTATAATATTAAATTTTTAATGATTTTGAATAGTAAAAACTAAATATCAACCGATCAAATTTATATTTTAGATCAATTTTTTTATAATAGTACACCCATCATTTCAAAATTTTAAATAGCTAAAATTAAGTCCACTATTTGAATGAGAATCTATCTCTTACCATATATATATATATATATAGTAAGCTATTTCATGGAAAATAAATAAAAATATAATATTTTATAACACAATTTTTTTCTGATTTACGGTGTGAAAAGTGTTAGGTTTTAGTAGTGTTACACATTTGTAGCAGTGCATGCAAATTAATTAAGTGTTGGTCATATGTGGAAAGGTCCAAAAGAAAAGGAATAAATAAAGTTATAAGAAGAAGCAATGCATGTGCCCAAATAAGCTTTTACAACCGTCCACGTAAAGTAATGACGGCTTTATAATTAATTAAACGAATGTAGTCATGAATTAAGCAATAAGTAAGATGAATTACTTATCTATATGTTGAAATTTCTAACTCTCAAAATGATAAATTTAGAATTGTCTCAATTCTTATTCATCGACATCATGTCTAATTATCATTTTTGGTATTTAGAAGTAACCCAATGTGTCTTTGGTACGGAAGATACAAGTGAATATTTAGAATTTTTTGCTAAAATCATTCTTAAATTATACCTCAAATTCAAATTATATCTTAAAGTATCATTTTCACCAGTAGCAGAGCCAAAATTTTCACGAAGGGTATCCACATGCTAAAGTGAATCTGCTCTTCTTAAAAAGTGAAAAAAATTGCTAGTAGTGAAACACGTTAAATTTTGTATCTTTACTATTTCAAGGCGGCTAAAACTACTAAGTTACATCATATTGTTGTGTTAAGAGTGTCCAAAATATGTTATTTAACCACTTAATTTATCATTTTACATGTATATACGGTGTAATATTCCGACGAATGGTGTCCAATTGAACACCCAGACACAAGTGTGGCTACGCCACTGATTCTCATCATAAAACATCCTTCACGTATTTTAAAGTGAACAAATTTCATCCTTCTACTTGAATTTATCAGAAAATTAATCGATATATCCCACAAAAGTTAAGTCGTCCCTTCCTCCTAATTATTCTTAGATATGCCAAAAATATTATCGTGATCTTTTTCGATAATTGAGTTAAGAATATGCAAAATCTTTTAATTTGATCAATTTTCATTCATTTTTCATGTAATTTTAATTAAAATTATTATTAGTTAAAAGATGTTTCTTCTCAATTGAATAAGCTAGAAGTGACATTTGTTGGAGACTTCCGCTTCTAATAATGTAGAATGAAACTCTAATTAAATACGAGACATAATCAATATTTTGGTCACTTCAATATTAGATTGATCAAAAAATCTATTGATTTAACTGGTTAAGAAAAAGGTAAAAATAATTAATCTCCAACTTCTTTCCGTTACGAAAAAGACAAATCATGTACGCTCACACCTTCAAATCATTTTTAATTTTCATAAGCAACAGTGTCTAAGATTTTTTATATTTTTCAAGAACTTCTTGTAGCAAATAATGAAATTATGCAGAATAACTTTTGTTGATAGTCACGTTAACTACTTATGTTTTCATAAGATCCCGTAGTTTTTTTGACAATATCTAACATATGGATGAAAGTCGTTAACTTACAAATACTTAAAGGATGTTTTCTACTAAAAATGATTTTTTAGGAATGTAGTTTAAGTTTGAGGTATAGTTAAATGATGTTTTCTGCTAAAAATGATATTTTAAGGATGTAGTTTAAGTTTGGGGTTATAATTGATGTAAACACCCGACGGGAAAATTTTAGCCGTAGTTCTCCCCTTACTTTTACTTTTTGCCTTAAAAATCATATTAAGACTTTTTTTATCTTTAACTTAAAAACTACTTTTTTAAGTCAATCCAAACAGACTCATAATATATCTCATCGTTTTGATCAAACAAAGTCGGAGAAAATTGAAAACTATCTTTTGAAAAAATATTTTCTTCAAACACATGCAAAATTTAAAATTATCATTGTTGAATAAACATTTTTGTTAGTATACTAGTAATAGTTTAACCCATTTAACTCTCTCAAATATTTTAAAGTAGGTTGACTTATGCATGAAAAAGTAGACTTCTAGTGAATTAGCACCAAACTTCACTAAATGATTCCTCATAGTTGATTATAAATAAATAAAGTATTTTTTTGGGGCAATTTTCACGTACAGCAAATAGAAAATTTATATTTGTATACTATAAGAAGTTTGGTGTCCCTATAAACTTTCATTAGACACAAAAGGAAAAAATGGTGATATTACCGATATCTCATGTGAATAATTTTGCTCCTATAATTAATTAAATAAAAGAAAGTTTGAGAAGTAATTAAAACTGAGATAAAAAAAAATGAAGAAAAAGAAATGAAAAAGTTGGTGCATTGAGTCCAAAGGTCAACAGCGCTTCCCAATGGGATTCCGAATTCACCTCTTTCTCTCTCTTAAATTCTATAAATTGAGTGAAAGACTGCAAAGATAAAACACAAACACAAAAATAATCAGAGAGAGAAAAATCAGCGCGCAGTGTGATCAATCGATTCATCAAGTTGTTTGTTTACCTGTCATTATTATCATTATTTGTGTTCAAAAGAATCCTTCCCACTTTTCTCTCTCTCCCTACATTTCTTCTTCTTCTTCTTCTCCATACACACATTTACATCAAACCATCATTTTTTTAAAAAAAATTTATAGATAGAAGATAAAGAGATTTAATTGAATATGGAACAGAAGCACGTATTGTTATCGGCATTGAGCGTAGGGGTTGGAGTTGGGCTTGGATTAGCTTCAGGACAAGCCGTTAATAAATGGACAAATGCCCCCGAAGGTATTACACCTGAACAAATTGAAAAGGAACTTCGACGCTTAATCCTTGACGGCAAGTTTACCAAAATCACATTTGATGACTTCCCTTATTATCTCAGGTAAAACTTTTCTTTTTTATCAACTCATTTATTAAGTCATTTTTAATATAAATGGTTGAATCCATGGATCTCGTGATTTTTTTTAATGTATTCAGGTTGCTTGAATGTGATATTGTGTTACCTGCAATGCATTTTTTATACCTTATTTTCAAATTTGGAATCTTTTAAGTTGGAAGCTTTCTGCAATTTATTCTCTTTTCTGTTTTGTCTCTGTTAGTCCCCTTAATTTTCACTTTCTATTGAACTGCTTCCTGTCCACTTTTGAGGGATAGGTAAAGGCTAATCGTTTTTACTTTTCTGCTAAGTACAAGTTCACGAGCCAGAAATTCATACAAACCGGATTCAAATGTCACACTTAGAATTAAAAAAATTTATGTTTTACCCGATATAAAAAAAACCTTGAACAGATTTCAGTATTGATAATCAACCACTGAGTAGTGGGCGGAGCAAGAATTTTCATTAAAGAGTTCAAAATTTGACTGAAGCAAATACACGAAAAAGTTGAGGGGTTCATAAATATATACTTTTTTAACTATGGGTAAATAGTGTAATTTTTCACCGAACCTTACTAGCTCTGCCCTGGTCACCAGCAAATATTTGCAACCTGTGAATTTTCTGGAGTTTGCACGTCTGCGTTTCTTCTGAATACATCAAAGTTATTGAATGTGCAATCACTATAAACTGAAGAATTCAACAGCTTTTTGTTTGACAAAAGTCAAGTATTGCATATTCCTTAACACTCGTCTGCTGCTTAGTTTCTCCTAGTCTCACTCCTTCACCTAAATGTTCTGTTGTTGGAGAGTTATGCTAAATTTCAATATGGTGGCTACAGTTGATAGCTTGGTCAAAGTTGAAATATTTTCCAACACATCTGTTACTCTACTTCTCTGATAATTTCGATGAATATATGCTTAAAATGGATAAAAATAATGATCTATTTCAAATGTGACTTTGACAGTGAACGAACACGGGTATTATTAACAAGTGCGGCATATGTTCATCTGAATCACTTAGATGTGTCCAAATATACAAGAAATCTTTCTCCTGCAAGTAGGGCCATATTGCTTTCAGGGCCTGCTGGTATGGATTTCTCATTTAAATCATTTTCAATTTTATATGTTATTATCTGTATTGACTGTGCTCTGATACATGAATGCAGAACTTTACCAGCAAACTCTTGCAAAGGCTTTGGCCCATCACTTTGATGCTAAACTGCTGCTATTGGATTTAACTGACTTCTCTCTGAAGGTACTGCGTGAGGCCTTCTTTTCCAGTATTTGAACTCATATTCTGCTGATACTTCTATTCACTCTATTATATCCGTCAACCATTTGCAGATGCAGAGCAAGTATGGAATCTTCAAGAAAGAATCAGTAAGTACTATTATTTACTCGCTTTGAAGAATTGTATTCTTTGTTGGGCAAAATATTGTTGTCTTCAGGTCCATTCTTCATATTTCTTGTCACTGTTGAATCCAAATTCACTTTAAATATAAGTACAAGGGAGTCATTTTGCCCCTAATGGAATATTACCTGATTCAGCATCTTATTTATGTAGGCTTTCAAGAGGTCGACCTCAGAGTCTACATTGGGACGTTTGTCCAGTTTGCTTGGTTCGTTCTCAATTCTTTCAGCAAGAGAGACTAATGGAGGTATATGACAGAAGGCTATATTTCTTCACTAATGGGTACACTTAACTGTATTTGTGACAATATTATACATCTTTGCGATTCAACCTTGTTTATGTAAACTAATGAATATATCTAACTTAAAGATAAGGATATGAACCACAAACTTTTTTTATCTCCAGATCTGCTGATTTTGTTTATGCTTATATTTAGAGAAGATTCTAGATGTTTATGAAATTATGAAATAGAAGCTTTTGTACACACTAGCTTTTACAGTACAATATCTTTCTTTCATGTGGAGCTCAGAAGCCAGTGAGTCAATTGTTCTGATTTCAATCTAGACTTAACCAGTATTGTAGAACGTAAAATCTAAGGCTTGATACTTTCATGTTGTTTTACATTTCCTGATGCTCTTCATATACAAGTTTTACTCTCTTTTTATGCAGTCACCTATTCAAGGCAAACAGTTGGGTTTGACAGTAAATCAAGGTATATTAGTTCTATTCATCATTCAGATATAAATGCAGGTGTTTGGAGTTGATATATCATGTTAACTCTTACCTTTGGAATATGTAGGAATAGGGAAGGTGCCAGCAACTCTCTAAAGCACCGCAGAACCGCCTCTGTGTCTTCTGATATAAGTAGTATCAGCTCTGAGTCGTCTGCTTCAAATCCAGGTTGGACGCTTGTAGGAATTAATTAAGTTGTCGTGGCTTTGCTGTTTCTTTCTCCATGTTTTAAATTGAGTTCAGGGTCTACTAGCATTTGCAGTTTTCATTTATAATTGTTAGAAAGCTGTTAATTTAAAAATTCATGATTTGACTATCCACTAATTATATTAAAGTATCATTTTCCCCTGTGATGTTCTTGCTACTACAATGTGGTTTGCATCTTAATGTTTCTTTTGTTGAAGAATCTCATCAAATTTCCTATCTAACCGTCAACTAGCTTTACCAGATACTATACCTGCAATGGGTTTCTAGATTCATCTCTTGCATTTGCGTCTGTCAAATTCATATTGCTGAATTTTGATTAACCTGTAATTAGTAA
>CM040620.1:68768009-68786650 GCA_022817965.1 Solanum lycopersicoides | reverse complement strand
TATTTCATGCTTTTCCATAGCACAAATTGAATGTGTCTCACAAAATTATACCGCTCAAATAACTATATAGTTTAACAATTGTTCCAATCCTCTAAATTTGCAATATATTTTAGTATTTTTTACATTATGTCCTTATCATATCCACATAACTCTTATCACGGTACATATACAACATTGAATATTATGTATGCCGAATTTAATTAAAGTAATCGTCTGCAATATTATGTATCCCGAAATAATATTAAAAAAAAGAAATTTTTTGGTAATTAGTGAAAGAATAACGGGATATAACGTAATTTTTATCTTAGAACTATATGATTTGCCGTAATTTTTTTACTTTTTTTTTTGAAAACAAGGGCCTAGTGATCATTTTTGGTAAAAATTACAGAAATTGGGCAAATAATGGTAAGTAACCTTATGGGTTGAATATTTGCATAATTGTTTTTGGAAAAAATTTATATAATGGACAAACTAATAATTCAAATTTAAATGTTATGACCACGCTTTGATTAATTGTGTCCTGTAGCAAACTGTTTTTCTGTCGCCTTCTCCTCCCTCAATCTCACTTCGCCACTCTCCCTTCTCGCTCCTCTCGGTTTATACAAACACAAATGTATAAAATGTGGTTTGTGTTTTTGTATAAAGGAGAGAAAATTTGTATATATACATAATATTTTTCCGTTTCCCTCCTCTCCACTCTCCAGATCTCGCTCACGGACACCCTCCCTGTACTAACAAAAAACGAAATGTATAAATTGGTGTTTCCTGTTTGTATAAGCGAGAGAAAATTGTAATATACACATGAAATACATATATCTTTCGTCCTAGTACACTTATAATTATAAAATACAATATTCCCCACTGACCAATTTTCTTTTTGTCTTTCTCTCTTTCTCGTTTTAAATAATGATACGCAAATTATACAATAAATTCTTTTGTATACAACTGTTTTCTTTTGGTATATGTAGGCGAACTATAAAACTGATTTATTTGTTATATGTATAGCGAATTATACCTTTTTTTTTTTTTAATGTATAGCGAATATACATATGTATGTTTGCTATGTAGCACAATATGCAAAGTATACCTATAACATACAATATGAATTTATGTTTGCTATATGTGGAAGTTATTTGATGAAAATTATGCGAATGAACAGATTTAGAGTATATTATGAAATATAGCTATAGTTTTGATTATTTTTAATTTGTGGATACAGTTTTTGTTGAATTGTATTCGATTTCCTAATTGTATAAATCAAGAATATGTATATTCGAGTCCTGATTGTATAAATTCGAATTTGTATAATTCAATTCTAAAATTGTATAAGTACAGATTTCTATATGTTTATCCTAACTAATTTGTGTATGATTTTTGATAAATTCATATAAACTGTGATTTTGGTATATTGACGAAGCGAAATTATACAAAGGAATTACGAAAAAAATCCTAATGTATAAATTAGAATTTTGTATACAGTTACCCGATTTGGTATATTCGCAAGCGAAATATTACAGATCGCAGCCTCATTTGTATATACTTATCTCTGTTTGTATATTAGCAGATGAAATATACAAACCGCAACCTCCATAAGCAAACGAAATTATATTTATGGAACGCAATCACCAAACTATAGGCGATAGAACTTATTATGTCTATTATATTTGCTTATTTTTTTAATATAAAAAAATCTCTTTTTTTATTCACTTTAATACTTTAAGGCCCGAAACTAATAGAATAGATATTTTACTTTTCAGGCGCAACTTTATACTTTATTAGAAATATAATAAGCTACTTTAATGATAGCATATCTTCGAATAATATATAATTTATAAATTCGTAAAAATAGAAACATACTAACATAAACATTAAGAAAAGAGATTCTTAAAACTTGTGTAAAAATACTTTTTCATCCCCATAATTCATCGCGCATTTTAGCATTCCTCACATTAATTAGAAAATAAAAATTAATTTTATTGAGCTATTCTATTTAATAAATATATATTGTTTCTCTTAAATATTGTGCAATCATGTTTTAAAAGGAATATTACACATACTTCAAAAGGGAAGATTAAAAATAATTGATCATTTTTTAAACTCTTGAAGTTTCTACACAACTAATACACACGTAAATTTTGTTTTGAAATTAAAGTGCTCAATTATTTGACATGAGAACAAAAGTTACTTATTAATAATGTTTTTTCTATAACAATTTATTTATTAACAAAAAAACATGAAATTGGTAGTTACTAATAGTTAAAACTAAGAGACACAATGGAGTACTCATCAAACTTTTGAACCTTTTGGTCAAGTCAAATGTAAATTTTTGGATAATACATAAAGTCCATCAGCAATTGTTTGCTTATGCGGGCGCTATAGCTGTTCGGCATTAGGCAATAAATGATGTATGAAACCAGAATAGCTAAAAATATTTCTCAAGAAATTGAACGGTGTTGGAAATGCTGATCTAACGCTATTTCATTCCATCATTTCAGATCATGAGATGAAGATGAGATCTCAAAATTCACTAAAAAAATCGCGTTTAGGAATTTTAAATCATATTTGAGTTTTTCAGGTACAAAACACATTGACCCAAAAAATTATATTTTTAAAATAAAAAAAAAAATCCAATTTTATTTATGTCTACTAGGCATTATTTCATATGTAAATTGAAAAATTATAATTAATCATAACTACTTTTTAAAACCATTTATGATCTCATGTTAACAATATATTCTCACCAATATAAAATTTATTTTTACTACAGTTTTACTTGTACAAATTAATAAACTCATCAATTCAATCATTTTTAAATCAACATTTATCATTACTCATTTAAATAATGTTTAATAAAAAATAATTTTCATTCTATTATATTGAATAGCAAAATTAACCAAACCGTGGCACTAATGAAAAAAAATTTTCTTTATTAACCACTTGAACACTATAATTTATGTTAATATTTATTTATTAAATTAAGCGGTTTAATCCATAAAATGTTGTATTTTCGTTAGGTTTTGATCAATAAAATGTTATAATTTCTTTAAAATAACTTTGTTAAAGTGTATTATGCGAAATTTATGAATTTTTGCTTATTTTGTAAGATTGTATAAAGAATTAGGATAATTTTAATAGTTTTAAATTTGAGATTTTTATCATGTTGTATGAGAAAACAATCAAATAAAACGTCATAAATGGCATGTCCAAATAAACTTTTAACTTCATGTGAGAATTTCATGTCATGCTTTTATATCATACCGGTCACACGGGCCCTAAAAAAAAAAATATTTGGCTACTTAAACAGAAAAAAAAAAATTAAAAAAATAATTTCCTCTCTCTTTACTACACACACTCTATGCCTTATCTTAATTTCCTTTGACTACATTTGTAACTTTATAGTCAAAATAACACAATTCTAATTTTAGTTTTTAGTGCATTTAATAATAATGTGTATAAATACAGTAGGCCGTCCGTCAGTTAGGGGTGTACATGAAGACGGATTGTTTCGGGTTTTTTCAAATATCAAATAAACTATTTTGTCGGGTTTTTGAAATTTATAAAACCAATCAAAACTCGGTTTTTCAAAACTTCGACATTTTTCTTCTCGAATTTTCTCGGTTTTGGGTTTTGCGATAGATTGTTATTTGTAGTTTTGATGATTTGACAAACTCAGGGACCTTATGAAGGGACCTGGTTCTTGGCTCAATATGCTTTTGCTGCCAGCTGAGAAAGTACAAAAAGTTGGTGCACAGTCTCCAACAGTGGCAGAATTGGCAGACGCGGCATAAATGTCAGAACTTTCCAACCAATGTATGGGTTTTAAGGAAAGTGACTTGTCTATACAATGTCATCTTTCCTTAAACTTTTGGTGCTTAGTTTTGCAACTTGAAAAGCTCTCAAGACTCTTGCAAAGGTTACAAAAGAGTGAAGAAACATCCTCAATATCAACTCAAATCTGAAGAGCTGGAAGCTTAGTTGTCTTAGGATTATTTCTTCCTGCACGTAAATGTAATCTGTTCTCCATTTATAAGGAATCAGATAGTTGTTTGATCTGAAAGTCTAAATCATTAGCGGTTAGTGATTTAGTGGGCGGTCTGTGAGATTGCTTAGAAAATCCTAAGTTGTCTAGAGTGATAGCTTAGTGGTAGAGTAACATCTACTTAGGCTCATCAAGCAATAGAGCTATTGCCTTGTTCTGTGAGATTAAAAATTTTCTCACATTTTTGTAACCGGTTTACTTTTGCTTGTGAAGACTAGTGAAGCGGTTTGGAAATCCTGTGAGACAGGTCGTGGTTTTACTCCCTTGAGCAAGGAGGTTTCCACGTAAAACTGCTGGTGTTGATATTCTGCCTTTATTTACAGTTGTTCATATTTTTGTAATTTTGAGTGAGTCAAGGGACCTGGTCCATTGACTGATAGTGGACGCACAGATTCTAACAAGTGGTATCAGAGCGGGTTCTCTCTAGCTGGTTAACACCAAGAGAGTGGTTCCTGCATTAGAATGGCTGCTCCACTTAATCTAGAAGAAGGTCAATCTTTAACTCGACCACCTCGATTCAATGGCCAGTTCTATAGCTGGTGGAAAACCAAGAAGGATAAGTCTCTAATGCTGAAACTCAAGCCTAAAGAAGATTCCAGTGAAGATGATGATATGGCATACCTTACCAGGAGATTTCAAAAGATTGTAAGAAAAAACAAAGATTTCAGAAAGGGAGGAAATTCTCTTAGAGATGCAACAACCAGTGATACCTGTCACAAGTGTGGAAAGGCTGGACATTTTATAAGAGATTGTCCGTTACTCAAAACTGAAAACAAGGACTATCAAAGACCAAAAGGTGAGAAAGAAAAACGCAGGACCTGGTACTTGATAAAAGTGATCGAAAAGCTGCAGCTGATCATGTGGTCAAGAAAACTCTTGCTGCATGGGGAGATTCTTCCAGTAAGTCAGAAGATCTTGATGAACCAAATAATGCATCAATGGTGGCAATTCATGATGAGAATAATATATTCGATGAAATGTTTGCTGTAATGGCTCAGTCAGATGATGAAGATGCTGAGGATCAGGTAACACTTCTTGATATTAAGCAAAATCTGAATACTTATTCTTTTAAAAGACTGAGAAAATTAGCAAATTGATGATTGATTCTGTGATTGAATTAACTTCTGAAAGAGACTCCATGAAGTCTGAATTTGAAAGTCTAAGTGAAAACAGAGATAAAATTGGTGAGAAAATGGGTCAAATTGAATGCAAAATGATTGTTCTAGAATCTGAAAAACTAGAACTCAAAAATCAATTGTATCTGATGAATGAGAAATCTGAAAAACTGAAAGAAAAGTCTGCCAGTCTACATGTTGAGCTGGAAGAAAAACTGAAAAACTCAGAGATTAACCTTGTTTTCACTTTGGAAAAGAACAAAAGCTTAGAGAAAGATATTGTCAAACTTAAGGATGACCTTGCAAATTCCCTTAAATGGACACAATCTTCTAAGTTGCTTTCAAATGTGACAAACCAAAGCAACTACACAACAAAAGGGGTCTGGGAAGTTTGAATATTACTCCTCCTTTCAATCCTCACAGCAAATATGTCTTTGTTTCAGATAACTTGCTTTGTGTTCACTGTGGTAGAAATGGCACTTAAAAAGTGAATGTACAGCCTGGAGAGAGTCGCATGAAAGATTCTCAAACTTCACAGAAAAGAAAAGGAGTTCAAAAGGGGGACCTGGTCCTGTTCAAAAACCCTTGATCAAAAAGAGTTTAAATTTACCTCACTGGGCGAGAAACACCTTGATTACTCCTTTATCTGCCTTCTGGAACTCAAATTGAAATGGGTTCCCAAGTCTACTAAGTGATTCTTGCTGCAGGTGAGTGAGAGGAGTAGCAGTCAAATGTTGGTACATGGATAGTGGATGCTCCAAACATATGACTGAGATACAAAAAACTTCCTCTCGCTCAAGGCACTTCAAGGTGGAGGTGTCTCTTTTTTTTTAAAAAAAAAAGTTTTTTAAAAAGTGTTGGTAAAGTTGAAAAACGCTTCAAGAATCCATTGATAATGTGTATCATGTTAGTGCTTTGAAGTACAATTTTCTGAGTATGTCTCAAATCCGTGTCAAGAGAAATGAAAAAAAGTTTACATCTGAGAAGTGTATTGTGGTTATTTTAACTACAAAGAAGGTGTTTCTCACTACTGAAAGATGTAAAAGCATGTATTTGGCAAACTTAGAAATATCTCATGGAGATGATCTAACATGTCTAAGTGCTCAGAATGAAAATGCTGATCTGTAGCATCGGAGACTAGGTCATGTGAGCTCATCTTTATTGACTAAGCTGGTTCCTAAGGACCTGGTACTAGGTCTGCCAAAACTGAGATTTTGTGAAAATAAAATGTGTGAAGTGTGTGTAAAAGGAAAACAGATCAGAATTTCCTTCAAGTCAAAGAAGAAAGTGACCTCGTCAAGAGTATTAGAGCTGCTGCACAGGGATCTGTGTGGACCTCTAAAAGTTCAAAGCAAAGTGAAAGAAGTAATACTGAAACAGGTGTTCATTTGAAGAGTAGAACAATGATCAGTTGCATCCGTTGACATCAAGGCCAGCATGGAAACACAGTTCATCTCATCCGCTTGATAATCTCATTTCACCTCTGAATTCTGGAATCCATACTAGAATCAAAAACAAAAAATCTAGTTGCATTTTCAGCTTTTATCTCATCAATTGAGCCTAAGAATGTAAAAGAGGCATTGTATGATGCAGACTGGGTTAACTCAATGCAAGAAGCACTACATCAGCTTGAAAGAAGCAAGATTAAGCAAACCTCCAGTGGCATCTTAATCTGTCAAGGGAAGCATACAAAGGAGTTGTTAAAGAACCTTCATATGCAATCAGGTCGGACATGGTATTCAGCGTGGGAATGTATGCACAGTTCCGAACATGTCCCAGGGAATCTCCTCTAAAGACAGCTAAGAGAATCTTGAGTATCCAAAGAAAACAGGGGACCTGGTCCTGTTTTATCCTGCAGCTGAGGATGAGTGTGTAGCTATTGCCTCCAGATTGCCCAACTTCTTCGGATAAAGCAATAGCTTGAGAATTTTGGAGTCCTCATCAACACCATTCCTTTTATGTGTGCTAAATACAAGTGCTGTCAGTATGGGAAAGAATCTTGTGCTAACTTTCTAAGAGATAATGTTGAAAAAGGGAATTTTGTGCTAACTTATGGATGTCCAACAGAGGAACAAATTGCAGACATCTTTACAAGGCTCTGAGCAAAGATCAGTTTGAGAGCAACAGGTTGAAGTTGGGTATGATGAACTTGAAGTAATCCCAAAATTATTCAAGCATGAAATTTCCTTAGTGGCAGAAATCTGTAGTGCAGGTATCCTTTCTATTAATAATAATATGTCTTGTAAGATCAATGTTGTACCTATTGCAGGTATACATTCATAAATGATGTGCAAAAGCAAAAACATAGTCAGAACCATTCAGGAATGGTGCTTAAATTGCAGTATGGGACCTGGTCTCTCCTAAGGTTAGCTTTCTTTACATTAATTTTAAACTAATCTAAATAGACCGTTGATATTGCCACGTGCCAGTCTTTCGTCATTCTGACTGTTAATCCCATCGCTTGAAACTCCAAGCGATATTTCAAATCAAGGGACCTGGCACCGCTTCTCCTCTTTATATTCAACCTTCTCATTTCTAAATCTCTTCACTCTCTCTCTTTGTTCTGAAAAACCCTAAAATACCAAATCTTATCTCTTTCTCTTTGCTGTTGTTTTTTTTTTAAAAAGAAAAAATGTCGGAACCCTCATCCTCATCAAGAAAGATGCTTGCATCCTTGAGTGAAATCGATCCAGTTTCTTTCTATACCCCATCTCCTTCAGGATCGAAATCAGTAGTTCCAACAACCTCTGAAGTCAGTCCTCCTTTAGATAACTTCATCATCCCCATTCAGTCTATCGATCTAAACAGTCCTAGTCTTCCCCTGGTACCTGGTCCTTCTATGGAAATTCTTTCAGATACCCTTTTTGAGGGTGACTTACCAGAGAGCAAAACATCTGAGTCCAATATCTTGGCTGCTAGTGAAGGACTGGTCATTGAGAGCCTGACAATGATGAGAGAAGAAGCAAGATTGGAGGAATGTGAAAACCCCATGAATGACGATATTAGAGACACACAACCTATTTTTGATAAAACTCCGATTTTGGGAGATACCCTTCGTCTGATTCTTCTGATGAAGAAGATGTTAATCGTCCTATTCAGTGGTCACTGCAGAAGAGAAAGGAAAATGTCTCTAAAAAGGGGAAAGAAAAGGTTGTAGAGGGTAAACCTAAACGACGGCCAGTTACTAGATCTGACTTTAAGAAAATGCTAGCCGATGCTATGAAAGCCAGTGCCAAATCTACAGCCAGAAATCAAGTGAAAGAACCTTCAAAGTGTCAAAATTCCAAATGCCTCCGACTGATGTGGTGGAAGTTTCTGGGGAAGAGTCTGATGGGGGGTCTTGTAAGAAAAGTTCAAGAAAAGTGAAACAAAATGTCCAAAAGAAGTCCAACACAACAAAATCCACAAAGGCGGTAGTGAAAAGAAAAAGGAAGAGAAAAACTTCTGCAACACAAACTGAAAAGTCTGAGCAGGGACCTGGTCCTGAAGTGCACGTGGATGAAGATGTCATCAACAAACAAGAAATTGTTGATAACCTGAGTAAACAATCTGTTTTGGCTGGAAGGGTATTCGACATGAATATTGTTCATCAGCCAGGTATGGACTTTCTTTATGATATTGTAGAAATTCAATCATGGATGCATTTATTCGATTTTAAGTCTCCTGTCCTTCATGAGGAAGAGGTCCGTGAATTTTACTACAATATTACTTTTGAAGAAGATGGCAGTATAAATACCAGAGTGAAAAACATAGTTGTTCATCTTGATGAAGACTTGTTGGGAAAGATTCTTGGAGTACCTCGAGGAGGTACCAGGTCTGTGATTGGAAAAAATTGTTCGATGGAATTTGTCACGACTTGTTCTAAACTCCCAACTACCAGGTGTGCAGGGTTATTTAAGAAACTGATGAAGAGTGAATTCCAGTTGGTTTTTGAGTTTGTTAACAAAATTCTCCTTCCAAGAACTGAAAAGAGAACTTCAGCAACTTCGGCTGATCTGTTTGTCATGGAGCTATTGTGCAAATTTGAACCTCTGAATCTTCCAGGTCTTATGCTTGAACACATGTACAAAACTGTCATCGAGAGAAAGGGAAAGCATGGTATGGGTTATGGATACTTCTTAACTAAAGTATTCAAACACTTTAATATTTCTCTTGGTGTTGGAAAAGTAGGTACAGTGAAACAAACCATCTCAGAGTCCACTCTGGTTGAATGTGAGTGCATAGAAGGAAAAACAAATCCCAAGAGCAAAGTGGCTCAACTTGTGGAGAACCAGGATCAATTGAAGCATGAGTTGGAAGAATTGACTATGAGGTTGAGTAGTAGAGATGCTGAAATTGCTATTCTTAAGGTAGAACTACTTAAGGCACAGACTATGGGACCTGGTACCTCGGTTATTCAAGAGCTGAAGCAAGAAAATGCAGAGCTGAGGGCCAAAATTGTTGCTTTACAAGAGAAAGCAATAAAAGACAATGATGATGCTAATGCTCGACTTACTCTTATCATTCAGTCCCTTTCCCATCAGCCTCCTCCTTCATAGTCGTTTTTTCTATCTTCTTCCCCTTTATGGTTCTTGTATGTGGCTTATCTACTCAGTCTGCTGTACTCTAGTTTAATTTTAATGTATTGAATGATGCCTCTGAACTGCTATTAATCCTATTCATGCTTTGTTCTGGCAAATTGTTTATCGTATTTTGTACTCCTTTATGTCTGATTGCCAAAAGGCTATGATCTTACTTGATTGCATTATTGATAATATTGGTTTACTGTGTCTCTTTTTAATGATGACAAAAGGGGGAATTTTTATGTAAGAATGGGAGATGTACTTTATGCATGAATGTTGTACTTCAGGGATGGAAGATGTAATTCAGGGGAAACAGGAAATATTATTTCTGGGCTTGGTTTATGGTTCTTGTGAATTTCTCTTTCACTGCAGGTATATGGATAACTGATTCAGGGGGAACAATAAACTTTGCAAAATCTTGTTATCCTGTCTTGAAGTCTGATGTATGGTTTGTCATCATCAAAAAGGGGGAAAATGTTATTTGAAGTTTTGATGATTTGACAAAACCACAGGGACCTTGTAAAGGTACCTGGTCCATGGTGTAGGAAACTAAAGAGTGTGTTTACTCGACAGGGGGAAGAAATGCAGACATTGGTGTATGGTTTGTTATCATCAAAAAGGGGGAAAATGTTATTTGAAGTTTTGATGATTTGACAAACTCATAGACCTTGTGAAGAGACCAGATTCATTGTACAAATGTATATGCAACTGTCAGGTCTTTATCGACAGGGGGAAGGAAACATGAAAGAACATGTAGACACTGGTGTATTGTTTGTCATCATCAAAAAGGGGGAAAATGTTATTTGAAGTTTTGATGATTTGACAAACTCATAGACCTTGTGAAGAGACCAGATTCATTGTGCAAATGTATATGAAACTGTCAGGTCTTTATCGACAGGGGGAAGGAAACATGGACGAACATGTAGACACTGGTGTATTGTTTGTCATCATCAAAAAGGGGGAAAATGTTATTTGTAGTTTTGATGATTTGACAAACTCAGGGACCTTATGAAGGGACCTGGTTCTTGGCTCAATATGCTTTTTGGCTGCCAGCTGGAGAAAGTACAAAAAGTTGGTGCACAGTCTCCAACAGTGGCAGAATTGGCAGACGCGGCAGAAATGTCAGAACTTTCCAACCAATGGCATGGGTTTAAGGAAAGTGACTTGTTTATACAATGTCATCTTTCCTTAAACTTTTGGTGCTTAGTTTTTGCAACTTGAAAAGCTCTCAAGAACTCTTGCAAAGGCTTACAAAAAGAGTGAAGAAACATCCTCAATATCAACTCAAATCTGAAAGAGCTGGAAGCTTAGTTGTCTTAGGATTATTTCTTCTGCACGTAAATTGTAAATCTGTTCCTCCATTTATAAAGGAATCAGATAGTTGTTTGATCTGAAATTCTAAATCATTAGCAGGTTAGTGATTTAGTGGGCGGTCTGTGAGATTGCTTAGAAAATCCTAAGTTGTCTAGAGTGATAGCTTAGTGGGTAGAGTAACATCTACTTAGGCTCATCAAGCAATAGAGCTATTGCTTGTCTGTGAGATTAAAAACTTTTTCTCACATTTTTGTAACCGGTTTACTTTTGCTTGTGAAGACAAGTGAAACGGTTTTGGAAATCCTGTGAGACAGGTCGTGGTTTTACTCCCTTGAGCAAGGAGGTTTCCACGTAAACTGCTGGTGTTGATATTCTGCCTTTATTTACAGTTGTTCATATTTTGAGTGAGTCAAGGGACCTGGTCCATTGACTGATAGTGGACGCACAGATTCTAACAATAATGTATTCATAAAAACATATAATTTGCTTGTATTTCTAATATTTATTTAGTCCTACCAAAATGCAACTATCTAAGTTATTTCTCAAGAAAATAACAAAAAATATGATATAATTAATGACACAAAAATATCCAAAAATAATAATAATAATAAAATTGCGTAAAACAAATATTGCAAATTAATAAGTCATAATGAAATTGATCATAATTTAAAGTACTAAATCATGCTAAAATAAGTTTAGTAAGTATTAGTTACATGACTAAATATTAAAAGAAAGTAAAATTAGATCATGTATTTTAATTGTCTAAATCTATGTAAAACTAAAAAACAAATATTCAATATTATTGTCATTCTTAGTGTTGAATTGATTTTCTTTTTGCATTAGTATTAATTTAATTTTTATTTAAACTTTATTATAATTATCAACATGTATAGACTATAATCTTATTAGATCATTAAGAATTCTAACTTCCAAACATGAAATAATTATATTAAAAGATAAAAACTATGAAAAAGTATAAGAGATATTTAAAAAATATATCAAAGTAAGTATTTTTAGGTATAAAATAAAAATTTTAAAATTATATATATAATGTCAGGTTGGTTTGATCTCGAATTGTTTTTTTTTAGTTGAAATCAAACCAACCCAAATATAGTCGGGGGATTTTCCAACACCAAACCAAGTCAAACCAAATCACTAGTCGGATTTTTTTTCCGATTTGATTCAATTTACGGTTTAATTCGATTTTCGATTCGATTTTGTACACCCCTAGCCGTCATTATCTTCCACATTGGTGCCCGTCATTGTGACAAACAAAATAGAACCTCAGGCCAAATAGTTCCACAACAGTAATAGTATGTCATTTGAAAAATCAACTTAACTTACGTGATCATTTCAACTATGCTAAATTTTTTCCATATTTTCGATGTATAGATATGTGTTTTTTCTTTTCCTAGAGTTTTTTCACGAAATTTTTTAAAATAAAATTTTAAAGAGACATCATATCTATTTTTATGGACATCCTAGAGGGAGTATTCTGAAATAACAGAATTGAAGTGAATGTCCATAATTCGTAAAAAGTTACTCCTACTACTCTTCTACATGATCTATAGTTACTCTCACGTCCATTTATCTCCACTCTTCATCTCATGTTATGACAATCTTTTGTGTACCCTATAAATAAAGTATTAAAACTTATATATATTGTGTACACTTGAAGACAGTTAATACTTTAAAGAATAAAAAAAAGTTTTACCTCTTATCTTTCTTTTATCTTTTTAATTAGATTTCTTGTTTGCTGCCATTTTATAACATCAATGTCTAATTTACCAATTGAATTTTCAAAAATGTCCTTTTTGCTTAATCTTTTCTAATTACTTACTTGCAAGTTGCAACTATTGTTTAAGAATAGTATTACACACAATATCGAAAATGGATAATGCAGTATGAGTTGTTCCATTGGAATATCCTAATAAAATTAGTTCAAAAAACACTTAATATATGGAGTAATTAGTAGTTGCAATTTTCCATTGTTGGTGTAGGTAAGAGTATTAAACAATTTAGTAAATGGAGACGTGCGTTATTCAATACTAAAATTAGTATAAAAAAATAAGCAAATTGGTTATAATTTCCAATTTTTTGGTGATATAACAAACATGGATGACTGGAATACTAGTCAATAGTCATCATCTTAGCTTGGAAATTCTTTTATTTTGCAAGTATAATTTTTCTCATATCAGCGGCTCTTGAACGCTGCAAGAGCTGGCATAGTTTGATACAACATTTTATTTTAATCGTGAGCTCCCATCTTTTTATTTCCTTAGAGATGATTTGAATCCCATAATTAAGAACATAGGTCAAAAAAAGTTTAATCTTTGTGAATATTGTTGTGATGTTTTAAATTACTATTATACTTTTTTTTTTATGAATAGGGAAATCCACTGCCGCTATCTTTTGAATGTGCATAGGGTAACACCCCTGCTCCTATTCAATAACTCGCAAACCACATAGGAGAGGTAACCCGCACTAGGCAAGCTCCATGCGACGAGCTCGAGGTTTCGAGACCTTCAATATGAAAATCCCAAACCTAAATCACTGGTCCTGGGTAAAATACTGTTATACTTGAATTGACTGTATACACTGATACAAAAGTCACTATTTTTCTACTGAAAAATATTCAGTGATTATTCTCTCGGATATTTTTTTTAAATGTATTTTTCATCAAGTATTTTTTCAGTGAGATGATTTGGTCGAAAATGAGGGGGAATAATTTTCTTCAACACAAATTCTCATAATTTATGCTGAAAATGAAATCGTTATTTCTAATAGTAATGACGTAATATTTGTTAAAGTTTGAACAAATGCTTTCAAATATATGAAGTTTTCTTCTATATCGCTTTTAAAAGAACCTAATTTTTTTAGTCTTTTTATTTTAAAGGGAAAAGGGTCAAAAATATCCTCTAACTTTGATTTATTGTTTAAATTTATCCTCGCCGTTAAAATAAAGTTAATTTTACCCCTCGCCGTTAAAATAAAGTTAATTTTATCCCTCGTTGTTAAAATAAAGTTAATTTTACCCCTCCTGTTACTAATTTCACCAAATTTATCCTTCATTAGATGGATTGACCCAAATTGACCCGAATTTTTTTTAAAAAAACTATTCCTTATTTTAATCCATTAACCCGATCATTTAAAATAACCCGACCCCATTCTTTCAAATCTCCTATACCCATTTACCCATTCTCCCAAATCTCTATTAAATATGTCAAAGAGGTAAATTCGGATCAATTTGGGTCAATCCGTCTAATGAGGGGTAAATTTGGTGAAATTAGTAACATGAGGGGTAAAATTAACTTTATTTTAACGGCGAGGGGTAAAATTAACTTTATTTTAACGGCGAGGGTAAATTTAAACAATAAATCAAAGTTGACCCTTTTCCCTATTTCAAATGTACCCCACAAAACGCAAATAATTAAATGACATTGGCTCATTATTTATTTACTTTCTTCTTAAATGCATCTTATATATATGTACACTTGATGTACCTTTCAATGTACTCAAACCATGGCGTGCAGATACATATTATCCGTTATTCCAACCATGCAAACACAAAAACTTCATACTCTTAGTATTAAAAATCAAATTCAGCCTGAAACCAGAGTTTCTTCCTATAAACCAAACATTTGGAAATATGATGATCTACTTTCTCTTACAACTCAATATTCTGTAAGTATTTTCAAATATCATCGTTTGTCTTGGAGTGTGCTCCATATCGATATTTTCATGTTTGATTGGTCAATATTTTTTATTAAATATTTATTTAGAAATAAACAGTTCCTTAAATTGAGGAAATTAAATAATAACTTTTCTAGTGAAAGTAAAAAAAAATAAGTTTTGATAAGTGAACAAGAGGGAGTTGCTCCGAAGATAAACACCCTTTTAACACACATCATCCATATAGCACCCTCCCAAACAGTACGATAGTACCCCACACCCTACCCGTGCTTCACCCTCACATCTCATAATATTTGTCTAAATTATATACGAATACTTTTTCAATTAATATTTTTCATTTATATATATATCGAACATAAGGAAATTATATTTCCGTTGTTCAATTTTATGTGACATTCTTTCTTTTTTTAGTCTGTCCCAAGAAAAAGGTCACCTTACTATGATTAGAAACAATTTAACTTAAAAATTCTCCTTTTACCCTCAATGAAATCAATCTTAACCACATAAATATTCATAAATTGTTTTAGATAGTAAGTTTGCGAAATCTTTCTTTTTTTCTTAAACACCATATCAAGTCAAAGAATATCAACTAAAGGAGTATTAAATAAGAAAACCACTTATTTTTCTGTAATAATTGGTGGTGCAGAAAAAGAAGTACCAAATTGAAGCTGAGAAACTAAAAGAGGAAGTAATAAGTTGTACGTTTACAAAGAGTGATACTCCAGTAAGCCTGTTGGAACTTGTTGATGAAATTGACAAATTTGGCCTCACTAATTACTTCGACGTTCAAACAAAAGCAGCTTTGGAAAAAACAATTATGTACATGAAAAGTAGTAACACAAAGGACTTATATGCTACTGCATTATTCTTCAGACTCCTAAGGCAACATGGCTACTATGCTTCACAAGGTAATATAAAACGTACGTCATATAAATTAAGACAGAGAGAAATTAGATAATAGTATTTATGTTGACATCTTTTCGATTGTTGTACTACAGATATGTTAAAGGAGTTGTTTGATATAAAGAAAATGTCAGATATAAAAACATTATTGGAGCTATTGGAAGGGTCATATTTGAGCATGGATGGTGAAAATTTACTAAATGACATAAGATTATTCACAACTAATAACCTCATGAATACCAGTTTTAATAAGGAAAATTTGAGCAATTATTTTCCATTGGCATGGAGAGTGAGATGGTATGATGTTAGAAGACACATAACAATGTTTACTCAACAAGGCAACAACAACACAAATCAAGTATTGCTCAACTTGGCTAAACTTAACTTCAATATAATTCAAGCCACACACCTAAAAAGATCTCAAAGATGTTATAAGGTACACGTATATTATTTTTTTTCTTGTGTGTGTGTGTATTCTTCACCTCAACTATTTCATCGAATATCAAAGCAGATGAAAATCGATTTTTGTCTTTTAATTACCAGATGGTGGAGGGATCTGGACATAGTTGAAGATTTGTTTTTTACAAGGGACAGGATAGTAGAATGCTTTTATTTTGCTGGAGGAATTGGCTCTAAGCCTGAACATGGAAGCATTAGAAAATGGGTTACGAAAGTGTTTCAATTGGTATTAATAATAGATGATGTTTTTGATATTTATGGTTCATTAGCTGATGCACAACAATTTACTCATGCCATAAACAAGTAGGTTGCTAATAATATATGGTGTTTTGATCAATTAAGTTGTTAAATGCATAAAATTAATATGAGATTTTTCATATTTAATTAGGTGGGATCCAAATGAAGTAAAATGTCTACCAAAGTGTATACAAATTTGTTTTAGAGCATTGTATGATACAGTAGAAGAGATATCTGCTGAAATTGATAAACAACAAAAAGGATGTCGCCCTTCAGCATTTCCTTGTCTCAAACAAGGCGTAAGTATACTACAAGTAGTCATAGTTTAACATTTATAATATATCTTCTTATAACTAATGTTTATAAGCAGTGGCGGACCCAAGATTTTCGTTCAGGAGGTTCGAAAAATAAAAATATTGTTGATGGGATTCGAACCTGTGGCATGCAGCTTAATATTAAAGGGTCTTACCATTGAGCCATCTAATTTTAATTGTTATTGAGGGGGTTCAAAATATATCCATCTACAAAAACATAGAAAATTTACCTTATATATATCGTGTATTTTTATGCCGAGGGTGTTCGGGTGAACACCCTGGACCCAATGTGGGTCCGCCCCTGTTTATAATTGCCCAAAAGACAAAATACTTTTCTCTTTCTTTGGTGCTATATATTTTAATTTTTTTTTATATAATTTCGAATATCTGAATTCTAATTTTAAATATTTAATCAAAATTGACTCTCAAAACCACTAGTCAAAATGAACGAAGGGAGTATAATCACCCTTACTCATTCATATTCTAACTTTAAGATTGATTTGACAGTAAAAATATTTTATACATATCAAGTAGATTTTTATTATATAAAAATACATTTTAAGCTAAAATTATTGAGTTTCAGCGGAACCAGTATCTTTAAAAGTCGGAATTTTCAAATGTACTCGTGTTTTTTTCTTTTGTCTTATGTACACTACAACAAAAACAACTTTTAGCGGCATTAAATATTGACACTAATAAAGAGTGCTAAAGTCTTTACCGACATTAGTTAAGTGCCATTAGAACCAATGTCGCTAAAGGGGGACATATACAAAGAGTGACAATTGCCGCTAAAAATACATGTTTAGCGGCAATTAAGAATTAAATGTCACTAATGATCATTTTTGTTGTAATGTGTGTCTACCATGTGCTTATTAATTAACTATATATTACATCTTTTACATGATCTTTTTAGTGCATATTTTAACCAAAGTTTGCTAATCCATGTTTCAATAATTCAGTGGCTTAACTTTTGTAAAGCCATGCTGGTGGAAGCAAAGTGGTACAATGAAGGCCATATACCAACACTTGAAGAGTATCTTAACAATGGGTGGATTTCATCCACTGTTCCATTACTTTCTGATTATGTGATTTATGGTCTCACAAATAATAAAATAACAAATGAATCACTTGATTCAAGCAAAAATTTCCAAGAAATTATTTACCATACTTCAGTTATATTTCGACTTTGCAATGACCAAGGTACCTCAACGGTAAGTCCTAGCTAGCTTAAGCTTAATTTTACTTCATTCTATTTTCATCGTCCCTTATAGTTTTTTTTGTCATAATATATATACGTAGGCGGAGCTAGAGAGAGGTGATGTTGCTTCATCAATTATCTGTTACATGCAACAAGAAAATGTCTCAGAGGATGTAGCTCGAGAGCATATCGAAAGCATAATTTTGGATTCGTGGAGGAAGATCAATTATCATTTTAATACACTTTCTACGTCGCATCGAGAAATTGCTAAGCATGTAATAAATATAGCGCGAATGGGACATGTTATGTATCAATTTGGAGATGGATTTGGGGTTCAAGATGGCAAGACTCGAGACCAGATCCTAATCAACTTGATGGAGCCTATTACATAATCATTTTCTAGCCTTCTAGCTAGAAATATGATATATGTATGAAGAAGAAAGATATGATGTTTTATATTTTGCGTTGAATTTCACGAATCCTTTCGATCGTATCGCATAGTAAAATCTTTTTAATAAATATCTTGTTGATGATTTGATTTTAACATATTATTTACAATCTTTGTGTGTACTTTTCGCCTAAACCTAAGTCATTTGAAGTTGAGAAAATGAATCATCGGGCTCAAATGAACTCGTATCAATATGTTGCTTTCTATTAGAGCCGCCAAAATGGGCTTAGCCCATGAGGCCAGACCATCCCAACCCCTTATTGGGGTAGGGTTGCGATAGAATTTTTCAAGCTCATTAGAAACTAGGGCTTATAAGTCCAATCCATATAAGTCATTAGCCCTTATGGCTTGATTAGTGT
>CM040620.1:68621852-68767009 GCA_022817965.1 Solanum lycopersicoides | reverse complement strand
AAAAGGGGGCATGCAAAGGTAGGTTGGGTTGATTTATAAGTAGTCCCACAGCTCAAAGTGCTTATATATATAGAAGAAGAATTTAAAGGTAGAGATTCCTAGTTACCTTCTTATATTGTATACTTATAACGTGCATACATATATATGATTTCCTTTATAATTGAAGTGGCCCAATATTATTTTCTTTAATTTCATGGAAAGTTGCAATCACACGAGGCAATCCAGTCATACATACACAGATCCCACGGACCCATCAAAATCACTCAACTTGTAAGGAAAAAAAAGGCATTTTTTAAGTTGCAAAAAGTGAAAAGAGACTAATATATACTACTTTTTCAAAGGGGAACTTTTGTAAATAATCACTGAATTAATTTTAATTAGGCTCTATAGTTATAATTTATGGTTACAATTCGTAGTTATATGTTAGAGAGAGGAGAGAGGAGAGAGGACGGACGATTTGTATTTATATATTTCATATATTTGTATAATTTGTATTTGTATATATAAGCGAGGAGGGAGGCAAGAGAGAGAGACACACGTAATTATAACTAAAATGAAGCTGCGAGTGGTAATTAATTCAAACTATAATTATATTAACTAATTAATTAGTACTATATGTTTGCTTATCCGCATAATTTCTCCTTTTCTAACTTGGAAAAACATTTTTCAATTCTTGTGTTTGTCTAGTCAAAATATTTTTATAGATTTTTGTTTACTTAAAATCAGAAAAATAACTTCTCTATCGAAATAAGAAATTTCATAATTAAATCACGATAGAGTGTAGACATTGAAATTTTGTAGGACTTTACAAAATAAGTTATATTTTAGTTAGGGTTCTTGGAGGATACTCTATCTTAGCCCTAACTTATGCTTTCCTTGAAAAGACATTCCGAAAATTCCATAACTTCATAGGATATTCATAAAGAGATTAAGATGTGGTTTTCGACGTTTGAGAAAGAAGAATCAAGTATTAACAAGATTGTTACTGCAATATTTATTTAATTGTAATTTTTTTCTATCACTTTAAATCTGTAACAAACACATATATATCAATTCATTGGCCCCGCCTTGGGCCCTTGTTCCGTAGTATTTTACTAGATTACACCTAAAATACTTTTGGGACAGTATCTGTTTTCTTACTTATTAAGTATCATAAATAAGTTAAAAAATTATGTATTTTCTATTAAACTATTTCTTTTCTTAAAAAGACATTCTCTATCGTCCAAACACACACACACCAACCAATTAATGGATTCTTTTTCATACTTATTGTACCTTTTTTTTCTCATAGATATTGTCGGACAATCGTGGCAGTGGAGTTGTTAAAATATGTAACATTATACTATATACTAATTAAATTTATATAAGTTTAGGTTTGCTCCAATTGGAAGTATTCCAATAGCCTTGGTGCGTATAATTAACAAAAAAAATGACCTAAAACTTTCTATGCTAATTCGTTTTTAATTAGAGATTCCAATAGTGAAACAAAAGGTCATATAATACACTTTGTAGCCACCTTCTTTTTTTACCTAAACTTTAGCCTAACAAAAGTATATATACATATATAATAACTGCAACGTTAAAAAGGATATATACATAATATATAATAAAAGTCTCGATCGATCACCACCAACTTCTCTCATTGGAGATAATTAAATAGACATTGATTTAATTTAATTTATGTAAGCGATTATAAGTTTCAGAGTCAATAATTTATACAAGGATAATAAAAATATAGATGTACGTAATGTCACAACTATGAGATCGATGTACTAGAATTTGGTAAACTACTTGTGGAAATAAAACAAAATGAACGAATAATTAGCTATATATTTAGAAGTTCTAAAGATAAACGTTTTTCTATTTAGACGAAAATCTGAAATTGGATGTAGATTCTGCAAAGATCAGAATTAAGATAAGTAATATTAAAAGGGCAAGTTGGCCATAAAATTAGCCAGTCAAAGGATATTTAATTTTAAGTAGCAAAAGGATATATTATTTTTATGATGGTTATTACTTACTATTTAAAAATTATTATTTTTACACCAAAAAATAAAAATATTTTTTTAGAATTTCAGTGAGAATCTTCTCTCATGGATGGACTTGGAGAAAACATGTTTTACAATATTCTCTTTGTCGATTTTTAATTGTTATAATTTCTATTTTTAAAGTCAAATTATAAGAACTTTGACTAATAATTTAAGATGTATTTTTTCAATATTGATATGTAAAACATTGCAATTTATAGTATTTTTTCATATAATTTTTGAATATTTAAATTTTTTATTTAAAATATTGAATTAATGTAATCTAATTTAATTTTGAAAATTAATTAAATTGACTATCAGAAAACGTAACATGACAAATAAAAATAGACTAAAGGAGTACTAATTTTCATTAATTCCCAATAAAAACACTATGTTTCTAGCTGTGGAAGTCAAAGAAGCTTATAACCATTGAATTAGATGGAAAAATAATTTTCATCATAAAATAAAATAAAATCTATTTTTGCATCAAATTGATATCTCTGTTTAGGCGATACACAATTAGATTAACGGCATGAATTAGACAACTGTGGTGAACTAAAAGTTATAATATACTCATAGGAAAAATAAAAAAATAAAAATACAACTCATTCATATATATATTTATTATTATTATTGGTTAATTAGAACATCAGATCTGAAGAGGACCAGCTCACAGTGGAACTGTCCCAGTTAATATTCTTTTTTCCGTGTCTGACATATTAGAATCCGATTAAATTTGAATTTGCGTAGAAAAAATTTACAGAATAAATATTTCCTAACAAATCAACTCCATAATCAAAGAGGCTCAAATTCAAGACCTTTAATTAAAAATAAAGAAATACTACCACTCTACTACAATCCTCGTTAGTGTTCAGTTAATAGTTAAGCCACCATTTACTTGGACCATACTGCCATATGTAGAAAAAAATAAAATGGACGCCCATATTCCTCTTCTTATTGGCTAATTAATAGACATGTTTTATGTTGTGTAGTGGTAACGTACCTATCGACCATTTTTTAATTAAATTGTCATTTTCTTAGGGTTGGCTTCTTCTATTTCAACTTGTCACACTTTGCTAACCTTACTATATATATATATACTCAACAACATTGACTTTTAGTTTAATTTTCTCTTTCTTCCTATTTTTTCGTACCTTGACGCAAAATTGCTTTAATATTGATAAATTTAAGAACGAAAAGTTTGTTTCTAATGTTATTTTATAAAAATAAATACATCATAGTCGATCTATTCAGCTCGAGGTATGAATTTTTTCAAAATCACATTAGGATTATCCCCAAATGGCATCTCTTCTAATCTCACATGTAAGTGATGATCCCTATTGCTTTTCTTAATATAAAAAAATGTCAGAAAAAGAACTTTGTATATAGTTTAGTTAAAAAAATATTCAAATATGAATTTTCTCTTTCTTTTTACTTGCTTCCTAAGCAAATTGCAAACCTATGTATATATATAATAATAATCGTTAAAAGTGGAGTACAAATTTTCAATAATTGGGACTTGCAAGTTGTACTATGTACTAAAAGGGAAAATATACGTCTGGACCACTAAGTACTTATTAATCCGTCTATAATTAATCATTAGTCTTAATCAGAAAGGAGTATTAAAAGTTGGTACAATCACTAAAATAAGCTTATACATATAAGGCCACAAATTTACAACTCAACAATTTCTAATTCCATATTCAGCTAATTAATTAGATTGATATCGAAAGCATTTCATCATAATATGTAAAATTTAAATACCCTCTTCAAAAATACCATAGTACATAACCATTTTAAATTATTTTGTTACAAACGTCTCTATATTCCCACTAAAAATGTTTAAAGGCCATTTGCATATTTTTTTTTTAATTGAATCAGTAAAAAAAAGAAAAAATAGTAATATTTCCGTACTAAAAATTCAGAGCTGTATTCAAGGGAGGGTCACCGGGTTCATGTGAACCCATGCTTTTTTTTCAAGATCATATATCGTAGTGTTATATTTTTAAAAGAATGTTGAAATATAGATGTGTGAACTCACGCTCGGAGTATCACATATGATAAGATTGGGTGCACCTCTTTACGTAATGTTAGATATTTGAATTTTATATTATCTTTTTTTTTTCTTTTACAAATTAGATAATACTTTTCTTAGTGGTAATTAGTAGCACTTTTGGCGTTTTAATTAATTCAATATATATATATATATATATATATATATAAAAGGATTTGTTGTGGACCTATAATATTAAATTTTTAATGATTTTGAATAGTAAAAACTAAATATCGAACCGATCAAATTTATATTTTAGATCAATTTTTTTATAATAGTACACCCATCATTTCAAAATTTTAAATAGCTAAAATTAAGTCCACTATTTGAATGAGAATCTATCTCTTACCATATATATATATATATATATAGTAAGCTATTTCATGGAAAATAAATAAAAATATAATATTTTATAACACAATTTTTTTCTGATTTACGGTGTGAAAAGTGTTAGGTTTTAGTAGTGTTACACATTTGTAGCAGTGCATGCAAATTAATTAAGTGTTGGTCATATGTGGAAAGGTCCAAAAGAAAAGGAATAAATAAAGTTATAAGAAGAAGCAATGCATGTGCCCA
This sequence comes from Solanum lycopersicoides, assembly GCA_022817965.1. Taxonomy (NCBI): domain Eukaryota; kingdom Viridiplantae; phylum Streptophyta; class Magnoliopsida; order Solanales; family Solanaceae; genus Solanum; species Solanum lycopersicoides. The sequence continues at coordinate 68,762,353 of CM040620.1, read as the reverse complement.
AATAAGCTTTTACAACCGTCCACGTAAAGTAATGACGGCTTTATAATTAATTAAACGAATGTAGTCATGAATTAAGCAATAAGTAAGATGAATTACTTATCTATATGTTGAAATTTCTAACTCTCAAAATGATAAATTTAGAATTGTCTCAATTCTTATTCATCGACATCATGTCTAATTATCATTTTTGGTATTTAGAAGTAACCCAATGTGTCTTTGGTACGGAAGATACAAGTGAATATTTAGAATTTTTTGCTAAAATCATTCTTAAATTATACCTCAAATTCAAATTATATTCTTAAAGTATCATTTTCACCAGTAGCAGAGCCAAAATTTTCACGAAGGGTATCCACATGCTAAAGTGAATCTGCTCTTCTTAAAAAGTGAAAAAAATTGCTAGTAGTGAAACACGTTAAATTTTGTATCTTTACTATTTCAAGGCGGCTAAAACTACTAAGTTACATCATATTGTTGTGTTAAGAGTGTCCAAAATATGTTATTTAACCACTTAATTTATCATTTTACATGTATATACGGTGTAATATTCCGACGAATGGTGTCCAATTGAACACCCAGACACAAGTGTGGCTACGCCACTGATTCTCATCATAAAACATCCTTCACGTATTTTAAAGTGAACAAATTTCATCCTTCTACTTGAATTTATCAGAAAATTAATCGATATATCCCACAAAAGTTAAGTCGTCCCTTCCTCCTAATTATTCTTAGATATGCCAAAAATATTATCGTGATCTTTTTCGATAATTGAGTTAAGAATATGCAAAATCTTTTAATTTGATCAATTTTCATTCATTTTTCATGTAATTTTAATTAAAATTATTATTAGTTAAAAGATGTTTCTTCTCAATTGAATAAGCTAGAAGTGACATTTGTTGGAGACTTCCGCTTCTAATAATGTAGAATGAAACTCTAATTAAATACGAGACATAATCAATATTTTGGTCACTTCAATATTAGATTGATCAAAAAATCTATTGATTTAACTGGTTAAGAAAAAGGTAAAAATAATTAATCTCCAACTTCTTTCCGTTACGAAAAAGACAAATCATGTACGCTCACACCTTCAAATCATTTTTAATTTTCATAAGCAACAGTGTCTAAGATTTTTTATATTTTTCAAGAACTTCTTGTAGCAAATAATGAAATTATGCAGAATAACTTTTGTTGATAGTCACGTTAACTACTTATGTTTTCATAAGATCCCGTAGTTTTTTTGACAATATCTAACATATGGATGAAAGTCGTTAACTTACAAATACTTAAAGGATGTTTTCTACTAAAAATGTTTTTTTAGGAATGTAGTTTAAGTTTGAGGTATAGTTAAATGATGTTTTCTGCTAAAAATGATATTTTAAGGATGTAGTTTAAGTTTGGGGTTATAATTGATGTAAACACCGGACGGGAAAATTTTAGCCGTAGTTCTCCCCTTACTTTTACTTTTTGCCTTAAAAATCATATTAAGACTTTTTTTATCTTTAACTTAAAAACTACTTTTTTAAGTCAATTCAAACAGACTCATAATATATCTCATCGTTTTGATCAAACAAAGTCGGAGAAAATTGAAAACTATCTTTTGAAAAAATATTTTCTTCAAACACATGCAAAATTTAAAATTATCATTGTTGAATAAACATTTTTGTTAGTATACTAGTAATAGTTTAACCCATTTAACTCTCTCAAATATTTTAAAGTAGGTTGACTTATGCATGAAAAAGTAGACTTCTAGTGAATTAGCACCAAACTTCACTAAATGATTCCTCATAGTTGATTATAAATAAATAAAGTATTTTTTTGGAGCAATTTTCACGTATAGCAAATAAAAAATTTATATTTTTATACTATAAGAAGTTTGATGTCCCTATAAACTTTCATTAGACACAAAAGGAAAAAATGGTGATATTACCGATATCTCATGTGAATAATTTTGCTCCTATAATTAATTAAATAAAAGAAAGTTTGAGAAGTAATTAAAACTGAGATAAAAAAAAATGAAGAAAAAGAAATGAAAAAGTTGGTGCATTGAGTCCAAAGGTCAACAGCGCTTCCCAATGGGATTCCGAATTCACCTCTTTCTCTCTCTTAAATTCTATAAATTGAGTGAAAGACTGCAAAGATAAAACACAAACACAAAAATAATCAGAGAGAGAAAAATCAGCGCGCAGTGTGATCAATCGATTCATCAAGTTGTTTGTTTACCTGTCATTATTATCATTATTTGTGTTCAAAAGAATCCTTCCCACTTTTCTCTCTCTCCCTACATTTCTTCTTCTTCTTCTTCTTCTCCATACACACATTTACATCAAACCATCATTTTTTTAAAAAAAATTTATAGATAGAAGATAAAGAGATTTAATTGAATATGGAACAGAAGCACGTATTGTTATCGGCATTGAGCGTAGGGGTTGGAGTTGGGCTTGGATTAGCTTCAGGACAAGCCGTTAATAAATGGACAAATGCCCCCGAAGGTATTACACCTGAACAAATTGAAAAGGAACTTCGACGCTTAATCCTTGACGGCAAGTTTACCAAAATCACATTTGATGACTTCCCTTATTATCTCAGGTAAAACTTTTCTTTTTTATCAACTCATTTATTAAGTCATTTTTAATATAAATGGTTGAATCCATGGATCTCGTGATTTTTTTTAATGTATTCAGGTTGCTTGAATGTGATATTGTGTTACCTGCAATGCATTTTTTATACCTTATTTTCAAATTTGGAATCTTTTAAGTTGGAAGCTTTCTGCAATTTATTCTCTTTTCTGTTTTGTCTCTGTTAGTCCCCTTAATTTTCACTTTCTATTGAACTGCTTCCTGTCCACTTTTGAGGGATAGGTAAAGGCTAATCGTTTTTATTTTTCTTTTAAGTACAAGTTCACGAGCCAGAAATTCATACAAACCGGATTCAAATGTCACACTTAGAATTAAAAAAATTTATGTTTTACCCGATATAAAAAAAACCTTGAACAGATTTCAGTATTGATAATCAACCACTGAGTAGTGGGCGGAGCAAGAATTTTCATTAAAGAGTTCAAAATTTGACTGAAGCAAATACACGAAAAAGTTGAGGGGTTCATAAATATATACTTTTTTAACTATGGGTAAATAGTGTAATTTTTCACCGAACCTTACTAGCTCTGCCCTGGTCACCAGCAAATATTTGCAACCTGTGAATTTTCTGGAGTTTGCACGTCTGCGTTTCTTCTGAATACATCAAAGTTATTGAATGTGCAATCACTATAAACTGAAGAATTCAACAGCTTTTTGTTTGACAAAAGTCAAGTATTGCATATTCCTTAACACTCGTCTGCTGCTTAGTTTCTCCTAGTCTCACTCCTTCACCTAAATGTTCTGTTGTTGGAGAGTTATGCTAAATTTCAATATGGTGGCTACAGTTGATAGCTTGGTCAAAGTTGAAATATTTTCCAACACATCTGTTACTCTACTTCTCTGATAATTTCGATGAATATATGCTTAAAATGGATAAAAATAATGATCTATTTCAAATGTGACTTTGACAGTGAACGAACACGGGTATTATTAACAAGTGCGGCATATGTTCATCTGAATCACTTAGATGTGTCCAAATATACAAGAAATCTTTCTCCTGCAAGTAGGGCCATATTGCTTTCAGGGCCTGCTGGTATGGATTTCTCATTTAAATCATTTTCAATTTTATATGTTATTATCTGTATTGACTGTGCTCTGATACATGAATGCAGAACTTTACCAGCAAACTCTTGCAAAGGCTTTGGCCCATCACTTTGATGCTAAACTGCTGCTATTGGATTTAACTGACTTCTCTCTGAAGGTACTGCGTGAGGCCTTCTTTTCCAGTATTTGAACTCATATTCTGCTGATACTTCTATTCACTCTATTATATCCGTCAACCATTTGCAGATGCAGAGCAAGTATGGAATCTTCAAGAAAGAATCAGTAAGTACTATTATTTACTCGCTTTGAAGAATTGTATTCTTTGTTGGGCAAAATATTGTTGTCTTCAGGTCCATTCTTCATATTTCTTGTCACTGTTGAATCCAAATTCACTTTAAATATAAGTACAAGGGAGTCATTTTGCCCCTAATGGAATATTACCTGATTCAGCATCTTATTTATGTAGGCTTTCAAGAGGTCGACCTCAGAGTCTACATTGGGACGTTTGTCCAGTTTGCTTGGTTCGTTCTCAATTCTTTCAGCAAGAGAGACTAATGGAGGTATATGACAGAAGGCTATATTTCTTCACTAATGGGTACACTTAACTGTATTTGTGACAATATTATACATCTTTGCGATTCAACCTTGTTTATGTAAACTAATGAATATATCTAACTTAAAGATAAGGATATGAACCACAAACTTTTTTTATCTCCAGATCTGCTGATTTTGTTTATGCTTATATTTAGAGAAGATTCTAGATGTTTATGAAATTATGAAATAGAAGCTTTTGTACACACTAGCTTTTACAGTACAATATCTTTCTTTCATGTGGAGCTCAGAAGCCAGTGAGTCAATTGTTCTGATTTCAATCTAGACTTAACCAGTATTGTAGAACGTAAAATCTAAGGCTTGATACTTTCATGTTGTTTTACATTTCCTGATGCTCTTCATATACAAGTTTTACTCTCTTTTTATGCAGTCACCTATTCAAGGCAAACAGTTGGGTTTGACAGTAAATCAAGGTATATTAGTTCTATTCATCATTCAGATATAAATGCAGGTGTTTGGAGTTGATATATCATGTTAACTCTTACCTTTGGAATATGTAGGAATAGGGAAGGTGCCAGCAACTCTCTAAAGCACCGCAGAACCGCCTCTGTGTCTTCTGATATAAGTAGTATCAGCTCTGAGTCGTCTGCTTCAAATCCAGGTTGGACGCTTGTAGGGAATTAATTAAGTTGTCGTGGCTTTGCTGTTTTCTTTCTCCATGTTTATAAATTGAGTTCAGGGTCTACTAGCATTTGCAGTTTTCATTTATAATTGTTAGAAAGCTGTTAATTTAAAAATTCATGATTTGACTATCCACTAATTATATTAAAGTATCATTTTTCCCCTGTGATGTTCTTGCTACTACAATGTGGTTTGCATCTTAATGTTTCTTTTGTTGAAGAATCTCATCAAATTTCCTATCTAACCGTCAACTAGCTTTACCAGATACTATACCTGCAATGGGTTTCTAGATTCATCTCTTGCATTTGCGTCTGTCAAATTCATATTGCTGAATTTTGATTAACCTGTAATTAGTAATCTTACGATTGAAGATCATTTCCTGATCATTTCTTGTTTCTTCATCTAGCTCCAATTAAGCGGGTCAACAGCTGGTCATTAGATGAGAAGGCTTTCTTACAGTCACTTTTCAAGGTAATAAATATCCCTTGATTTCAAACTTGTATCCACGTTGTTATGGAATATGTTCTTCTCAGTGTCTTTCACTTTATGGTTGTTTCATCTGAAATCAGATACTAAATAAGGAGGTTACTTGCAGGTTTTGGTGTCAATCTCTGAAACCAGCCGCGTTATTCTCTACATCAGGGATGTTGACAGACATCTTCAATCCCCCAGAGCTTATAAACTCTTTGATCGAATGCTGAAAAAGCTATCAGGATCAGTGTTGGTTCTTGGCTCCAGGATGTTAGAGCATGAAGATGATTGTGAGGAAGTAGATGAGAAACTCAGTCTTTTATTTCCTTACAATATTGACATTAGGCCCCCTGAAGATGAGACACGTCTTACGGACTGGAAAACACAACTGGAAGAGGATATGAAGATGATCCAGTTTCAAGACAACAAGAATCACATTGCGGAGGTGCTTGCAGCAAATGACCTCGAATGTGATGATCTAGGATCAATCTGTCATGCTGACACAATGGTGCTGAGTAATTACATAGAGGAAATTGTTATCTCTGCTATATCACATCATTTGATGAACAGCAAGGATCCAGAATATCGAAATGGGAAACTCCTCATATCATCTAATAGGTAGATGCCAAACTTTCAATTGTTATTAGCTTCTTTTTCCATTTGCACACTTTATGTTTCATGTGTGTACTTTTCTGCTCCTGGTACAGTTTATCCCATGGATTAGGTGTCTTCCAGGACGGAAAGAGTGGTGGCAGAGACTCCCTCAAAATGGAGGCGAATGCTGAATTGTCCAAGGTTTCTTTTGCATTTTAGTGTTTCTGTTGAAAATTGAGGAATTAACTGAGATAAGATTGATTTTAATATTTTTTCAATCACAATTAGGATGCTGCTAATATTGGATTAAAGCCCGAATCAAAGTCGGAGAACCCCACGTCTGAGAGTAAGGGTGAGGCTCCTTCAACAAAAAAGGATGGAGAGATTTCGTCTGCATCAAAGGCCACGGTATGTGCAGCACTTGATAAACTATCACCACAAGCGCCTTTAGGGAACCTTTCAGTTGGTAAAAAGTTGATAGAACTGAACTTGAGAGCTGTATTCTTTCTTTTTTTCCCCTCAAATGTCAGGCTGACTAAATTTAGGTTGTCTTTGTGTTCGTCTCAAAAAATTAATGATGATCTATTGGTTTCAACAACATCCTTTCACGCTATGCATATACATTTTTTATTCTCTGATTTGCATTTTCGTGTATCTTTTACGATTCGGTCCAACTTGATTTTTGTTTGTTAATTCAGTCCGCATTTGGTGTTTCTGCCTTTTGCTTCAATGTGTAATTTGATATCTACAGGAAGTTATTCCTGACAATGAATTCGAGAAGCGGATAAGACCAGAGGTTATACCTTCACATGAGATTGGAGTGACATTTGCAGATATTGGTGCCCTAGATGAAACTAAGGAATCACTTCAGGAGTTGGTCATGCTTCCTCTTAGAAGACCTGACCTCTTCAACGGTGGACTGCTTAAGCCTTGCAGAGGTATACTACTCTTTGGTCCACCTGGCACTGGGAAGACTATGCTGGCCAAAGCAATAGCCAATGAAGCTGGAGCAAGCTTTATAAATGTCTCAATGTCAACCATTACTTCAAAATGGTTTGGGGAAGATGAAAAGAATGTCCGAGCTCTTTTCACACTTGCAGCGAAGGTTTCTCCAACGATTGTTTTTGTGGATGAGGTTGATAGCATGCTAGGGCAGCGGACAAGAGTTGGAGAACACGAGGCTATGCGAAAAATTAAGAATGAGTTTATGACTCATTGGGACGGATTATTGACTAAACCAGGTGAGCGCATTCTTGTTCTTGCTGCAACCAACAGACCTTTCGACCTCGATGAAGCAATAATCAGACGGTTTGAGCGCAGGTACATCTACAGCTTGACACCAATCATTTACTTAGCTTAATTCCTTTGAGTTGATTTTCACCAGTATGTTATACAATTTGAAACTTCACTGCTTATCTTCCTACATCTCAAAAAAGAAATTCTAGAAAAAGAAAAACAAGAGGCAGAAAGAAAGCCAGATCTTTTTCCTTAGTGGCTTAAACTACATGATGATGGCCTTAAGTTTCTCCACCCTTGGATGAAGATCTTATAGTCTTATTGCCATCTTCATTGATATTATATATCTTGAGCATAAGTTTGAAAATCTACATAATTGTTATCCTGCATTTGTTATGTGTTTCTGTTAATTCCTAAATAATCTTATGCTAGACTAGTGGAGCGATTTTCCTGGTGACAAGAAGTCTTCTGTCTTAGAGATATGTCGCTTATCTCAATGACTTTGTTAGGAAGTCTTGCCTCATCTTCTGACTGTTTATTAATAGGCAATTTGTTTTTATAGATATATTACTCTGTGCAGTGGTTCCTATTGATAGATTGACTTTAAGGGAACTTTCATTTATAAATATCATGCATGACCTTTTTCAGCTTATGATGACGTTGCAGAATGACATATGTTCTCAAATTGTGTTTTTTGTTGGGCAGAATTATGGTCGGTTTACCTGCAGCTGAGAACAGAGAGAAGATTTTGAGAACTCTTCTAGCAAAGGAAAAGGTAGAAGATCTTGATTTTAAAGAGCTCGGAGTCATGACCGAAGGGTATAGTGGAAGTGATCTTAAGGTTTGTGATTGTTCTTTTTAAAAAGTGATGTAAGAATACAGCTTATTATCTGGTAATAACTGAAAGCATTTATCTCCCAAAACAGAACTTGTGCACAACAGCAGCTTATCGGCCTGTCAGAGAGCTTATACAACAAGAGAGAAAGAAAGATTTGGTAATACACGCGTCTAGCTCTCAATTGTTCTTCTTCAACTTAACCTTTTTTGACTATCTGCTTTATTATGTATGCTTTGTGTTCTCCTATTTATTCTTTCTTCCTCATAGGAAAAGAAGCGGAGAGCTGAAGAAGGGCAGAGTGCAGAAGGTAAGTCAGATGAGAAAGAAGAAGCCGCGGAAGAAAGAGTAATTACTTTGAGGCCTCTAAGCATGGAGGACATGAGACAGGCAAAGAATCAGGTAAACAGTCCTTATGTTGTGGGTCCATTGAGAATTTGTAAAACAAGGATATTCCTGTTCTCTTTTTTCTGGACCATCTGAAGCAGTTTGTTCTTTCTTTAGTTTATTTTTTTTTGGTTCTGTCATCTGATTTTATAGCCTACCCTTTGCCCATCTTGGATATTTCGGTATACAGACTTTCTTGGATAGACTATCTTTACTAAACTAAGTAGGGTTCCTCATACTCTCTCATGGACGTTACAGTTAAACAGTCCTTATGTTGTGGGTCCATTGAGAATTTGTAAAACAAGGATATTCCTGTTCTCTTTTTTCTGGACCATCTGAAGCAGTTTGTTCTTTCTTTAGTTTATTTTTTTTTTGTTCTGTCATCTGATTTTATAGCCTACCCTTTGCCCATCTTGGATATTTCGGTATACAGACTTTCTTGGATAGACTATCTTTACTAAACTAAGTAGGGTTCCTCATACTCTCTCATGGACGTTACAGTATCTCTTTGCTTTTGAAAATGAAGTTTTATGTTCGCTGCTCTACCCACAGAAGTTGCAATTTTTTTTTTTTGGTTTCCCATCCGGTGTCTGGAGCCCACATTGGAGCTCCGACTAAATCCGGATCGCGCATGGTAGGGCCCATTCGGGGGTGGCGCTCCAACATGATTTTCTCCATACCATGATTAAGGATGAAACACTCCCACCAGTGCATCACAACCCATATTGGTACAGAAGTTGCAATTAGCTATAGCTCTACTTTATTATTAGCGACGGTATTGTGGCTAATTGCAAGATCATGTTTTTCTAACATAAAGTACAATATGAACATAGTTTTCTTTTGTGGAATCACAGAAGCAGGAAATATATACTTACAAATAATGCATGTGAAGGACTTATTTCCTTCAGTTTTATTGTTGCATTCATTTTGGATTTACACACAGATCTTCACGAATCACTTCTTTGGTTAGGTTGCTGCAAGCTTTGCTTCTGAGGGATCCGTAATGAGTGAGCTGAAGCAGTGGAATGACCTATATGGAGAAGGCGGTTCTAGGAAAAAGCAGCAGTTATCTTATTTCCTTTAGGTCGTCAAATGTATGCATCAAGAAATGATTGTCAGCATTATTTTTCGTGAAAGGGGTCATAACCATGATCACTGCATAACCTTCAGAATCAAATCCCCATTCTCCTGAAACTAAGGTAGAGATACTTGAACCTGTGCCAACTGGTCTCCACTTCCGAGGGGCGTGACATGAATATGCATGAAATGTGTCTGTCAAAGGCTTGCTTGCTTGCTTTTGTATACGCGTGGTTGGAGAAAAGGAAGGAGAATACAGCGTCTCTTCTGCTTAAAGCAATATTTGCCCCACAACAGTCTTGTAGGATATCAAAGATGATCTCTGGTGTGGCAATTGAAAAGGCACAGGGCTTGAAAATCTCAGAGCAAGTTATGATTTTGTTCATCAATAGTGATTCCATGTAATAGTGTATTCTAAATTAGTGTTGCTTACCGTTATTGTAATTTATCAATCTCCAGTTTCTTGGAACTATAATATATTTGTCATTTGGAACTCAAGGATTTGATTCGTTTTTGAAATTTATTTTGGAAGTCAATGTACTATGAATGTGATATCTGCCGTTTGTTTCATGTAAAAATATTTCGAACACATTTTTATATAAAATAACAATTAACTTTAAAATGTTCATTCACCATAGGCTATGACTACATAAATATCTATCACCTATTCAGTTATTTTAGACAATAAGTTTCAAAAGATTTTCTTTGTTAAAGTTTCGTGCCAAGTCATAGTGACTCATATAAAATGGGATGGAAAAAAAATATGAACGAGTTTAGATTTATTTATTGTCGAGTTTACAATACCAGCTGTCGAGTAATTTTTATGAACAAGGTTACACTTGCTTCTATATATATAAAAAATCATAGGTATGATAATTAATAATACAAATCATCTCACTAAACTTAATATGAGAAACATATTTCATCCAATTTAGCTATCATAATATTTTAGAGTTCTACCTGTTCATGAAACTTAATAGAAGAAAATAAGTATGGCAATTACCAAGGAAAATATCTTTCAATACAAATATATTTTGAAAAATAAGTTACTTGCATACTTGTGTTCACAATTTAGATGAAGCATAAATGTAAAAATATTTATTTTATGTAAAAATATTTATTCGACGTTTTCTCATATTTGATAAATATACATACATAAAATATTATTTCCTCTTTTTCATATTAGTTTATCATTTTTCAATATATATATATATATATATATATATATATATATATATAAGTGATAAAGACTGTTCATCGACAAAAGAGAAGAAAGGTATGCACGCAAACTTTTTATTATATGTTATTAATTTTACAAATATACTATATGTACTTATACTTAACTTAAACATTAAGAAAAATTACTTAGTATCTATAGGGAATCAATAAATATTTGAACATCTCATGCAATTAGCATATTACATGCATATCTTAGCATAAAAATGAAATCTCTACAAAAATCATTGCATAGCATAAGAAAAAGAGCTTGAGAAACATAAAAAAGCTTTATTTCATATGGATAGAGCAATTTCCGAAATGGAAAAAGTATATATGCATACTAGTCATCACTATGATGCATTAATATTTTCAATACATGAAATGAAAATGTATAGAATACAAGAATATTTTGAGTATAAAAATGCTTTATCAATTTTAAAAAATTATATAGTTTTTACTGCATAAAATATGTGCGTAAAATATTTCGCTACCCTGTTTAAATTAAACAGCACAATAAAAATTGGTATCAGAGCCAAGTAACTAAACTATGGACACAGATTTTACCTTTATAAAACCTAAATGGTATATAGAAATTGATACTCTTGTATCAATTTTACAAGCAATAAAAGGCTTAGACGAAAATTTAAAAAGAAAAATAGTAAAGATAATTACTTTACATAATAAAAGAGACGAAGAAAGATATAATATTATTAATTATATATATATATATATATATATATATATATATATATATATATATATATATATATATATATATATATATATATATATATTATTTTTTAATGACAAGAAAAATTCGTAGCCGCTACCCCTTGGGTGTGCATAGTATAAAACCCACTCATATTCAATAAGTCGCAAAACACATAGGAGAGGTAACCCGCACTAGGCAAGTCTGGTGCGATGAGCTCGACCCAGAAGGCAAGCCCCTTGCGAACTTGAGACTTCCAACATGTAAGTTCCAAGTTCAAATCATTGGGCCATCCCGAAGGGTGTATGGGACAATTATATATATACTCCATTATCCACTTTTATTTATAAAGAGTTTTTCAAAAGTTAATTTAACTAATTTGATTAGTTAAAATTACAATTTTATTATTATTATTTTGCATATCACTATAAGGAAAAATTATATCTGATTAAATTTTTATAATTTTGACTTAAAAAAAGAACTTTTGACAAAAGCTACTAGTAATTTGTTGTGCGAACCAATGAAGTCCAGGAAATCAATTATCCTTGCACATCTTTGGATCTTCCATCGCCATTGGAAGCAAGCGGCGCCGACTCTGTAGCTCCCCCAAACACAGAGGATATATAAATTTTCGATCTAATGTGTTAGCTTGGCTCGAAATAGTAGAGATGGGAGGTTCAATGGTGGAGAGGTATCAAAAACTAGGGTTAAAGGAGTCGTTGAATCAACCCTATCGTTACCCAATTGCTTGTGATGAGCTAAGCCTTATTCTAAGAAATGCATATTCCAAAATTCCAAAAAATTTGCAAACTCTTATCTTCCAAGACTCCCTCGCCGCCTTTGGTCTCCTCCCTGAGTAAGTCACGCCTTCTTCGTCAATTTTCATTCGAAATTACTGCCTACTTTACCTGAAAATTCAATGGGTTTGCCCTTTTTTTTTCTTTGATTCGATTAGTAGGATTGTAACTCGTCTCTGTACAGAGCCAGTGTATCTATAATGAACAGGATTTCATGTAGTCAACTTGATTTGATTTGGGGTTTGTGGCATAATTGACTAATGAATTAACTGGTAGAAAAGTTTAATTCTCATCAGCAGCTCATGATTTGTTATGTACTGAAAAATTGAAAGATGAAAAGAGATTGAGTACCGGAAAACTTTTATTAATCCATGAGTAAATGGAAGTATTACAGCATTGATAAACTATTCTAACTCCTGCAATTAAACAACGGAAGAAAAGAAAGGTTAGAGAGAGAGAGAGGAAGTACTTGGGAATTAGTTGTACACTTGTACTTCATCAAAAAAAAAAAAAAAGAGAGTTAGGAATTAGTTGTAAGTGATTACTAGATATGGCCTGATTCTCCAACTTCAATTACGTGTACTTAAACAGTAAGGATTGGTGAGTTCCTCTTCACTCACTAGGAAATAGTTCATTACTACAGTTGAGAATTCGAGGTACATATCAAGAAATGGGAAAGCATGTAGCTAAACTTGTAACTTTGGTAATTAATGACATAGTTGATCAACATTTGCGGTGGGACTTGTCACTTGTGTTATGTGTTGCCAAGTTTTGACCTTTTCCTGTTTTCTTGATGGTAAGCATCTGCCCCCTAATAAGGGCTTGACGGAGCCCTGCCATATTGAACAAAAGATGCAATCCTCTGTAATTTGTTTGAGGTCCCTGAATCAGAAGATCCTATAGACAACTTAATTTGCTGATATTAAGAAAAGAAAATTTGAGATGTTCCTTGTTTATGAAATTTGTTGTTGTTGGAATGTATTTAATGATATTTTTGCTACTCGAAGTAAAAGGAACCTTAACATTTAATATTTTTGTCACTTCAGAATGCAGACACAAGCGGCTATATCAGCAGCACATGGCTTGCTTCAAAGCATGGAAGCTGCATTACCAAAACAAAAGAAAGCCTTAGCTGCATCTGAATTCAAACAGGCTATGGTTACTCATAGGAGGCGTAGGAAGGTCCAACCATTGTTAGAAGGTAATTTTAATTGAACATGTGTTCTAAATTAAAATATCACTGGACTCATTCAGTGCTTTTGGTGTGGAATCCCTCTTTATGAAACCCTGTGGATTAGGACACCTGTAGCTCCTTTGTCTTGCTTTCCTCCCATAGTGACATTTGCTTGCAAGGCCATTTTGGATTTCAACTCGTAGTTGTGTCTGAAGAACTGGAGTTGACAGCACTTCAAAATCAAAATTTTGATATAGGAGACTTATTTCCAGAACTTGGACAGAGTTACCATACCTATGTTGGTGGGAGATATTAGGTACTCTGAGGAATTAATCAAGGTATATGCAAGCCGATTTTCCCACCATGGTTATGTTTTATGAAAATAAGTTATTTCCAAAGCTCTGAAATGCAAACAACGTCTCTGCCCACCCTCAAACCCCCAGGAAAAGAAAAGAAAGAGATAATCGAGTGTCGAGTTCTGAGAGGCTTTAGATGAGAATATCCCTCCGCCTCTCTTTTTCCCTGTAAAGGGGAACACATTAGTGGAGAGATGGATAGTGTAGTATACTGCTTAGTGAGGCAAAAAACATCCTCCAGTGAACAGTTAAAACTCCTTCCACCAAACCTTCATGGCACAACTAAAATTGATGAAGATTTTATTAAGGAATGGTAATGTTAATAACAGATGATTTTTGCTTAAATAGTTGTAGAATTATCCAATATGGCATCCCTTCTCTCTTATGAAGTAAGAGACTTTCATTAAAAGGCTTCATGAAGACACATAGCAAAAAAGGATACAAGTAAGAAGTGACTCGTGTACAAAATCTATGTCAAAACTAAGGAGCAAACGCAGTACAAAAAATGATCACAACTGGAATCATGGGCCTGATTGAGCCAATTAAAAAGATTAAGCAAACACATAGCCTTGAGTGCATTGTTTGGAGTTGATATCCCATTTGCCGATTTTTTTTATGCATTTGCCAATTCTCCACAAACAACAGCTTTCATATGCTTCTTTAATACTATTAGGCATGATCTAGGCTAGTCTAAAATTTAAGAAAAACATATTTCACATGTCTGCGGCACTTCACAGTAAAGAATAGGCATAATACATAAACATACCCTTAACTTTGCTTCAACGAACAACTATGCCCTCCAACTTCGAAAATGCACATGTAGGCACTTAAACTTGTATAAAATTGAACAAGTAGACACAAGTGTCCTACATGACACAATACACGTAGGGCGCCATGTAGGACACAAAATTGCCATGCAGGGTGTCATGTAGGACGAATGTGTCCATTTGCTCAATTTTATACAAGTTTAAGTGTCAACTTGTGCACACCTAAAGTTAAGGTCATAGTTGACATTGTCAACTGACGTCAAGTTAAGGGTCATGTTTATGCATTATGCCTAAAGAATAAGATGTCTCACATTTTTTGTGTCCATCTGACACATAAAGCACCTTTCATACAGTAGATGTTCCCTCCCACTGAGCATCAACTTGAATCTCTCGGCCCAGTTGCTTAGACCCACATTATAAATCATTTAAACATAAAATTATTAGGAAAAATGACACAACTGGCACGACATTACTTTTTCGGGTTAAGGTCGTAATTTCAGTGGTTTAGATTTTTCAAGAGTGGTTTCACAACAAAAAAGTAAGGTCGTGTTATTTGGCAAAAGAAGTGGCTCCTTGATCCTCTGCTGTGTACAAATTTTCTTCACCATAAGTAATTGTTGAGCACTATTCTGTAGAATGATTGCAAGTACTACTATGTCACTCACTGTTCAGAAATAGTTGAAGCAGTTGGGTTATCTCACTGTGAATTTACTTTTTCCATACTTATAAGAGTTCGATACATTATTTAAATATAATATGTATGTTTTTATATTATATAATTATGTATAACAATGTAAAAATATGTATAAGTACCTCTTATACACATTTGTACAAGATATGCTTGTTCACAGTGTATATATCTTTCACTAATATATATGCTTGTTCACAGTATATATATCTTTCACTAATATATATGCTTGTTCACAGTGAAGATGTTCCTCCTACTGAGATTATCTTTTACAAGATATGCTTCATATAAAGTTATCTAGGAAGACATCCAATATGGCATCCTTTTCCCGAACATTTCTTAATACTTCTGCATCTGCTCACTGCATTCTGATTTTGTAGTGCTGCTTTTGCATTCCAGGTAGGAGCCAACTTCCTCAGGATGTTCTTGTACACGTATTTGGTTTCTTAGACTTGAAGTCTCTTGTTACTGCTTCTTCAGTCTGCAGGTATGAGGCTTTCCTTATCCAACTTAAGTAGTTGCGTTAATTAAATTGTGTGTAGGCATCTTTTGAACATTGGACCTAGTCCTCTATGTGATTTAATCAATTACCATATCAGATGGTATCTCAAAAGGTGTGTAATTCTGCAGGTCATGGAGTGTGGCAGCTAGTGACAATCATCTCTGGCAGTCTATACATATAAGCTTTTTTGGGAAGTCAAGTGAGATCCCAAACATTATCAGGTTTACTAATGGTGTGGAGAGAATTTCTTTTACTCTGGGAAATACCGCTGCAGATAATGTTGACTGGAAAGATGCTTTCAAGCGAGCTTATAGAGGTATTTCCATTGGCTGTGATCCCACTTTGGTTAGATGGAACTACGGATTTCATTATTTTATCCGTATTGCATGGTTCATAGACCACTTGGACTATTTAGAATTATGGTTTGTCTTCCTTCATTCAGATAGGTCTTTACTATGTCTGCTTGTTTTCTTTTTCCTTTCCAAATTTTCTTCTATGTCGGTTCTCTTTTTATATACCTATCTGTTTTGACTCAGGAATTTCAAAAAAGGTAACATCCCAGAGGGGCTTTTGCAAGCGGTGCAATTCAATTGTTTGGTTGAATAATTCCAAGTGTTCCAATGGGGAGATTTCTGATGAACATCAGATCATGCCTGTGTCACTTGAACAGGTTTGTGAATGCTGTCTATTCAGATTTTCTTATTTCATTACTATGCTAGTCCTAATACTATGTTTCACCATCTTACGGATCTCATAGCTAGTCCTTTTAAGGTTTTCTCAATGATATCTTTATTTTTTTGTCAGATTGTTGATTATGTAATAGAAGAGTCCATACCTTCCTCGGATAGTGATAGTGATTCAGATGACTCAGTTGATGGCTCTCTCTTCAAGCTGTGGGCCTATCCCAAACGAGTTAGCGAGCCACATGCATGATGTGGAAGCATATACAAGATCCTTGTTAATACATCAAAACATACTCTGAATAGTTCCTTTTGGGGATTGTAATTAATATAAGCATATACAAGATCCTTGTTAATACATCAAAACATACTCTGAATAGTTCCTTTTGGGGATTGTAATTAATATCCCCACATTAAAATGGTACATTTTGAAAATATGCTGCATATCAATCACCTTTATATGATAGGTCAGAAGTGTATCCTTTGCTATTTCTAGATTATGGAAATGAAAAAACTTCATGGATGAAATAGATTTGTGTTGTGTCACTATTGATCAGAACTAGTGCAAGTAGGACTTATAATGGTAAAAAGTGATCTGCATCGATTGGGATTAAGTATTTATGTCAATTTAGATATACTTTTTATCATTAGCTCTTTTTTCTAAAGCTAACTCAAGCTAAGAACTGCAACGAAAACCAATAGATACTTCAATGGCCACAGAAGCATCAATGTTAAAAGATACAATAACTGTAAGTAAGTCGTCCGTCATATACTGAGTTTTAATTTTAAAGATGTGAAATGATATTTGCACGGAGATATTGCTGTCAAACAAGAATCAAAGTTGTGTTTCCATTATCTGACTTATAATTAAAAGTAACACTCACTTGCATATTGATGTTTTACCGTCACATGATGACTGCTAAAATCTTACAGCAGTCTTTCAAAATTTAACAAAAAAGTAAACCATATCTGGAAACTCAAAACTAACACGAAAGCGCCAAGCCTGTTTAGTAATAATCAAGCAAAACAAGTAAACAAAGGGTTTTCTACCATAACTGAATCACAACAACCAGAGGAACACCTCCGTGAACCTAAAGGGTGCCACCTATTCATGTCTATAACAACTTTTTGTCTTTCAGTGGACCTCTTGGAATTTTGCTTAGAACCTTGACGTTAAAAACAGCATACTGCTTTTTGATCTCTGCCTCAGCCTTCTCAGCAAAAGCATCAACCTGGTCCTCAAATTTCTCATAGAGTACAGGGACGGTATGGAGCAATACAAAGCCTGTTTTTGCAGAGAGAAGAAATCACTCACTATTAGAATTAAACCAAATAATACACATAGATCTTTACACTCCAAGATCACTTACATATGTAAAACACAGTGAGGAAGTTCCAGCAGTTGCCCAATATTGAAAGAACCCACAAACCAGCAATAACCTGCATGTAATGTTTGTATTAAAACATGGAAGAGATGACACTCAAATGAAGAACAAAACAGGAAGTTGTGCTCAAGCTGATTCTCTCAAGATAATGGAGAGAATTATATAGCAAGATGGACACGATAACATACAGCGAGGAATTTCTTCAACTCCTTCCCAGAGGCAATATCCCGAAAAATTTCAAGAGCTCTGTTTATTTCAATCCTGAGTGCAGCAGCAACACCCAGGACAATATCCTCAGGCAGAATGACATCTGGAATTTGGGGTGGAGACCTGGTGCATATATTTCAAGGTCAATCCTAAAGTATATCTGGATAGACAAATTACCAAGGAAGATAAAGAGTATACTTACTTGTTGATGAAGGTGGATGCATTGGACCAAAGGAAAAGGACTGCCAATGCAAGGATCAGTATATGGCAAACAAGTGTAAGCAAATGGTACTGAAGCAACTCAAAAAGCACCCAAAGTGAAGTGGCAAACCCAAGCACACCGGCAGTAATTTTCTTGTCCCTCCACAGAAAAATGTCCGCAGCTGCCCATAAGAATTGAGAAATTAGATACATAAACACAATCATCCAGATATAAAAGAAAATTGTGTAACTGTGTAGTACACATCAGACACATCTACTAAAGCTTCAAATTCTATGAACTTCAAACGTAGGCAAAAAACACGGGTTTGAAAAAAATGAGGCTGGAAGACACCTGATGCAAAAAATCCTTAGTTATTTTGGGTCAAAGCAGAAGTATATGAATCCTACATATAAAAAGTTCAAATCTTGACTCATGCACTTATCAAGCCTAGTAGACACGTGAACACTAGCACTATGACTCAAAGCACAAACAGAAGGGGTGTGAAAAGCTGGAATAGCTCTGACCATTTCAAGTCATTCAAGGAACCTGAACTATTCGAAGGAAAAATGGACAATTCCATGTGCTTACATAAATATCTAATGATGCTCACACCCTGAACTTTTTAACATAAAAAATAATTTTGCTCTTCATGAGTCACAAATCCATGCTGCCAAAGTCAGATTTGTATATCAAATATAAATTTGTTACATGAAAATGCAAAATTGGCTTACAAAACCTGTCATGGAATTGTTTTATTCAGTCCACCTACTACCAATAATACGACTAACATTGAAGCGTGCAAGTACATCATTGATTTACTGGTATCAAATAATAACTTTGCAGTGCAACCTTCTCATCAATTTAATCTCGCTATGTACCAATACTACTACTACAATAACATACCCCGTGTAATCCCACAAGTATCAATATAAGAAGGAGAAACTACAGCAATACAACCAATCTCAGATCCATGCAAAGCCAATGGGACAACAATAGAAAAACGCTCGACTGGATCCAAATGTAGCTACATATTTGTATAATAAACGACTGAATGAATGGAACTCGAACTGTTCCGATAGATCTCTGATTTCAGATTTAGGAAAAGGAAAGAAATTAAACCGCATCTCAACAACAATGCCAAATAAATCTAAATAAATTCTGAAGTGTAGACATACTATGTTAAGACATAAATATAGAGATAGATATTGAGAGTGAGAAAGAGATGTACGTTTTCCACCGCCGAGAACCTTATGGACGGGCCTTTCCCTGCCAAAGAGACGATAGATCTTTGCCTTGACGGCATCGACCGACGATATTTTCTCCTTCTCATCTTCAGAATCGGATGAGGAAGAATTGTGGTCGTGCAACTTTTCGTTGATCTTTTCCATGACGGATTCAACGATTGGTTCGTGCTCGCCGGCGTGATCGGCCATCGTTTACTCCGATCTCACTAACGTGTGCCGCCGGCAATTGGGGATTTTTTTGTTGATGGTGCTTTTTGAGTGACTATTCTTACGCTTGCAAAAAGTGTGTGAAAGAGGGAAAAATATTGAAAGGCTTAAAGAGCCAGATTTCCAATCCTCAGGCTTCGTTTCCAAACCAAGCGGTTCGGCAAAATAACGGAAATCGATGAAAAGCTCCGTGAAATAAATAAAAAAGAAAAAGAAATACTGTGTGTCAGTTGATTTATTCGAGGAAAAACGGGAGACGTTGGATTCCTTTGACGCCGTCAAGTTGTCGTTTATTCTACGTGATGACTGCA
The DNA here is from genome assembly GCA_022817965.1 of Solanum lycopersicoides. NCBI lineage: Eukaryota > Viridiplantae > Streptophyta > Magnoliopsida > Solanales > Solanaceae > Solanum > Solanum lycopersicoides. The sequence continues at coordinate 68,742,399 of CM040620.1, read as the reverse complement.
CAACGCACGAGTCGGGGACTTTTCCGGTAAAGTTGGAAAATGTCGACACGTGGGTGATTCTTAGCGGTTAATTAGAAAAGATGGTGGGCCTGGAAATGATATTTGGGCTTGAAGACCAATAAGTTTGGGCCGGGCTAACAAGAGGAGACCTGAGTGGTTCACCATACATTACGTTACATATTCAAAGGTCAAACATGGCATTTTCTTTTCTTCTCTTCTTTTTTTAATGAAATAAGTCCATAAATCTTTAGATTTTCCTTTTTATAATTTGACTATTACGAATTCAAGTAGGAAGGTCAATTTTGGGATAAAGATCCACAATAGCGATTTTATTTTCACAGCTCGAATATGAAATTTCTTATTAAAAAAATTCTAATAAAAAGAATACTTATTATTTTTTGATAAAACTCAGTAGTTACGTTTTTTACTTCCATCATGTTAATTGTGGAAACTTCCTTGGTCCTTAAGTTTGGTCAAGAAATGAAATTCTAGATCTATATTGTGATTCAAACTACTCAAATCAAAATTTAAATTTTCAATAAACCTACTTTTAGATTGTTTTATTTTTCATTTTTTTTCAAATGTCTACGATGACCAATAGATAGTTATAATTGAGTTCATACCAATTTTAACTTTGATGTGTGATACGCTTCTTTTATCTCACTTTTACATTATATCATTTAATTCGAGTGAATATCAAGTTTTCCTTTTGTCTCAACTCAAATTACAAAAACTGTAGTGTAAGAAAGACTACAAGACTAATGGTTGTAAATATTAATTTGTTGGAGACTACTAAAATCGACTATTTAAATGAAATTGATTTTATGAAACTTGGTAATTAATTGTGTGCTAAGTAACAGTATTTTTTGTAGAAAAATATGCAAATTTATCAACCCTACACATTTCCAACAAAGAAAAGAGTGTAAATCCAAAAATTAGAATAGATCAAATAATATCTTATCATTATAAAATAAACGATTCTATATATCTTATTTTAAAATAAGTCACATCTATTTGTCCTTTTTTAAAAGAAAGGAATAGTGCAAATATATAGGAAACCACGTTCGAGGAACACATCATGCAAAAGTATATACACTATTAGCAATATTTTATACTTTGTTTAAAAAAATGACCCCTTTTCTTTTTTTTGCAATACTTTAACTTTAACTTTTCACGTGACATGTTTAAGACCACAAGATTAAAGGGTATTTTGGTACATTTGACATGACTTTAAATTAGAACCACAAGATTAAAAAGTCTTTTATTCTTTTCTTAAACTCCGTTCTAAGTCAAACTAGGTCAATTTTTTGAAACGGCGGAAGTAGAAAAAAAATAAGATGAACAACATTATTTATTGGCAAGAGAATAAGCTTTAATATATTTTATCTTAATTCTTGTCTGCACGTTTGCTTCATTCACATGACAGCAAGCCAATTTTGAATTTTTCATTAATTTTCTAATAAGACTTAAGATTTGCTTCAATATTCACACGATAGACATAAGAATTTTAAACAGAGATACGGGAAAACGATCAATTATACCATTTGTTTGTCTTAGTTCTATTAGGTCAAACCACACCATATAATATGAGCAAAGTTGTAAATTAGGACAAGATTCTAAAAGGCAAATCGCGATGACATCTTGTCCTCTTAACTTGAGCTTGCCTTTTTTCAGTGATGAAATCAAGATTTTTATTAAGAAACATCAATATATAAAAGAACAAATCTACAAAAAAGAAAAGAGTTAATTTTCCGATAAAGAAATGTCAATTCACACCCCTTGAATACATGTTGTTCTGCCGCTACAAAGTGACAATTGTTACCTAGTTGATCTTCGTCATGCTCTGTTTAATATTATTCAGTTAACTGATTAACCGATATCTAAGGTTTGCGCTGATCTCATTAACGAGTAGATCATACCCTTTATATTTAGAGAATTTATTTATACAATCGAGTCATTTATCACGTAAACATAAATAACTTTCTATGACATGATTTAATCAGTAAGCCGATTAAAGTATTAGTAGTACTTAACTTGTTACCTCACATTAAACTATACAATAATGATTGACATAAATATTGAAGAAAGTGGATATTGGAAAGTTACCTTTTGAAACATGGAGTAGAGCTTCTTCTTCAGCAGCAGCTCAATAAAGATGAAGTAAGTGAAGAAAATAGCCATTTCTGTATTCCATTTGTTTTTTGTTTTTTTGTTTGGTCATAACTCATAATGAATGGTTTATTCGGGTATATGCGCTTCTTGTGGAACATTTCAAGAATATGCTTTATTGAGAGTGATGTGTCACACTTCACAAAATTTCACACAAGTTTTGTACTTCAAATAATCACCCTTTGTACTAATTCTATGAATGAAAAGAAAAAAAGAGACTTACCATAGTCAATATGATCATTGTCTCTAGGCTCAAGTTGTGGAAATGACTAGCTTCTTGCATAAATGTATGGTGAGACGTGTATAATAATATAGGAAGTAGATTTGTCAAAAAAGGGTTGGCTCAACCCTACCCGGCCCAAGGTATGCGGGTCAAGAAATTTGATGGGATAAGGCGTACCAACCCTTCATCTGAAAAGGCGTGAAAATGCTCAATCAAACTCAAACCTAGAAGGGTCAAGGGCTGGAGCAGGCTAGCTCTTTTTTTTTCTCTTCAAAGTTAAAATACTATAACATAAAATTTGAAAAAAAATAAAAATTCAAATCAAATATGACAAACAATGGTGTTGTTTCAATATAACTAGCAAAAACTCTAGTGTGATTAACATACATCTAGGAAATTAGATACGCGAGATACATGTATCTAGTGTGATGCATCCCAGATACACGACTCGAGCGAGATGAGAGGGAGGCGAAGGTGCAAGATTTGTCTATGTATCCTGGATACATGTGAATCTACTTGGATAGAGTGTATCTAGAATAAATTAACCTAATTTTGAGTACATCAATATACATGTATTTGGAAGTACCAAAATCTGATAAGATTCGTAATTTTACAACGTAATGTGCATTTAAGTAATTAACTCATATACTAGTGAGATTTTTGTAAGTTAAGTTATTCTTAAATAAATAGTTTTGACCCTTGGCCGACCCAACCCAACACTAATCAAGCCATAAGGGCTAATGACTTATATGGATTGGACTTATAAGCCCTAGTTTCTAATGAGCTTGAAAAATTCTATCGCAACCCTACCCCAATAAGGGGTTGGGATGGTCTGGCCTCATGGGCTAAGCCCATTTTGGCGGCTCTAATAGAAAGCAACATATTGATACGAGTTCATTTGAGCCCGATGATTCATTTTCTCAACTTCAAATGACTTAGGTTTAGGCGAAAAGTACACACAAAGATTGTAAATAATATGTTAAAATCAAATCATCAACAAGATATTTATTAAAAAGATTTTACTATGCGATACGATCGAAAGGATTCGTGAAATTCAACGCAAAATATAAAACATCATATCTTTCTTCTTCATACATATATCATATTTCTAGCTAGAAGGCTAGAAAATGATTATGTAATAGGCTCCATCAAGTTGATTAGGATCTGGTCTCGAGTCTTGCCATCTTGAACCCCAAATCCATCTCCAAATTGATACATAACATGTCCCATTCGCGCTATATTTATTACATGCTTAGCAATTTCTCGATGCGACGTAGAAAGTGTATTAAAATGATAATTGATCTTCCTCCACGAATCCAAAATTATGCTTTCGATATGCTCTCGAGCTACATCCTCTGAGACATTTTCTTGTTGCATGTAACATATAATTGATGAAGCAACATCACCTCTCTCTAGCTCCGCCTACGTATATATATTATGACAAAAAAAACTATAAGGGACGATGAAAATAGAATGAAGTAAAATTAAGCTTAAGCTAGCTAGGACTTACCGTTGAGGTACCTTGGTCATTGCAAAGTCGAAATATAACTGAAGTATGGTAAATAATTTCTTGGAAATTTTTGCTTGAATCAAGTGATTCATTTGTTATTTTATTTTTTGTGAGACCATAAATCACATAATCAGAAAGTAATGGAACAGTGGATGAAATCCACCCATTGTTAAGATACTCTTCGAGTGTTGGTATATGGCCTTCATTGTACCACTTTGCTTCCACCAGCATGGCTTTACAAAAGTTAAGCCACTGAATTATTGAAACATGGATTAGCAAACTTTGGTTAAAATATGCACTAAAAAGATCATGTAAAAGATGTAATATATAGTTAATTAATAAGCACATGGTAGACACACATTACAACAAAAATGATCATTAGTGACATTTAATTCTTAATTGCTGCTAAACATGTATTTTTAGCGGCAATTGTCACTCTTTGTATATGTCCCTAAAGCCTTTAGCGACATTGGTTCTAATGGCACTTAACTAATGTCGGTAAAGACTTTAGCACTCTTTATTAGTGTCAATATTTAATGCCGCTAAAAGTTATTTTTGTTGTAGTGTACATAAGACAAAAGAAAAAAACACGAGTACATTTGAAAATTCCGACTTCTAAAGATACTGGTTCCGCTGAAACTCAATAATTTTAGCTTAAAATGTATTTTTATATAATAAAAATCTACTTGATATGTATAAAATATTTTTACTGTCAAATCAATCTTAAAGTTAGAATATGAATGAGTAAGGGTGATTATACTCCCTTCGTTCATTTTGACTAGTGGTTTTGAGAGTCAATTTTGATTAAATATTTAAAATTAGAATTCAGATATTCGAAACTATATAAAAAAAAATTAAAATATATAGCACCAAAGAAAGAGAAAAGTATTTTGTCTTTTGGGCAATTATAAACAGGGGCGGACCCACATTGGGTCCAGGGTGTTCACCCGAACACCCTCGGCATAAAAATACACGATATATATAAGGTAAATTTTCTATGTTTTTGTAGATGGATATATTTTGAACCCCCTCAATAACAATTAAAATTAGATGGCTCAATGGTAAGACCCTTTAATATTAAGCTGCATGCCACAGGTTCGAATCCCATCAACAATATTTTTATTTTTCGAACCTCCTGAACGAAAATCTTGGGTCCGCCACTGCTTATAAACATTAGTTATAAGAAGATATATTATAAATGTTAAACTATGACTACTTGTAGTATACTTACGCCTTGTTTGAGACAAGGAAATGCTGAAGGGCGACATCCTTTTTGTTGTTTATCAATTTCAGCAGATATCTCTTCTACTGTATCATACAATGCTCTAAAACAAATTTGTATACACTTTGGTAGACATTTTACTTCATTTGGATCCCACCTAATTAAATATGAAAAATCTCATATTAATTTTATGCATTTAACAACTTAATTGATCAAAACACCATATATTATTAGCAACCTACTTGTTTATGGCATGAGTAAATTGTTGTGCATCAGCTAATGAACCATAAATATCAAAAACATCATCTATTATTAATACCAATTGAAACACTTTCGTAACCCATTTTCTAATGCTTCCATGTTCAGGCTTAGAGCCAATTCCTCCAGCAAAATAAAAGCATTCTACTATCCTGTCCCTTGTAAAAAACAAATCTTCAACTATGTCCAGATCCCTCCACCATCTGGTAATTAAAAGACAAAAATCGATTTTCATCTGCTTTGATATTCGATGAAATAGTTGAGGTGAAGAATACACACACACACAAGAAAAAAAATAATATACGTGTACCTTATAACATCTTTGAGATCTTTTTAGGTGTGTGGCTTGAATTATATTGAAGTTAAGTTTAGCCAAGTTGAGCAATACTTGATTTGTGTTGTTGTTGCCTTGTTGAGTAAACATTGTTATGTGTCTTCTAACATCATACCATCTCACTCTCCATGCCAATGGAAAATAATTGCTCAAATTTTCCTTATTAAAACTGGTATTCATGAGGTTATTAGTTGTGAATAATCTTATGTCATTTAGTAAATTTTCACCATCCATGCTCAAATATGACCCTTCCAATAGCTCCAATAATGTTTTTATATCTGACATTTTCTTTATATCAAACAACTCCTTTAACATATCTGTAGTACAACAATCGAAAAGATGTCAACATAAATACTATTATCTAATTTCTCTCTGTCTTAATTTATATGACGTACGTTTTATATTACCTTGTGAAGCATAGTAGCCATGTTGCCTTAGGAGTCTGAAGAATAATGCAGTAGCATATAAGTCCTTTGTGTTACTACTTTTCATGTACATAATTGTTTTTTCCAAAGCTGCTTTTGTTTGAACGTCGAAGTAATTAGTGAGGCCAAATTTGTCAATTTCATCAACAAGTTCCAACAGGCTTACTGGAGTATCACTCTTTGTAAACGTACAACTTATTACTTCCTCTTTTAGTTTCTCAGCTTCAATTTGGTACTTCTTTTTCTGCACCACCAATTATTACAGAAAAATAAGTGGTTTTCTTATTTAATACTCCTTTAGTTGATATTCTTTGACTTGATATGGTGTTTAAGAAAAAAAGAAAGATTTCGCAAACTTACTATCTAAAACAATTTATGAATATTTATGTGGTTAAGATTGATTTCATTGAGGGTAAAAGGAGAATTTTTAAGTTAAATTGTTTCTAATCATAGTAAGGTGACCTTTTTCTTGGGACAGACTAAAAAAAGAAAGAATGTCACATAAAATTGAACAACGGAAATATAATTTCCTTATGTTCGATATATATATAAATGAAAAATATTAATTGAAAAAGTATTCGTATATAATTTAGACAAATATTATGAGATGTGAGGGTGAAGCACGGGTAGGGTGTGGGGTACTATCGTACTGTTTGGGAGGGTGCTATATGGATGATGTGTGTTAAAAGGGTGTTTATCTTCGGAGCAACTCCCTCTTGTTCACTTATCAAAACTTATTTTTTTTTACTTTCACTAGAAAAGTTATTATTTAATTTCCTCAATTTAAGGAACTGTTTATTTCTAAATAAATATTTAATAAAAAATATTGACCAATCAAACATGAAAATATCGATATGGAGCACACTCCAAGACAAACGATGATATTTGAAAATACTTACAGAATATTGAGTTGTAAGAGAAAGTAGATCATCATATTTCCAAATGTTTGGTTTATAGGAAGAAACTCTGGTTTCAGGCTGAATTTGATTTTTAATACTAAGAGTATGAAGTTTTTGTGTTTGCATGGTTGGAATAACGGATAATATGTATCTGCACGCCATGGTTTGAGTACATTGAAAGGTACATCAAGTGTACATATATATAAGATGCATTTAAGAAGAAAGTAAATAAATAATGAGCCAATGTCATTTAATTATTTGCGTTTTGTGGGGTACATTTGAAATAGGGAAAAGGGTCAACTTTGATTTATTGTTTAAATTTACGCTCGCCGTTAAAATAAAGTTAATTTTACCCCTCGCCGTTAAAATAAAGTTAATTTTACCCCTCATGTTACTAATTTCACCAAATTTACCCCTCATTAGACGGATTGACCCAAATTGACCCGAATTTACCTCTTTGACATATTTAATAGAGATTTGGGAGAATGGGTAAATGGGTATAGGAAATTTGAAAGAATGGGGTCGGGTTATTTTAAATGATCGGGTTAATGGATTAAAATAAGGAATAGTTTTTTTAAAAAAAATTCGGGTCAATTTGGGTCAATCCATCTAATGAAGGATAAATTTGGTGAAATTAGTAACAGGAGGGGTAAAATTAACTTTATTTTAACAACGAGGGATAAAATTAACTTTATTTTAACGGCGAGGGGTAAAATTAACTTTATTTTAACGGCGAGGATAAATTTAAACAATAAATCAAAGTTAGAGGATATTTTTGACCCTTTTCCCTTTAAAATAAAAAGACTAAAAAAATTAGGTTCTTTTAAAAGCGATATAGAAGAAAACTTCATATATTTGAAAGCATTTGTTCAAACTTTAACAAATATTACGTCATTACTATTAGAAATAACGATTTCATTTTCAGCATAAATTATGAGAATTTGTGTTGAAGAAAATTATTCCCCCTCATTTTCGACCAAATCATCTCACTGAAAAAATACTTGATGAAAAATACATTTAAAAAAAATATCCGAGAGAATAATCACTGAATATTTTTCAGTAGAAAAATAGTGACTTTTGTATCAGTGTATACAGTCAATTCAAGTATAACAGTATTTTACCCAGGACCAGTGATTTAGGTTTGGGATTTTCATATTGAAGGTCTCGAAACCTCGAGCTCGTCGCATGGAGCTTGCCTAGTGCGGGTTACCTCTCCTATGTGGTTTGCGAGTTATTGAATAGGAGCAGGGGTGTTACCCTATGCACATTCAAAAGATAGCGGCAGTGGATTTCCCTATTCATAAAAAAAAAAGTATAATAGTAATTTAAAACATCACAACAATATTCACAAAGATTAAACTTTTTTTGACCTATGTTCTTAATTATGGGATTCAAATCATCTCTAAGGAAATAAAAAGATGGGAGCTCACGATTAAAATAAAATGTTGTATCAAACTATGCCAGCTCTTGCAGCGTTCAAGAGCCGCTGATATGAGAAAAATTATACTTGCAAAATAAAAGAATTTCCAAGCTAAGATGATGACTATTGACTAGTATTCCAGTCATCCATGTTTGTTATATCACCAAAAAATTGGAAATTATAACCAATTTGCTTATTTTTTTATACTAATTTTAGTATTGAATAACGCACGTCTCCATTTACTAAATTGTTTAATACTCTTACCTACACCAACAATGGAAAATTGCAACTACTAATTACTCCATATATTAAGTGTTTTTTGAACTAATTTTATTAGGATATTCCAATGGAACAACTCATACTGCATTATCCATTTTCGATATTGTGTGTTATACTATTCTTAAACAATAGTTGCAACTTGCAAGTAACTAATTAGAGAAGATTAAGCAAAAAGAACATTTTTGAAAATTCAATTGGTAAATTAGACATTGATGTTATAAAATGGCAGCAAACAAGAAATCCAATTAAAAAGATAAAAGAAAGATAAAGAGGTAAAACTTTTTTTTTATTCTTTAAAATATTAACTATCTTCAAGTGTACACAATATATATAAGTTTTAATACTTTATTTATAGGGTACACAAAAGATTGTCATAACATGAGATTAAGAGCGGAGATAAATGGACGTGAGAGTAACTATAGATCATGTAGAAGAGTAGTAGGAGTAACTTTTTACGAATTATGGACATTCACTTCAATTCTGTTATTTCAGAATACTCCTTCTAGGATGTCCATAAAAATAGATATGATATCTCTTTAAAATCTTATTTTAAAAAATTTTGTGAAAAAACTCTAGGAAAAGAAAAAATACATATCTATACACCGAAAATATGGAAAAAATTTAGCATCGTTGAAATGATCACGAAAGTTAAGTTGATTTTTCAAATGACATACTATTACTGTTGTGGAACTAATTGGCCTGAGGTTCTATTTTGTTTGTCACAATGACGGGCACCAATATGGAAGATAATGACGGCTAGGGGTGTACAAAATTAAATTGAAAATCGAATCAAATCGTAAATCGAGTTAAAATGGAAAAAAAATTCGACTAGTGATTTGGTTTGACTTGGTTTGGTGTTGGAAAAAAAAATCCGACTATATTTGGATTGGTTTGGTTTCAACTAAAAAAAAACAACGTGAGACCAAACCAACCCGACATTATATATATAATTTTAAAATTTTTATTTTATACCTAAAAATACTTACTTTGATATATTTTTTAAATATCTCTTATACTTTTTTATAGTTTTTATCTTTTAATATAATTATTTCATGTTTGAAAGTTAGAATTCTTAATGATCTAATAAGATTATAGTCTATACATGTTGGTAATTATAATAAAGTTTAAATAAAAATCAAATTAATACTAATGCAAAAAGAAATCAATTCAACACTAAGAATGACAATAATATTGAATATTTATTTTTTAGTTTTACATAGATTTAGACAATTAAAATACATGATCTAATTTTACTTTCTTTTCATATTTAGTCATGTAACTAATACTTACTAAACTTATTTTGGCATGATTTATTACTTTAAATTATGATCAATTTCATTATCACTTATTAATTTGCAATATTTATTTTACGCAATTTTATTATTATTATTTTTTATATATTTTAGTGTCATTAATTGTATCATATTTTTTATTATTTTCTTGAGAAATAACTTAGATAGTTGCATTTTGATAAGACTAAATAAATATTAGAAATACAAGCAAATTATATGTTTTTATGAATACATTATAGAAAAAACCCCAAAATCCGAAAAAACCCAAAAAACTCGAAGAAACCCGAAAAAACTCGAAATTGAAAACCCCGAATTTTATTGATTTATAAATTTAAAAACCCAACACAAATGATTTGATTTGATATTTGAAAAATCCGAACTAACCCGCCCATGTACACCCCTAATAACGGCTACTGGTATTATACTACATTATTATAAATCACTAAAAACTAAAATAAATGGTGTTATTTTGAACTATAAAGTACAAATAGTAGTCAAAGAAATTAAGATAAGGCATAGAGTGTGTGTAGTTAAGAGCGAGGAAAATATTTTTTTATTTTTTTTCATGTTTAATTAGCCAAAATATTCTTTTTTAGGCCCGTGTGACCGTATGATATAAAAGCATGACATGAAATTCTCACATGAAGTTAAAAGTTTGTTTGAACATATTATTTAGACGTTTTATTTGATATGTTTTCTCATAAATATAAAAAATTTAAAAATTGTAAAACTATTAAAATTATCCTAATTTTTTATACAATCTTATCAAAATAAGCAAAAATTCATAAAATCGCATAATACACTTTAACAAAGTTATTTTGAAGAAATACGACATTTATTGATCAAACCTAACAAAATACGACATATATTGATCAAACCTTAATTTAATAAAATAAAATTGAACATAAATTATAGTGTTCGAGTGGTTAATAAAGAAAATTATTTTTTCAATTAGTGTCACGGTGTGGTTAATTTTGTCTATTCAATATAATGATGAAAATTATTTTTTATTAAACATTAGTTTAAATGAAGTAATAATAAATTTGATTTAAAAACATTGAATTTGATGAACATAAATTGTAAAGTAAGAATTGTAGTAAAAATAAATTTTATATTGGTGAGAATAATCGTTATATGAGATCTAAATGGTTTAAAAGTTATGATTTAAATTATAATTTTTATTTACATATGAAATAAATGCCTAGTAGACATAAATAAATGTAATTTTTTTTTTATTTTACAAAATATAATTTTTTGGGTCAATTTTTATACCTGAAAAAAATTCATATCATGATATAAAAATTCCTAAATCGTATTTTTTTTAGTGAATTTGAGATCTTATCTCATGATCTGAAATGATGAAATGAAATCAGCGTTAGATCACATTTCAAAACCGTTCAATTTCTTGGGAAAAATGTTTTTGTTATTCTGTGTTTCATACATCATTTATGCCTAATGCCAACAGCTATAGCCGCCGCTTAAGCAAAAAATGCTGATGGACTATGTTATATATCCAAAATATTTACATTTGATTTGACCAAAACGTTCAAAGTTGATGTACTCCATGTGTCCTAGTTTACATTTACTACCAATTTCATTTTATTTTTAGTAAAATAATTTATAGAAAAAATTTGTAATAACTAATCTTCTCAATGTCAAATAATTAGTCACTTTAATTCAAAACAAAATTACTATTATTAGTTTAGAAATTCAAGATTAAAAATGATAATTATTTTTAATCTTCCCTTTTGAAGTATGTGTAATATTCCTTTAAAAAAATGTATGCACAATATTTAAGAGGAAAAATCAATATATATTTATTAAATAGGAATAACTCAATAAATTAATTTATTATTTTCTTAATTAATGTGAGGAATGCTAATGCGCCGATGAATATGGGATGAAAAAGTATTTTTAACACAAGTTTTAAGAATCTCTTTTTCTTAATGTTTATGTTAGTATGTTTCTATTTTTACGAATTTATAAATTAATATATTATTCGTAGATATGCTATCATTAAAGTAGCTTATTATATGATCTAATAAAGTATTAAAGTTTGGCGCCTGAAAAGTAAAATATCTATTCTATAGTTTCGGGGCCTTAAAGTATTAAAGTGAATAAAAAAAGAGATTTTTTTATATAAAAAAATAGCAAATATAATAGACATAATAAGGTTCTATCGCTATAGTTTCGGTGATTGCGTTCCATAAATATAATTTCGTTTGCTATGGAGGTTGCGGTTTGTATATTTCATCTGCTAATATACAAACAGGATAAGTATATACAAATGGAGGCTGCGATCTGTAAATATTTCGCTTGCGAATATACAAATCGGGTAACTGTATACAAAATTCTATATTTATACATTTAGGATTTTTTCTGAATTCCGTTTGTATATTTCGCTTGTCAATATACAAACATCACAGTTTATATGAATTTATCAAAAATCATACACAAATTAGTTAGGATAAACATATAGAAATCTGTACTTATACAATTTAGAATTGAATTATACAAATTCTGAATTTATACAATCAGGATCGAATTATACATATTCTTGATTTATACAATTAGGAAATCGAATAGCAAATTTCACAAAACTGTAGCCACAAATTAAAAATAATCAAAACTATAGCTATATTTCATAATATACTCTAAATCTTTGTCATTTCGCATAATTTTTCATACAAATAACTTCCACATATAGCAAACATAAATTCATATTTGTATGTTATAGGTATACTTTGCATAATTGTGCTACATAGCAAACATACATATGTATATTTCGCTATACATATAAAAAAAAAAAAAAGTTGTATAATTCGCTATACATATACAAATAAATCAGTTGTATAGTTCGCTACATATACAAAAGAAAACAGTTGTATACAAAAGATTAATTGTATAATTTGTGTATGCATAAAACGAGAAAGAGAGAAAGACAAAAGAAAATTGGGCAGGGGAATATTTGTATTGTATAATTATAAGTGTATAGGACGAAGATATATGTATTTGCATGTGTATATACAATTTTCTCTCGCTTATACAAACAGAAACACAATTTATACATTTCGTTTTTGTTAGTACAAGGGAGGGTGGTGAGCGAGATCTGAGAGAGTGGAGAGAGGGAAACGAAAATATATGTATATATACAATTTTCTCTCGCTTTATACAAACACAAACACATTTTATACATTTGTGTTTGTATAAAACCGAGAGGGAGCGAGAAGGGAGAGTGGCGAGTGAGAGTTTGAGGGAGAGAGGCGACAGAAAAACAGTTTGCTACAGGACACAATTAAATCAAAGCGTGGTCATAACATTTAATTTGAATTATTAGTTTGTCATTATATATAATTTTTCCAAAAACAATTATGCAAAATATCAACCCATAAGGTTACTTACCATTATTTAGCCCAATTTCTTTAATTTACCAAAAATGATCACTCGGCCCTTGTTTTCAAAAAAAAAAGTAAAAATTACGCAAATCATATAGTCTAAGATAAAAATTACGTTATATCCCTATTCTTTCACTAATTACCAAAAAATTCTTTTTTTAATATTATTTCGGATACATAATATTGCAGACCGATACTTTAATTAAATTCGGCATACATAATATCAAGTGTTGTATATGTACCGGATAAGAGTTGTGATGTGGATATGATAAGACATAATGTTAAAAGATACTAAATATATTGCAAATTTAGAGGATTGGAACAATTGTAAATATATAGTATGAGGTATAATTTTGTGAGACACATCAATTTGTGCTATTGAAAGCATGAAATAATAAATGTGTATCATATACATAATATATTATTTGACAAATTTGTGTCAGCTTATAATATAGTATCAACTGTAGTCTATTGAACCGAATTTATAAGAGACATAATGTTAAAAGGTACTAAATACATTGAAAATTAACTGATTTGTATCAAGTATAAAAATATAGTATCAGGTGTTGTGATATATACAAATTTTGTTATATAAAAAATAATCGTGTATCATATACATAATAAAGTTTTGAATAATCTTGTATTAGCTAATAATATAGTATCAATTATATATTAATTGTAATATACTCTATATTACAATTAATAATGAGTATAAAATATATGATGTATAAAATACTTATAATAGACAAAACGTAACAAGGTACTAACAACTCAAATATTATATTCAAAATAAACAATTTTGTTAAAAAAAACTGTAAAACTTGAGAAAATGTATCTTGAAAAATAATAAACCCTCCAAAATATTAGTTAATGTATCTTAAAAACAAGAAACATCAAAATTTGTATGTGAATTGGTACATAATCACTAATCTATATGAACCAAGTCATCTTGTTGTGGAGTGAAATAGCTCTTCAGCTTTAGTGGATCATAGCTATCGCTAACATATCCCACCTTGACCTTGTCGAGATCCTACCTCTTTAGGAACTTGAAATTGATGAACTTGAGAGAGAATAAATTTAAAATTAAAAAAATTGAGTGATTAATGTAACTGTTGATATATGGGAGTGATTTTAGGTCTAAAATAAAACAAAATCGTTGGATTGGAAGGGATGTAAATAATGTATCTGAAAAATGAGGAAAAAAAAGGAAAAAAGGGATTCTTGAAATATTTTAAAATGGTAGGAAATTTTAGAAATTATGGAAAGAAAGATTGTGTAGTTAAGTAGTTTTTCCCAAAAATAATGCCCTGCCTCTTCTTCTTGTTTCCTTTTTCTTCTGCTACGTACTTCCTTTTTCTGTTACTTCTATTTTCTCCTTCTTCTTCTTCAAAATTCAACATATCGCAAACGAGAATTATTGAGATTGAATAAAATATCAAAAACTTAGAATATTGAAAGGATTTCCTATTTAAATTTTGAGATTATCTAGAGGTGATTTTGAGTTGATCGACATTGAATAGTGTACGGAACTTCATATATAGTTAGTGTATACTTCATGTATAATTAAGTTATATTCAACTTTTTAATTGTATCATAATATTTAGTCAGTGTATAGCTGTATAAATAAACTATATTATTTATTTCTTGTATATTTGATTATTTCCTATGACTTTTGGCAAACTATATTGCATGTTCCATGTATATTTTTTTATGACTTCTGACTATTTTTGAAACTATTTTTTTAAATATACTATTTTGAAACTAACCCTATTTATTATGGGCTTAATTTCAACCCAACCCAACCCAACCAATTTAATTTTTATAGGAGAGGAACACAATTAGCCGTATGCATTCTACGATGTTCATATATCTAATATGCATTGTAATATTCAGTCATATATATTGAAATATACATATTATAATGTGTTTTTACACTATTTATGCATATTTCTCTGAACTATACCGTTCTTATATATTTCATATATATGCATTGTATTATACTGTGCATACACGATGTGTAAATGTTGTATAACGTGTATAAACACTAAATAACGTATCATTAATAAGCCGGTAAACTTTCACTAATCATTCTTTCTTCTTCTGCTGCTGCCTTTTTAATGTTGTATACGGTGTATATAGATTAATATATTTACTTAATTCCATCTTCAATTCTGATTTAATCCTTGTATTTATTCATTGCCTTTTCTTGTTTATGACTTTTAATTTCAAGTTATTTTTCCGAATTAAATATTTTTTTATCTTGTTTGAATGAATATCCATTAATCAATAGTAAGTTCTTTTGCGGTTCATTAATATATTAATTTTATGAAACAAATTTAAACTTCTCTTAAATATAAAATCTAGCCTAGGCCACAAATTTTAATAAGTCGCTCTGTTCAAAACCATACGACCTCAAGTGGATAATTAAACTCATGACTATAAGCAATGAAGCTAATTGATGCACGTACATTACACATAATAAAAACGTAGAAGACATGGAACTTAAAATATGGAGTGTTTGTTCTGTTTTTTGCTACTAGACACATCTAATTAATAGCCTACAAAACCACAATGATCATGTATTGGACTTAGGTTCACACAAACACAAATTAGTACTAGCTATAGTATATATAGAGCTTTGATGAGCTCTCAAGTAGAAAATTGAAATAAATTTAGTAAAGTTGTCTTATTTACTCAAAAGAAAGTAACATTTGCAAAGCTTACCCTTTCCTTCTTTATATATAGCTCACTTTATTTCTTTATTACATTTTTTATGTGACCATTTTTTTCTTTAATTGCTTTTGACAGGCTTTGAGTAAAGGAAATATAGAAAGAAAGAATTGGAATAATTAAGGTCAGCAAGTCAAAACTTTAAATGGCAAACTGAGTGACTCCTTCAAAAGGATAGAAAGTGAGTTCATTATATTAACACTGTAAAGCAGACTGAAAAGAAAAGGCAATATTTACTGTAAAAAATTACAGAGTTTTTTTTTCTTTTTGTATGTGTTATGCTTTTCTTTTTGGAAGTTTCTCGTCACCTTCTCTGCCCCAAAATTTGTTCAATCACTTTTACTTGCAATGCTATTGTCCTTTCTCTTTGTCTCTTCCTGCTCTACCTACACTCATTTTTCAGCTTTGCAAACGTTAAAAAATAAAAAGAGCGTTACTTGGTAATTACAGTAAGAGCTCGTTTAGATTGACTTATTCAAGCTCTAAGTAATAGATGCATAACAATATTCTTTCTCGTTTGGATTGACTTATTCAGGCTCTAAGTAATAGATGCATAACAATATTCTTTCTCGTTTGGATTGACTTATTCATGCTCTAAGTAACAAATGCATAACAATATTCTATTTTGGTGTGATAAAGAAATGCATAGGGAATGATTGTTCAGGATCATATAAAGAGAATCTAAAGTGTTTTAAATACATGAGTCCTACATGACACAATACACGTAGAACACCACGCAGGACAAAAAATGACATGTAGGACATGTGTCTGTTTGTTCAACTTTATACAAATTAAAGTGTTTCCTTGTGCACATTCAAAATTGAATAGCATAAATGTGATTCAAAATCAAGTTAAAGGATATATTTAAGTATTATGCCTTGATCTAACATATGCGTTCCCATTTGATATTTGAACCCTACTTTAAATTAGAATTAATTCAAATTCGAGTCAAAATTCTTTTAATTTAGGAGGTATATACTATATACTCCTCTATCAAAGACAATTATAGTACTAGAGTCTTAAACTTCTAATTAAGAACGAAAACAAACTTACCACTGTACCGTAACATTTTGAGATATCGAGCTTTATCACACGTCCATGACACAACGTCCTCTGTATATAAAGCCATGAAACCAACAAAGTTATTGCATTATTCCAAAAGTTTCTCTTTCTCTCTCTCTCTCTTGAACTTCTAATTCAAACTCTTCGTTGATTATACAAACCTACATTATTTTTTATATCATGAAATCCTTTAAGTTACTCAAATGCTGGCCCAATGCCAACCCGAATACGTCTACTGTTGCTGATACTGATACTGATAATGTTCCTTATTTTGATTCTGTTAAGAATTTAATTTATGGAATTGATTACGTAACTAACCCCGATGAGGATTCGTTCTTCGATTTAGTGTTCACAGGGCCTGATGGACGCCCTAAAGTAGTCTGTAATTCTAAATCTGTAAAGCAGAGGAAGATCGGTGAATTTGATTCTCCAATTGACTCACACTCGAAACCTCCTTCTCCGGTCAGCGTGCTCGGGTCTGGTATTAAGTTTAGGGTCTTTTTGTTCAGATTCAGGAAATCAAATCCAGAGAAAGCGGGAATTGATGATCCGAAGCAGTTAAACAAGACAACTTTGCCCAGAGGCAGCAGTTTAAGAAGCAAACTGGAGAAAGAGAGAGAGGAGGAATTTCCCTCATCGTCGCCGAAGCAATTTGCTAGAGCTGCTGAATTAGCCAAGTTTTTGAAATTGGTGAAGCGTGGAAATTCCAAAATGTGCACAGACAAAATTAGATTATCAGATCAAGTTTCAACGCCATTGCCATCTCCATTCGTGCAATCGATTAGCTCATCGAGAAAGCAATTGGATGAAAAACAGGGGAACCGAGTTGCTGCATTTGGAGCTGTATGTAAGCATGTTATGAAGAGCCGATCGACGACTTCCTCCTTCGCCGGAGTTTCATCGTCGTTGCCGCCGATGAATCGAAGAGATGACTCACTACTGGAGCAAAATGACGGAATCCAAGGTGCTATTCTTCACTGCAAGAGATCCTATAGCACTGCATCAAAAGGTAACTGCTGAATTTTTCTTCGCCTAACTGTACAATTTAATTTGGTTACAGAATATATATATCTGCATAACTATAATCATCAACTAAACGATTAATTATTAATTATATGTTTAACGCGCAGACTGTTCGATGTTATCAGCAAGATGTACAACTGAAGACGTAGCACGAACCTCTTGTTATGAAGAAGGGAGCAGATGGAGCATTTGAATAATCAATCCATTTCTCTTTGTACACTGTAAACTAAAAGTGAGAAATAGTACTTAGGAGTTTCAGTTAACAGAGTAAATGCTTGTGTACATTTTCTATAAATCTTCAAATTTGTCTCTTAATTCTCTCAACCGTTTTTTTTTGTCAAAGCGTATGGTATGAATTGAATTTGATCATTATGATTTGCTATTTCATGTCCGAATAAGTTATGGAGCACACAATTTTTCATTCAGTACAAGCAGGCAATTACGATACTTATATGATATTAATTAGTAGCTATAGTATTAGAATTATTATTTCATGCCTTTAAACATAGGCTAATAAAATAAGTTTCAAACTTCTATGCTTCAATAGTTTGACGAGTAAACAAAGGTGAACTGTTCATTCCTTAGCTAGTATGTCGTCCATAGAAATTTAAAACATCATATACAAAGTAAATTGTGAGCCTTATTTCTCAAGAGATTCCTTGTAAAAGAAACTCAAAAGCTTAACAACGTTACAAAGGACGAAATTAAACAATATAACTTGATCTAAAAACAAAAAAATATACTTTAAATATATACTTCACAAGTGACAATCCCATTTTCCTCCGTCATTTCTATTATACTTTTCACATCAAAGAAAGATATGTATTTCGTTTATATAATTTTGAATCACATTTTCAGTAATTTCTATAATTACAAACGTTTTAACAATCATGACGTTCCTAATAAAGATCAGGTCGAGGTCGAAGCAAAGTGGTATCCAAATATTGTACTAACATTTTAGTAACAGTGGTAAGCGAAGTGTGGACCCTCTAGAAAGGTGAACTAAGTAGAGTATCTTACATTATGGATTATCATTTTCAAATAACTGAGCAGCAACCTCCGTACAAGACATGTAAACTTAACATTTGGAGTTTGTTGTAATAATATTGTGGATCAATTCATTTATTAATTCTCCAGACAGACCTAATAATAGCCTACAAAATTACCATGTTCTTGTGGATAAGGGTAGGGATTAATTTGCTTAGATTTTTTTAATTCTTAAGCAAATTAATTAATTACTAGCAGCATGCTATATAAAATTCAATTAAAAAAAGTTAAGTTGCGTAAAGAGAGGTTGTAACAACATTAGTATCATTGCATTTTGATTAATGTATCGATTGGCTTATGGACAAGCAAATAAAGCAAGGCTTTAAGGTTTAAGCCTTAAGGCCCCATTAATTATTACAAATATTTTTTTTTTTAAAAGTAATACAAAAATGGATTACTTTAAGGTAAAAAGGTATGAAACATTTAAACAACAAAAAAAGGAACTATTATCTATGTAAGTGATGGTGACACTTAGTTAGGGTTAGGCAGAATAAATAAATATGATCTTTAATTTGACGATAAGTAATAATTATGACCTTTAATTTTTGGTGTGCACAAGTAGACACTTAAACTTGTATAAAATTGAGCAAATGAGCACATTCATCCTACATGACACCGTACATGGCATCCTACGTGTATTAATGCCATGTAGAACATGTGTGTCTACTTGTTCAATTTTATAATAGTTTAAGTATCTACTTGTGCACATTTAAAATTGAATGGCATAGTTGTTAGTTGACGACAAGTTAAGGATCAGGTTTATGTATTATGTCTTAGAGTAATTTACATCATGAGATTAATGTTGTTGCTTTGGGTAGTCTTCTGCGAAGAAAAATATGAAGGAAATTGTACAAAGAAGACAATGTGGTGTTCACCTATTCGATATTTGTGTACTGGAGCTTCTGACTAATTCAGATTTACGTCACATAAAAATATAATTTCTTTTAATATGTAAATTCGAACCTCTAATCTTTGAAGGGGAATAATAATCTATACATGATTATTTTGTTTAACTTGGTTAATACTCTTAACATGGTCCCAGGATGGTCCTAAATTCTTGACCAATCAAAGGAATCAATGTCTTGGGTCTACCCATACTGTGAAAAGAGAATAAAAGAGTCCCTCTCACCAAAACAACGACATTACTTACCTCTATATACCACATTTTTTAAAGAATATTTTGTTTTTATATCTTTTTGTTTTTTTGGAAGTTAATCATCCTCACTCGTCACTATCCTCCCTCTCATTTCTCTGCCCAAAATTCCCTTCAATCCTTTCTACTCGCTTTGGGACGGATTTATTCCAACTCTAGTATTTTATTTTAAGAACTTCATTGAACAAATAAAAATTGTTGATTATAAACTCGATAACTAATTAAAAAACTAGAATCTCAAATTTATAACTTTTAAATTCTAGCTTCGCTTGTATATATAATGATATTCGTAAAGTTGTTATTTTCAATTTAGATTATAAAAAGGTTTTCTCAAATCAAAGTTGAACTTGACTAGTGTAAAATAAGAAAGAGAGCATATGAGAAGATTCTTTTCACAAATGAAGCTAGGTAATTGATGATGAGACACTAATGAACTAAGGAGATTTGCAAAAAGTTTCATAAACACAATCACACAGAACACATTATAATGTTAATTGGTTTGACTAGTACTCTAATAAAGAGTGAGTTATTTATGTAGTCATGATTTGGAATGTCCAATCAAAATGCTGCATTGGACCCCCTTAAGTTAATATTCTTATACATGTGTAGCTTATATTTCCTTTTTTTTTAAAAATAAGTGATGATCAAACGTAACATTGACATGCAAGACATGTAACTAAACTTACGGACTTCACTTGCTCTAATAGTGGGGAGCCATTTATTCTCTATATCATTCTTCTCTTTTAACTAAACACATTATCCTATACTTTTTGTGGATTAGTTTAACATATATAGTAGCATCATCGATTTGTATTTTTTCCCAATTTGGGTACGTAGGAGAAAGAATAAATAAAGAGAGGCGGAGGGGATTACAAGGTAGATAAAATTATACTTTCATCAAGAAAATTCAACTGAACTAATAAAATTATCCTAACAACATATAGTTATGACTTATGAGTACTAATTTCTTTTAGTATGTTATATTATGAAAAAATTACCTAATTACATAACTTATTTTACTATATCATCTTAAATTCTCTACCATTTGAAAAAAAATACAAACCCAACTTTACGTTATACATCAGTCGGGTACATCACTTTACACGATGTATCAGACGTTATTTTACGTGATGTATCGGTTGGATACATATATTTACGCTATGTATCGATCGGATACATCAATTTACGCTATGTATCGAGATATTGAGTGATGTATCCAAAATCGAAACGCAATGTATTAAGACGTTGAGGGATGAATTCGAAATTGGGATGCAATATTTCGGGATGTATTTTGATTTCATCAAATTGAAGGGATTTTGTAATTCGGTAAAGAATAAGAATATGGTGTAATTAGCTTTTAATACAATGAGATTTGGTATAAAATGTACTTATATTATAGTGAGTATTGATTAGTTGTGAAAAGAAAAGAAAGTAGTGACATTATTTGGTCAAAAAAGAAAAACACATTTGCAAACTCACTCTTCCTTCTTTATTTGTAGTTCACTTTATTTTTCACTCTTTTTTTTTCTTCTCACTTTTCCTATTTTCACGTTCTTTAAACACTTTACAAATACATTTTTACGTATACAATTTATCCTTTTAATCAGGTGCATGTTGAATGAAGCAAGTCAAACTTTAATACAAAGAAGTTGTTGTAACTCACTTCAAAAGAAAGAAGAAAAAATAAAAGGTACAAGACTCAAACAAGCGTGCCCACAATTTGGTCCAAATTTGCTCAATTCAAAGATAGAAATGTCAGAGTAGTAAAATGTACTGAAAGAAAAGAAAAGAAAAAGTAAGAATCTCATTCAGAAAAACAATGACATTACTTACACTTTACCCTTTTTATGAGTCTTTTCTTTTGGAAGTTTCTCTCTTCCTAATTCCCTTTTCTTTCACTTCTTTTTTGGGTTAATTTGTCTCTTGCTGTACTCTGATTTACTCTTCTGTAAAAGTAAAAACCGACTAAACCAACATGGATTATCGATTGTGCACTAGTGGAGTTCTTCATCCTTAGCCAGAGATTTCGAGTTCGAGTCTTGAATATACAAAAAAAATTGTTGAGAGCGTCACTCCTGAATGAGCCTTACAATGCGCGATTTAAATTTAGTCGGAGCTCCAATATGAACTCCTGATATCAGATAAAAATAAATAAATGAAGTAATTATAACAAACCTAAAATTATTTTGCATTTGGATAACACAAACAACTATAACAATATTAATTTTATCAACCATTCCATCATTTCAAAATCAAGTGCCCCTAATTAAGTGAGACCCCTTAACCCCAAGTCAATCCTAACTTACATGACAACGTCGAGAAGCGTATTCAATAGGATGTAGAGACCCTAGAGAGTTACTTCAATTTTGGTAATTACATACAAATTCGAACAATATATTCTGTGGCCAAATAAATCATATATTCTGGACGACAATGGATTGTTACACATGGCACTAACGTATAGCTACGACTATAAATTAGTTCTAGGGTGTAAAAAATGAGCCGAAATTCTGATAATTCGGTCAAAATTTTAAGGGATAGGATCAAAATAATTTGAATTGAGTTTAATTTTAACGCATTCAACTCTCAATCCATTTTAATAGATTCCTCAATTTAATCTCTAATTTCAATCCGTTTTAAGAATCTTTATTTGCACGATGTAATGTACATTTCTATATCGAAGTTATGAAACTATGAAGCGTCTATTTTATATCTCGCATGATTTATCTATCCATTTGAAACTTTTCTTAATAAAAAAATGAGTTAAAATTCAAATTTTAATTATAAAAGTTAAATAACAATATGTTAAATTTTTAAGATTAAACAGATCAAAATAGGTGGATCGCACCTATTCCAATTTTTTAGCTCATTTGATCTTATAGTTAACTTAGACGGATCAAAACTAAATTTAATTTCTATTTAATTTTATTTTAATATTTTTAATTTCAACTCAATTCATTGGTACCTCTGACTAATCATAATAAAGCTTGTTTTTTCCGTTAATTAGTGTGGTTGGGTAGATTGAGACTTTGAATCTTGGAATGTAGAGTGTTGGACCAGTAAAAGGCTGTGAAATCAAAAGTATAAAATTTTCAGACTTTTACAGAGTAAAAATTATTGTCTACTCACATATATAGTCTGTAAATTGTGCGTACGCAGCGCAGAACGTCTCTGCTTTTCCAATTAACTGAAAACTCTCTGCCTATCTCACATGACGAATATGACTCTTATATGCTCCTCTAGTTTTATTTTAAAATAATTTCTTTACCGATATTTTAATTAAATTTTCATATGACAGGTTTAAAAATTTCAAAAATTAGAAAAATCCTGATATATTATATATATATAATTATAAATTTTTTAAAAAAATACTCATTGTTTTGTCTCAATCTGTTTTGATTAGTTTTTTTATTTTTCAATTTGTTTTAAAATGAATGAGACATTTATAAATTAAGTGACAATTTAATTATAAAATATTTATTTCAATTTTAATGAAATGATTCATAGTCACACAAATATTTATCGTTTATATAAAGTTAAAAATTTCAATTTATTTTTTTCCCGTAAATTTCATATATGTCAAACTAACTCATAAGAAATAGGATAGAGGAATTACACTTTCCATTCCTATAGTCATCATTTTAGATATTACGTCCTTCAAGAAACAAAGTAATTTTACTATTGCACTTTTATTTAGTGTTCGTTGAACTCAAGTTTTTAATAAACACGAAAATGTCAAAACTATTCTTAAACTATCCTAAGTAGCTTACATATACCCTTAAACTATATTTCGGCTCAAAAATATTCTTTCAGTCAAACTAATGAGTCACACTACCCTTCTAGTTAACAGAAGTATTCATGTGTGTGTAAAATGCCACTGGACGCAATATGTGGACGCCAAACAGACCCCACCTCCACGTAGACGACTACGGAAAGAAAGGTCAAAACTATCCTAAACTATTCCCAATAGCTTAAATATATCCTTAAATTATATTTTGGCTAAAAAAATGTCATTCCTGTCTGACTACTGGATCACACTTGCTCGTATGTTCAACAAAAACATTCATGTGTGTGCTAAAATGCGACATGGACTCCACATATGCACGCCAAACACACCACACCTCCACATAGACGACTTAAAACCCTAATTTCACTATTTTCCCTCATTTCATCTTTTCCTTATTTGGATATATCTATACAAATATACAATATACATTCACTCATTTCAATTCTCCTTTATTCCAATATTAATATGTTGTACTTTGAAGATCCAACTTTTAAAAAAATATTTTGTTATATAATCCTTAAATCATCTATATATGCAAGTGTGATCCAATAGTTAGATGGAAAGGACATTTTTGAGCTAAAATATAGTTTAAGGATATATTTAAACTATTTTGAATAATTTAAATTTTTTTTGATTGTTTCGTTTAACAAATGAATAGTGCTATTTATAAATTAATTTTATAAAATAACAAATATTAAATACGTCTATTTTTAATAAGCACGACATATAAATAAATAGAAACAGAAGAGTGAGTTTAAAACTCAGTTTCATTGAGTGGACGTTTAACCATGTGATACCATATTATGATATGATATCGTGAGATGGAATCAGTCTTTGGACATGCGATTTTACGCTGATTTCATCTCATGATTCTATATCATGAGATGTGATACCTTATTCTCCAAAAATCATGATATGGAATCATATATGAATGTCATATCATGATTTGAATTATTTTAATACAAAAATTAATCCACGAGTTTATATTTAGTTAAATAAACCCCACATTTATTTTTACTAATCATTTATTTCACATGTAAATAAAATTTATAATCACATCATTATTTTTTATAATTTATTATTTTCATCGACATAAAATTTATTATTCTCACCAACATATTGTCACTTTAACTCACACTTCACGATTGTTGAGTAATAAAATCTTGAAGAGCCCGTGAAAGGTGTTTCATTTTTACTCAAACATATTGATGAAATAATTACTTAAGTGGATAACAAATAACTTTGTAATAATTAATTATATGATTTTATGATTTTTTTATTTATTTGATAATAGTAAATAAACAATTGATGCTATTTTAATAATTTTAGAACTTATGAGATTTTTATTTTTATGAGAAATTATACAACACCAAAATTTTATATTGTATATCTAAATAATATTTTAAATTTATTTTATAATTTCATATCATAATATTATGTCGTATGGCGAAACGGGCCGTTAGACAGAAATTGGAAGGAGTAGTATCCATCTTCTTCGTTGCCATTATAAAACCAAGTACAAACTTCTTGCATAGCTCCTCTCAAAAAGTAGAGAAGCTTACATCACTCTCTCTTTTTGCGAAGCTCCAACCCCTTAAAGCTGCCCTTATTTATTCACTCACGTTTTCACGCTCATTACTCCAATTCTTCCTTCACATTTTGCTCACTTGTCTCTCTCTACACTCTTTGCTTTGGCTATCATACACCCATGGAATCATTCAACTTTCTCAAATTCTGGCGTACTACTGCCGCTGTTAGAGATATTGACTCTGATTTTGATTCTGTTAAAAAATTCACCGGTACTGTGGATTATAAAGGAAATCCGGTATCAACCATTGATGAAAAAATTGATAAGGATGAGGATTCGTTTTTCGATTTGGTACTTACGGAGATTAATGGATACTCAAAAGATAATAACCCCTCCAACTCTGTTTCTGAAAAGAGTTGTTCGGTAAAGCAGGGGAAGGGAAAGTCTAACTCGCCGGAGTCTCCAAATTCGGTACTCCGATCATCTCCCAAGTTTGCCGTATGTTTTTTGGGGTTCAGGAAATCAAAGCTGGAGAGAGTAATCATTGAGGATTCTTCTACGGTGAGTCCAAAGATTCAAACCCAGAACTGCAAGGTGGAAGAAAGGGAATCTTCAATTAACGATTCGTCAAAGCAATTTACAAGAGCTGATATGGGTAAGTATTTGAATTTGATGAAGCCTCTCTACTCAAGAGCTTCGAAAAGGTTCACCGAGAAAAATCAATTATCATCTTCTTCGTCAGTGCAATCATTGAGCTCACCAAGAATTTCATCAGAAGAGAAACACGGAAACAGAGTCGCTGTACTTGAGGCCGTCCGTAAACGTCTAGGGAAAAGCCGGTCGACAGCTTCTTCCATCGCCGGAGCTTCAATTCCGCCGATGAATCGCCGTGATGATTCACTGCTGGAGCAAAATGATGGAATTCAAAGTGCTATTCTACATTGCAAGAGATCATACAGCTCAGCCCGAAAAGATACATCAAATTTTCATTACTGCTCTCATTTTTTTTTTTTTAATGTACTATTGAACTAATTTTCATTTTTGCGTTTTAACAGACAGTTCGGTGTTATTATCAAAAAATTCAAATGAAGATCTGCAAAGAGCCTCTTGTGAAGAGCAGAATCGGTGGAGTATTTGAATAAAATAATCAAATATGTTGAAACTAAATTAGATAGAAAATTCATGGAAACAGAGGATTAGTCTTGTTCCTATTGTTGACGATATCATTATAAAGTAACTTCTTTTTTTCTCACTGTTTAGATAAAAGTTGAATAGTAGTAATATGATTTTCGATGTAAAGTGACATTGTAACAAGAGGAAGTTGTGATTTTTTGAAAAGATCCTTTTAGTGTTTCAGAGGTTTTGTGTGATGTGTAAATGTTCAATTTGGTCATTATTATGTTCTGAGTTCCAATTTCCAAATAACCTTGTGTTTTGGCTGAATCGAAGTCGTCATTATTTCCATGGCATATAAAACGATACAAAGATACGTTACTGAGGTGCTCGATTACACATGACATGGTGCATCTTAGACAAATTTTTGCGGTTCTTATGGTAGGCGATGCATTTTTTGAGCTATTTTGGAATAGTGATGTAAAACAAAGCCATCCACTTTTGTATATATAATACTTTGTTGTCGAAATCAGGATCATAGTGTGCAAAGAGGGGATTCAATGAAGCCTTGGTTATGTAAAAGAGCGGAACGATTTCAAGAAAGACATCGTGTTTTCAAGGGGTAGGTGACACTAATCTAATACAAATATTGAATAGATTGTTGAAAATTTTGACTAGATATCCCCTATATTTTCTTTAAAATGCTACCCATGTTACAAAATATGACATTAATAAACTAAGATTATGATAGAGAATACAAGAAGTAATACAAAATTACTACTATATAGCGCTGAAAGTGCTCCTTACGGTCAGCCAACAGGCAGTCTTGGCATGAGTTGCGGACGAGAACATATGCACTTGTCACTTGGTGTGACCAAGACCATGGGGTTGTCCATACCATTATGCGTTAACGGCATTGGTGGAGCCAGATGTTCAGGTGCTAAATTGAGTCTGCACTTCAAAAAAGCAAGTGATGACTGTAATGGTGGAGCTAGGTGTTTACGTGCTAAAGTGTGTCTGCTTAAGATTGATTTTAACACTTTAATACAAATATTTAATTAGTTATTTATAAAAATTAGTTTCAAACATATAAAATTATTTTTGAAAATTAACTGTTTATCAATTAGAGTACTTTTTCAACCGATTAATCCAAATGCACTTCCATAAAATAAAGGGAAAAGGTCAAATATGCCCCTAAATTATTTCAAAAGGTCATACCCTCCGTTTAAAGTTTGGTTCACTTATGCCCTCGTCGTCCAACTTTTGGTCCAAATATGCCCTTATGGCGTTAGTTGTCATGTTGGACATATCCAACTCATTTTTCATTTCTTTAAATTCAGATGGTATTGTCATGTCATTTTGACCTTACCACATGACATTTATATGAAAATTGAAAGATATTCGGACTCATAAACATTTATCCGACCCATAAATCAATCCCCTTTTAAAGAAATTATCCGAACGATTTCAATAATTTTGTTTAATTTTTATTTTTTTTGATAAATTTCGAAAATGAGTAATTGATTAATAAAAAAATAGGAAGAATATGAAAAAAAAAAAAAATTAAAGCAAAAAATTAACAAATAATTATAGTAACCTTAAATTCAATTTAAACACTTTTAAATTTTTTTATTTTTTTGATAAATCCCCAAAATGATTAATTGATTAATAAAGTATATGAAAAAAATATAAAATTAACGCCAAAAATTAAAAAATAAATACAATAACCTTAAATTCAACAATTTCAACATTTTTAAAATTCTTATTTTTTTTGGCAAATCCCAAAAATGAGTTTATTAACAAAAAATATAAAATTTACGCAAAAAATTCACAAATATAAATTAGGAAAATATGAAAAAAAATATAAAAAAAAATTATTGAAATTATTGAATTTAAGGTTACTTTATTTATTTGTGAATTTTGACGTAAATTTTTTATTTTGTTTTCATATTTTTTTTCCTTTTTTTATTAATAAATTACTCATTTTTGGGATTGGTCGAAAATAATTTAAAAAATTTAAAAAATTGTACAATGAAATGTTACTATATTTATTTGTGAACTTTTGACGTTAATTTATATTTTTCATACTTTTCGTATTTTTTATTAATCAATTACTCATTTTCGAGATTTACCGAAAAAATAAGAATTTTAAAAAAATATTGAAATGTTAGATTTAAGGTTACTATATTTATTTGTGAATTTTTGGCATTAATTTTATATATTTTTTCATATTATTTCTATTTTTTATTAATCAATTATTCATTTTCTGGATTTACCGCAAAAACAAAAATTAAATAAAATTATTAAAAATGGGTCGGATAGTGAATTTAAAAGGAGTTAATTTATGGATCGGATTAGGTGTTTATGAGTCCAAATATCTTTCCATTTTCATATAAATATCATGTGGTAAGATCAAAATGACATGACAATTTCATGTGGCATTTACAGAAATAAAAAAATGAGTTGGATATATATACAACATGACAACTAACGCCCATAAGGGCATATTTGGACCAAAAGTTGAACGACGAGGGAATGAGTGAACCAAACTTTAAACGGATAGTATATCTAGACCTTTTCGAATAGTTTAGGGGCATATTTGACCCGTTTTCCTAAAATAAATGAATAAACTTAAAAAAAAAAGAAAAAGAGTAAATTATACTCCGATCCCTTCATGCTAATTAATTATGTGATACATTTTTCTTTTTAATATATCTAAAATAGAACATCACTTTTTTAATTAGAAATGAAATTACTCCTTTGTGTAGAATTTTTCTTTTTTAATCAGTAAATGAAATAGTGTGACATTAATTAATTGAACAGACGAATGGAGCATGTGTAGTATTTAAAATTGGGCTCCAATTGTTTAGGCTAGAGCGTATACACGGGAAAAGAAGTGGTGTTTAATTACTACACATCAGTGCTCTTCAATTCATGCAAATCTTATGGCAAAATAGAGTATAACATAAACAGAGTGCATGCAAATTCTGAGGTAGCCTATGAATGATGATCAAATTTATTGGTGATCGTGATAAAATAACAGTATTTGTGAATACTGTTATTACAGCGGCGCTGAACAGATCAATCTCTTGTTAACTCTAAAACGTAATCTTTACAGAACCACACCTATATTTGGTTACGTCATTTACTGCTGCTGCACCAGCATTTTTTAATACGAAATCATAAAGTATTGGTTAACGGCAGCCTAGCTAATTCCTATTTGCCTAATGCCAGATGTATTGATTTGAGGAATATGTTTTTATTTACTGTATTTATTTATTTTGAAATTGAACTTCAATAAAATAAATGTTTAATCGTAAAAAATTTAGAGTTTTTTTTAAATCAAACTTGAAGTGAAATTTGGGTTTTATCATAAAAACATCCAAAATTATTATTTCCTCCATTTTAAAAAGAATTATCTCCTTTTTTTTAGTCTATTTTAAAAAGAATGACTTTTTTCTTTTTTTGGTAACGTTTTAATTTCAATTTTCCACGTGGTATATTTAAAGTCACAAGATCAAAATATAATTGTTACATTTAACCTAACTTTAATTTAGTACCACAAGATAGAAAATTCTTCTTTTATACTCTTAAATTTCATATAATCTTTTTAAAACGGATGAAGTATTATCCATACTAAAAAGATAATATTTTTAACTGCTCACAAGTAATGTGAGAGAGAATATGTATATATTGAAAGCCTGCAAATTAACGAGCGCGCGGACTTCATTAAAGCGATACTTGTCTTACAGATGGACTTGACCCTTTTCTAAACAGATCAGGGGATAATATTAACATAAAAAAAAAAATTATAAAACTTTCAAATATAAATAATTTTTGTTTTTATTCCTCTAGATATTAGAGAAATACATCTTATTTAAAGATTAAAGTTCAAGATTATATCGCATTAATAATTTTCATAACTATAATTGTCAACTAATTTTAACAAACTACTCTCTCCAAATTTGATAAAAATACAATATAATAGATCCCAGTAAAGCAAAAAAGTTTTGATTTTATCAGACAAACTCATATGTTCAGATTACTATCGATATTATTGAGTCATATCTCTATTTTCAATCTTCGTGTGTCACTATGCAATACGTCTAAGGGAGAGCGTGATAAGTCTCATGGATTGAATCTTTTAATTTTATAATTTATAATAGTATAGAAAAATGATACAATAGCACAAAATTCATTTTGTTATGAAATATACGTTAATATATAATTTAACCCCTTAAAAGGAAAAATTACATGAATTGGTACATTTTAATAACTAATTACTGATTTTAGCAATATTTTTTATTTATTACCATTTATAGCAATATTATGTTAAATCTGCAATATGTATTAGAAGTAAATTATGTATGAATTATATATGAATTATAATTG
Source organism: Solanum lycopersicoides (assembly GCA_022817965.1). Lineage (NCBI taxonomy): Eukaryota > Viridiplantae > Streptophyta > Magnoliopsida > Solanales > Solanaceae > Solanum > Solanum lycopersicoides. Next base: position 68,711,138 of record CM040620.1, on the reverse strand, counting down.
TTTTTAAAGTATATTATGTTTGTTTGGTAAAACTTTGACACATTGAATTATAAGTGTATTAAAATGTGTGATAAATGAATTATTTATCATTAAAATTTGTATTATATATGAATAAAAAATTGTTATTATAATATGAATTAAACTTGTATTATAAATAAATTAAAAGTGATCAGGTGAAAAAAAATAACATTATTATAAATGGTAAATATTTTTTTATTATAATATATTTTTGTAAGTTTCCCATTTTAAAATTTCAAAACATGATTAAAGGAATTTCTAGAAAACAAAACTTCTCACGTTATTTTAGAAGTAACAAGAAGAAATTATATAAACGCTATAATGAGAAAGTAATCAATTTTAGTAAACACAACTTCTAAAAAAATATATCACTTTCATGTTATAGAATTATATCTCAAAAAGAAATGATCAATAAATTTTATTAGAATTATAATTTAAACATCAATTGTTATGAACCAAGTCCAATCCCATGTGGATATCAGAGTCACGAAACTAGTTATTGGCCGATAAAAACTATTGGATCGAGAACAAGTAATAGAGACAGGTTAATTTGAGATTCGGAGTAGTAGGTGTGGGAACGGCTTCATCAGAAAATATAGTGGTATGTGATTTAAGGATTATGCAAATAGTTGAGAAAAATGTCTAGTCCTATCATTTCCTTTCTTTGAGTCTATACTTCCCATCTCCCTTCTAATTATTTTACAATAGTTTCCTCTGTTTGTTCCGTTTTCCCTTGCAACTTGAAGTTTAGTATTATAATATTTGAATGTTTCTATTTTGAAATTGAAATTATTACATCAAAATTCTTTCCAGATAAAAACAACATATTTTCAAATAACGATATAATATGAAATATGATAATTTTAAAATATAAGATGAAGAATAAGAAGATCAATAACATGTTCACAACATATTTTCAAATAACGATATAATATGAAATATGATAATTTTAAAATACAAGATGAAGAATAAGAAGATCAATAACAGTGAAGATGTAAAATCTGGCTCCGTATTCTTAAAATAAAGAAATTAAGTGATATTCATATTAACGATATTTTCAAATAGTAATATGCAATAATATTACAACTTATCAGTTGAGTTACATCTCAATCTAATTTTATAATTTTTAAAGATGAAATTATTTTTTAATATCATTCATTAATGAAAAAAAGGATAGATATATCCCTAACTATTTTTAAAAAATGGTATATAGATATTTACGGTCATATTTTAAGAGACATTGATACCCATGTTGTCCAAAAACTAAAGCACACATACCCTTTATACTAACGGACATACATGTGTCATAATCGTATCAATTGACTCGACGTCAGATCGATGGATAAATGTGCACTACGTGTCCCTATTTAGTCTTCCGTTAGAGCGAATGGAATATATGCACTGTTTTTTGGATGACAGGGGCTCCAATATCCCAAAAATTTGACGAAACACATTTGCATATCATTTACTATAGTTCGGATGTATAAGAAATGATAAAAAGATTAGTTTATTTTTAGATAAAAAATAATTATAATTTTTTAAAATTTCTGGTCAAATTCTAAACAAATTTTCTAGCCATTTAGCAATTTGTGTGTATTATTCTTTTTCCCTTTATTAAAAAACACTAAATTTAACTCTCAATTCCGGGTTTTGACCCCATACAACATAAAGTTAGCATCGTATTAATTAATACATACCTTCAATTTGAACATTGATACAATGCACCAATTTTTAATAATCAACTAATTAAGGGTTGGGAACATTGATTTTTTTTCATCCAAGAACCATATAGATTTTCTCTGATCCCACTATAGATTGCATGCCTATATGAACAAGAACAACACAAATTAAAGATGCAAACTTCCCACTTTCATTATTTTGTATACAGAGTTGACAACTTTATTTTTAAATTAGTATACTATTGTTACAAAATTAGGGTCAGATGCAATCTAACTCAACCCTTCACTTTTATTTAATCTCTCTATTCTAATCGATGTGATACATTTTTTCTTTTAACTTGGTAACAAAAATGTCTAACTTTATAATTTCACTTTATTTTTAATAATGATTTATTGGTACACATATATTTGTTATTTCAATTTTAAATCAAAATTTTATTTTTTAAAAGAGCTTTGTATTAAATCAAATAATATCAGATAAATTAAGATCGAAACGATTAAAATAAGATGAATGTAGCATTGGTATCGTGCATGATGAAACGTCTCACCAAACAAATCAATGCTGCATGCATCTTGTCTTATGGTAGATATATATATGTCTTCAATTATAGTGTATTTGCTTGTATTATAATTTTGATGAAATGACGTTATGTATGGGTTCCAAGTTGCAAAGGAATATAAAATTAATAAGAAATTGACCAATCATGAGAAAATTCTCTAGGGTTGACTTTATTTTGAGAAAATTATTTGTGATGTTTGAATGGAGATTCAAAATAATCCCTTAAATATTCATTGAATTATTTGAAAAATCAAAGAATATTTATCAAACTCGGTTTTGTAAGAGTTGACGGTAGAATTAAATTAACGAAAACTCATATATAGATGCATAATTTGTTATTTTCTAGTATTTTTAAAAAAGATTTGATGCAGTTTCTTGAGGTGTAAGTTATATGGTTAAAAATATTATTCTAATGTGTAGTGCAGTTTTTAAAGAATATTTTAGAGAATTATAATAAAAAAATTATAAATTAAATTCTCAAATCAAACTACAATAAATTATTAATAGAGTTTTATAATTAATTTTAAAATATACTATTTTCGTCACATCTAACATACATAATTTTTTAAAATATATGATAGAGATTAAAAGTACCAGTATTCGGCAAATTTATAAAAGCAAAGTTGTTCAATGTATATTTAATGAATTATCTTGAAATTGCCCTCATAAGGGATTACTTTTTGTTTATTTTTTTTACATAAATACATAATTAAGATATCATAATCTCTTAAATTTAGCATTATTTTAAAAAATACAAAAACCTCTCTCGGATAAATGCTTATCCCTTCTCAATACATACCTTCCATCTCGATCGGATATATCCGTGAGTTATATATCTGCAGAATTCATATATTCGAGATCCGATAAATTTAAAGAATTTTTGAATTTGGAAAAGAATAGGAATAGGATGTTTGATAATTTTTACCTAATTTATTTACACGTCCTCACTTTATTACACTACAAATTAAGGGTCTGTTTAGATTGACTTTTGGATTATGACTTATAAGTCAAAAGTCATAAGTTATTATTTCTATTTTATGACTATTGGCTTATTTTTGCCATTTTGGCTTTAAAATAAGTGTTTATATGCATTTTTTAACTTTACTCAAATACTTCAAAACTATTTAAAATCTATTTTACTTAAAAATACCTATAATAAATCAATCCAAACGTGCACTAGGAATCTGAATGATCAAATAAAATTAAGCACATATAAAAGTCTAAATTAATAGAGATCAATCAATGTGTGACCTTAGGTACACATGCATTAATAATAAGCAATCAAGATTCTAGGAAACCCAGCCAATTATTAGACTACTATATAGTTTGGATTAAAAAAAATAAAATGGAAGTTTATACCATGCATGAAGACATATCATTAAAAAGTTTCGACACCATTCCTATATTTAAGGACAATTCATTTTTAAGTTGTCTCTTTGTTCCTCTTGTGTCCCCTTTTTTAATTTGATCAATCACATTTTTTATTTTATTTAATATATACTCATCATTTGCTAATTGAAAAGAGTTTATTGGAAGCGATCGAACATCATGATGAATATTGAGGGGAAACTAATTAGAGATGTTAAATAAGTGTATTGAGCTGGATTTGAAAACTCATCTCTACTAATGCGTGGTGACCTAAAACAAGATTGGATTGAAAGTTCATCACAAATTAATTATAGCAAAATACTAACAAGAATTTTGGCCAATTTAGGTAAAGAGTGTTACGTTTATCCTTCAAATTCCTAATATCCATGATGATTGATTGTGACTTAAATTAGAATAAAAAAAAAAATCATCAGTATAACAATTAGGTAAGATAACAGTAGAATATAAATTCAATCGAACTTAATATCTAAAAATCCTTACTCTCAAAAATAAATATTTTGAGTGCTAAGAGATAATGTATAACCAATTATCTATTAAATTTAAATTTTAAATTAATTGATTAATAATATTTTCGTTTGAAGTACCTTATACTTTGTCTTTGTAACTCTTAATTTAAAAGCAAATGATGAATTTGAAATGAGTCTACAAAGGTTAATAGCCTACATGTGGCTTATGATTTTTTAATAATTTAATTAGTAGCAACCAACCACGTACAAGACATTAAACTAATTAAACACATATAGGTCCATGTTATTTATTTGTGTGTTGGGATAGTGGGGAGCTTTTGATTTTCTGTGTCATTATTCTGTTTTCTAAGAGTTAAACAGAACTAACACAAGGATTAATAAATAATGAAAAACTTCTCAACCATTCACATATTGTATTCTTCATATTTAAATTTTAAATCATGACATAATTGCTTTTTACCACTAAATTATACTCTAATATTCCCAATTTAAAATATCTCGAACAAAATTGACTTAAAAGTGTGTTTTATGCAATAAACATATGTTAGACTTAGGGTTACGTATAAATTAATTTTTGAAAAGTATTTTTTTTACAAAAAATCTTTTAAAATGAGAAAAATGTTTTTTAATTGAAAAAATAAAGTTCCACAAAAGCATTTTATGTGGATTTTAATTTTTATCTATCCCGTGATGAGAATTTCATCCTTCAATCACTAAATTGCAGGGGCGGACCCATGTTGAACCGTTCGGATGTTAGATCATTCATTAATCTTATATCGATCTATATATGTTTATATAGAAATTTTAGGTAGTCATTCAGATCCCGCTGGCTCTAAAACGGGGATAGTATAAAATTAGATAGTGAGCACTCAAATAATAAGTATTGAATTGACATAATGATTATATTTGGAGTTCAAAGTTTGCTTAATTACATATATGTTTTATGTCAGACCTACTATTTCTCTTAGTGTTGGAGCACCTTACAGTCAGGGGTTCATCCAACTCATTTCGGCGAAATTATTTATACATGATTAAAATATTTTTTAAGTATATATATTATATGTCGAACCTCTCTTAGCTACTTTGTGCGTCTATTTTTTAGATTTTGAATCTCTTAACGAAAATTCTGGCCTCTTCTTTATATCTTCCTACAAAATCTTTTTTGTTAAAAAAAAAAAAAAATCATAATCCAAGATAATACTATTACTATTTTATTCTAAAATAAGATTTGTTACGTTGTAGTTCTATGTAATAATTTTTATCTATTGTGTTTAAATAAGATTGTTTTTATCATGTTAAGTCATAACTTTATTTATTTTATTATATAATTAGTAATTAAAATAGATATATCTATGACCTTAAAATCTTGAATCTGCCGCTGCGGTTAGAATCCTTACCATTAACTATACGTTATTCCAATTATGTAATGATTGGAAGAGATCACAAAGACCCAAATCTATCCCCTACAAGTCATGTCTGACCCACTCTTCTTGCAATATTTATCTACGAGCCTGTTGGGTTAAGCGCCTAGTTTTTTTTAAAATAGATTCTTTGAAAAGTGCTTATGAAATAAAATTATGTTAGGTTCAAATGCTTTTGATAAACGTATTATATTTGACTAAAAAAAATTTAAAGTATTTTTGAGGATCAAATTAGAGTATAATAGGTCGGTTTGGTTTGGTTTAAATTTTAAAAATTAAAATCAATTACATCGATTTATTAAATTTAAAAATCAAATCAAATCACATAAAATCGATTATATCAATTTCGGCTTTAGTCGATTCTTTCGTGGATTATTCATTTTTTTTTTGTTTTTTTAACTATAAAGTATTTATAAAAGAGATCAAATATTTTTTCACTAGTGTGATCAGCTAAACTTAAATTTTTTTAAAAATAAATAGAAATTTTTGAAATATAAACGTTCATTATATTAAATTAATAAGATTAAAAGCTAGGCAAACTGAATACAAAATAAAATATTTACAAAGTAAATTGTTAACTTCGAATTGAAAAAACTATAACAATATAATTGTAACTTCCGATCTTAATACAAAATAAAATATTTTCAATTTTACAAGCCTAAATTTGAAATAAAATATATTAACATTGAAAACTATAAACTAACTATAATATATTAACAACGTAGATTTATATATATATATATATATATAATATAATTCATTTTTTTATTTTTCAGTTTTTGTTTTTCTAAATCCGAAAACAAATAAAAAAACGAAACAAAGTAAATTATAAATCCAAAACCAAAACAAGAATCCGAAAAATCAATCCAAATTAGAATTCGGTTTGATTTTTCGATTTAATCCAAATAGTGTACACCCCTACTGAAAAGTGAAAAAAACAATCAAATATGTTATCGAATTTTGATAAAAGTTTTATCCATACAATTTTTTAAAATTTAGCTTATTTATATTATTTTAATCGAAGATAAAGCTAAATTATATTATTATTTATTAGCTGAAATGACATACATAAGCTAAATTTTCTGTTGATGACATATATGAGCTTTTTCTCAATGTTCCATAACATATTTGAATCTTTTCCTTTTGAAAAATTATTAAATTAATGACGAGATCTAATCATAATTAACCACATATCAAAAAAGATTTTGCACAATAATAACTAATTTTAGTTGACAAATACTGAAATAGCTTAACATTTTTCTCGAATGAAAATAATATTAATGAGCCAATTTTTTAAGAAATATACAGATATTTTCTTTTTTATCAAAGTCCAATAACATATTTCAAATGTTTTTTTAAAAAAAATACATATATATATATAAAGTATATCAACTTGAAAACTGTGATATTACTCTACCAAAATTGTTTTTTTCTCACAATTATAATCATGAAAAGTTGTAGGTCCATTAGAAAGTTGTACTAGAAAGAAGGAAAATAGAAAAGTTTAGCATGAGAAGAGGAAGCTAGGTAGCTGGCAATTTTGAGAGTAGGCAGTATACTTTTGTGATAGAAAAAAGCAAATACAGCTAAAAAGAGTTTTTTTAAGAGAGAAAAAGGTAGTAGCCAAAGGCGTAAGCAATAGTAGGTCCAATTTTACTCTGGAAAGCTAACGTTTTCGACTTGACCGATTACTACCATTTTCTCATAATAAATTCATCAACAATTTATGCAATATTAATTGTCTTGAGGTAGAAGTCTGAAAAATAAATACTTTTGAAATTGACTTAAATCATTTGTAGCTCCTTAAAGTTATCCGTATAATTTATTTAAACACTTCAACTGATGTTTGTATATATTGAACACCTATATCCCTTAAAATTGATATCAATTTGATATTCTTTTACAATCAGTCAAAAATATGACTGTGACATGGCAAATCAATGAATTAAATGATGACATATGGCCTTTGAATCCAAAAGTTAATTTTAAAAATGATATTCTAAAAAACAACTAATTCAATCTATTTACTAACTACTACTTTTTTTTTATAAAAATTCTAAAAAAGTACTACTCACCAATAAAATGATGACATATGGCATTGAATTCATTTTTTTTGAGAAGTTCTATCTAAATAATTCAAAGTAATTTTATGAATATAAAAACTTAATTTCTTTTTTATTTAACCCCCCATCCGAGATCCATTTCCTCTTCACCGGTGCCGACAGCAACTTCGACACCAGCAAATCAATGAATCATTGCCCTAACTCTTTTATCTCCTTCATTTAATTTTATTCCATTAACCGGCATATAAGCAGTGTATATTGTTGCCTACCAAAACTAAATACTCATTCTCTTTCAGATTAGCATCAAATCTCTTACTCAGTCTTTAATAATTATTTATTAAAATTGCAATATATAATAACAAACTTTTATTCAAAAAATTAATTCATATTTTTCTTATCGAAATAAATGAAATTTACCGAAATATTTTAGACATAGATCTACATAAAAAAAAAATAAAAAAAAAAAGCAAGAGAAGAACAGTAGAGTGTGAGAGAAAGAGAGAGGTACAGAGAATGGGGTGGGTTGTGCTGCGAAAATGGTGGATGAGAAATGGGAATAGTTGCAGGGAATATTGGGATGGAGAAGAAGACACTGTTTCTCCTCTTTATTTTTGTTAATTTTTTTTCTTTTTAAAAAGTTAATTTAGGTGTATAAGTAGACTAAAAAGGGAAAAAAAATATTTTAATAGCTTTACGCGCTTAAAGAGAGTGAATCACACACTTTTTGCCATGTCAGCATTTTGTGTTCAATAGAAATGACTTTTGAACAATTGAGGTGTTTTATAGGCACAACCTATAGTTATGACGTTTAAATAAAATATACAAACAACTTTAATGAAAAGTATAAACCATAAACATTTATGTGATCATAGGTCATTTTCTTCTGCTAAACCGCCTAAACCAAGTAAATATAGATGAAAAAGAATTCATTGAGTTAGGGAAATCTTTTTTCATGTGGCGTCAATTAATTCATACATCCAAAAGCCCATGTGTGAAATTATCACAAAGGAATAACAAAAGATCTACTAGACATTTGGTTAAAAAAAAGATGTGACAATCCCAACAGTTTTAGTTTGAAATTGACTAAGGATGAAATTAATTGTTTTATTTGATAGTTTAAAAAAATAAAAATAATTAACGATTTTGTTGCTTTTATTATTATAATGAATATATATATATATAATTTAAATGAATCTCAATCATAAATTATTTTATAGTACACATGACATGAATTTATAAGACTATTCAATATTACTTGACCTAATTATAGTTGAGTGGATCCTTATCCACTTCATATGCCCTTAGCTCCCAAAATGTAGAACTTTGGAATGCTTTATTTATTTTTTATGTCTTTCATGACTAAAAGGACTAGTATATGGATCCAATAATCATTTTTTGCCACTTCATAAAGTTGGAATTGAAAAAAATAAAATGCAAACCAACTTATAAAATAAAATGTAGGAAATTTACAATATATACTTATGTAACTAGTGGGAGTCTTAAAAGACATTTATGAATATATTTACATAGACAGAAATCTCAAATTTGATAACCGTCAATGATAGCCAACTTGATTGCTAAATTGCCTTTGAAGGAAATAGTTTACCCTCCCATAGTGCTATCAATTTCAGTCCATTTTTACTAACTCGTCCAAATAGTAATTAAATATAGGTTTTAAAGAGTAATTTTAAATAAAGGTAATATTTGGGTTTATACCTATATTATAGCTATTAAAATATGAATATATTATGGATAAACTACGGGTTAAATATGAATATTGTAATTTTTTTCCTAAATTTCAAAACATCTTCTGTTACCAAGTTTTAGAAGCGATTTTTCAAAACTTTCATATATGGATCTCTATTAATATTTCAACGCTCGACCTTTTCCCACCCTTCCCCCAAAAAAAAAAAGTTTATTCTAAAAGAATGTTTTGAACTTCAAAATTTATTTTTCACCCCTACCCTCGATCCCCCCAACCCCCCCAACCCCATACCAGCCCCCTCACCCTCCCCCCAACAAAAAAAAATTAACTTTATTTTTAAAAAATATTTTCAATATTAAAAATTTATTTTTTCATCCCTACCATCGTCCCCTATCATCCTCCACCAAAAAAAAAATTAAGTTTGTTTTAAAAAAATATTTAGAAATTCAAATATTTATTTTTTCACCCTACCCTGGACCTCATCCACCCCAGCAATCGTCCCCTACACCCTAACAACCCCATCCCACCCCCTACCCCCAACCAACCCCACCCTTCAAAAATATTAGGTTTGTTTTTAAAAAAATATGTTTAACTTCAAAAAAAATTCACCCTACCCTGGCCCCCCCTAGCCCCCTATCAACCCACCACTCCCCCCTCCGAATCCCAATTTTTTTTTAAGTTTTTTTTTTTTTCCTTTTATAATAAAATAAATTAAATGAACCATTTTCCACATATTTCATCTAAAAAAAAATAGACTAAAATATTTTTCCATATTGTATTTTTAAATAAAGAACTTTTTATTCATAAATATAGGTAAAATATAGGTAAACTAATATTTTACTGAATCCATTTATTATCCAATTCATTTTTATCCATATCAAATATGACCGATTGAATTATTACCCATTTTCAATCCGTCCACATTTGATCCAACTCGCCCATTTGCCATCACTATCCTACCATATGAGAGTTCTCACTTATCATGTATCAGTTCAAATTTGATCAAATTTAAATATAATTAATCAACATGTTGCCGGAAAATCGAAAATATAAGTGAAAAGTCACAAATAAACAGACAGAAGTATTAAGTTAAAGTTGTCATGTGACGTCAAGAATCTGCTGCATTTGGCAGGCCATTTGCTAATGTGATAAGAGTATTTGAACATCGTTGGAATATAATGATAAAATCAAATTTGATTTGAACTATGAAACCAAAATGCCGAAATTGAAAATTTAAAGCACATTTTTTTTTTTTAACTTTACAGAAACCAAAATACTTTTCATTCATTGCTGGAACTGGACGGACGTTTTCACAAGTGACGTCTCTGAGCCATCACTGATCTAATTTATCCTATTCCCTACTACTGTATTCATACAAATAATAATAATAGCAACAAAACAGGAAATAGAACAAAGATCTCTCTGTTTTCCTATTCCCGCTAACTATTCAGTTTCAAAATGATATTGATGATTTATTTTTTTCATATGCTCCATCTGTTCAGCTCCTCAGAAGAAGAGGCTCTGGCAAGATCTTCGCTACTTTTTGCTACTGAGCTGTAACATCTCTTGCAATGTAATATAGCGCCTTGGATTCCGTCATTTTGCTCTTGTAGAAGTGAATCGTCACGGCGATTTAACGGCGACGATGAAGCTCCGGCAAAGGTGGATGCCGCCGATCGGCTTTTCCCTAGGTGCTTGCGAACAGATCCGAATGTAGCAACTCGTTTCTCCTCTGATGATTTTCTGGGTGAGGACATTGATTGAGCCGATGGAGAAGACAATGGTGAAACACTGATTTTGTCTGTGTACCTTTTTGAAGCTCTGGCGTACAATGGCTTCATCAATTTTAAGTACTTAGGCACATCAGCTCTTACGAATTTCTTCAACGATTCGTCAACGGAAAGCTCCTCCTCTTTCTCGCTCTGCAGTTTGCTTCTTAAACTGTTGTCTCTGGTAAATACAGGGTTTACCTCTTCCACATTGCATTTCACCGAAAAACGCTTGCTCTGCGTTTGAATTTTCGGACTGGCCGGAGAAGAATCGTCAATGCCTACCTTCTCCAGCTTTGTTTTCCTTAAGCCCAAAAAGAAAACTCGAAATTTAGGGGCCGATTTGAGGATTGAAATCGGAGATTGAGGCTTCGAGATGGAGGGAGAAGCTTTTGGTTTGAAAAACACATCTCTTGGGGACTCCGGTTCACGGGGAGTGTTAACAGAAACAGATTTGGAGTTTTTGTCCAATTTGGGGCGTCCATCAGGGCCAGTGAAAACCAAATCAAAGAAGGAATCGGCATCGTCGTCAGTTTCTTCATCAGTTTCAATGGCTGGGTTACGTAGGTAGTCTAGTTCATCAATTTCAGAGACAATATCCCGGCAAGAAGAAGTATCAGTGCCGGAATTTCGCCAGAATTTGAGTAGGTTAAAAGTTTCCATTGATAAGATGAAAATGTAGAGTTTTTGAAATTTAAGCTCTTCTTCTGTGAATCAAAGAGCTGATGAATGCTTCTTTAGTTTTTTGAGAGAGGAGACAAGTGAGAATGATGAGAAGTCTGTTGGTTTCATCATTTTATATAGGGGAAGAAGAGTAGAGTCATCGTCACGTGAGAGGCACATTTTAATTTGCTTATTTTTAAAAATAATAATCAAGTACTATATTCAAATGGTAAATATTTATTTATAACAAATTAATAAAAGTACATAATTAACTATTAAGTGATAGTATAAAATAAAAGAATGACCTTTTTTTAGTCTTAAACAAGATTGACCTTTTTCATTTTTTTTAGTAACATTTTATTTTCAGCTTTTCACGTGACCACAAGATGAAAGAACAATTTTGTATATTTGATCTAACTTTAATTTAACACCACAAAATTCAAAAGTTTTCTTTATATTCTTAAATTTTGTGTCAAGTCAAATCAGGTCATTCTTTATAAAACAGAGAGATTATCAATTAATCTTGATTAGGTGATATATGTTTTGAGTGTATATGGATACCATTGTTTCAAAAATTCCATTGTATATATATATTTAAAGATGAATACTATTAATAAAAATTTATGTCTTTGAGTGTCGTAATAATGGGTTTTCATTTAAATTAAGAATTTTTCTTTTTGAATCTCAAATAACACAATATATTTTTTTTTAACGATCACACACCACGAATGAGTAACACATATATATAAAAAATAATATTTTATAATTTTATTTGTATATAATTTTTACATTATTAATATCTGATTCAATTTTAACGAGCTATCAAATGACTCGGATATATACATTGAAATTCGTAGAAATGTGCTTACGTATAGACTACGGAGAAGTGTGTTATTTTTATAGAGTAACAGACTGAAGTTTGGATATGCCCAATAAACATCAGGAAAATTCACATATTTGAATTTGCAGACTTTTTCTGCTCAAAAGACTCCCAACGTTCCCTTTACAATTTGAATTTTATCATAAAAAATATTTTACTGTTTTTTCTTTCAAGTAGAATATTGTCTTGACCAAATTTTATTGTAATGAAATGTATTTTAAAATTTTGAATATGTTTTTCTTAACTTAGTTTCAAATATTAGTTTTTTAAATATTGCCACCGTCAATGTTATTTCGTTTCATCCTTTACTTTGATTAAAATTTTAAAATCAACTATAATATAGTAGGCCAGTCTTATCTAAAATTAAACAGTATCAAATAAAAAAATGTTGTCTTTTTCTTTTACTTACTTTTGCAGAGCTAGAAATCAAAGGTATAGCAAGAGACAAACTAAAAGAACAGTAAAAGGGATTGAACGGATTTTGGGGCAGAGAAGCTTCACCAAAAACTATAAACGAGTTCGTCTGAATTTAATAATTTTTATTTTAATTATAATATTAGATTATTTAAAACTCACTAAAATTGTAATAAATAATAAGTATAAAATTAAAACTTCGAAAATACAATGAATTTGATAATGTTTCATTGTGATTTTTTTTTTAAAAATAACTTTTATTTTCAAAATGAAAAATGATATTTGAATATTAGAGATGTTTTTTTTTTGTGAGTAATAAAAGTGAAAACATTATTTTATTATATTTCAAATTCTAAAAATGTAGCAATTCATGTTTAAGTTAAATTCTAAAATTTTATGAATAAATATGTTTTTTTTTAGTTAAAAAAAATGTTGTTTATTCATATGGAGAATGCTTTTGTTTTTGTGAGAGGGACACCTGACCTTTTTCTTTTTCTTTGGTTTTCAATATATTAATATACAGCAAGGCATTGGCTTTTTTTTACCTTTGTGTAGCAAATTAAAGTGTGGTCACGCTCGTTAGTCAGATATTATGCCTCAAAGTTTTGACTTTTTTTTTTTTCAAGATTCATTTATCTTTGTAAAAAGTCCCTAATTTTCATATTTCTTTTGGGAGAATACTCTCAAAAGATTGAAAAAAAAAGAATGGTTCCACATAAATGTAATTTACAAAGTGATAAAGAAGGTGAGAGTTTGGAAAAGTAGAAAAAGAAATAAAAGTGAAATACATATAAAAAGAAGGAAAAAAAAGTAGTAAGAGAGTTTGCAAATATAATGTTACTTTCTTCGGACCAAATTAATAAGCCTACTTTACTTTATGTCTCTATAAGGTTATTTTACTACTACTAGCAATTTTGTGTTTATCCAGAAGAGCATTGTACTAAGTTTGTAGGCTATTATTATTAGATCACTCTGCAAGGAAAATAGAGAACACAATAAAGATAATTGACTTCCCACTGGCTAATTATGTTTATGGAGAAAATCGTATTGGGAGTATCATACATTTCAAACGAATCGTGGAGTGTGCAATTTTAATTTAATCAAGACTCTAATATAGACTTAAGACATCGGACTAAAAGAAAAAACAAAGATGTAGTTTTCACTTGTACTTATTGTTGATGTATTTCGCTTGTTTACTAATAACTATCCCTCTATTTCAATATATGTTATTTACTTTTCTTTTTAGTCAGTTTTAGAAAATGAAATATTTTTATATTAAGTAATAGTTTTCCTATAAAATATCTATTTTACTCTTAATTAAATGACTTACAGTCGCACAAATTTTATCACTAATTTTGGACCACATATTTTAAAAAATCTTTCTTTTTCTCTTAAACTCCGCACTGAATTAAACTATCTCACATAAAATGAGACAGAGGCAATAATATGTAACGAAGTATCCATTATTTCAAGTCTTCATAATTCCATATTATCACTCTCACATATTTTCCAACTTTCTCCACCACGGCACCTCTACTTAAACACTAAATCATCTATCAACTTATGTTTATCAATTTTATTACCCCACTAATTAACTCATAATTTTTTTTCTATGGATGGCTTATCGATCAGGCCTATAAATATGTGTTATTCTATCTTGTGATGGTATACGAAAAATATTATAAAATTAACTAACGGTGAGGTTATATGCACTCTTATGAAAAAGATAAATTTATCTTATTGAAAGAAGATAGTATAATATCTTTATTAGTGGAGTATTAAACTTAATAACATGCCAGAGTTTATTTGAGTCATGTATATCAAGCTACTGCATTTTAGAGGAGACAAAACAATAATTTTACTTAAGTACTAATTTTTTTTTTTCAAAAAAAACAAATAAAGAAATTAAACTTAATAAAAATTGTTTAGATTAAAATTTGATCCGCACTTTAACTCATTTCAATCTAAATAACTTTTGAATGAATCATTTATTAAATCAACACGTGATCTTAATCTGTTCAAATTTATTTCAATCCGTTCATTTATCACCTCTACTTACGTATTACTTGACACAATGAAAAAACAAAAGTAGTTACTACAATCCAAAGAAATGATGTCATGCATGCATGCATGAATAAAGAAATTAAATGGGTGAAAACATAATGCAGTGAATCCAGTACAAAGGAAAGGGACTAGTCTTAATTAGCAAAGCTTGGGAACATAATTTTCTAATCCAAGAACCATATAGATTTTCTCTAATCCCACTATAGATTGCATGACTACATCAACAGGAAACAGGACAAATTAAACATGCATAAATTTATTATTTCAATGATTTTAAACGACTTAAGGAATATGCCCATACATACATACCATTGAGTCAAGAACTTCATTTTCTATATATTATTTTTTTAGATGTGTGAATAATATCCCACATGGAAATTAAAGTAGAAATAAAAGAATTATTTATGAAGTATTTGATATAAACACTCTTGATGTGGCGAGGTCAGTGACACTGCCAACATTTTCATCAAGGGTGTTCATACTTTAAGACAAGTTAAAAAATAAACCTTGATGAGATTATAAAAACGGGAACACCACTTTTGTTCTCTTAAATGAACAATCTTTCTTTGGCCTGTTAAAGTTGTTCAACAAATACCATATATCAAAAACTATTGATATTTAACCTATGTATTGGCAAAAAAATTCCGACGAAGGTAAATCATGTAAGACTTGGTTAATGTTAGGAGTCACATAGTTGATCTCCAAATTATACTAAGACATGTAAAACTTAATTAATTAAGATAGGAGATTGTTGAGTGTGCGTGAACAAAGTCTCACGTGAAAAGTAGACGGGAAAAAATAATACTTATAATGCATTAACTATTAATGGCATGAAGCTTTTTCAGAAAAAACGGTAAAAATATGATTCAAAACAGATAATATCATATCTTTAATTGGATATATTTGTATAGTCTAATTAGTTTTTGTATGCTCTTTATCGAAAAAATTATGGAACATTGGACAATTGCATGTTAGAGAGGCAATTTTTAAAGTTGACTTTACGAGACTACAACTAATTAAATTGGACCACTAGTATTTGGGTATATGAATGATGTAAGAGACAAAAATCAAGGTGAGTGTTACTTAGGTACTAATTAATTAATGTGCAATGAAAGATTAATTCTAGATAACATAAACCATAATAATTAGAGTAAGAATAAAATAGAAAGAAGATATACCATGGATGAGGACATACAAAGAAAACAAAGTGTAGACACCGTTCCTAGGTTAAAGGACAATACATTTTAGAGTTGTCTCCTTGTTTCTCTCTTGTCTCCTCTTTCTAAATTCACATAATTTAGTAGAGTTAATATTAACTACTTCTATGTTTTCATTATGTTAATTATCTCGTAAGTGACATTATGATGGCCTACAAAAGGTAACTATTGTTTCTAATTGATTATATTCAATGGATGTAAGACCTATACTTACGCTTAATTGTAGTAACACTCGTGTTGATTAACATGTCTCAACTAATTAATCGGCTAAGAAAATGATGCATAGAAAAATAATTCAGTGTAAAAGTATATATACTGTGTGGGTGCATAAAAATGTCGCACTTGATATATATATCCTAATACAAATATTAGTAAGTAATAATTGCTTACACGATTCAAATTCATGACCTATAAATTATATGAAGATAACTTTAAAACGTTGCACAATAAAATTTTGGATGCTTTTTACAATTTCTATAGTTTCTCGAATACATTCTCCGTTAGCTATGTTCTACCACAGTCCACAATAAGATATATATCCCATGAAATCTCATAAGTGGAGTATGAAAAAGGATACTAAAACTATACAAGATTAGAATGACAAGGAATATATGTATTCGTATATAATAAGTTGGGCTCTATCCTTCTCGCCCACCTCAATAGTATTTGGAGGGAAGAATTCGAGGGTAGCCTGATGATTATTATTATATGAAATTAAGTAAATCATTCTTAATGCAAAATCTACTTTGACTGTAAATTGGAAAAATCCATTTTATATGATTCCAACTATAGAACTTATTTAGACATGATTAAAATATCAAATTCTGACTAATTATGGTTTTCTATAATTTTAAATTATTTTTTTCAACATTCTCCCACAAAATCAAAGTTATACATGCATTAAATTTTTGATGTACATGTTATAATCGAATCCGAAACCAAAGGGCAAAAAGGATTGTCGAAAATTTCAAATGGGTATATCAATTATTTTTAAACCAATAAGAAAAAATTGCTCCTGACGGAGCGATTTTCTTCTGACAAAATTAACGTGTTAATTTTTTAAAAAAAATACAAAAATCGCTGATGTGACAACGATTTCATCTATATTTTTTTTCTTTTTACTGAAATCGCTGCCATGTCAAAAGAAATTCTAACAAATGGTGGAGGCCCGGACCAAAATGCATAAACCAAAATGCCTAAAATGCCTGTATTTTTTTTTTTTTTTTAAAACGCTGCACGCACAGTGATATTAAAAAAGAATAAATCAGAAGAAAATTATTCTATCAAAAGCGATTTTGCTCTTTTAATTAAAAAAAAATTAATATGCTTTTTTGGAATTTTTGACAATTTTTTTTTTTTGCTCTTTTAGCTCCGGATTCTGTTATAATCTTTCACTGGTTGAAACACATGTCTTCAACATTCAATTGTTTTAGCACTTTTTCACCAGCATTCAATTATTGAAAAAACACTCTCTTCAACATTTCATTGTTGAAGTACTTTCTCTTTAACATTTCAATTTTGTGATTCACCGTTTAATTAACTTATAATTATAATTTTTTTGCCCACTTTTTTCTAATTTTAAGAGAATTTTCTGTGGACTCTTTAATATTTCCTTGAACCTATTTAAATCTACAATATTTTTCACAAATCAATTTTAGCATGATTAGCAACTTTTGCCAGCATAATCATTGGAAAATTGATTTTTAAGATAATTATTGGTAGATGAACGACATAAATTGGCTAGCATTGTCTATCAACAATGAAAATTATTTGATTTTCTATTAAGATTGTAGAGTTTCTCTAGTTATAATGATTTACATCTCCTAAAAAATAAGAAATTTTCTACTATGTTGCACTCTTATTAAATGTTTTGAAGAAAGAAGTGACATTACAATAAATAAAAGATTTAGGGGCAATAATATAATTATTATTATATAATATTTAGCGATAATAATAAATATAGATATTATTACCTCCTTCCTCGTTAATACATATACAAATGCAAATTATCAAATACAAATTATACATATGCATATACAATTATATGACGGATATATAAATACAATTAGTTTCTTCATTCTTTGCTCACTCTCGCTTGCCAGATATACAAATACATATGTATACCAGTTACATATATACAATAATATGAAAGACATACGTATTCAATTAGTCTCTTTCCGTTATCTGCCCTCTCTCGCTCGCCTCGTCTTTCATTCTCTATGTTAGACTACCCTAAAGCGCTATTTCCACCCTCTTTTAATCTCGCTTGTTAAATATACAAATATAAATATATATCAATTACAAATATATAATTATTTGACATATATACATATACGAAAATTCCCGGAAAACAATGGACATTTTGCTGTTGCAGCCCATTATGTGTCCAGAAGAGGGGCAAGTGCACAAATATGAATATTGGAGCACTATTTAAGTCATAGTCAAAGGACTCACAATTTACAAATTTAGCCACTTTGAAACCAACTTCAATTACTATATAAGTTTTTAATTAGGTTCGACAACACCAAACTTTAAACTATCTTGTCTGAAAGTTAGCATTTGTACATAGAAGCAAACTTCAAATTTCATTAACGCATCCACCTACATTCTATTTCACTCGTGCATATCCATTTCACTTAATGTCATCACGTCAAATTTATAATATCTCAGTTTAATTTATTTATTTTCATCATGAAATTAATTTATTCAATCATCCACTCAATATGTAACTCATTCATAATATCTTACTTTATTTTTCATTTTGAAATTAGTCCCCAAAAAAAATAATACTCACAAATTCCATAGATTTACGATATGTAAAATGACTCAAACTGAAGTCGAAGTAAAACATACTAGTTATTTGTGCACAAATGTATTTGGATTACTAATTTGTCCAATTGGCTTCAAATAAAGGAACAAAAATAAATAAAACAATTAGTATCACGTAAATCCGTAAATTTCATTCATATGTATAGGTACTAAGAATTCCATCACTTATATACATATTGGGAACCAGATTTTCATATATAATATCATCATAAAAATCTATAAATTTCAAAATCTATATTCGTCTGGTACAACTCAACAAACAAGAATTTAACTAATCACATTGTATATCCCGAACCGCTTTACCAGCCAATCCAATAAGAATACTACAATTCATATCCGTAGATTTTTTTTTCTTCATCAAAAAAATCACCTTCACTTTTCCTTCTAATTTTGACTTACTAGTCAAAATTAAAGTTCCAGAATTTAAATCATTCCTTAATTTCGATTCCTTAGACGAAAGATTCACAATCACATTAAATTTCTTTGTAGATTTAAAACCAGCTTTGCCTTGATAAATAAAGGCTTCTCCAATACTCACATCATTATAATAAAAATAAATAGTGCCGTTTTTGTAATTATAAGGTCCAAAATTATCATTTTTGACACTCAATTCAGCGTTCATTGTGATATTGAACGAAGCGTTTTCGGTCACCATATGATCAAATGTAGCGGATCGCACGCTAAATTTTGGAGTTCTGATTTTCATTATGTATAACAAAAAAAGAGAAGAACGGCAATTTGGAACACGATAAATAGTGCAACATACACTATGATTTTGTTGCCTTTTTTTCTACGAAGCTCATTGGATTGGGTGGAATTGGGTGCTTCTTCGGCAGGCTTTGCATGCCCATTAGTCTGAAGTTGTTGTTCCTCTTCTGCTGCCATTTAATTTTGAAGTTTTTTTTTTTTTTTTTGAGTATATGAAGATAGAGATATATAAAAAAATTGAGGAAAACTTTGTATATTTATTACTAGTGAAGATTGATAAGACAGGAATGGTGCTTATTGTTAAATTCAAAACGCGTTGAATAAAGTTTTTTTTTTTTTTTTAATAATTGGAAAAAATTTGAGAAAGTGGAGTTTGGTTTAACATTTTTAATAGAAGCTTCTGATATTAAGTACTTCATTAGTTTGCAGTTTATTTATTAAATTTAGTAAAACGCAAATTAATTAACCATGATTAGATGATAACCATGATTAGATGATATATATATAATCTAAACATTATGAATAAAGTTCTTTTTTTCTTGTTTTCCATGTGATATCCAGAGCCCACATTGGAGCACTGATTAAATTCAAATCACACAATACAGGACCCGTTTGGGGGTGACACTCCCAATATAATTTTCTTCATATCTATCGATCAAACCTAACAATTCTGGTTAAGGGTGAAACAGTGCTACTAGTGCATTACAATCCATGTTGATTACAAATAAAGTTTTTAATCTAAACATTATGAATAAAACATTTTTTTTTGTTTCATACCTAGTATTCAGAGCTCATATTGAAGTCTCGATTAAATTTAAATTGCACAATATACGACCCATTTGGAATGACGCTTCCAATAGAATTTTCTCCATATCCAGAGATTAAACCTAAGACTTGTGATTAAGGGTGAAACAATGGTAGGATTACAACTCATGTTGATCAGGAATAAAGTTTTATGCCACTGAAGTCTGTCAACTTCTTTCTGTACATATACATATGTGTGTGGGGTGCAACGACCTGGTGGAATACTTACCACTTAATAGCACAATATATTGAGAAATTTCGTTTTATGTATTCATTTATAAATTTGTTTTTATATTTTATGTTTTATTTATTAGAGACCGTTATTTTTATACATAAAAGATTTCAAAAATTTATTTTACTTTTATTCAATTTTGTAAGTGATTCAAGAGATCATATATATATATATATAAATATATATATATATATATGTTTTTCTACAGTAGGATTCATTTCAATCAGCAAGCTATCATTATTTTCATGTAATGAGTAACATTAAGTTCTCAAGGGTATGAATCGTCTTATATGCTCAATATGTGTATATTGTATATTACATATTACAAGACTATAATCATATAAATATATTATTTAGCATTTAAGTGACTCATGTTCAAGTGAAGTCAAGTGTATAATTCCAAAAGATATAATTAGGACTTAGGAGGATTACAATATTACATTTAGGCGCGCACTTTTATAACTTTTAGAAGGGGTACACATCATGATAAAGGAATCAATATAACTAAATTTTAAAAGATTGTGTTGTTTGGTTCATAGACTAGTAATGCAAGTATAAGAATTTGCTTTTATGTTTGAATAATAATGCTATGATAAACAATAATATGGTTAAGTGTCATCTCGATCAACAATTGAGATACATAGCTTTTTGACAAACATGGTTTAATGTGCTAGTTAAGCCTTCTTTTTTAGAACTATATATCATACCCTAGTTTGATTTCCGTAGCATCTTAGATTCTTTTATATCACAATTCTTCAAAAACAATATGAAATTCTTAATTTTGATTTCGTATTTTATCCTACATAACATAATTAATGTATAACTTTCTAAATTATTTATATGATTATACTTCCCGTAAATAATCATACAATAAATTTATATACGATGATTATATACATTGGATTACTTATGCAAATCTAATGATAGAGATTATATTTGTTAATGCAATAATTATAAACCGTACGACCAATACATAAACATACTACCTTTGATCTATTCCATGATGCCGTTTTACAAACATGACTATTTTTTTTTTTTGTTTTCTTCTTATGTTTGATTTTCCTTAATTTACCAATTAAAAATTCTAGTCTTAGTTAGTAGACCCAATAATCATGGTTCATTAGAATCTTCCTAGACTTT
This sequence comes from Solanum lycopersicoides, assembly GCA_022817965.1. Classification (NCBI taxonomy): domain Eukaryota; kingdom Viridiplantae; phylum Streptophyta; class Magnoliopsida; order Solanales; family Solanaceae; genus Solanum; species Solanum lycopersicoides. The sequence continues at coordinate 68,689,117 of CM040620.1, read as the reverse complement.
TTGCTGATAAAGCAATAAGTAATCATGATTTAGCTAGCCATATTATCTTCTTATCATCCACTCAAAGAAACAAATTTAAACTTCCAGATGCCACTATTGAAGAAAGTAACCATCAATTAGTGGTGTATCCACTAGTATTTATATCTAATTATTACTAACTAAACTTCCACACAATCAAATATTTGTTCCGTTTATCAACACGGATTTGCGGTGTAATAATGTGACTGTTTCACCCTCAACAAGAGGTCTCATGATAGAGCCCTAGGTAAGAAAAAAATAATGTTGGGAGCGCAACCTCCGAATGGGCCTTACAGTGTGTGATTCGAATTTGATCGAGGCTCCCAACACTGGGAAAAAAAATATTTGTTCCATTTTATTTTATATATGTGGTATGGTTGAGCATACAATTTAATAAAAAAGAGGTTTTTTCGACTTAAATTCTAAATATCCTTGAATTTTGTAATCTTAAACATGGCATAAGATGACAATTTTACGGTGATAAAAAGTATTATTAAGAGAAATATTTAAAAAAAGTTTTAAAAAATTATATTCTTTTTGCAACGTAACTAAAAAGAAAATCATATCATGTATACCTAATAAAATGTAACCAGAGGGAGTAGTGATGGAAAGCTTCCACCCCAATGAAAAAGTGGGACTGGTATATATACTTATGTATATATGATATAGTTTCAAACTATTGTTGGTAAAAAATATTACGACTACAGTCAAATTTCTCTATAATAGTATTATTTGTTTTGATATATTATGCTTGCTATGGTAAAATATTGTTGTTGAAAGTATATAATATAAGGTAACGTGAAAATTCGATTAAGGGGAATAGAGACTATATCAATATATTATGCTTGCTATGGTAAAATATTGTTGTTGAAAGTATATAATATAAGGTAACGTGAAAATTCGATTAAGGGGAATAGAGACTATATCAATATATTATGCTTGCTATGGTAAAATATTGTTGTTGAAAGTATATAATATAACGTAACGTGAAAATTTGATTAAGGGGAATAGAGACTATCAATATATTATGCTTGCTATGGTAAAATATTGTTATTGAAAGTATATAATATAACATAATATGAAAATTCGATTAGGGGAATAGAGACTATATCAATATATTACATTTGAAATTGTTGTTATGCAGAAAGGCTTAGGCTTTAGCGTTTCAGTTGTACTGCATACGGGGAGGGCCAACGTTCTTTTCTTAGTGGGCTTTCAATTTTGATCCATTTTCTGGTATCATTATTTAGCCCATGCATTTAATTGGAAATTATCTAATTATATAAATATGGGCAACTTTCACATATAGCAAATAAAAAATTTATATTTGTATGCTATAGCAATGTTTGCATAATCGCGCTCCATAGCAAACATAGAAACTGTATAATTCGCTACACATATACAGTTGAAGCAAATTGTATAAAACGAAGTGTATAAAACGAGAAAGAGAAAGACATTTGGGTAGAGAACTGTATAAAAATGAAGTGTATAAAACGAATTGTATTATTATAAGTGTATAGAACGATTATATACAATTTGAATTTGTATAAAATGAGAAAGAGAGAAAGACAAAAGAGACTTGACAAGGAATATACAATTGAATCGAATTGTATAAAACGAGAAAGAGAGAAATTAGATACAATTTGAAAATTGTATAAAACGAGAAAGAGAGAAAGGCAAAAGAAACTGGGCAGGGGAGTATTTTTATTGTATAATTATAAGTGTATAGGACGAAAATATATGTACTTGCATGTGTATATACAATGTTCTCACGCTTTATACAAACAGAAACACAATTTATACATTTCGCTTCTGTTTGTATAAGTGAGAAAGGCGAGGGTGGCGAGCGAGATTTGGGAGAGTGGCGAGCGAGATCTGAAAGAGGGGAGAGAGGGGAACAAAAATATATATATTTATACAATTTCCTCTGCTTTATACAATTAGAAACAATTTTTATACACTTGTGTTTGTATAAAAAGTGAGGAAGCGAGCGAGAGATTGGAGGAGAGTGGCGAGCGAGAGATTTGGGAGAGAGGCGCCTGGCAATTTTTTACAAACGTTTGCTATGGAGCACAATTAAATCAAACCCTAGCTACTCCATTTATTTTAAGTTATTAGTTTGCTATTATATATAATTATCCCTATAAATATTTCTATTATATTTAATAATCATCCCCAGAGTTTAAAATAATTACATTTTATCTCAATAATATTAATTTCATATCTGATTTCAAGCCAGATGAATTTAGGTATATGTTTTTGCTATCAGATACACTGATATAGGGAGAGAGGCAAGCAAGATATGTCTATGCATCTCATATACATGTGAATCACACTAGATACACACAATTACATGAATATGGTGTGATTCATATGTATTTGGGATACCAAATACGCGATCGAGATAAGAGAGTGACGTATGAGATGGAAAGGAGGCGAGCGAGATTTGTCTATGTATCTTAGATACATGCGAATCTACTTGTGTACATTAATGTATCTATAACAAATTACACATAATTTTGACCCTATATATTTTGAGATATATATCTGACCTATGTAGATGCACCAAAATTAAATCTAGTAAAATTCATAATATAGCAAACCAACGTGTATCTAAGTAATCAGTTCCTAAACCAATGAAATTTCGGTAAGTTATCCATTTCTTTTATCACATACCATTTTCTTAGTTTTTTTTTGTGGTATTACTCTAATTAGAAACTAATTTAGCTTAATATGAATTTAGATATTATTCCCTCCGTCCACTATTGTTTGTCATTGTTTCTATTTTTAGAGTCAAACTATAAAACCTTTGACTAATATTTTAAGATGTATTTTTTCATGATATTGATATGCAAAAATTTGCAATTTATGGTACTTTTCATATAGTTTTGAATATCTAAATTTTTTATTTAAAATATGAATCAATATAATCTAAATAACTTTACAAATTAGTCAAATTGACTTTTAAAAAGTATAACATGACAAATAAAAGTGGACGAAGGGAGTATCACTATGCATAAAGTCAACCACTGAATTTTCATTCTATGATCTGTGGATTAGTAGCCTACTTAATGTTATTAACCAACTACAACTATTTGAAGTTTGAACTTCAATGATTTTTTAGAAAATCTTGTTTTAATTTTATGTGTATACTATAAATTCTACCCCTTTAAAGTAAGGAGCTAACCGTTCTGCGGGGTCTATTTAGGTGTAGCGCTCCCAACAAAATTTTTCTCAATGTAAGTGAGGAAAATGTGGACCCTTCTTACTTAAAATGAAAAAAATTATATACGAGTTATATATTTCGTCACCACGTATAAGAAAATTATCAAATAATTAGATATCCGTGAATCGAGTTGTTGTATAGTATTCCCAAAAAAAAAAAAAAACTCTTTTAATCAAGATAAGTTGTTAAATATCAAAAAACTTGTTTAACTGATTATTGAAAATATTTCTAAATAATTATTTGATCTACTTCCAAACAATGCATATTCCAAAAGCCATATATATATATATATATACTTGTGGTTGATCCCCGTGACTCAACAGCTTTATTCTTGTATAATGCTGATTGACAAAAACCACCCAACCCCTCTCCTCGTGACAAGATTTTCTTCTTTTTTTTGTTTTTGTTGTTTGAGTGGGGGAGTAGAGTTGAATCGTAGATATTCATTTTTTTTGTTTAATACTTTTTTTGTCTCAAATTTATGTGACACGTTTTATTTTTTTAAGAGTCAAATAGTTTAAATTTGAATGAGAATTTATGGAATCTTCAAACGAAAATTATATATTTGTAAATTAAACTATGTAAAAAAGTATTACAAGTCACAATATATAATTGACAATTCAAAATACTTAAAAGATGTATGAAGAATTTGTGATTAAAGATAAACATGTTTGAATTCAACATTCGAAATGTATCACATAAATTACGACAAAAAATTAATATCCAAGGTTAAAAAAACTTAGGGGATGTTGGTTAATGGCTGCTGGTGCATAGTGTTTGCAAAGAATCAGTAGTACTATAGAAGAGGACGAAATTAAAGAATCACGGATGGGCAACCAATTTAATGTGTCTCGTCCACAAGTGAAGTTGTTTGGATCGAAACAAAGAAAGAAGCAGTATTATATGTTGAGAAAGTATTTATATTAATAAATTTATCAAATATGTATTAATTATTAATTTAGAATCTAATAATAGCAACAACTTATATCCCGTGAAATATGAGATCTGAGGAGGGTAGGGTGTATGCAAATCTTACTACTGTTTTTTTATTACTGTCTTGTGAAGGTAGAGAGACTGTTTTCAAAAGATCATAGGTTCAAGTGTATCAAGAGTAAAAGATATGATGAAAACAACGAAGAAAGCATAATAATCAATAAGAAAAGAAAAACAATAATAACAACAAAATAAAGTGATAACTGAAATATAATAAAAAACATATGACAAGAACTATAAGGGTATGACTATACTATGATAGAAACCAAACCTTCGCAAGTCAAGACAACTATGTATATCTCTACTAACCTTCTATCCTAATACGCGACCTCCGTTCCTTCCTATCTAAAGTCATGTCCTCGGTAATATATATGAGGTTTTGTCATGTCATGTCTAATCACCTCTTCCCAATACTTTTTTTTGCCTACCCCTCTGTAGACTCTCTATAATCAAAGCCTCGTATCTCATCACTGAGAAGTCGGCGCATCTACTTTGCACATGTCCAGATTATTCCTATCTCGCTTTCCTCGTAATATTGTCCGCAAGAGGTCACTTCCACCTTCTCTGAGATACTTTATTACTCATCTTGTCACTCTTAGTATGCCTCCATATCTATCTCGACATCCTCATCTCCACAATATGCATCTAGAATCTCGAATCTAGTACTTAAAAAATCTAGACTCATACATTTATAAATTTCAAATTCTGATTTCACCTTTGTATATATATATTACCACGTATAAGTACGTACATAACATTTTTATGTATATATAGGCATTCCACACATGTTAAAAAAAGATAACTCAATACACTAAGCTTCCGCTATATATGTACAAATTTCAAAAGAAAAGACCGGACCACAAATATCTATTTACTCCGCCTCTGTTGATATATATAATAAGAATCTCCTAAGGCAGGCACTTGGTTCTTAAAGGAGAGAAGAGTGAACTCGTGAACTCTCTGTGTGGACTTCCAACTTCTTGATTATTTATATGTTAAAAAAAACGCATTTTAGTCCTTTTTCTCTCTTTTATATTCTTTTCAACAAGCGCCAAATCTCTGATTGATGGCTCATCTTCGTTGTCAGCATTTCTTCATTTTTTTCCTGTCAACTTTGTTAGTATTTTTTATCTTATATTCTTTCAACTTTTACATGAATATTCATAATTACCATTTATGCAGGGGTGGATCCACGTAGGTTTTAGGGTGTTCAATTGGATATCTTGCGTCGAAAAACACACTATATATATACGTAAAATTTTGATTTAATATTGATATATGTAAAAGTTGGACCCCCTAAAATAACTAAATAAGACGCAGTCGATTCCCTACACTTAGTCTGGGTTCAATTCCACGCAGGGAGTTTCATTTTTATATTATTATTTTTGACTTCTCGAATTTAATTAATATCTATATTGTTATTTTTGACTTCTCGAATTTAATTAATAAAAAAAACATGCATAGTTTTAGCATAAACATTTAGTGGCATGTTGGTTAATTGTGTCATGAATCCCTTTGTTGACCTAAGGTCAAATCCCCTCTAATACTAATTATTTTTTTTCAATTAAAATTGAATTGTTTCCTTAAATTTAATATCTTTTCACTATGGAATAAGATTTCCTAAAATTTAATACTTTTTCCTTGTGGATGTTTTTCAATTAAAATCAAATTATTTTCTTAAATAATATATTTTTCTTGTAGAATAAGATTTCCTTAAATTTTAATAACTTTTCCTTGTAGAATAAGATTTCCTTAAAAAAAATTAAAAAAATTCTTATGGAATAAGGTTTTCTTTCTCTATAAATACAAGATGCAATTACCCAAATGAAGTATATTAGAAATGATTTGCAAAACCGAATGGATGATGAGTTTTTAGACAGTTGTATAGTGTCTTGTGTAGAAAAGAAAGTATTTTGTACTATTTCTAATGAGTCTATTATAAAAACATTTCAGGATATGAAACTCGTCGTATACAATTGTAAAAATATTTTTGAATCATGTTTTCAATAGTAGTTTATTTTTTTATGTTAGTTTTGAACTATACACTTGTAATTCTATTAAAAATATTCTTATATTCAAGTAAATATTGCTTAACTTGATTATCGTTTGGTAGTTTAAATTATCGTTTTTTTTTAAAAATATACTATTAAAAGTTTGGACACTCTTAATGAAATTCCTGACTACGCCACTGTATTTATAATTTACCGAGGCACTAGTAAAGAAAATAAAATCTCTTGCCCACTTACAAATTAATTATAAGAAAATTCTCTTTTTAGATCTCTGGTAAAAAATGTATAAAACTTGTAAACACTAAAATAATTGTAGATGACCTAGAAAATCAATCCTCCATACTACTCTATTTAGTCTCCATCTCAATTTTTACTCCCCATTTTAACTAAGTTGGATTCTTGAAGTGTATATACAACGTTTTATTATGCACCAAATCAAATATATGATAATATTTCATGTCAATATCCTTACTAACATGCAAGCTAAGACACTGAACGTCTTGACCAATTTGCCCCTAAGAGTAGGAAAATTGATAAGGATATTAGTACACATATCACACACACATATATATATAAATATATATGCATAAACTAGGGGTATCAAATGGGCGGGTTAGGTTGAAATTAGAAATATTATAATGGGTTGAACAGAAATCAGGTTGGGTTTGACCCGCCCAAGTATAGTTTGGGCTTGAATGGGTTGGGTTCAAATGGGCTAAAAAGCGGGTTGGGTCTTGACCCGCTCAATTTGACCCGATTAATCTCAATAATTTAACATATTGATATTTAGCTTTTATAATCACAATTTGAATTTCCGCTCAAGAATTTTTTGTTAAAAAGGTAACAAATGGATAGATAAATTCTAAAAAATATTAAATAGATAATAATTCATACCTTCAATATAGGAACATATCTTAATAAAAAGTTTTAAACGGGTTGAAATAAGAGATTGAATTGGGCTCAATTGAGAATTTTCTTCAAATGGGTTAAGCTTGAAGGGAAAATTTTCAAAATGTCATTATTTTGTTATTTAAGAGGACTCATTGTCAATACTTTCATTATTTAGTAAAAATGTCACAATTTTAGTTTATTATGTATCTTTTTAATCTATTTTCTAATTGTTTAAATTGAAAGAAGACAAATATTTAAAACAGAAAGGTTGAAATTAAGGGGAGAGAAAAAAAAACTAAAGATGGAAGTATTGCTTAAAACTCTCATCAGTTACAAAAAATCAAAAAATTCAAAAAAACAACCGACACTCCCAAAATCTGATGAATTCTCTCAACTTTGGATTTTTAAGATTTTCATACAAATTCGACGAGATAATTGCTTCTTCTTTATTCTTTTTCTAATTGTTTATAATTGATATAATTGTTAATCATATTCTGTTTTCATATATTTGAAATTGATATAGTACGAAAAAAATTTGAAAGTGTAATTGAAAATAATTATAAAGCGTAGTATTCAGGTTTCGTATAATTTTACAAAAGTAGTCTGTTTCCGTCCGTTTTTGTTTTCGTCCGTATTCTGTTTTGGTTGTAAATTGTATGAATTATGGATAACGTATAACTATTTGAATAAGTTGTATTCCTTAACGAAACAAGTATGATCAATGTATGTATGTTGTAAGCGTTTGTTCTTAAATGGATACATTTTCAATATTTGTTTTGTATATGTATATGTTAAGGGACTTCTATGAAATATGAAGAATTACTATTGTGAATACAAAATGAATTTATGGATATATACTAACAGAATACAGAATACAATATACAATTTCAAATCTATGGATACAAAAATCAATAAAACTATGAAATACAAAAATACATACTGACTAAAACATCAACAAAATTCAATATACACTTCCAAATCTATGAATACAAAAAAAATTAAAACTATAAAATACAAAAATAAATAATAACTACAACAGAATGAAAATTCCATATACACTTACCAATCTATTCGATAATAGTAAATACACAATCAGACTTATAAAATGTGTTACATTGACATAACTTACACACAAAAAAAAAAAGAACACAAAATACAATAAACATATTAAATACAAAATTACATGCTAACTATAACAGTGAATACAAAAAACATTAAAACTATGAAAATACAAAAATAAATAATAACTATAACAGGATGAAAATTCCATATACACTTACAAATGTATTCGATAATAGTAAATACACAATCAAGCTCATAAAATGTATTACATTGACAACTAACACACAAAAAAAAAAAAAACAGAACACAAAATACAATAAATATGACATTTTAAAAAATTTCCCAATACAAAAATACATAGTAACTATAACAGACTAAAAATATATGACATTTTAAAAAATTTCCCAATACAAAAATACATAGTAACTATAACAGACTAAAAATTCCATATACACTTTCAAACGCATTGTAACATTTATTTTTTTGAATCTTAAAAATTACTAAACAAATTAAACTAAACATGCAATACACAGCACATGCAAAAAAAAAAAATACCTCTTCTCCAAAAAATTGGTCTTCTTCAACTTCATAGTTACGAATTTGTGTGGGATTTTGCACAACTACGGATTCAGGCATTTTTTCCCGTCGTATATCCTCCTTAGATTTAGAAGCGGAACCTACATTGTTGTCTATTTCTTGAGTGAAAAAAAAAATTAAACGATGAGAACTCGAAAGAACTTAGATTATTTTGTCCAATACCTCTAGTAACTCTCTTGAAAGCGTCCATTGAAGAGATAATTTTGTATTATGAAACCCTAAAAATTGTTTTAAGAATAACAACAAAATAAAAAAAATAAAAAAAAACACTAAAATCAGTAAGTAAATCAATAAGGAATATGAAGAACATAATACCCAAATCAATGTGAATCTTCAAATCAAACCTTTAAACGAAATTAATTGAGAATGATAGAAAATAGGAAAATTCGAGAATCTGTGAAATTGATTTTGGAAGAATGTTAGAGAGAGAAAATAAAAAGAAGCTTAAGAAAAGAGAGAATAAATCTGGGGAGTTGATTATGAATAAATATATAGAGAGAAATTGATAAGGTTAATAAAAGAGAGATGAGAGAGAAATTGATAAGGTTAATAAAAGAGAGATAAAATTTAAAATATCATTAATATCTATCCAATTACATAAAAATAGGAAAATGTGTAATCTATGAGAGAGAAAAAAAAGGTGTAAATAATAAGAGATAAAATATTAATAATATCAGAATAATTATTTATTTTTAAAATAATGACATTTTTGACATGCTTACTAATATTATTTAAGTATGGATATTATCACTAAATAAGTTGATTTTTTTTACTAGTTAGCTAAATTTCCCAAGCTTGAATAGGTTGAGATTGAACCCAATGCAAATTATTTTGAGTTCAACCCTTAAAATTCTGGACGGATTATATATGTTTGGGTTCATTTTTGACAGCTCTAGCATAAACCATATCACAAAATTAATGGAAAACAATAGTAAGACAAGATCACTACAAGCTAAGTTAGGTACTGTCAAAATAATCAATGATACAGAGGTAATTCTGTTAATTGATTATTTCCGTGCCAAGTGTGAAGTGTCCAAGGGACGAGCTAGCCATCCTGCTTTTACTTCCATTAGTAGCTTATTTTTATTTTACTTCAATTCGATTAATTTTAGTTATCTTTCACAAACACAAGTATCCAATAATTTACAATAACGAGCAACTCATCTTCATAATCAATTTGATATGATAACCTAAAAATAAAATAGTAAATTGCTAACACAATGGTCCCATCAATTTATACTACTTAAATCATATTTTTCTTTTTACTATGTACCATGAGGTGCTCTAAACTTCAAAATGGGACCAAAGACAAAATGTTTTTAGTTTTCATCCCTAAACTTTGAGGTAATGGAACTTCTCTTTTTTTGACCACCCTAGGACCTCCCACCCCTTTTGCTTCCTCGGTGACTCGAATTTGCAACCTTCGGATTGGAAAGTAAAAGGGTGTTTACCATCAGAGCAAATCCTTCTCGTCGGTAATGGAATTTTTAAGCAGTAGATAGACTTTTTTCATTTCTTCATTTTCCACTTTGACATCCACTAACATTATTCTACTATTACTAAAACTACTAAAACCATATCTCATGATGGAGGCTCTCTCACTAACCCCATTCTATTCTTCTTCTTCTACTCAACTTCACTTCTTCTTAGTTTTCCTTCTATCCAATCAACTTCACCATGGAAATTGAATCATCTCCAACACCACCATCTCCTCCACTTAAAACATATAAACTAACAGCTTCTTCAATAGGCTATTCAAAATCAACCACCATTTCTCCTGCCTTGTTATTTAAGCCTTGTGAAACACCACCACCAATTAATATCTTGAAAAACATCTCTTTCACTGCTTATCCTTCTCAGATTCTTGCTATTGTTGGTCCGAGTGGCGCGGGAAAATCCACGTTACTCGACATTTTAGCAGCTGGAACTTCGCCTACAAGTGGCACTCTTCTCTTAAACTCTCTTCCCCTTCATAGTCCTTCTACATTCCGCAAGCTCTCAGCTTATGTCCCTCAACATGATTGTAACCTTCCACAGCTCACTGTCTCGGAAACTTTTGCCTTCTCTGCCCGTCTACTCAACCCGAAACTCAATGATGTATCGTGCATTGTGGATTCTCTTCTGGCTGAGCTCAGGCTTACACATTTGGCTCATACAAGGCTTGCTCATGGACTCTCGGGCGGAGAACGAAGGCGTGTTTCGATTGGTTTGAGTCTACTTCATGACCCTGCAATCTTACTTCTTGATGAACCAACATCAGGCCTTGATAGTAATTCAGCTTTGAATGTAATGCAGACACTCAGATCAATCACTGACTCGCGTCAACGTACGGTCTTGTTGTCTATTCATCAACCAAGTTTCAAGATTCTTGCCACCATTGATAAAATCCTGCTGCTATCAAAAGGAACTGTTGTCCATCATGGTACATTATCATCTCTTGAAGAGTTTTTACTTGAAAATGGCTTCACTGTCCCCCCACAGCTCAATTCTCTTGAATATGCCATGGAAATGCTCAGCCAACTCAATGAAAAAAAAACCATTACACCAACAAGTTCACCTCCTTCACCCCATCAAAATCCCACCACCACCCTTGTTCCTGAGGCTAAAACAGGGGAAATCAAATATAGAAGTTCAAGATTACATGAAATAGCTGTTTTGTACAGCAGATTCTGGAAAATCGTTTACAGAACAAAACAGTTACTTTTAACAAACACCTTACAGGCATTAGGAGTTGGTCTTGTTTTAGGTACAATTTACATCAATATTGGATTTGGTAAAGCTGGAATCGAGAAAAGATTCGGACTTTTCGCTTTCACTCTCACTTTTCTTCTCTCTTCCACAACTGAAACTCTCCCAATCTTCATAAACGAAAGACCCATTTTACTAAGAGAAACTTCAAGTGGGGTTTATCGATTATCTTCCTATCTCATCGCAAACACACTAGTTTTCCTCCCTTACTTACTAGTCATCGCAATCTTGTACTCAATTTCACTTTATTTCTTAGTGGGTCTTTGTTATTCATGGCAAGCATTCACATACTTCGTTTTAACAATTTGGGTCATCGTTTTGATGGCAAACTCATTCGTCCTCTTCTTAAGCTCTGTTGCACCAAATTACATCGCCGGAACTTCGCTGGTAACTCTACTCCTCGCCGGATCTTTCTTGTTTTCCGGCTACTTCATTACGAAGGAGACAATGCCTAAGTTCTGGACAATGCTGCATTATTTGTCCATGTACAAGTATGGGTTAGATGCTTTGTTGATCAATGAGTATTCTTGCCTTGTCGCCAAGTGTTTGATATGGTACGATGAGAAAAACAGAGTGTGTATGGTGAGTGGAAGTGATGTGTTGGATAAAAGAGGACTCCATGAAAATGAAAGATGGACAAATATATATATCTTGATTGGGTTCTTCCTATTTTATCGATTGCTTTGGTTGATTGTATTGATTAGAAGAGTTTCAAGATCAAAAAAGTGATTGAGAGAGATCCATCACTTTCATCAATTGCCAATTTATCATGTTTGTTTTCTATTGTTGATTCATGTAACAAAAATAATCCTAACATTTCTCCTCTTTCATTATTTTGCCAACTGTGTTTGATGAAATTTTAACTTTGATAAACTTGTATTGAAAATATAATTAAATAAGTAAAAGTTTTTTTGTTTTTTTTTTAAAATGAGATAATTACGCATTTTAATAACTTGTTTTACTTTTCTGTCTGGTTTTGGACCATTAAATGATTATTAATGAAAATGGTAGTGTGTAAATCTTACTCTTACCTCAAAGAGCAAAGAGATTATTTCTCAGCTTGAGATAAAAAGAATCAAACCATTTAAAATATACTTTAGATGATCAATAGTTTCACGGGTGCTCTTTAGGGTCCAAAATTCTAGTGAAAGCTATTTAGACTCTAGAAAATCACTTTCATGATTAATTAATTAATAATAAATATATCTATTTACTTATTATATAATCATTTTCATAAGAAATCAATTAAAAGTAACACATATATATATAAAAAGATAAGTCTATGTGGAGAAAAAAGACAAATATAATGAGAGGGAAAGCTCAACCACGAAAAATTGAGGAACAGCGACGTCACGGGTACATGAAATGAAACAAATGGGGTATGAATAATTCGAAGATCTTGTCGTTATATATCATGGTCGTAGTAAACAGTACTCTCTTTATTCTAAGTTATACGACATATTTTTCAACAGAATTAGTTTTATAGGTTATTTATATTTATTTTAATTTTATGACCTCTTTTTAATAAGATATTTACGTTTTTACATGTAAAAGGTTATGCAGCTTTACTAAGAAAGTAGTGTTACATAAATTGAATAGGAGGGAGTAACATGCAAGGGAAAAAGTAGTAGTAAAAAGGTGAAAAAGGCAATGGATAATTGGTTTGCATTTGTTTGGTTGCTACAGAATCAGTGTTTGTTCACGGGTTCTTCTTATTCTTTTGCTACCACGTGAATGTTTTCTTTTATTTTTCTTGCACCTTAATGTATTGTCTCACCCCCGCCTAAACCCTACCTCCCACAACCAAGTGGCCTATTATTTCGAATTCATCTGAATCCAATATTAAATTTACTGTGTTTATATTCAATGAATCCAACGCTAAGAATTAGGGACCATACAAGTAAAACTTATAATGTAAAGATAAATTCATTCAATTGAAAAAAATAGCTTATATATAAGTAAAATGATATTGAAAATGGTTAAATAACATATTTTGAACACCTTTAACATAACAAACTGTTATTTTTGGACACCCTTTAATAAATTCCTGGCTCCGCAACTACTTAGAAAGCTTTTGGTGTTGTGACTATCACCGTAAGTTGTTTCGGATTAATATCGAAATAAAAATAAATTACAAAAATAACTAAATCCAAGTTTATTTGTCTTAGATCTACTGGCCCGGATGCTTGAATCTATTCCACGTACTTTTGACCATATATTTTGAAGTTTTGAGACTAAGACAAAATACAAGGTGGTGGCTGCATGTTGATTAGAGTGCAAAAACAAACTACTTATTTAATATGTATAACATAATTTATTCCGAACCTGGTAAATATAAAGATTTGTGGTATATATAGAGAATCTATAAATTTGAAATTATAGCTTAACAATGCTGCTAACTATTGCATGTATTTATCAATTTCATGTTAATTGCCCTCGATGTTTTTCAGCTGAGTTTAACTATAAGCTGGACAAGACAATGTAGCTATTCTACTCCATAAAAGTTAAATTACTTAAGATAATATTGAAGACATATTAACAGTGTGTTGTATCAAACATGATTAAAACACCTTAACCTTTTTTGGATCACACAGTTTAATATGATATCAGAGCTGACAAAAGAATTGAGTTCGAATTTAATTATTGTCCATTATAAAAAGTAATTTTCATGCGTATGACCCTTTCAAATCAATCGTAAGGGACATATAATTAAGTAGCATGTCAAAATATGTTTTGATTCGCGTATTTATCGTTTCTATTTGCGTGAACTTACAAAATATAGTAGATAGTGTTGCGGAAGCCAAATATATAGAGAGTGATAGAATCACAACTGCTATATCTAAATGTAGCTAATAAATAGTAAATGAGACAACAACAAAAGGAACACCAAGAATTAACGAGGTTCGGCAAACTTTTGTTTTCTTTTGCCTAGTCCTCAGACACAACCAACCAATATTTATTTCACTCCAAAAGAGTACAAGTGAAATACTACAAGAGAGAAAGAAGAACAAATGCCTTTGGAGATGAGAAGACAAGTGAGAGGTGTGTTACAAATGAATTAGGAGCTACCTATTTATAGGAGTGAATTCTTCCTATTGATGTCATCCATGACATCACAATATGTCAAAAATGTCAAGATTTACCTTGTGAAACCAATTTATGGTTCACCTAAATTTCACCTACAAAAGATGCTATCTTGACTTTTCTACCAATGAAGAATTATCCTCCTAACTACCATATCTTCTCATTAATTCATTTTTGAATCTTGTCAAATTTAACAAATCTCCACCTTGGCAAGATTCTCCATTTTCAACTTTCTCTCAACAACAATTTTGATTGTGTCTTCAACCATAATCTTCAATGTTCAACAATGTTGATCAAGTTCAAACAATGTTGAAACTTGACCGCAGTCACCACTTTTGTCAACATATCGGCAGGATTATCCGTAGTATGAATTTTCTGTATTATGACTCCACCATCTTCTATGATTTCTCGTATGAAATGATATCGGACGTCAATGTGCTTCGTCCTTGCATGATAAACTTGGTTCTTTGCTAATTGAATAGCACTCTGACTATCACAAAATATTGTGATTTCTTCTTGTCCAATACCAAGCTCTCTAAGCAATCCTTGAAGCCAAATTGCTTCCTTCGCAGCCTCTGTAATTGCCATGTACTCTGCCTCAGTGGTAGACAAAGCAACTGTTGACTGCAAAGTAGACTTCCAACTAACTGGTGCATTTGCAATAGTAAAAACATAACCAGTAGTTGATCTTCGTTTGTCCAAATCACCTGCATAATCTGAGTCACAATATCCAACAAGATATTGACTATCTTTCTGCTCGAAAACCAAACCAACATCTACAGTATTATGAATATACCGTAGAATCCATTTTACAGCCTGCCAATGATCCTTTCCAGGATTGTGCATGTACCTGCTTACAACTCCAACAGCGTGTGAAATATCTGGCCTTGTGCAAACCATTGCATACATCAAGCTACCAATAGCATTCGCGTATGGTACTCTTGACATATATTCTCGTTCAGCTTCATTCTTAGGTGACATAGCATCACTAAGCTTAAAATGAGGAGCAAGCGGAGTGCTAACCGACTTCGTTTTTTCATTCATACCGAATCGGTTTAGTACTCTTTTCAAATATTCTTTCTGAGATAAATAAAGTTTCTTTGAATGTCTATCTCTTTTTATCTCCATGCCAAGAATCTTCTTTGCCTCACCCAAATCCTTCATCTCAAACTCCTTTCTCAGTTGAATCTTTAGCTTCTCAATTTCCTCTTGACTTTTAGAAGCTATCAACATATCATCAACATATAGGAGAAGATATATAAAGGAATTATCTTCAAGCTTGCGCAAATACACACAATGATCGTATTTGCTTCTTATGTACCTTTGCTGCAACATAAACTTGTCAAATCGTTTGTACCATTGTCTAGAAGATTGTTTCAATCCATACAACGATTTTTCAAGTTTGCACACCATATTTTCTTTTCCATCAACTTTGAATCCTTCTGGCTGAGTCATATAGATTTCCTCTTCCAAGTCTCCATGTAAAAAAGCAGTTTTTACATCCAACTGAACTAGTTCCAAATTCAACTGTGCTACCAAAGCCAACAAAACTCTAATGGAGGAGTGTTTCACAACTGGAGAAAATACCTCATTATAATCAATTCCCTCCTTTTGAGCATATCCTTTGGCCACCAATCTTGCTTTGTAGCGAACATCTTCTTGATTAGGAAATCCCTCTTTCTTTGCAAATACCCATTTGCACCCAATTGCTTTCTTGCCCTCTGGGAGATTGGCCAATCTCCATGTATGATTCTGATGAAGAGATTGCATTTCTTCATCCATGGCATTCCTCCACTTATCTTTTTGTGAACTTTGGACTGCGTCTTTATAAGTGGTAGGAATGTCATCGGCTGCAATTGAGTTAGCACAAGCCACCATATCTGTGAGTCGAGCAGGTTTTCTTATTGTCCTTTTTGGCTTGCTCGTTGCTATTGATTCAAGTTGTGGTTGAGGTTCTTGAGATGGAACCTCCTCTTCGACTGGCTCTCCTTCAAGAGGAAAATCTTCTGTTGTTTCCTCGTTTGATCCCTGTGTTGGGAAAATTATCTTTCCTTCAAACTCCACCTGCTTTGAAGCACCATCAATTTGTTTGGCTTCTTCAAGTGTTACCTTATTTGTCAAGGCAGATTCATCAAAGGTAACATCCCTGCTGAAAATAACTTTTCTTGTCTCTGGACACCATAAACGGTATCCTTTGACTCCAGAAGTAATTCCCATAAATAAAGCTTTCTTTGCTCTTGGGTCCAATTTTGACTCTCTTACATGATAATATGCAATTGAGCCAAATACATGTAAAGAACCATAATCTTCAGCAGGTTTTCCATACCATTTTTCAAATGGTGTCTTCCCACCAATAGCAGCAGATGGTAGACGATTAATGAGGTGGCACGCATATGTTATTGCCTCAGCCCAAAATTCTTTGCCCAAGCCAGCATTGGACAACATACACCGAACTTTCTCCAGCAAAGTTCGGTTCATGCGTTCTGCCACTCCATTCTGTTGTGGTGTATTTCTGACGGTGAAATGTCTGACGATGCCATTTTCCTCACAAATTTTCTGAAAAAGATCATTTTTGTATTCGCCACCATTGTCTGTGCGAAGACACTTGATCTTTCTGCCACTTTGAGTTTCTATCATCGCCTTCCATTTGAGAAAAATTCCCAAAACTTCATCTTTTGTTTTCATCGTATACACCCACAATCTTCGAGAAAAGTCATCAACAAAGGTTACAAAATAGTGTTTCCCACCTAATGAAGGTGTTTTGGAAGCACCCCAAACATCCGAATGAACATAATCCAAAATACCTTTAGTATTATGGATAGCTGTTCCAAATTTAACCCTTGTTTGCTTTCCCTTGATACAATGCTCACAAAACTCCAAGTTGCAAGTTTTTACTCCTTTTAGCAATCCTTGATCCGATAAAGTTTTCAAGGATTTCCCTCCAGCATGTCCCAAGCGCATATGCCACAACTTGGTCATTTCTGCCTCCTTCTCGTCATTGGATGTTGTTGCCGCTGTCCCAATAACTGTACTACCTTGATAGTGGTACATGTTATTATTTCTTCGAATTGCCTTCATTACCACCAGTGCACCAGAGCATATTCTCATCACGCCATTATCTGCAATGACTTTGAATCCCTTTGATTCTAGGGCTTCTACAGAAATGAGATTTTTCTTCAAATCTGGTACATATCGAACATCTGTTAATGTTCTACTTAATCCATCATGGTTCCTTAATCGGATTGAACCAACACCATATGCGGTAAGAGGATTATTGTTTGCAGTGTGAATAACTCCACATTCTCCTTCTTGTAAATCAATAAACCAGTCCCGATTGGGACACATATGATAACTACAAGCTGAGTCCATCAACCATACATCAGATGATTTGGATGGATCTGTTGTAACTAGTGAGTAATCGGAGTCATCACAATCAGCCACATTTGAATCCATGACAGCCTTCCCATTATTTGGTTTGGCTTTGCTATTCAACTTTGGGCAGTCTTTCTTCCAATGCCCTTTTTCTCGGCAAAAGGCACATTCATCTTTGCTGAGTCTCGATCTTGACTTGGATCTCCCTTTCTTCGTTCTCATATGATTTTGAGAACGACCTCTCGCAACCAGTGCTTCTGCTTCTCCGCCTTTTTGTTTTTCTCTCTTTCTTTGTTCATAACTGTATAAGGCAGAACAAACTTCTTTGAGAGATACTTCATCATTCCCATGCAGTAGAGTCGTTTCAAGATGCTCGAACTCATCGGGAAGTGAACTTAACAACATTAAGGCCATATCTCCATCCGTAAAAGTCACATCCATATTCCGCAAATTTGTCGCCAACTTATTAAAGCTGGTGATATGATCATTCATTGTGCTACCAGGAATATAAGTGAAGCGTAACAGTCTTCTTTTCATGTAAAGTTTATTTTGACTGTTTTTCTTCAAGAATTTCTCCTCCAATGAATTCCATAATTTATTTGCAGATGTTTCCTTCGTGTATGGATACTTTTGTTCTCTTGCAAGGTAAGATCGAATGGTACCGCAAGCAACACGGTTGATAATCTTCCAATCTTCTTCTCCTACACCGTCTGGTTTCTTTTCTTCAATGGCAATATCTAGCCCTTGTTGAAAAAGAACATCAAGGACCTCGCCTTGCCACATTCCGAAATGTCCTGACCCGTCAAAAATTTCAACTGCAAATTTCGCATTTGACACAATTCTTGTCATAAGCGAAGATGCCAATGATGACGTATTATTGACACTTGATGTGGACTCATCATTTTTCTTGTCTTCCATTTTACTACAAATACTATTTACTAGCTAACAATGCAAAGACCAAAGTAAATCTTTTTCTGATGTGGAAGTTCAGACTATGCTGCAACCACAGAGCATACTCAGATAATACCTTGGCTCTGATACCAATTGTTGCGGAAGCCAAATATATAGAGAGTGATAGAATCACAACTGCTATATCTAAATGTAGCTAATAAATAGTAAATGAGACAACAACAAAAGGAACACCAAGAATTAACGAGGTTCGGCAAACTTTTGTTTTCTTTTGCCTAGTCCTCAGACACAACCAACCAATATTTATTTCACTCCAAAAGAGTACAAGTGAAATACTACAAGAGAGAAAGAAGAACAAATGCCTTTGGAGATGAGAAGACAAGTGAGAGGTGTGTTACAAATGAATTAGGAGCTACCTATTTATAGGAGTGAATTCTTCCTATTGATGTCATCCATGACATCACAATATGTCAAAAATGTCAAGATTTACCTTGTGAAACCAATTTATGGTTCACCTAAATTTCACCTACAAAAGATGCTATCTTGACTTTTCTACCAATGAAGAATTATCCTCCTAACTACCACATCTTCTCATTAATTCATTTTTGAATCTTGTCAAATTTAACAGATAGCATATTGTAAAATGTCAAAATATATTTGAACAGTATATATAAATCGAATGTTTTTCAATTATGTCGTAGGTCATATATTAAGACTGCTTGCTCTAGTATAATATTTATTTAATGTATCATCGTCTGTTATCTGTCTATTTCTCTTTATTCTTTAGCGCAAATTATAACGTTTTACCTGATCAAGACAGTTGTATTAATTTGTACATTTCGAAGGCGTCAACTAGGACATAATACCCCCAACTTTTACATAATTTATGTCCCACTTAAGAATTTTCTGCCACTTGTGACTACAAAATTTGTTGAGGAATGAATGGGTGGATTTAGCCAAGCTCATCGAGAGATCAAAATGAGGACGAACTACCTATTTACACAAATATTTCTATTATATTTACTAATTTTCTTCGTATAGTTTGAGATAGCTATATTTTATTTCACTATTTAATAATATCAGATACACAATTATATATACATGTTTTATGCTACCAGATACACCGCCGAATAGAGACTAAGGAGAAATGAGAGGGAGGCAACGAGATTCGTCTATTCTTCTCAAATTAATGTGTATCACACCAGATACACATGTGTCTGAAATACCAGCTAAGCTAGCGATGAGTGTGGCGGGTGAGATTGGAGTAGACACAAAAATAAATTATCTCTTCATTTTCTTAACTGGACAAGTATTTTTAGCATAGTGGACAACTATTGTTGAACGGAGAAAGTACGTAGAAAATCCATCTTCATTTTGTTACCAACAAGAAGCTCATTTACTGGCTTCAGCTTGAGCCAGAGATGGCAAAATCCTGCTTAGCGTCACCTTCTCTATGACCCAAAAACATGAATACCGTAACAATCTCTCAATATTCCTTCCATTAATCCATTTTTTCATGCACCAAAACAACCCACCGGACTGTTCTTTTATGGTTCATCTAATATTAATGGTCTACCCAGAAAAGAAATGGACTAGAGTGATCAGAAAGCATCATCGTGTTCACAAGAGACTGTTTGAGAACAGTAGTTCTATATTATTTTTTTTAAAAAAAAAAAAAAAAAGAGGGGAGGGGGTCAAAGTGTGCATGAAAGAACCAAAGGAGCTTAAAATCAACACACAGGTATTTCCAATGGAAATGAAACTTGATGCTATCCCATCCCATAGAAAGATGGGACGAACTACAGAATCTAGGGTTACGATTTCACAAAATGGATTTTTCAGGAAACCCATTATCAGCTTCAATTGTGCTGATATGCTTCTTTACCTAATAATCAAATCTTGAACAGGGAACCGATCCAATGCTAAAAAGCAAGCACACTTCACATTCACTGCAAAACTATCTTAAACCTAGTGTATACATACCACGTAAAAACATCAAAGGAAAAGCAGCATCTAATGAATGTAATACAGACTTTATCCAACTCTTACTGTTTAAACACATTTAATGATATGAAAGACAATATACTGAAGTTACCAAAATGAGGTCAGACTGTAACTAGGAACACAATTGGCACAACAATTTGTCTAAAGGCTGTGCAGCAAGTTTTGAGAATGTATTGAGCTCAACCTAAGCCATTCTTCCATCACTGATGATAGAACGTCATAATTCAAGGGGGCGACTAAGCCAAATGCAGTATGCGATATCTGAATCCATTTGATCCTGAAGGTATTGTAATCCGCCAAGGCAAAATTAGATTATGAAATGCTTAAGAACAAAAATTCTATGTAGAGTTAACTTTATGTTCATTTTTTCAGTTGATAAAGTAGAAATTTTTTTTTAAACAATAAAAGGTAATGAACAATGAGAAATGTACCTTGAAAAAATCATCCAAGGCCTCTGACATACTGATCGAGGGTAGAATTAAATAGCTCACACCTACATAAACAATGACCAAATATATGCTCATTGGAAATTTCACAGGGAAAAAGAGACGGCAACATTTTGTAACTCAAGAGTACAACCTGGGAAATATTTATTTTTCATTCTCTTTTCTTTTTAAGAAGAACCCATTGCTCTGCAAATATCGATCAAAATTTGAACCCTCATATAGGTATACATTTCAGAAAGCATAACGATTGAAATAGATAATCTGTATTGGTATCAGATCTACCCAGGTTGCTACTAACAATTTTTTTGACCCATTTTCTGGGTAACGTCTCCAGACTATATTTGAAAATGAAACCAACATAACGGTCACTTAAGAAAATACTTCTTCAAGAGTAAATGTGAATTATATACATTCAAGGGAATGCTCATCAAGATCAAAGACCTCTTAACATGCATAAGATTTTGGTCATAAAGAAAAGAATATGCATAAAATATAGGGGAAACATCTGGCTGCTCGGTCAAAAATATTTACAGCAACTAGCCAATATACATATACCATACACTAATTATACATATATTATACATTTGACAACTATTTTTTGGGCAGACGGCTATTTGAGCTAATTTCCCTAAAATAATATAATCCAGATATTGTATAAAGTCCAAAAGTTTTGAAGAAAGCTTCTGAGAGAGAAAAGGAAAAGATCCTAAAATTTCATTCCTTCAACACAATAGAATATTGCAACCTCACAGTTTTCATGACTTTAAGAATCATGAACTGTTAAAATCTACAGCCTTTCAAAATCACATTTCAACTATCAAACAGGAATCAAACCATGGCAAGTTCTCGAATTCTTAATTTCTTTTGAATTTGAAATCATCATAAATCATGCATTAACAGTGACATCCCTCTTATCAGATGCATGTTCATCATTTTAGCTGCAATACTCTTAATCAAGAAGTAGAAAGCTTTGTTCCAAATCTTCCCTATATCACTAATTATTTAACTAGAAAATGAACCATGCTTATCCAACATCACGTTATTCAAGCAGGGACTTCTCTTTTAGAATACCACGCCAAGGTTGAACATCATATGGTATATTACTAGGTATTATACTGGTAAGGTGGAAGATCATATATAATCATCATACTTTTATTTTTGCACCCAAAGGTGTTGCCTATTGATCAATGAAGTGGGGAAGAACCATGACGTCCCATGTTCATATCCCAGTGGAGGGAAAAAAACACTGGCTGATTTCTTCTACTCTGCCTAAGCCTTGGTGGGCAAAGTTACCAGTACCTATGCGTGTTGGTGGGAGGTAGTTGTTACCCGGTGAAATTAGTCGAGGTGCGTGCAAGCTAGCCTGGACAACACCGTAACTTTTTATTAAAAAAAAACTACAAAAACAAACTCACATAAGTGAGACTTTCACTATTTAAGCAGAAAAGTGCAATTAACTTATTGCAACAACAACATATTCTAGAAGTGAGATAAGAAACAACCAAATCTCGTACAGGGTTGGTAGGCTACACCTGTATAATTAAGCACTCACTTGATAGGAGCCCCTGGGGAGTAGAGCGGATTCTTCACCACATATTCAACATACAAATTGTAAATATACTTCAAAGATTCCCTTAGATCACCAGTCCTAGGATGTGTGACAAGGATGATCTGCAACAATTTAACATAATTCAGACATGCACCAGATGCTTGTAAAGTTAAATAGAACCACTAGTTATTTGTTGCCTATTGAAGGAGAAAAGAGAAGCACAAAGAGTATACACTCATGAACAGTGATAAAGTAATACCTATAAGATGTACTTTATCACAACAGCTATCAAATAATTATTTTTTTAATAAAGAACAGCTATAAAATAATTAGCAAGACAAAGATTCACTTACCACACTAGAAAAAATATTAATATTACAATGTTTCTACTATGAAATTCTCTAGTAGATATAATTTTCATCCTTCAAGTACCCTGTCATACCCTCTCATCCAGATCCTTTACACTTATTTTATCTCCAAATGGAAAGAAGCAGCCTTTCCTTCCCTTATATAAAAGAAAGCGCCTTTTTTTAAACAGTACTGTAAGTGGTACTTGCTTTTTTTAAACAGTACCACTTAACTTGCCACACTTGACACACATAGAAGGAATTCAACCACTATGACCAAAAACAAGTACCACTTACAGTTTTACCAATGGTACTAATGAAGGTGCTAAAAGGGAAAAATATATTTGCCAAATCACATTCCACAAGAAATAACCCTTTATTTTTCCTTCTTCTTGAGGAATAAGATCATAAACATTAGGATAAACAGATACCAAGTTCAGCTGATTCAAAATTTTATCTATATGGTAAATCATCTCATCCTTCAAACACATGCACCACAAGTCAGTGATGCAGCTTGGCAGTTTATACACATACTGATAGAGAGTTCTAACAACAGTTACAGAAGCATATTGACATTAATAAGACCATTTATTTGAACATCACAGAAGGGGATTATGACTTGTCTTCTACAGAATGAGGCGGACTAAAATAGTGCCACAAGAAGAAAGCAAGCCATAAAGCTGCAAGAATTAGGCCATACGGTGGCTAGTGATGGCTGCCTATATGAGCATGTAGCCAAACCAACATTCTCATCAAAGAAGAAGAATCTAATATCAGATAATTCCTTCATAGAATTAGAAAGCAGCTGCACAATGTTTTTTTTCTCATTCAAAGACCTCTTCTCAATTCACTAATGTAAACTCATGTAAGCGGCACAAATAGCCTTATGTTGTTATTGGGCATCTTCCTGATGATTTTTAATATACTGGTAAAGCTCTTCTCCCTCTCTCAGTGTGATCTTTCCTTTTCCAGAGTTATGTAGGTTTTCTATTCTATTACAGCCTTGAATCAGTTGGAATAGATATTAGATAAGTAGCAACATTACTTGAATCATTTCCTTTAGTTCTTTCAACTGAATGCATCCAGACTATCTGTCCTCTCTGCCGATTCAGAAAGATAAGGCTTATATATGTAACATAATCAGAATGTAACCTCATAACAGACCAAGTATCTAGTGACTGCACTACAGCTACGAACTGTCCACTAGCCCTTGAGTAACACGAAGACAAGGTTGTGTGGAAGATTGGCAGCAAAGGGGTTTACAGTGTCAAGTCAGCTTACAAAGATCTCAATCATTCAAATTCAAATGACAGGAAGAGGCTCTGGCCATGGCAGATGATATGGAAACCTAAAATCCCATACAGGGTAAACTGTCTCACATGGTTACTAGCAAAGGAAGTAGTGCTGACACAAGAAAATATAAAGAAGAGGAAGTTCCAACTATGCTCAAGATGCTATTTTTGTGAGGAACAGGTAGAGACAGTCAACCATCTCTTTCTGCATTGCAAATGGACATTGCAAATGGACAGATCAATTATGGAGAATATTCAGCAGCTTTAGGAAGATCACTTGGGTGAAACCAAGAAACATAGCACAACTCCTAAGTTGTTGGATCAATATAGGTAATACTACAATTAAGGAGGAGAGATGGAGGATTGTCCCAGCTTTTATATGGTGGACAGTGTGGAAAGAAAGGAATCAAAGATGTTTTGAGGGCAAGAAGAACAATTTGCAGAATTTTAAGATGAATTGTATAGCTCTTTATTATTTTTGGTGTAAACAGTAAGTTTTAGGTACAGTTTTAGTACAGGCAGAAGAACTTTTTGATGTTATAGACTATTTGTGACAAAAAGCACAGATGGAGTCAGTCTAGTCTGTAATACTTTTGGAGGGGGGCTACTTTGATGTAGTATACTTGTGGATAAGTTATCATTCTCAAAAAATAAACTGGCCAAATCAAAAGATGGCACCAGGAAGAGACCACGAACAATTTCAATGGAACTTATCATAATCATACAATGATAGTAGTCCTGACAGAAAAATTCATTGTATGATAAGACCTAGAACAATTTTCAGTGGAACTTATAAAAAAAAAACAGTTCAATGCATCACTGACTGACCTTTATTCCAGATGGACTTTCCATGAAACTGAGTTTATATGTATTAGTCCGAAAGCTGTGAAATGAACATCCTTGTCCAGGTAATTGCGGCACCCCAAGATTACCTTTTTCAGCACTGCCCAAAAAGATTTCAAGTGAGAAGAGACTACATTTTGATAAATTAATCCTAACACGAAAATTTTTCCAAGAAGATGGGAGTTAGGAGGGGGAGATTAAGGGTTGAGCAAACAATCCAATCAATGAACTATGCCTCAGTCTCAAACTAGATGGATCAAATCAGCTATACAAATTCTGAATATTCATTCAACCATAGTATAATTTATGACCCATTTCATTCCAATACTAAATACATTTGTTAGATCAAAATATCCAATTTGGGCAATGGAGAAGAGAAGGAGAGACCTTGTGGGATCCATCTTAGCGGTCAAAGATTTGAGAGAGAAGAGCAAACCAAACATGAGCTTATGGTCCTGCTGAGGGTTTAAGGTCTTAAGAGGCCGATTCCATTCCCTGTAAAGAAGACACACTCCATTCCTATTGAATACATACAGCATATGTGCATTATTTCCTGATACTGTCGGCGGCGGTGGCGATGGACTGATCTCTGATCCTCCGAAGAACTGCATCTTCTACAAATACCTATCACAAAACCGCATTAATTTCAAATTTGATAGCAATTTTTCTCCAAGATCAAATGATCAACTGAAAAAACCCACACGATTTTTTAATTAACTTAAACCTAAGCACATTTTCATAAAACGCAAACAAGGAAGAAGATGAATACCTTTATTGTAGATCGATTGACTGGGTAGTGGCAGTGATTGAGAAGCTTTGTGGACTGCTCAGGTTGAGAGAATTTTGTTTTTTGATTTAAGAGATTCCACAGATGGCGAGCAGTCGGATCCTCCCATCTCCGTGTCGGGTAAGTTCATTACCGGAACAATGGCCCGTTTGGTTCGTAAGAATTAGGGCTTTTCAAAATTGAACCAAAATCGATAATTGAATCGAAAAAAAAGTTAATGGTTAATCAGTTTTTGGGTTATTGATTTAGCAATTTTGATAACGGTTTTGATTTATTTTGTTATCGGATTATCGATTTTTAACGGTTTGAAATCTTTTTTTTTTTTAACGAGTTAACCGATAGCCCGATAGTAAATTGAACAATTATATTTATATTATTTTATATAAAGTCCTTGACTTAGACCTACTTTTATTTTTGGTTGTCTCAAACACTTGGTTATTCTACAATGTAAAAGTGTTTTGCTTTTGAACATGATGTAACTTGTGAACTCATTTGCATGGTTTATTTGGGTTGTCACATTGTTTCTAAGTGATTTTCAAATATATATTTTTTATCAAATCTTCACGGTTAAACCGGTAACGGTCAAAAATCGATTAACTAATATCTTAATGTTTTCATAACAGTTTAGTATCTTTAAAAATCGATAAACAATGAGTCAAACTGATAAACTTTACAACCGAATCGAATTGAACGATGTGCGTCGAGTACCATTAATCTTTTTTCTTTTTCTTTTTTGGTAAAAAGCATCTGCTCAAATTATACCTATAAGTTTATAATATGATAAAAATATGAGTATTAACAAAGCTGCCATCGTCTCTTTAGACTAAGATTTTCCTTTTTCCCTCGAATACTTAGAAATCGTATATTAATTTATACATTACAATTATTACAAATTTGTGCAGATTGCGATAACTTTTATACCGACCAAACAATGGTTAATATAGTCGTACAAAGTATTAGAGTTAAATACTCAGAAGTATAATTAATATCTCTTAGCATGTCAATTCTATTATACTGACCTACTAAATGCACATCCACCGTTGCATACCATTGATAACTCAAACCAATGACTCTTTCGCAATACAAGAATCCTTCTACAGATGTAGTTAGAAAAATAAAAATGAAATTCTAACAAAATCTTGAAAAGATGAGCTGTCCACAATTTGAACAGCCTTCACAAAAGATATATTACTGTAACCAAGTTCAACAGAAAAGAACAAAACTTAAAACCTTGAGAAAAAAATAAATATGAACAAATTCTTCTACAATAAAAATAGCAATGAAACAGCTTAAAATGCAAAGTCAAAAAACATCAACAGGGGATTGATTCTAGATCTCCCATTTCTTCAGCTCCATGCCATCCGGAGGGCTTCCTTCAACCTTCTTTGTGCCAACTTCTTTCCAGTTTGTAGACAAAACAGTCCCATTAGATTCCACCTGACAGCCAGCACACATAAAAAACATATTACACTTCTTCACTTCTGTCACCCGCAAGGAACAAATGCAACAAATTACCAAGTTTACAAGTTCTTAAGTCAGAGGTTAACAACCTAAATCTGACAGGAAAACTTGAAATAGGCTACAGACAGTTGAGAAACAGAACTTTAAAAAGGAAAAAGAAGACAAGGATGGTTAAAGATATTTAAAAAGGAAAAAGAAGACGACAATATTATAGGTTGGTAGGCATCTTCCCCAAAGGAAAATGCAACAGAGAGAGCGCTAATTGCATCTAGTACTAGCCCCAAAGCACGGGCCTAGTAAGATTACCCATCATAATGGAGAAACTTATGTCTTCCATGAGGACGTTATAGGTATTCTTTTCTTGAAATATATAAATATATAGAAAGGATCAGGCTTACAAAGGATTTCATCATGGCTCTTCTGGTGTCCTCATCAGCATCTTGGTAAATGTCTCTGAAAAATTTGTTCAATGCTGCATCTCCATCCAATTTTTCATCTTTTTCCTGGAACACATTCCAAGCATTCAGGGACCTAGAAACTAAACTGCAGAGTCTATTGTGATCTTTAGACAAAGACATCAAACACAACACTGTAATTTTTTTAAATACCTCTTTTTTCACTTCAGCTTCTAGTTTATCCCAATCTACATTTCTCAGTTTTGAGGAAGGATAAATGGGCCGCAGGGCAGCTGTAAAATGCAAAACTATAGTAAGCTCTGCTTCTAAATAATTAAACATCAGATTTGGTAACAATATTCTTTGGTCGTTGTAAGCGACTCCATTTAAGTAAACATGAAGAAACTATTGAATCGACAATTGCGTGAAGGGGAGAGGAACCCCATTGATAGCCAGAACAACATATTAGACAAGCAAGCAGGTTTACCTGATGACACAATAGGCCTCTGAATTACAACAGGTTCCGTTGTATACTCGAGAGATGTCCAGTGTAACAGCTCAGCTTTCGCAAGGCGGATCTCAATTTTGGTAGACATCACTTCGTATCTGCATTTTGCAGGTGTTATCTGCCAATCACGAGAGGACCAGCACGAGATCACAGAGTAAGCATCTTCAGTTACTCAGGAAACAATTTCAGAAATTTTAAATGGAGCTCCATCCAAAAAAATATCACAGCCGTATTTTACACTAAGCCTCACCTTGCCAAACAACCTAGGCTGGAAAGAATAAGTTTCTTCACCTGGCACATCAATGCTAACACTAAGCTGTAAAGCAACCAAGCAAAAAATGAGAACTTTGTCATCCAATCTTTTGAATAAAATTATCTCAACAGGATATGATGGTAAAACATACTATTTGTTCACCAAAGTCAACAACAACATTCTTGGCTGGTATGCCCTTGGCAAATATAGTCACCACCACCTCCTCTGGTTTCTGATAAAATTCATGTCTGCAATTACATACATTAGATTAGCCCATGTTCTCCAAGAAAGAAAAAAATTGTATCTGAATGGCGCCAATCAATTATGTTCATAACTTCACGAGCTGTTCACCTTTTTTACATTCATACAAAAAAATTGGTTAAATTGGTTGAGAAATACATTCATTCTTCTTTGTACACAAAACCATTAAACTAATTTTGTGTACTCTTATTTATAACAGCAAAATGAGATCTAAACATCATATGACACTACACATAAATAACACCACCTCATCATAGCAGCCATGAAATTTGTCTGATACTGTAATGAGGTTTGACTGTAGTACTTTGTTACTACAATTTCATAAGTATCCCCACATTGATAAGATTATTTACCCTATCAAAAGGAACTATCTCTGAGTTACTGGACTTAACGACTCACTAACACAGCAAAAGCTTTGGCATAAAACCTGTATTTTGGTTTGGCAGCAGATCCTTGATGGGACTGATTAACAGTTGGTTGAGCACCTTCAGGCGCAATAGCAACATCGTCCGACAACTCAGATGCAGGAGCTGCAACAACACTAGCTGAGGTTTTATCCACCGACAGATTAGGCAATTCGCCAGCTTCCTCTGAATTTGGAGCAAAATACCATTGATTAGTTTCACTACGCACTTAATGTTGCCAATAGCCTAGTGAAATATACACATAATTCTTCCAGGAACATAACCACAAGATTTAAAGAAAATCGTGGCTTTGGGTAGTTTCTTTAACTATAAACAGCCAAATTTCTCATATCATCATAAAACCGCTTGTCATAGTAAAATATAGTACCAAGTCTCCATAGATGCCATGAGTTGATGTTAGAAGTGACCAGATTTGGGAAATGTTAGAAGAGCCACAAAAAAACTAATTTACCTATATAATAGAAAGTCTACAAAGATGCCACGAGTATGTTAGAATTAACCAGATTTGGGAAATGTTAAAAGAGCCACAAAAGCAATAATTTACCTGCAATGCGTTCATCACATTCTTTTATTAGTTTTCCGAACCTTAACTCTCCTGGTGCTAAACTAGCACCAGTTTCCAAAGCTGCCTTTGCAGTTTGGTATTCTTCAAGCTTCATACAGGCCAACCTAAAAGTAACAAAAATACAGAAATTAATTCAACAACACAGTATCTAATAAAACAAGCAGTGACAGATAGCAAGTGCTACTGAAAAAAAAAGTGCAGGCAAAAGCTAAGAAAGTTCTCCCTCCATTGCTTTTCACTAGTCTAGTATTGACTTTTCATTTCCCGTGATAAATCATTTGTTAAGAGTTTGTTTAATTAAATTATCTTATTAATGGTAATTAAAATTCTATCAATAGAGCAATGATTGGGAAGTGTGGGTAACATAATGATAGTGAGAGTATTGGAAGAAAGTAATAAATCTCCCTTGATTTGCTAAAATGGACAAGGAAAGAAATATTTTAGTATACTGGACTACTAAAAGGAATGGAAGAGTACACTATAAAACACTTAATAACTACATGGTACTGTAGTAACATTTTTGGGGAATTGCAGTGAAGCAGTGTGCAGAAGTGGAAAAATCTATGATGTTGCACAGTCTTCTTGGAGGAGGATGAAAATCAGACATATTCAACAAACCAATAAATCATGAAAATGACAAATCTAGATCTCACCATCACCTATTGCAACATCCCAAATTACATGAGCTAAATCACGTCAGTTTTCAGGTGAACGTTGTTAGATCAAGACAAACAATACCATAGCACATGATATGAGACCAACAAAAACATGTAGTGAACAAGTAATAAACCCCACAAAATTCAATCAGCGAGGAAACCTAACGAGATTCACGCACAGGATATAGGAAGTAAGTATATACTCACCCCTTGCGCAAATATGCTTTTGACATTGTAGGATCCAACTCAATGGCCTTGTTTGCATCAACAACAGCTTCTGCTCACATGTAAACATTATTACAATTGCTATCCGGTTTAGAATGATAATTACTAACACAGTAAATAGTGAAATATGATGATGTATGCAGACACATACAAGTTGTATTCAGAAAATACAAAACGTTGATGCATACATATACGTAATCGGACATACATATGATGTGATGCCTATGAACCCCATTCAATCTCATAGAACATAAGAAAGCTAACTAGATATACCACAGGAAAAAAAATTCCACAACCACAGCTTTTTCTGTTACCAAAAGAAAGAGACAATAGGGTTTGACTTTGTGAATCCTCCCTGTTCGTTCTGATTCTTCATCTCATTCCAAGACTAAACAATTAATTAAACTTACAAGTCAAATTAGGATTCCCAAGATTCTCTAAATCTAACATTTAACCAATAAAACAAACACCGGATCTAATAAAAGTGTACCAACAACACATTAAACCGTAATCCAAAAAAAAGGCTTAACAAATTCTTCACCAAAAAACCCACACGCAGTCAAGTAGCAGATAGCGGTAATTAACTTTCGTAATCAAGCACAGGAACAATAAAACTAATCACAAATCCACAAAACCTTTAACCAATTCTATAAATCGCGGCAGACAATAATAACATAGCAAAATAATACAATCAAGGCCGTTTCTTACCAATAATGAAATTAAACGGATTAATTAGGTTTAAAAAGGAATATACCAGTAAAGTAGTTGAGTTTGATATTGGCCTGAGCACGGTCGGCGAAAAGTTCAGGGTTCCTAGGGCTCAGCGTTATGGCTTGAGTGTAGAGGTCAACGGCGAGTTCAAAGTGATCGTCGATAAAAGCCTCTTTAGCCCTAGTCTCCAGATCGGACGCCATTGGTGATGGAGAGGAACTCCGAAGAAGTATCTAGAACAAGAGGGAAAAGGCAATTGGAATGGATTGAGACCTTGGCTTATTTCGGCTCTTTATATATATAAAAATAAAATCGATTCAATTATTCGAGTTTTGTATTGAAAGAGGAAAAGACTAAGAAAAGGGTTTAACAGGTCAAAGTCTCTAAGAAAAATATTTATTTAATGTCTAACTACTAAACTTAAACCTATTTTACTTGCTATTAGTTCTAAAAACTTTTTTAGAGGAAAGTATATATTATATATATATATATATATAATTTTTTAGTATAATAAAATTATTATTTCATTATTAAGTGATGTGTATAAATAATAATAAAAAATAAATTATATTTTAAATTAATTGAACATTTATTTTTAACTACGAAGTGGACATTACATTTGCAATAAAATCTAGCTATAAATTGATTTTTTATATATCTTTTCTTAGTTATGTTATTTTTCTACTCAAAGAGATACGTTTTTTATTTGTTTTTTTTTCTGAGTCTCCGTTTGGTATTGTTTGTGTAATTCTCATCATAAAATAGATGTATTTGATGTTATTTATTCGGATGATTAAATTAATGTTATTAATTACAAAGTGCACTAATTTTTGTTTAGTAATCTTTCTGCATTTGAAGATAGGGATAGAGTTAAGTAGGGTCAAAGAGGTTTACGATAAAAAAGTACGTGCTTATATATGATTAAATGATTTTCATAATAGTAAAGTGAATTTTGAATCCTCTTTTTATATATATATATATATATATTAAATCTCGTTGATAAACTAGTTTTGTCGCGGTTTGAGATTTCTCTCATCTCTCATCTATTAATTGATAAGTAGCTATTAAAGCTAGGGATTTGTGTGTCCATTGCAAAACTTGTGATTTATTCTATAATGTGTACTATTGTATTCAGCTCCCTTAAAAGAAATTCCTCTTTGATTGCTCAATCTGCCTGATTTAGTCTTTTGGGGTCCTTAAACTAAGATTTAAAGAATTGTTTTTGTTATCTCTTCATAAATCTTTTTTAACTTTTAGTTCTTCCTAAGAATTTATAAATTATACAATATTATAATAAATATTTTAAAGTATAATATAAAGTGATATTTATAAGATTTGTGTAAATATATATTATGGATTGGTTTCTGTTTGACTTTGATTTTTCTTTTAATATCAAATCATGTCAAAAAATTTAATCATTTTTTTTATTTATAGATTCAATGTGATTTGTCAATTTTCTTTTGAACACCCTAACTCTTTCTGATTTCGGGGAGTTTTTAATTTATTTCAGTAAAATTGATTAAAAAAATTGATCCTGAAAGAGTTACAACTTTAACGAACCTATTTAAATATATTCTTTTAACCAACTATATTCATGTCTCAGTAAATTTAATTGTGACCAATAGTACTGTGATTCAAACTGATTGTGTTATTATTAGTTCTTGCTTGAGGTAATACTACTCTTTTATCTTATAAAATTAATGAGGACTTCTTCCGGTTACATTAAATTTTGGCAAGAAAGTTTTAATATTTTCAACTTTTTCTTTTATGTGTAGTGAAAAGCTTAAAAGTCTACTTAAATCTTTCTATATTCCTTATTTGGTTGTTCAAGACTTCAAGTATCGATCTTTTAAATAAATAATGTTATTTTTTATTTTATTTTTTTCATTTTTAATCTTCAAACCTTCCTCAACTAATTAGAGTATATGTTACGAGAATCATTTTATTATACTTGAAATTCTGTGTAATTATTAATGTAAATTGCATTTCATTGTTGAAAAATAGGAAATTCTGAGGCTATGGCTACACTAAAAAAAAGTTAACAAAATGTTGACATCAAATGAGATATTTATGAGGTTGTCATTGTTGTCTCCTTTTTGTTTTTTATGTTCCAAGTTATTTGAATTCAGAGGAAACAGTCTTGATATATTCTCTTCGTTTTGTGATTTAGAGGTAATATAAGTTTAATTAAAAGGTGATTCACATATATTTTTTCGATCGATGAAATAGAAAAAAATGATTTTAATTTTTTTCTTAAAATAAAATTCATATGCTCTAAGATATATTTAATTCAACACCTAATTTGATTGGAGATTAGTGGGATAAACTAATAAATCTGGACATAGTATATTTTATATAGTCTGACTCTATGTATTAGCCTTTTCTCACAGGGAGTAACACATAAACTAATCTTTCTTCGGAAGCATTGACTATGAACTGGATCTGTTAATTTGAAAAAATTGTTTAAGCATTATTTATATTTTAAAACACAGCTAAAATTGTAAAAAGAATTATAATCAAGTACTAATTAGCGATCTGAAGAGTGATTTCTTGCTATTTTCTGCTAGAGTTACTTGTATACTTCTAGGAATGTGAAGTACACATTAAATGAGTATAGATAACAATGATATAAAATTATGTATAAATCTGTGTGGTATTTATTAATTTGATGTAAATGTCAAATCTACTTCCAAAAACCTCCAAATCTTATTAGTGTGTATGCACACAGCTGATTAACTTCTGATTATTTTTTACTATACAGTTAATCAACTTGCATTTGATTAACTACAAAATAAAGTAAAGATAAATTTATCTTTTCATCTCATTGACCAAATGGTGAGTAAACATCTGTTCACGTTCTCTATCCACTTGCATTATTATATTCGTTATGGAAAACTTAATTATTATTCTATCTTCTATCTTATCGATTTCTAATTGTAAATCAAACCTTGCACTTACTTATACATGCATAACTCAATTCCAAACCTTAACCCGAAATATTAGGAAAAGAGGTTTTGATTGGCTAATGATAATAATACTCGCTAATCACCACTGAAATGCTAATGATTTCATATTTGATTTGTCATTCTTTCTCAATAGAGGCTTTTTTAACGTTTTCTTTTGAACATTCAACTCCACTTGCTTACAATACGCCAAATAAAGTGACTTGACCAAATTAGGTGGGCACAACATCTTTTAATATGTCTACTACCAAAGCTCAATTTAACATGTTAAACTCATACTATAAGAACAAAATCCAAGCAAACTTCTCATTCTAATTAGCATTATTGGGATTCAACTCTACCATCACATTGTCAAGAAAGAAAAGAATTGAAAAATGTGATGCAGAATTACAGATGGTTGCCCCAATCTGTACAAAACCAAACACCTTACCTGAACCACAAATGAAAAATGGATCCTTATTAAACATTGTGATGTTTTCAGTGATTGGAAAATCGTTATGTAGTTTAACTACAGAAATCAATACACCCGTTGCAGTAACCAGCCTGGTTTGTTCTTATTAACTAATAATTCAAGCTTATGTGTTAACAAACTCCAGTCAGAACAATTAAAAGGATTATATAGAAATAACACAAAGAGAAGAACCCAAGGATGAGCACATTCAGTTTTGGATCCTGACATGGGTTTGATCAGTACAAATAGACCATTGAAGATTCTACTTTGATTGTGATTCACCGGATGCAATTGCAGGTTCATCTTTCTTTGAAGTCTCCAATTTGCCAGAAGTAACAGTCTCTAGCGTATTATAAAACTCCTCAGGAAGAGGACCAGGACGATGAAGGGGAACGTGCTTGGGCACTGGAGCATCATTTTCTATAACTTCACACTCATAATCATCGGGAATACCCCAAGGTTTCCACTCTGTAAGAAAAAACATTGATCACAGCTTTAAGTTATATAGAAAATAAAATTGAAAATACTCTTAGCACTTGTAACAACAAATTATAACTTCACCCAAAAAGGGTTTGACTCATACCATTCAGAATCTTAAATCAACTTCTTCCCTATAGCAAATCTGCCTGTGAAAGTCTCCCTTAATGGATCATGAAGTATGTTTTTATGATCAAACATATTTCTCATTTCAACATAAAACTCGAGGAAAGTAAAATACAAGATGTACATAGTACAATAAGCATATGAAATAGGACTACAACAAACCCAGTATATAATCCGAACTATTGAATAGGACAAAAGTTTCAATAAATCAGTCACGTGATGATCGTTACAATTTACGAATCAACAGTACATTCAAACAAGCATACAATGACAGTTCAGTTTTGTTAAATAAATTGTATTTTTTTTTTGACAAGTATTTATCAGAGGAAGCAGCTAAATGTTGCTTTAAACTCTATATTTCATGAAAGGACGAAGCATATAGAAAGTCACTTTATTCGACAAATTTTTTGAGTGAGATGCACTATTTACAAGTTATATCAACTCGAATGATTAGATAGTAGATATTCTTACTAGATTATTCCAAAATTCCAGAACCGAGTATATTTACAGCAAGCTTCTTATACAACATGTAAACATAAACCTGAGAGGGAGTGTTAAGAATATTAAAAATATGTAAATGTAGCAAGAGCCAAGAAGCCATACCTTGTAAATATGGAAAAATCAAAATCTATATAATTGTGAAATTAGGAGATCTATAGTATGTAATTACTACCTTTGGCCCAATTTATGTGACACTCTTTCATTTTTAGTCCGTTCCAAAAAGTATGACAAATTTCTATATTTAGTAACAATTTAATTTTAGACTTCCCATTTTATCCCTAGGGAGATGTTTTATAGCCCACAAATATCTATGGCTTTTTTAAATCATAAAGGTCTTCCTTTAAACTCCAAGATCAGTCAAATACCTTCACATAAATTGGGACAACGGAGGGAATACATTTTTTTTTTGTTAACTTTACTTAAATCCCCTATAGCTTAAGTGAAAATCAAGCAATTCTAATTTTGGAATGTTCTCTTTTTATCCTTTCTTTACATTCAATCCCAACTCCTTTCACCTCAGTAATCTACTTAGCACAAAACAAGTACTCTCTCCGCTTCAATCTATTTGACTTACTTCCCTATTTAGTCCGTTACAAAAAAAACGACTCTTCCCTTTTTTAAGCAACTCTTTAATTTCAACTTCCCACAAGGCATGTTTAATTTTAGACCACAAGATTTAAAGAGTATTTTGATACATTTGACATATCTTTAATTTTAGACCACAAGATTCAAAAGTCTTCTATAGTTTCATAACCTCCATGCCAAGTCAGAATAGGCCAAACAAATTAAATCAGAGGGAGTATATGTGAAGTGTCTAGCCTTAGATGAGAAAATCGGCTATAGCTACTTACATGGTCTCATAATCCTCATTTCATAAGTTAGCTTTTGAGATTAAGTTAAGCCCAATTCTCATTTCATAAGTTAGTTTTTGAGATTAAATTAAGCCCAAAATTCAGTATCTTAACATGGTTTTTTGGGCTTGAGTTAAGCCCAAGGTATATTTTCTTAACAGACTAAAAAGAAGATCAATAAAATTAATTAAAGATGGCCATTAATTTATAGCGCAAATAGCTCTATTTATTTGAAGCCAGACTAAAGGATCTCCAACAAAAGACTAGTCCACTAGCTTGTCAAACAAAATAAGCATATGTCTAGATTCCCCACAAGTGTGAGAGACAAATTAACAGACAGAAATGAGAACACAACAACAAACAAGAAGCCCAATAGGCTAGAACATATAGTAAAGTCCATATATTTGTCCCTTTGATGCAAAAGGCTGTGTAAATATCAGCAGCGAAGTGGTGCTGATCTTGTAGAGTAAAACCAAAATTTACATAGTGCAAATGGCAAATTTATCTTACGTTCTTAACTCATTTTGTAAAAACCAACTATAATACTACCACATAACACATTCCTTTTTGACGAGTGTTAGATTAACAGGTTTAGACCAACAAATAAAAAGTGAGGACGAACTTGATTTGGAACTGAGGCTAATGAGCAGCCTGGAAGCTTTGTCACCGTAGAAGAACCAACTAAACAAAGACTTCAACAGTTGCAATGACATATCCCAGTAATGCACTAATGCTTTGTCACAAACTGTTGTGAGGCTATCCAAAATTCCTAATTATATATATACAAAATTACCTTTAAGGGGGTTCATCTTAAAGGTTAGTTCTATAATGTGGTTATTAGACCAACTATGTTGTACGAGGTGGAATGTTGGTCAATCAAGAACTCACACATTCAAAAGATGATGGTAGCAGAGATGAGGATGTTTAGATGGATGAGTGGGCATACTAAGAGAGACGAAATAAAAAACTAGGATATACCGGACAAGGTGGAAGTGTCTTCGTGGTGGACAAGATGTGGGAATTGACTGCATCAACAAAAAAAAATTATTGCATAAGCAAGTAGCAAGCTCATGCGTCATTAGTGTGTTTCCTCTTAAGTGAGTGATCCTTACACATACCCAACCACGATGTCCTCTCGTTTTTGCCGCTTACCGTATGATGATGCAAGAACTTATCACTATATTATTCCTCATAGGTTTCTAACCTTGCCAATATTGTCACAGCCCCAACATTCCGATGTCATCTTGGTAACAAAGCTTTTTGCTTGGGTGTTTACCTATTTGCCTTTTATTTGGCGTTAGTTCTATATATTTGTATCTTCGTCCTTCCCATTTCATTATTGTTTTTACCTTGTATCTTTTTATAGTTAGGTTGGTGTCCTTCTATCTTTCCATATTTGCATCCTGGTCCTTGAGTTTTTCATATTGTTACCTTTGCCCCTTAAGTGTCTCTTATTTGCAAAAGTACATCTTGTCATTTACGTGTCACACTATTAAGTCACACAGTTTTGTGAACTAGTGCATGTCAAGGAAAGTTTTGTCCGAGGGGCTACACATTGCCCGAATCTAAATTTTAAATAGAATAATTTGTGACCTTCCAGTCTTTTCTTGAAACTTTCCTGGTTCATTGTTCATGTTAATGCCTTTGCAAGACCAAAACATGCCTCGAAGAAATCAAAATCCTCATCAAAGAAATGTCCGTGAGATTAAATTAGAGGAATTATGAGCCCAAGTTAGGGAATTAGAGGCACCACTTGCAAGGCAAGAAACTGTTCAAAGCGAATCCCCGGAATGAAGAAGCGAATACTGACACTTTTGCAACTGAGAAAGATAAGTCAATCCCTGCATTGAAGATGAATCTTCATCTCAACAAGTGTTACCTAGATATCGCCAATGAGGTCTAGTTCAAGATATGGAGTTATGGGAATTAAAATTGATATCCCTTATCCTTGGAAATAGCCGACCAAGGTGGCCTCTTGTTTTTTTGGCTATCATATCATAACAGGGTTCCTAACCTTGCGAATATTAGCACATTGCCGACATTCCAGCTTCAAGTTTTGTTTGTTTTCCCTTGCCTCATACTAGAGAAAATAAGTTTCTTGCTAGTAGAGTGATATACAAATAAAATTAGTCAAATTCATAGCTCAATTTTACGAAATTATCTATAGTTTTTCAGTGGTGAGTAGGAAGACCAAGATTATATTTTTTGACAAAGTGTACTTCCTAATCAAGTCATCAAGTGAAGCAAAACTGGACCTCTGCTAGTCCACAATTCGATACGATTTACACTAACTGTGATAATCTCCAAATTGCCAGAATTTTTGTCCATTATCTATCATATGCAGTCAATCCAGGTTGAAAATTATTAAGAGATTGGTAGATTACCAGAAGTTCATCTAACTCTCCTACATTTTTCACTAGGTCAATCCCCATAATCATAGTACCAAACAGGGAAATCAAAACATAGATCTATTATTGTCTCATCAATCATTCACTCAGTATAATCAAAGAGGAAAAAATTCCCCATGCTTATCAATTGCACAGAAATTCAGCATTCAATAAAAAATTGACAAATAAAAGAAACAGCACAGATGAAGTAAAAATGGAAGACATGAGTTTTATTTCTGTACGAACCGTTCATATGGCCGATGAGCTTAAGCTCATCCTGAGCTTCCTCAATTAACTCTTCAACCTGGCCACAACCAAGCCGCTTCTCGATCATTTCCGAATCTGCTTCCTCCTGACAGACACTAAGACGGTGGAGCGTGAAGCTCTCCACGGCTTTCCGGTATCCCTCGTCCTCCGGCACAGCCTTGATCTCCTCTAGGGTTTTCCTGTAAAGATTAATCAGAACTTCCCTCGCATTTGGCACTACATCAAGACCTACGATCCCCGTCGTCTCCTTTACTTTCGCCATCATCATCAATGGCCTCGCTATTCTTCGGAGAAACATTTTTCCGACTCACTCTTCGACTCTTCGCTCGACTGTAACTCTGAGATCCGCTCGGAGCTCTGAAGAAGGGAAATGCTCAACCTTCAGCTGATTAACTCATAATTTGGGGCCTGTTTGACAAATGATCAGAACTATCTGGGTTGGGTTAACTTTTCTACAAGTATTGGGCTTGAAGTAAGGCCCATTTATCTATTTTCTATGACTTTTGACAAATTATATTGCATAATTGGTGTATATTTATTATGATATTCGTTTTTTTTTAAAGTAAATAGAGATGACTATATTTATTGTTAACTAATTACATACTATATATATATATATATATATATATATATATATATATATATATATATATATATATATATATATATATGGAAGTAACCCTTTTTTATTCCATCTTTTTTTCACTTTGTTTTGTAATTATTTTTAATACTCTCAAAATTTAGTGGGAAATTAAATCCTATTCCTAAAGAAAGTAGGAGAAATAAATAAAATAGGAATATCCATCTCTATATATACTCTGTTCCTTAAAAAAAATATTTTTTTTACAAGAAAACCTAAAATTGTTCTATAATTGTTTTTGTTGAATTTGCTCGTGTTGAACAATGAGTTACCCTGAATCTTTTATATATAATCTGCAATTATTGCACTATATTCGTACTAGGCCATTCTCTTATGATCAAGAGGCTTATACGGAGGATGATGCTATATTATTGAGCTATTTTAAAATAAGAATTTATTGTGTTACTGCATCTAAAGATGGAGTAAAAAATTCCAACGAAACCGAAGAGAATTGTGCCATATGTCAAGCAAAATTTAAGCACGAAGAGTCCATTGGGACACTTGGCTGTAGACATGAATATCATACAGGTTGCATCAAACAATGGTTATCGAAAAAAAAAGATTGTCCTGTGTGTCGAGCTTCTGTTTTGCCCTGATATGCATATTATTCAAAGCTTTTGCCCTGACCTTGTTTTTTCTTTTCGAGAGATTGCTACATTAATGCTACTTATTATAATTTTGACTAATGGTGATTTTTTTTGGTTATTAGCCAAAATAAAGGCTGATCTTTAGCCACTTTGACGAAATATTCCAATGGTCTTTTTATTGTTATTATTGGGCCTCAAGCTTCTTACTAAACAATTAAAATTTGAGGGATTGACATGTAATAAGTTTGGATTCTGTATAATATTTGAATTTTTTTCGATTCAAATATATTTAGTAATAACAAGCCTAAAAATAGAGTAAATTAAACAACAAATTAAATATTATTTACTACTAGTCCTAACAAGACTTTCTAGATTTCAATACATAACAATAACAGTAGAAGTTTAACAATACCTAACAGCTATCAAAACCACGTTTAAACGGAAAAAAAAAATAACGTGAAGAGAGGGCATAATTAAAAGGGATAAGTGTATATAATAGCAAATTAATAACTTAAAATAAATGGAGTAGCTAGGGTTTGATTTAATTGTGCTCCATAGCAAACGTTTTCAAAAAATTGTCAGGCGCCTCTCTCCCAAATATCTCGCTCGCCACTCTCCTCCAGTCTCTCGCTCGCTTCCTCACTTTTTATACAAACACAAGTGTATAAAAATTATTTCTAATTGTATAAAGCAGAGGAAATTGTATAAATACATATATTTTTGTTCCCCTCTCTCTCCTCTTCCAGATCTCGCTCGCCACTCTCCCAAATCTCGCTCGCCACCCTCGCCTTTCTCACTTATACAAACAGAAGCGAAATGTATAATTGCGTTTCTGTTTGTATAAAGCGTGAGAAAATTGTATATACACATGCAAGTACATATATTTTCGTCCTATACACTTATAATTATACAATAAAAATACTCCCCTGCCCAATTTCTTTTGCCTTTTTCTCTTTCTCGTTTTATACAAATTTCAAATTGTATCTAATTTCTCTCTTTCTCGTTTTATACAATTCGATTCGATTGTATATTCCCTGCCAAGTCTCTTTTGTCTTTCTCTCTTTCTCATTTTATACAAATTCAAATTGTACATAATCGTTCTATACATTTATAATCATACAATTCGTTTTATACACTTCGTTTTTATACAAGTCTATGCCCAAGTGTCTTTCTCTTTCTGGTTTTATACACTTCATTTTATACAATTCGCTTCAACTGTATATGTATAGCGAATTATACAGTTTCTATGTTTGCTGTGGAGCGCAATTATGCAAACTTTGCTATAGCATACAAATATGAATTTTTTATTTGCTATATGTGAAAGTTGCCCTAATTAAAATTCTTGATAGTAGTTAGATAATTACCTTGGTAACTGCCATAAAAACATGTATTTTATTTTCTCTTTTCAACATTAAATAGGAATATAAAAATAAATAAAAATTTGATTAACTAAATTAATTTGATTGTTGTTATCATTCGTAATTAAGTTATTTTGTTAGTAATTTCTAATTAGTAGATTTACCTTTGGTGTTTTAAATACTATTCA
Organism: Solanum lycopersicoides; assembly: GCA_022817965.1. NCBI lineage: Eukaryota > Viridiplantae > Streptophyta > Magnoliopsida > Solanales > Solanaceae > Solanum > Solanum lycopersicoides. The sequence goes on along the minus strand of CM040620.1, from coordinate 68,646,684 downwards.
TTATACAATGCATTTTTCAAAGGGCTCGTGTCGCCTCTCTGAGAATATGAAATAAGCAAAACCAACAACATTGGCAAACCATAATAAACTAATAAAATAAGAGTTAATGTAGCATCATGTCAAAAAATAAAAAATTGGATCAAACATAAGCTAATATTAAATAAGTAATTTTGAAGAGATCACACTTTTCGTATAAACACATCCTTGTAGTAAGGTACGATTTGAAGGCAATGGTTCATATGGTCCTTTGGATGTCCTAAAGTCGCGATAAAAACTATCCTCTTGGTAGAGGAGTAACACTTCACCATCCGCAAACATATATATTGGTGTGATAGTCTTTTGTATAGTAAATAATTTAGTCCAAGATTCCTTGACACCGTAGTCTTTCATTATCCATAACTTAAAAGTGCCCAACCCCACCTCTCGGCAATTACAATAAGCACAAAGCATTTCTTCTAATACACCACAGCTTACATGATTCTCACGGGAAATTTCCTGTGGCAACAATATCTCTCCGTACAACTCATTTGACATATTAAATGAAATGATAATATTATAATTAGGTAAATTATATGCACCACGAACAAATGGCAAAGAGCTTTTAGATGTTACAGTATTATTGTGAAAGCCACGAGGATGGTTATCAATTTTTCTCCAAGAACCACTCTTTAGTGCAAGGATTTTGCTTGGTAGTCCGGGACGATTACTCATGTGTTTAACCCTAAGAATTTTATATTCATCACTAATCGAGTCATATCCCAATCCGTAAGTGCTTCATGATTAGGAAGTTGCACTGATTCATTGGTGGATGGGTTCCACAGTAAATGGTCACCACAATACCAAAGAAGTGCCAAGCCATCACAACAACATAATTGCACGGTTTATGGTTTGAAGGGCAATAAAGATTTTGTAATGGTTCAGACAATGATAAAGAAGATCAATAATATGAAATATGATCAATTTGGCAATAAGAATTTTTTTAGGTCATCTATGACTCCTATATACACAAACATAAATAGTGAACTACGTGGTTTGTCCTATCTAGGCCATAGAGATCCACTTTCCCGGAGAAATAGTTGTGGATATCCTCATCAAATTACCTTTTCCTCTCTTCTTCGATTCAAATAATCGTACTTCAAAATTTTGAAAACATTAATCGATGAACTAAACACCAACAAAACCATAAGTCTTTCGCATGTGAAATTGTACGGGTTGTATTGTATTATACATATAACTCTCCATAAAATCCTTTCATGTAACCCTAATTTTAAAATCGATTCTAGAAAATGAGGAATAACGGTAGAAAATGCAATACACGTTCTTGAATTTTTCATTTTTTAACTAACAATATAATATATATTATTAAAAATTGATTATAAAAGGTTTCTATCTAATAATAAAATAAGAATTGATTAAATGATTCTTTTTTTTAGAATAAGGACTTAAAATTTGAATTAATGTTTTACGGTTTTAAAGATGGTTACAACTTCTTAAAAATACTTTCATGATATATGGAATAACGGTAAAACTGTATCTATTACTAAAATTTAAAAAGCTCAAAAAAAAAATTGAGTTCAAAATTGTTTTTAAAAAGATTGAAAATATTACTTTCATGATAAATATTTAAGATAATGCCACAAAAAATTATTTTTTAAATAATTAAAATTATTTTTGAAACGATTTTTAAAATCTGTTCTAGCGTATGGTATAATAACGATAGAAACTGCAGTACACGTTCTTGGATTTTCATTTTTTAAAAAAACAATAAAATATATGTTATTAAAAATTGATTATCAAAAAGGTTTCTATATAATAATAAAGTAATAATTAATGAAATGATATTTTTTTAAAAAAATAAAGACTTAAAATTTGAATTAATATTTTACAATTTTAAAGATGGTTACAACTTTTTATTTTTTCACAATTGTAAGAGTTTTTAAATTCAAACATATTTTTCAGAATATGTAAATAAGCTAAATATACAAGCACAAACCACAACAACAAATACATATTCAAGATACACAACTTCATAGACTTCTTATTTAATAGTGAGCTTTGGATAGTTATTTCTTAAGTTTTTTATTACTTCTCAGTTCTCAATGATGATTGCCTCAAGATTTTTGCATTAGTTTATCAAGGATAAGATGAAATCATCGTCAACTTTTTAGCAGTTAGATTTTTTATATTATAACAATTTTTTGACATGAGTTTCACTAATAAATATGACACAAATTTATCGGCAGCAATTTGCAAAGTACAATGTCTATTCTGTTGTATTTATATATATTTTTCGCTAAATTTTTTCTTAATAAGTTATTCTATAAGCAATAGAATTGCATCTTTTGAACATGATACTAAGGACGAAAGATGATGGATATAAATACGAATGATCTATATTAGATCTTTCTAAATGTTTACTATCTTTAATTTATACATTTGCTTATAGATATGAGTATTAAAATACTGGACTAAAAGAGGAGTGTTTTACATTAATTAGAAAAATTAGATAATAAACTCATAATCATAGCGTTTCATTAGTTATCATAAACTTACTTTTATAATAATTTTATGTTTGCATTAATGCTTTTTAGAAATATAATATATCTTTATGACACTATTGTAATTGAAACATTTGCTAATTATTATTAGATGTATGAATAATCTAATTAACTTAATGTGTTAAACTTTCTTCGCGGAATAACCTGAGAGATCCATGTAATTGACTCTATTTGTAAGTTGGACCCTTCTACTTATCAATTTGTCAACTGAACCCCTAAACTCATCAGAACACAATTTTTTAAACATCTTTGACCATTGACTGAACTTATGTGTCATTGATAATGCTGAGTTGAAAATTTACGTGACAACACCAGCGAGTGAAAAATGCATTTTACATTAAATATTTTTTTTTAAAAATAATTATCAAAAAAAAATTAAAAAAATTAAAAACCCATCTTCCTCAACCATTTCTCTTTATATTTGACTAATGGTGATTTTTTTTGGTTATTAGCAAATATAAAGGCTGATCTTTAGCCTTGACGAAATATTCCAATGGTCTTTTTATTGTTATTATTGGGCCTCAAGCTTCTTACTAAACAATTAAAATTTGAGGGATTGACATGTAATAATTTGGATTCTGTATAATATTTGATTTTTTTCGATTCAAATATATTTAGTAATAACAAGCCTAAAAATAGAGTAAATTACACACAATTAAATATTATTTACTACTAGTCCTAACAAGACTTTCTAGATTTCAATACATAACAATAACAGTAGAAGTTTAACAATACCTAAAGCTATCAAAACCACGTTTAAACGGAAAAAAAAATAACGTGAAGAGAGGGCATAATTAAAAGGGTAAGTGTATATAATAGCAAATTAATAACTTAAAATAAATGGGTAGCTAGGGTTTGATTTAATTGTGCTCCATAGCAAACGTTTTCAAAAAATTGTCAGGCGCCTCTCTCCAAATATCTCGCTCGCCACTCTCCTCCAGTCTCTCGCTCGCTTCCTCACTTTTTATAAAACACAAGTGTATAAAAATTATTCTAATTGTATAAAGCAGAGGAAATTGTATAAATACATTATTTTTGTTCCCTCTCTCTCCTCTTCCAGATCTCGCTCGCACTTCTCCAAATTCGCTCGCCACCCTCGCTTTCTCACTTATACAAACAGAAGCGAAATGTTATAATTGCGTTTCTTGTTGTTAAAAGCGTGAGAAAATTGTATATACACATGCAAGTACATATATTTTCGTCCTATACACTTATAATTATACAATAAAATACTCCCTGCCCAATTTCTTTGCCTTTTTCTCTTTCTCGTTTTATAACAAATTTCAAATTGTATCTAATTTTCCTCTCTTTCTCGTTTTATACAATTCGATCGATTGTATATTCCCTGCCAAGTCTCTTTTGTCTTCTCTCTTTCTCATTTTATACAAAATTCAATTGTACATAATCGTTCTATACATTTATAATCATACAATTCGTTTTATACACTTCGTTTTTAACAAGTCTATGCCCAAGTGTCTTTCTCTTTCTGGTTTTTACACTTCATTTTATACAATTCGCTTCAATCTGTATATGTATAGCGAATTATACAGTTTCTATGTTTGCTGTGGAGCGCAATTATGCAAACTTTGTATAGCATACAAATATGAATTTTATTTGCTATATGTGAAGTGCCCTAATTAAATTCTTGATAGTAGTTAGATAATTACCTGGTAACTGCCATAAAAACATGTATTTTATTTCTCTTTTCAACATTAAATAGGAATATAAAAATAATAAAAATTTGATTAACTAAATTAATTTGATTGTTGTTATCATTCGTATTAAGTTATTTTGTTAGTAATTTCTAATTAGTAGATTTACCTTTGGTGTTTTAAATACTATTCATTATACAATGCATTTTTCAAAGGCTCGTGTCGCCTCTCTGAGAATATGAAATAAGCAAAACCAAACATTGGCAAACCATAATAAACTAATAAAATAGAGTTAATGTAGCATCATGTCAAAATAAAAAATTGGATCAAACATAAGCTAATATTAAATAAGTAATTTTGAAGAGATCACACTTTCGTATAAACACATCCTTGTAGTAAGGTACGATTTGAAGGCAATGGTTCATATGGTCCTTTGGATGTCCTAAAGTCGCGATAAAAACTATCCTCTTGGTAGAGGAGTAACACTTCACCATCCGCAAACATATATATTGGTGTGATAGTCTTTTGTATAGTAAATAATTTAGTCCAAGATTCCTTGACACCGTAGTCTTTCATTATCCATAACTTAAAAGTGCCAACCCACCTCTCGGCAATTACAATAAGCACAAAGCATTTCTTCTAATACACCACAGCTTACATCGAAATTTGCAAAAGTACATCTTGTCATTTACGTGTCACACTATTAAGTCACACAGTTTTGTGAACTAGTGCATGTCAAGGAAAGTTTTGTCCGAGGGGCTACACATTGCCCGAATCTAAATTTTAAATAGAATCATTTGTGACCTTCCAGTCTTTTCTTGAAACTTTCCTGGTTCATTGTTCATGTTAATGCCTTTGCAAGACCAAAACATGCCTCGAAGAAATCAAAATCCTCATCAAAGAAATGTCCGTGAGATTAAATTAGAGGAATTATGAGCCCAAGTTAGGGAATTAGAGGCACCACTTGCAAGCAAGAAACTGTTCAAAGCGAATCCCCGGAATGAAGAAGCGAATACTGACACTTCTGCAACTGAGAAAGATAAGTCAATCCCTGCATTGAAGATGAATCTTCATCTCAACAAGTGTTACCTAGATATCGCCATGAGGTCTAGTTCAAGATATGGAGTTATGGGAATTAAAATTGATATCCCTTATCCTTGGAAATAGCCGACCAAGGTGGCCTCTTGTTTTTTGGCTATCATATCATAACAGGGTTCCTAACCTTCGCGAATATTAGCACATTGCCGACATTCCAGCTTCAAGTTTTGTTTGTTTTCCCTTGCCTCATACTAGAGAAAATAAGTTTCTTGCAAGTAGAGTGATATACAAATAAAATTAGTCAAATTCATAGATCAATTTTACGAAATTATCTATAGTTTTTCAGTGGTGAGTAGGAAGACCAAGATTATATTTTTTGACAAAGTGTACTTCCTAATCAAGTCATCAAGTGAAGCAAAACTGGACCTCTGCTAGTCCACAATTCGATACGATTTACACTAACTGTGTTAATCCCCAAAGTTGCCAGAATTTTTGTCCATTATCTATCATATGCAGTCAATCCAGGTTGAAAATTATTAAGAGATTGGTAGATTACCAGAAGTTCATCTAACTCTCCTACATTTTTCACTAGGTCAATCCCCATAATCATAGTACCAAACAGGGAAATCAAAACATAGATCTATTATCGTCTCATCAATCATTCACTCAGTATAATCAAAGAGGAAAAAATTCCCCATGCTTAACAATTGCATAGAAATTCAGCATTCAATGAAAAATTGACAAATAAAAGAAACAGCACAGATGAAGTAAAAATGGAAGACATGAGTTTTATTTCTGTACGAACCGTTCATATGGCCGATGAGCTTAAGCTCATCCTGAGCTTCCTCAATTAACTCTTCAACCTGGCCACAACCAAGCCGCTTCTCGATCATTTCCGAATCTGCTTCCTCCTGACAGACACTAAGACGGTGGCGTGTGAAGCTCTCCACGGCTTTCCGGTATCCCTCGTCCTCCGGCACAGCCTTGATCTCCTCTAGGGTTTTCCTGTAAAGATTAATCAGAACTTCCCTCGCATTTGGCACTACATCAAGACCTACGATCCCCGTCGTCTCCTTTACTTTCGCCATCATCATCAATGGCCTCGCTATTCTTCGGAGAAACATTTTTCCGACTCACTCTTCGACTCTTCGCTCGACTGTAACTCTGAGATCCGCTCGGAGCTCTGAAGAAGGGAAATGCTCAACCTTCAGCTGATTAACTCATAATTTGGGCCTGTTTGACAAATGATCAGAACTATCTGGGTTGGGTTAACTTTTCTACAAGTATTGGGCTTGAAGTAAGGCCCATTTACTATTTTCTATGACTTTTGACAAACTATATTGTATAATTGGTGTATATTTATTATGATATTCGTTTTTTTTTTTAAGTAAATAGAGATGACTATATTTATTGTTAACTAATTACATAATATATATATATATAATATATATATATATATATATATATATATATATATGGAAGTAACCCTTTTTTATTCCATCTTTTTTTCACTTTGTTTTGTAATTATTTTTAATACTCTCAAAATTTAGTGGGAAATTAAATCCTATTCCTAAAGAAAGTAGGAGAAATAAATAAAATAAGAATATCCATCTCTATATATACTCTGTTCCTTAAAAAAAAATATTTTTTTTACAAGAAAACCTAAAATTGTTCTATAATTGTTTTTGTTGAATTTGCTCGTGTTGAACAATGAGTTACCCTGAATCTTTTATATATAATCTGCAATTATTGCACTATATCCGTACTAGGCCATTCTCTTATGATCAAGAGGCTTATACGGAGGATGATGCTATATTATTGAGCTATTTTAAAATAAGAACTCATTGTGTTACTGCGTCTAAAGATGGAGTAAAAAATTCCAACGAAACCGAAGAGAATTGTGCCATATGTCAAGCAAAATTTAAGCACGAAGAGTCCATTGGGACACTTGGGTGTAGACATGAATATCATACAGGCTGCATCAAACAATGGTTATCGAAGAAAAAAGATTGCCCTGTGTGTGGAGCTTCTATTTTGCCCTGATATGCATAGTATTCAAAGCTTTTGCCCTGACCTTGTTTTTTCTTTTCGAGAGATTGCTACATTAATGCTACTTATTATAATTTTGACTAATGGTGATTTTTTTTTGGTTATTAGCCAAAATAAAGGCTGATCTTTAGCCACTTTGACGAAATATTCCAATGGTCTTTTTATTGTTATTATTGGGCCTCAAGCTTCTTACTAAACAATTAAAATTTGAGGGATTGACATGTAATAAGTTTGGATTCTGTATAATATTTGAATTTTTTTTGATTCAAATATATTTAGTAATAACAAGCCTAAAAATAAACTAAATTGACTAAACAACAAATTAAATATTATTTAATACTAGTCCTAACAAGACTTTCTAGATTTCAATACATAACAATAACAGTAGAAGTTTAACAATACCTAACAGCTATCAAAACCACGTTTAAACGGGAAAAAAAAAATTAACGTGAAGAGAGGGCATAATTAAAATTCTTGATAGTAGTTAGATAATTACCTTGGTAACTGCCATAAAAACATGTACTTTATTTTCTCTGTCCAACATTAAATAGGAATATAAAAATAAATAAAAATTTGATTAACTAAATTAATTTGATTGTTGTTATCATTCGTAATTAAGTTATTTTGTTAGTAATTTCTAATTAGTAGATTTACCTTTGGTGTTTTAAATACTATTCATTATACAATGCATTTTTCAAAGGGCTCGTGTCGCCTCTCTGAGAATATGAAATAAGCAAAACCAACAACATTGGCAAACCATAATAAACTAATAAAATAAGAGTTAATGTAGCATCATGTCAAAAAATAAAAAAATTGGATCAAACATAAGCTAATATTAAATAAGTAATTTTGGAGAGATCAAACTTTCCGTATAAACACATCCTTGTAGTAAGGTACGATGTGAAGGCAATGGTTCATATGGTCCTTTGGATGTCCTAAAGTCGCGATAAATACTATCCTCTTGGTAGAGGAGTAACACTTCACCATCCGCATACATATATATTGGTGTGACAAAAAATATATGGATCTTTTGTATAGTAAATAATTTAGTCCAAGATTCCTTGATACCGTAGTCTTTCATTATCCATAACTTAAAAGTGCCCAACCCCGCCTCTCGGCAATTACAATAAGCACAAAGCATTCCTTCTAATAAACCACAGCTTACATGATTCTCGCGGGAAATTTCCTGTGGCAACAATATCTCTCCGTACAACTCATTTGACATATTAAATGAAATGATAATATTATAATTAGGTTAATTATATGCACCACGAACAAATGGAAAAGAGCTTTTAGATGTTACAGTATTATTGTGAAAGCCATGAGGATGGTTACCAATTTTTCTCCAAGAACCACTCTTTAGTGCAAGGATTTTGCTTGGTAGTCCGGGACGATTACCCATGTGTTTAACCCTAAGAATCTTATAGTCATCACTAATCAAGTCATATCTCAATCCGTAAGTGCTATCGGATGTAATTTCATGATTAGGAAGTTGCACTGATTCATTGGTGGATGGGTTCCACAGTAAATGGTCACCACGATACCAAAGAAGTGCCAAGCCATCACAACAACATAATTGCACGGTTTATGGTTTGAAGGGCAATAAAGGATTTGTAATGGTTCAGACAATGATAAAGAAGATCAATAATATGATATATGATCAATTTGGCAATAAGAATTTTTTTAGGTCATCTATGACTCCTATATACACAAACATAAATAGTGAACTACGTGGTTTGTCCTATCTAGGCCATAGAGATCCACTTTCCCGGAGAAATAGTTGTGGATATCCTCGTCAAATTACCTGTTCCCTTTCTTCTTCGATTCAAATTAACGTGCTTCAGAATTTTGGAAAACATTAATCGATAAACTAAATACCAACAAAATTACAAGTCTTTCGCATGTGAAATTGTACGGACTTGTATTATATTATACATATAACTCTCCATAAAATCCTTTCATGTAACCCTAATTTTAAAATCGATTCTAGAAAATGAGGAGTAACGGTAGAAAATGCAATACACGTTCTTGAATTTTTAATTTTTTAACTAACAATACAATATATATTATTAAAAATTGATTATAAAAGGTTTCTATCTAATAATAAAATAAGAATTGATGAAATGATTATTTTTTTAAAAATAAGGACTTAAATTTTGAATTAATGTTTTACGGTTTTAAAGATGGTTACAACTTCTTTAAAATACTTTCATGGTATAGGGAATAACGGTAAAACTGTATCTATTTAAAAAGCTCAAAAAAAATTTGAGTTCAAAATTGTTTTTAAAAAGATTGAAAATATTACTTTCATGATGAATATTTAAGATAATGCCACAAAAAAATATTTTTAAAATAATTAAAATTATTTTTGAAACGATTTATAAAATATGTTCTAGCGTATGGGATAATAACGATAGAAGCAGCAGTACACGTTTTTGAATTTTCATTTATAAAAAATAAAATAAAATATATGGTATTAAAAATTGATTATCAAAAAGGTTTCTATATAATAATAAAGTAATAATTAATGAAATAATTTTGTTTAAAAAAATAAGACTTAAAATTTGAATTAATATTTTACAATTTTAAAGATGGTTACAACTTTTTATCTTTTCACAATTGTAAGAGTTTCTAAATTCAAACATATTTTTCAGAATATGTAAATAAGCTAAATGTAAAAGCACAAACCACAACAACAAATACATATTCAAGATACACTTGCAACTTCATAAACTTCTTAATTAATAGTGAGCTTTGGATAGTTATTTCTTAAGTTTCTTATTACCTCTCAATATTGATTGCCTCAAGATTTTTGCATTAGTTTATCAAGGATAAGATGGAATCATAGTCAACTCTGTAGCAGTTCAATCTTTATATTATGACAATTTTTTGACATGACTTTCACTAATGAATATGACACAAATTTACAGGCAGCAATTTGCAAAGTGCAAGGTCTATATTCTGTTCTATTTATATATATTTTTCGCTAAAAATTCTCTTAATAAGTTACTCTATAAGCAACATAATTGCATCTTTTGAACATGATACCAAGGACGAAAGATGATGGATATAAATACGAATGATCTATATTAGATCTTTCTAAATGTTTACTATTTTTAATTTATACATTTGCTTATAGATATGAGTATTAAAATACTGAACTAAAAAAAGTATTTTACATTAAAATAAAGTTAAAAAAATTGGATAATAAATTCATAATCATAGCGTTTCATTAGTTTTCATAAACTTACTTTTAGAATAATTTTATGTTTGCATTAATGCTTTTAGAAAATATAATATATCTATATGACACTATTGTAATTGAAACATTTGCTAATTATTATTAGATGTATGAATAGTCTAATTAACTTAATGTGTTAAACTTTCTTCGCGGAATGACCTGAGATCCATGTACTTGACTCTATTTGTAAGTTGGACTCTTCTACTTATCAATTTGTCAACTGAATCCCTAAACTCATCAGAACACAATATTTTAAACGTCTTTGACCATTGAATGAACTTATGTGTCATGGATAATGCTGAGTTGGAAATTTACGTGTGATAACACCATCGAGTGAAAAATGTATTTTACATTAAAATATTTAAATAAAAATAATAATTATCAAAAAAAAAATTAAAAAAATTTAAAACCCATCTTCCTCACGCTCTCACCCCAACCCCTCCCTCTCTCCTCCATCCCCAACCCCCTTTCTCTCTTCTTCTTCATGGAATTTCATCCGCCACATGACCACACTCCTCTTCATTCTCTCCTTCATCCACTTTCTTCTCAACCCACACTCCATTTTTCATTACAAATCAATCATCCACCCTAATACTTAGTCTAAAAGTCTTATAACTTTTTAGTGTATTGAGATTTTTTTTTTTAGGCTTCAAAAAAGAGATCTAAGGATTAACACAAAGGATAATGGTGGATATGTAATAATTAAAATTTTATTGATAAGTTAGAGAAAGCTTGAAAAATAATAAATGGGTCTTGTGAATTTGTGAAATTGATTCAAAATTGTGATCGAGATTAATTGGATTTGTGATAGTGAACTCGTATTTAAATTTTCAAGTCAAATGGAGAAAATTCTCATCTATTTGGCATGAATTTAATGTTCATTTGGAATAAATATGAAGAACATGCTTATTTGAAATATTTTTTTTTAAAAATAACGCTTATGTAAAATTTCCAGAAATTACAAAAGTGGCTTAATTGATTTTTTTAATTTTTAGCATGTAATTTCTTACATGTCATTAAAAATGACATGGAATCTCATATGGCAATTGTACTTCACACATCCTATCAGACGAAAAAAGGGCTTAAAATATTACGTTCTGATGAGTATAGGGGTTCAATTGACAAATTGATAAGTAAGAGGGTCTAACTTATAAACAGAGTCAAGTACAGGGGTCTCTCATATCATTCCGCCAACTTTCTTTTCCTTTTATAAGTGTTTAACTCATCTTTTATTGAACTAATTATTTTTATATAGTATTTGTTTTCCTCATTTTTTTTTCATCTCTTGTTTGTGACAAATAAAAAAGAAAAAAAAAGGATTATAAAGTTGAGTGTTAAGACTCTTACCAGCAAACATCTCAAAATACAAGGTTGTATTGTTTTAATTTGCTTTTGGCATAAATCAATGGGAAATGATTTGATATATATTACTGCTATATATTATTTTATTTATAGGGAATAAATTATGAAAATTGTAGTTCACAATGTTGATTCTCGAAATAAAATTCAGTTGAAAATAGAGCTAAAATGAATAAATAAATACATACTCTTATCACTTCAAAACTTATTTGCTAACTACAAAAAGGAAAAAAAATATAGGAATCAATTAAGCAAATTTAATCAAAAACTATAAACAAACAAAAGAAAATATTTCACTGTTTTACAATAGGTGGGGCCCACTGTCAGATAATTGGATTACCGGTTGACATTATTTTGTAAAACTTTAATTCGAATTACTGCTTGTTAAATTCCGTTAGATTCTTTGTCAAATACTAACAGATTTGAATCCATTTTTTTGGGGGATTTAAGTTTGGTTGTTCTTTCCTTCGAGCTAAGAATTTTCCTATTTATTTATTTGGTTATTTATTTATTTATTTTTCATTCATTATTTTGAGTGATTAATAAGTTACACTTGCACAAAATAGTTTTCATTAACAAGATTTTCTGTGAGTATTATTTTGAGTGATTAATAAATTATTATTTAATGATTCAACTAATATCATATGACCAGTTTTTGTATTACGTACACACTCTTTTAAAAAAAAAAAAAAACTCACGAGGAAAAAATAATTTACAGTGGCAAAAATAAATAAATTAAAAGTTAAAATTTATCAATGTATAAATTACTTTCTTTACCCATAAACTTGTCATTCTAATATCAATCCACATTCATGGAGTTTACGATGAAATCACCACTCATTCAAAATTCTTGAGGTACGCTTTATAATTTAAACACATATTTAATACGATTCCAAAAATTCACCACTATGATTTTCCTTATAGACAATGTTTTAACCCACACATCCATAGTAATAACCAGTTGGTTTCTCAAATGTAAATGTAACATCGAGTCTTATTATACGAGCATGTGGTACAACTTATAACTCCTTATATAAGTAATAAGTATTTACACTTTATAATTGACGTATCCGTTTTCATATACCACTAGTATCGTATCGCGAAAGTCTGTTAAATCCACAACTAGAACACAACATACCCCCGAGAAGATTGTACGCAAACAACCCACACATATTTGTCAGTTAAGTAACTAAAATACAAGTTTATTCGGTATTTCGTCAATAGCGATATGCATTCCTTCATAGATCAGGTCAATTTCACAAAAACGCACTTCCTAATTCTAACCAAGTAAAAATCAATACATTATAATAGTCATATCATGACCTTCTTTGATATACGCTTATCATAATAAAAATCGATTATGGCCTCAATTGGCCTAACATCATCCTCATCATTCGTTAAGAAACTCATATTCCCTCCGTTTCAAAAAGGATGACCTAGTTTGACTTGGAATAGAGTTTAAGAAAAGAAAAAAAACTTTTTAATCTTGTGGTTCTAAATTAAAGTTATGTCAAATGTATCAAAATGCCCTTTAATCTTGTGGTCTTAAAAATGCCAAGAAAGTTAAAGTTAAAGTGTTGCCAAAAAAGAAAAATGGTCATTCTTTTTGAAACAAACTAAAATGAAAATAGAGACATTCTTTTTTAAACGGAGGGAGTACTTGTTATGAAAACTTTACTAACCAATAGCCATATTTTTCCAAAGTTATAATGTTCATTATCTAGCCATCCTTTTAATCATTTCACTTTCAATTGCCGAACCACTCTAGAAATTGCCTATACAACACAAGTAAAGTTCCCACAATTGGCTCACTAGCCTAAAAAGGATAACATATTCATGAAGTCCCTCAAATCATTGTTCAACCTCACCATTCAAATATATTTAAAAATTTCGTCAAGCCATCACCTAACTCAACCCCTTCAAGTCGCTTAACATTCTGAATTTGATCACATATACTTTTCACAAGTTTATCACATCTAAACCAAATTTAACCTCCAAGCCGTACACAACACACCAACTGCTCACATGAGGAACTAAGCATGAGTCATCATTATAACTGAGAGTGAATGGAGTGAAGCGATAAGAATCAAAATCGGACCAAGTACGCATGATAGAAATTCAAGAAGGGAAGATTTTTTCATTAAAGTATATACGTCTCTGTATCGATCCTCGAAACTCCCCTTAGACTCGACTTATATACACGTGTCAGTTTGTGATTTTAAAATGCGTTTGTCAATATTGTTGATTTTGGCGTTTGCCAATTAATGTTATTTCGTCCTATTTTAAATAAAATTAGATATTGGAGAGTGTTTTTGCCAAGTACCATTCAACTTAAACTACCCATAAAATCAATTTAATTAGGAGGTGAATTTAGATCACATAACCCAAGAATAATCAAATTGCATGTTGTTATGGGATTATAACTGAAAAAAGATTCTATTGTGTTTTAATTATTTTTTTAAAAGTTGAGAAACAAAATCAAAATTCGAATTCTTGTCAATTTAAATGTGATTTTTAGTGGCTCAAAAGTGTTTTGTCAACCGTACGTGCTAGTAATGCTTGTACTGCTCTAGCTAAATTGTATTATCCAACTGACCTCTAGTAGTATTATAATAATTAATAAATAAATAAAATCCTTTTTTATAAAAATAATAATAAAAATATTTAAGGGTTTTCATTCCTTTATAGGGGCAAGTTGGTGGTCACTTTAATTTAATATATGCCAAAAGTAAAACAAAAGGTTAGCGATATTAATAATTAAACCATTACAACTGTGTTACTTAACGATAATCCAACAAAAACAACATCCATCCACCAATTCTCTTCTCTAATTACCTACTTAACATAAAGAAAGCTAGTCACTCTTTTTTTTTTTTGTGCTTTTCCACAGTTTTTTTAGACTAGTCGAATCAGAAGCAGTGGTTGTCCTTGAACTAGAAGCAATGTTGGTCCTCGAACCAGAAGCAATATTGGTCTCAAATCCAATATTGAGCAACTACGCACGAGTCATACTATAAGTGAGACTGAATGGAGTGAAGCGATAAGAATAAAAAATCGGACAAAGTACACATGATAGAGATTCAAGAGGTGAATTTTCCCCCCTAAAAGTTACTACAGCCTCTCGAAGATAAGTACATATGTCTCTGTAGCGATCCTCGAGACTCTACTTAGACTATGCTTGTATCCTCGAACTTCGCTTTGAAAGCAACATCCTCGTTGATCTTTTGAACTATGTTGTATTTGACAAAGAGGCAAGTCTCAGCAACGCATGTTGAATCTGGATTAAAACCAACACAAAATTCACACTCTGCCATTTTTGAATGAAGGATATTTGGCTTGAGCGAGAATATTTGGAAACAATGAAATTGCGTTGTTGTTATGCGGTAAAATGAAAAATTCACTATGTCAAATAGGTTTGTCAATTCAAAAGTGGAAAAATAATTAAAAAATAAGAGAGTATATAAAAGTCATTGATTTTCTTCTAATTTATAATAAGGGTAAAATTGATATAGTGAATTCATCATTTTATCCACTGTTCATCAAATTTCTAGTATTGATTTTTAAATTTTCATTGATAATACTCAATTTCTGTTGAAATAAATTCGATTAAATCGCGTTTTTTAAATTTGTATTTTTTAGAATATTGTATCAACCTCAACAGATTGTAGAATTTTTATTATGTATGCTATTCTTTTTCTAGAATTTTGTATCTTTCTTTAATTGTAGTCATACGTAATGATTAGATTATATTGGAATATAATTCGTAAATTTTTTATAATATGAATAAAAGAAAAATATATTTGATAGTTATGTAATACAATTTTGATCAATAGGATACAATTTTAGTTTCACTATGAAAGTAAAATACCAATATTGATTTAAATGGTAAAGTGAGCACATAAAATATAAAATTTGTTGATATACAATTATGATGAAAACATAATAAAAAGAAATACAAACTTGTCATTGAAATTGAGACTAAAATACGAAATGAGCACAATAAATACTCACATCAGTTGGAATACAAAATTGACTTTGTTGGTATATCATTATGATGAACACAAAAAAATACAAACTTTTCTGAATATAATATGAGAGTTAAATACAAAATGATCACAATAAAATACAAAATGATCACAATAAAATACTCACCAAAATATGATATTCAATTTTAATTTGAATGGTAAAGTGAACACACAAAATATAAAAGTTGTTGATATACAATTATGATGAAAACATAACAAAAAAGCAATACAAACTTGTTGTCATTGAAAATTAAGATTGAAATACAAAATGAGCATGATAAATACTCACTTCAATTGAAATACAAATGTGACTTTTTTGGTATACCATTATGATGAATACAAACAAAACAAAAATTGAACTTCTTTGTATACAAAGTGATATTGAAATACAAAATAAACAAATAAAAATACAAAATTATCGTCATTTGTGTTCTAAGTAGAAAATTGTGATATTTGAAAAATAAACTTTGTTGATTAAGTTGAATACCTCTAGTAATTCTCTTAGATTCTGTCATTGGAGAGTGATTTATAGTTTCTCAAATCCAAAACGTGATTTCAACTACAAACAACAATTTTGAACGATTTAAACAAAAATAAAATCATAAAACAAATATTTAAAAACGGATAAAAATGCATATTTTAATAAAAGGGATTGTGTGAATATCTTTACAAATATATTTTTCAAATTCTGAAAAAAGAAAAGAAAAGAGAGAGACAGATTTTGAAATGGAGAAGAATTGGAAGATGAAAATATGAGAGAGAGAAAAAATTTCATTTAAAAAAAAAAACATATGAGAGAGGATTAATTAAAAAAATTGTAATTAATGTGAGATAAAATAGAAAGTAAATTAAAATACACAATTCTTTCTAAAAAAAATGACAATTTGATATTTTTACTAATATTTATGCAGGGAGATTTTTACTAATTAAATTAGATTATTTGACTAATTTTTTCCTTTATTGGCACTCAATGGGCCCCATCTATTGTTAAACAGTAGAATATATTCTTTTGTTTGTTTATAGTTTTATATTACTTATGAAGCATGTACTACAATCCTTGCGTATATACACTCTCACAGCCTTAACCCCTTTGAAAGGAATTATCAAGCAAATGGAGAAGCATTTTGCAAATGGGGCTCCACGTTAGACAAAGACAATTATCATTGGAGCTCTTTGGGAAAACATGTGCTATCGTATTAATGAGGAAGTACTAGGTATGAAAAGAATGAAAGATGTATGTGAAATTCGAGATGGTGGAAAATGGAAATGCTCAAAACACATTCTTAAAGAGCATTGTAGAAGACATAGCTATGCTAAACACCAAAGTGGATTTAAATTTTGAGCATTGTTTTAGTGAGAGCAACTCGGTGGCTGATTGTCTTGCTAATTAAGCTTGCTACCACTTTGGATGAGCCAACGCTTTATCACAAAATGGAAGATATGCCTGGAAATACTAAAAGTTCATTTATCTTAGATGAATCGCAATTGCAAAATGCTAGGATTAGATACGATAAGGCCAATTTTTTTGTTAGATGAATGGTGTTTTTGCACTAAGCTTGAGAATACATCATACTCTATCTTTTGATCATACTCCTTTTGTCTTGATTGTGATGTATATCCGGGGTAAGGCATAGTCTCCGCTTTTCTATTTTGTGGGCTTCATGATCAATATACATCGCCAGGTTTTATTCCGATTTCAAGTGAGGAAAAAAAAGATAATCAATTTTTTTCTTTTTGTAATTAGCAAATAAGTTTTATATTGATTGGAGTATTTATTTATTTATTCATTTTAGCTCTATTTCAACTGAATATTATTTGGAGGATCAATATGTGAACTACAATTCCTATGATTTATTCCCTATAAATAAAATAATACATAGTAGTATATATCAAATCATTTCCCTTATTTAATCTAATAATGCATTGACTTACTATATATACTAAGTAATTGAAGATTTTATGGCCAAACACATCAACGCCAAGCTTTTGTCTAGGCTTGAAAGAGTAGAATTACATAACTAATTAATTAGGTAGGAGTATAAAAAGGTACGAAACAAAAGTTATCTTGTAAATATTATAATTGAATTAGATTATGTTATTACGAGAACTAAAGGAGAGTCTTTTTAGTCGGTGACTAATGACTTTTATAGACTCCCATAGTCCCTTGTTATTTGTCTCCTTTTTTATTTTTTTATTTGTTGTTTCTAATTACTGTCCTATTCTGACAAATAAAAAAAGAGAAAATTATTTTTACATATTATAGGTAGATGCATTTTCTCATCTAATTAAGTATATTTTACAAAGTATACTTGGTATTTGTTTGTTGTTCATTTCATTGGTGTATATTATGTCATGCTATACAACCTTTACGTTTATTAACATGTCATTTTGTGATTTCAAAATGTGTTTGCTAATATGTTTATTGATTTTCCTTATTATTTCAAAACCGCCTGTTTGGGAATGTTAATGTTATTTCATCCTATTTTAATTAAGGAAATTAAATAAAATTAGATATTAGAGAGTGCTTTTGTTAACTATTCAACTTAATTAATCAGGAGGTCATGAAGTAACTTGAATTTCAAGAATAATGAAAAAGTATTATGATGTAAATCCACTATAAATAATTGTTTTTTTTTTTTTAAAAAAAAAAGAAATCTGTTTGCATTATCCGTAGTACTATTTGGAGTGGGATGAAAATATTCTCCTGGTTAGTACGGGCAGAAGAGAGAGAGAGAAACGGTTGAGAAATTTTATTTTTTTTATCAAAATAGTCCTTACATTTAATCAAAAAGTATTATGTCATTGTTGTTGGGTTATCCCACATCGGAAGTGGAAGGGGCTGGTGGTCAATTTATAAGTGTGAGGGAAAGCCTCAACCTTTGAGCTAGCTTTTGGGTTGAGAAGGCCCAAGACCACCCAACATTGGTATCAGAGCCCAGGTTGTCAACAAGTCTCATCCCACCGGGAGAAACTGGGTTGTCGCTCTCTCCAGCCCAAGGCCCGATGTGTGAAGGGGGAGATTGTTGGGTTATCCCACATCGGAAGTGGAAGGGGCTGGTGGTCAATTTATAAGTGTGAGGGAAAGCCTCAACCTTTGAGCTAGCTTTTGGGTTGAGAAGGCCCAAGACCACCCAACAATTGTTTCCAAATAGTCCCTATAAAACCCTTATATAAACCCTCACTGTTTCCAAATATTCTCGCTCAAGCAAAATATCCTTCATTCAAAAATGACAGAGTGTGTATTTTGTGTTGGTTTAATTCCAGATTCATCTTGTGTTGCTGAAACTTGCCTTTTTGTTAAATACGGCATTGTTGAAAAGATGAACGAAGATGCTGCTTTCACAGAGAAGTTCCTCCAGCTTGTTGAGTCGTCATCGATTGAGTCCGTCCATCATCGTATTCAGCTGATGTGAGTTGAAAGATGAAATTCTTATTTTTTAAGTTAAAAATCTCAAAATATGCATGGATATGTTGTTGTTTCACTATTTTTACAGTTAAAGATGAAATTTTTATTGTTTTAAGTTAAATATATGGATATGTTGTTTATTGTTACCTTTGGAGTTAAAAGATGACATTTTTATTGTATAAGTTTGTTGTATTAAGTTAAAAAATATGATTTTTTTTTTTATGGATATATGTTGTTGTTTCCGGCGATCTGAATGTAGTTAAACTATTTTGTTATTGATGCTGGACGCTGGTAGTAATTAAGTATTATATTGTTTAGGTTCTATCTGTCTCTTTCTGATCCTTTTTCTGGTACGGTGTTCCGATAACTCGATCGGTGGAGCCTTTAATTTAATGACTGTTTGATTAAAATTATTCTTACTAGCTAGCAGTTTATATGTAGTTTTACACCAATTTTTATATTCAGGCGAGCGGTTGCTGTTCATGAGATTGCTCACGCTGCTCAGGTTGCTGCTGACGCTAACGCTGCTGCTAACGCTGTTGCCGCCGCTGTTTCTGATGCTGCCGTTAATGCTGCCGCTAACGCTGCCGCTGATGGAACGATTTGGGAAACCGTCCGGGCTTTCTTTTGGCACGCTATTCGATGTTGTTGTGACTGCATTTTCGGTTGCTCCTCCTAATGAACTTAAGTTAAGAAATTTAGGAAAATGAAGGTATATTTGCATGTAATAAATTAGTTGGATAATTATGTTTTGCAATGCTTATGTAATGTTGTTCTATCGGATAGTTTCGTTGTGTTTTATATATGTTTCTCTGTCTCGCAAATATTTTTATTGTACTGTTCAATTTGAATGCTTATATTATGTTTGTTTTATTATAATGCTCCGATTCGAACTAGCTAATGTAGAGAATTATAACTCCATGCATATATATTGGGAAGAAATAACTTTAATTTCTCATATATATTATATAGCTACCTTCAAAGAATTAAATTTCGTGTGTTTATAAAGACAGCTTTCGTCATCATGCATATAATATAATTAAATATGCTACAATGCATTAAAGGTGTGACTTAATAATCAAACTAAAGTGTAAATTTTGAAATGTAGATAATTATAACTCCATGCATATTAATTACTCTAATACTCTATTATATATGCGTTGTGAATTTAGTTGAGAGATGGTTCGAGAGAGGGCTGAGGTTAACAAGAATTGTGACTATTTCTGATAATCAATTCATATGCATTACAAAGGATATTATATTCATCTCGTGATGACGATACATGCATATTAATAATCTATTATGCATTATGAATTTTATTAATTTAAAAAATAATCACATAGTCATGCATGTATTTTGTATATTTTTTTTTTATAGAAAATAAATAGTATCGTTTTTTCTTTTTTTAAGACAATAGTCGGATTAGCCTAGACGGATTGATTAGTCCACCGGATCAACTAGCTTAGTTTAATACTATTTTGGCTCACCTTTCAATCGCAAAATCCAAAATTCAACTTTATGAAACTAATAAGATTTAAATGATTGGCCAATAGACCATTATCCTGATTATTATCGCTTGGGTATCTCCTTATGATCTTGTAAATGAAATATCAATAATTGAGAGACTTTATAATTTTTGAATATAATATGAATTTTAAATTTAATTTTTTTAATAGTGTACACGAAATACCGAACCAAATTACTTTGATTTGATTTGATTCTTTGGTATTTATGAAGAGTGTCAACAATGAATAAACTTTGCGAAAATGAATTAGAAAAAGAATGTGCAACTATGTGTCCCAACGAAAAGACGACCGATGTAGGCTTGTTTGATTTTAAATTAATACAGAAAAATAAAAAATATTGTTATTACTTATAAAAGCATATTAAATAATACTCGTGGTGCGTAGTTATCATAGATATCCTAAATAGATTCAAATGTTGATTTTTTGGTTCACTAAAATATCAAGACCTTAAAATCGATAGCTGAATTGAACATCAAAGTTTTTCTTTTTTTTTAAAAATAGAATCGAAATTAAATATAAGCTAATATTAAAGTAATTTTGGAGAGAAAAAACATTTCAAAACATAACCAAAATCAAACTTATGCTACTCTTTCAAGCACTTATTTTCTCCTATAAAAGCATATTAGAAAATGTTGTATTACTTGGAGCATAAAAGACTTAGATCAAACATAAGTTAGCTAGTACTAAAAAAGTAATTTTGGAGATATCAAACTTTCCGTATAAATACATCCTTATAGTAAGTACGATTTGAAGGCAATGATTCATATGGTCCTTTGGATGTCCTCAAGTCGCGATAAAAACCATCCTCTTGGTAGAGGAGTAGCACTTCACCATCCGCAAACATATATATTAGTGTGACAAAAAATATATGGGTATATTTAGTCCAAGATTCCTTGAAACCATAGTCTTTCATTACCCATAACTTTTGGTC
The DNA here is from genome assembly GCA_022817965.1 of Solanum lycopersicoides. Taxonomy (NCBI): domain Eukaryota; kingdom Viridiplantae; phylum Streptophyta; class Magnoliopsida; order Solanales; family Solanaceae; genus Solanum; species Solanum lycopersicoides. The sequence continues at coordinate 68,624,899 of CM040620.1, read as the reverse complement.
TGTCCCGCCTCTCAGCCTTTACAATAAGCACAAAGCATTCCTTTTAATACAACACATCTTACGTAATTCACTTTGGAAATATTAAAAATTTCCTCCGCCAACGATATCTTTCCGTACAACTCATTTGATATATTAAATGAAATTCTAATATTATAATTCGGTAAATTTCCTAGGTTAATTAAGTGAATTTACTTGGCTTAGATAGGATAAATTAAAGGAAGGGTTCATTATTTATGTTTGTGTATATAGGAGTCATAGATGACCTAAAATAATAAAAGAAAATTAACTTAAAACTCACTAGATCAACATTTATACTTTTTGATGGCATCACCCCTACTTTCTTCTCTTCAATTATATTCTGTGACAACTTTCCTATTATTACAAATTTGAGTTTTAGTCAAATATAGTCAACAACGTGTAATCTCACAAGTGGATGGTGTAATTTGAACAAAGAAAAAGAAGAAAAATATAACAACCTGGAAACATCTTCTTTTTCTTCTTCTTTTTTGATTTAAAAAAACAGTCAAATTTGAGTAGTGATTTGAAAGATTTAGCCATTTTGCCTTTTCCTGAATTATTAGGGTTACAAGAAAGGATTTTATGGAGAGTTATATGTATAGTATAATACAACTCTGTACAATTTCACATGCGAAAGACTTGTGATTTTGTTGGTGTTTAGTTCATTTGAGATTAATGTTTTTCAAAATTTTGAAGCACGTTAATTGAGGGAACATGTAATCTGATGAGGATATACACAATTATTTCTCCGACAAAGTGGATTTCTATGGCCTAGATAGGACAAAGCAAATCGAAGAAGAGAGGAAACATGTAATCTGATGAGGATATGTACAATTATTTCTCCGGAAAAGTGGATTTCTATGGCCTAGATAGGACAAAGCAAGTAGTTGACTATTTATGTTTGTGTATATAGGAGTCACAGATAGACCTAAAATAATGAATAAAAATTAACTTAAAACTCACTGGATCAATCAACTTAGCTAGGTGAAGTTTTTGTTAATGAAGTGCACAATTATTTATATAATTCTTACTATAAGTTTGTTTCGAAAAGTTATCGGGTGTGTACCCTTACAGGCCCGCCTCTGAGTTTGATAGCTTTTCAGTGATTAGAAATTTGAATTTTAGACACATACAGTTAACGTGTAATATTACAAGTGGATAATGTAATCTGAATTGAAAATAAAAAATAAAAAAATACAACTACTTGGAATCATCTTCTTCTTCTTTTTTGTTTGATAAAAAAAAAGCAGTCAAAGTTGAGTAGTGATTTGAAAGATTTAGCCATTTTTTCCTTTTCTGAATTATTAGGGTTACACGAAAAGGTTTTATGGAAAGTTTTATATATAATAGAGTACTCTATATAATATAATATAATTCCGTACAATCTCACATGCGAAGACGTGTGATTTTGTTGGTGTTTTAGTTGATGGTGAAATAGATAATTCAATAAAATTTGAGTAAAATTATAATAGTGGTTTAAATACAAATTATATTTTCATTAGGCTTGGAAATGACCTTGTTTTTCTTTTTGAGAGATTGCTACATCAATGCTACTAATTATTATAATTTTGACTAATGGTGATTTTTTTTTTTGTTATTTGCCAAAATAAAGGCTTATCTTTAGCAACTTTGACGAAATATTCCAATGGTCTTTTTATTGCTATTATTGGGCGTCAAGCTTCTTACTAAACTGTTAAGATTTTGGGATAAATGACAGAAATCACATACTTTTAAGATAAAATTATCATTTATTCCTTATAAGTTTATAATTACAAAATATCTCAAATTAGTACAATAATATAAGCTCTGATACAAATCAGATGCGCGAGTACATTAATTGTTAAGTAAGATACATTACATTTTATACATGATACACTAATTTGATGTATAAAATTTTATACATGATACACTAAACTAATGCACGAGATACATTAATTTGATGCGTGAAATTTGGGGGATTGACCTGTAACAAGTTCGGGTTCTATATAATATTAATTTTTTCCGATTCAAATATATTTAGTAATAACAAGCCTAATTATAGAGTAAATTGACTAAATAACAAATTAAAGATTACTTACTACTCTTAACGAGACTTTCTAGATTTCAATACATAACAATAACAGTAGAAGTTTAACAATACCTAACAGCTATTAAAACCACGTTTAAACCAAATAAATAAATAAATTAACGTGAAGAAAGGACATAATTAAAATTCTTGATTGTAGTTAGATAATACCTTGGTAACTGCCATAAAAACATGTATTTTATTTTCTCCGTCCAACATTAAATATGAATATAAAAATTAAAAAAAATTGATTAACTAAATTAATTTGAATGTTGTTATCATTCATAATTAAGTTATTTTGTTAGTAATTTCTAATTAGTAGATTTACCTTTGGTGTTTTAAATACTATTCATTATACAATGCATTTTTCAAAGGGCTCGTGTCGCCTCTCTGAGAATATGAAATAAGCAAAACCAACAACATTGGCAAACCATAATAAACTAATAAAATAAGAGTTAATGTAGCATCATGTCAAAAAAATAAAAGACTTAAGATCAAACATAAGCTAATATTAAAGAAGTAATTTTGGAGAGATCAAACTTTCCGTATAAACAAATCCTTGTAGTAAGGTACGATTTGAAGGCAATGGTTCATATGGTCCTTTGGATGTCCTAAAGTTGCGATAGAAACTATCCTCTTGGTAGAGGAGTAGCACTTCACCATCCGCAAACATATATATTGGTGTAACCAAAAATATACCGATCTTTCGTATAGTAAATAATTTAGTCCAAGATTCCTTGATACCGTAGTCTTTCATTATCCATAACTTAAAAGTTCCCAACCCCGCCTCTCGGCGATTACAATAAGCACAAAGCATCATTCCTTCAACAACACACAACTTACACGATTCTCAGTGCAAAATTTCCTCCGGCAATGATATCTCTCCATACAACTCATTTGATATATTAAATGAAAATGATAATATTATAAATTAGGTAAAATTATCCTTACCGAGCCAATGAAA